>JAOWBW010000471.1:1325570-1929799 GCA_026119855.1 Campanula takesimana
GCGCATTGCGCCTGTAACTGAGAGGCGCCCGCTTCTGGGTGAACCTGTCAGACATCTGAACTCAGGGGATTGCCCTGGTCCTGAACATATTTTGGAACCCCTGCAGAAGTGATTAGCACAGAAAAGAAGAATAGGAAGAACACATGGGAAGCGGGCTATTCTGGTCACTGATTTGAGACGCGCTCGCCTTTGGCCAAGAAGGCCAGAGGCGCACGCTTCCTACCACCAGGAACCAGAATGCCCATAAACTGTAGATTATGAACAAAACGCATGTTTAACCCTCAAACTTCCCCAACAGAGTTGCCATTGTAAATACCCCGGGGCGGGCAACCCACGCGCCTTAGGCTTGGAGCGGGCGAATTATCCTAGGATGTCCATTTGTTTTTAAGAAGTAGAGTCGCCACCTATGTTTTAGAGGAACATAAGAAAAACCTAATATAGCCTAATGTTTGTTACGAAAACCAAAGATTCTTGTATTGAAGTTCGAGGGTTAGGTTACGAAATGGGAAGTACTTAAACACCCATTTTGCCCAACTAATGTTGGTCTTTCTTGTTCATAATCTACATGATAAACATGTGTTCTTCCTATACTTTAAAAATGAGATTCAAGGGGTTAAAAAAAGGGTTGAATATAGGGAGATAACTCATTGGCAAACTTCAATGTAGTGAAGTAGCCTTTGGTGTCATGTCCCAAAATGGTTTGGGTGATTTGCATACTTTGATGAGAAGTAAAATAAGAGTTTGAGATGAGATAAATAGAGAGAGAAGAAAGAAGTAAAAAGTACCTAAACTTCAAGAGTCTTCAAGGGCTTCTTTGGAGAAAATGCTTGAAAATGCCTTAAGAGTTTTGGTATTGTTTTGTTATCTCGAAAATTCCTCCTCCTTTCAATAGTGAAGAAGAGGGGTTTTTATAGGTGAAAATCCGTTGTTTTTGGTGCCAAAACCAAGTCACAAAGAGGGAATTCCCGGGCAAAATCATGTAAATTGAGCAAGTGAGGGATTCTTGGACATAATCTGTAACTGACGTCCAGATGCGCGCGCCTCCGGCCTATAGAGGCGGAAGGCGCGCGCGCCTGACCTATGGAGGCGGAGGCACGCGTCTTTGTAAAGGCATTTTTGAGAAAATGGGCTGGAAAGTTAGAACTGTTATTCAGTTTAACCCCTGGACTTAACGGAGTCAGTCAGGAACTTAACGGAAGTAACAGAAACTAACGAAAAACACTTAAAACAAGAAGAAACACAAAATCAAATGTGCAATCGGGGTGAGAGGTCCAAGGCGGGGTGTCTACACTATGTAAAGAAAAGGACCAATATATCCCCGTCTTCAACCTTTATCAATACCCATAATTCCTTTCCCACCACTTCAGTTTTGACTTCAAAGACTAAATCTGATGTCGATGATAAATATAAGCCTTATTTTAATTATTTGTTAAATTATTATTATTTTTCTGATTTATACTTAGGTAGGTGATAATATCATGCTTAGAAGTAGATTTATAATATATTTTAATGTTTTTGAGTTGTAATAGGTTACCATATAGATTAGGGTTATTTTTAGAAGTAGTTGACTTGATTTCTAAGTCTTAGGAGCCTTATAAAAATAGGTCTTTTTGTAATTCCGAAAATTAGTTGATTTATTGAGATTTTTATTGAATAATCTTGAGAGTTTATTTCTTCTTCCTAAAAGTTGATTAAATTCCTTTTGGATGCCAATTATCGGTAATCGTGCGCGATTCAACGAGAATTGAAGATCATTCACTAGCAATCGTGCGCGATTCAACAGTGTTTGATACTATTCTTCCGGTATTGTTGAGACAATCAACGGATTAATAGTGTTTATCTCTATTTATTTCTTTTATGCTTCCGCTACCTACATCAAAATCCAATCCATCCTCTCCCATTCTCCCTTCCCTTTAGGCGTTCTCTCTCCCCCTTTACCTCTTCTAAATCCCATGTATTTCATTTTCCTAATTGTTGGTGTGTCAACCCAAGTCCCACATTGAAAATTGAAAGAAGAATTGCTTAGTATATAAAGGTGTCCACAAACTCCATTAGTATGAGGCTTTTTGGAAGATGATCTAAAAATAAATCCATGCGGGCTGGGCCTAAAGTGGACAGTATCATACTAATGTGGAGTGGTGGGGATAGTCGCGGTCCCAACAACTGGTATCAGAGCCTAGGTTTGGATGGGCCCGACGCGCAGCGGATCGTGTGTGTGAGATATGTGGGATTTCCTCTAGTGTGACCTCCCGAATGACACACTTGTGTCGAAAGTTTTCTCGATAATGGTGATCGGTCGGCGTTTCGCTGGAGGTGGTCCTTGCTTTGAGGGGAGATTTGTTGGGGTGTCAATCTAAGTCCCACATCGGAAATTGAAAGAAGAATTGCTTAGTATATAAAGGTGTCCACACACTCCATTAGTATGCCTTTTGGGAGATGATCCAAAAACAAATCCGTTCGGACTGGACCCAAAGCGGACTGTATCATACTAATGTGGAGTGGTGGGGATAGTCGCGGTCCCAACAACCTTGTTAGCATAGGCTTACAATTTAGAGAAATAATTGTATGCGACTATGCGTTGGTGATGATATTCAAGAGTGCTGAGAGAGAGAGAGAGTCTCCATTCTTGTAATATCGAAAAGTTTAATATATTGTTGAGAGAGAGAGAAAGATTCTCCGTTTTTGTAATATCGAAAAGTTAATATATCACATTGTTACCATTTTTTCTAAGAAGGCAATGAAAGCAAAGAACAATTTTTTTTTTTTCAAAGTTACAATCTCATTTATAAAATTTGAGGAATGCACTCCTACTCGAGTATAACAAGTGCTGCAACACAACCCTTGTTATAAAGTCTTTGTGCAAGAAGGGATAGCAAAAATTCTGAACCCATCCCAAACTTACATTGACCTGCTCTAATCGAAGGGATTTTCGAGTCCCGGTTTGGAATTTGTCCTAACTGGACGCGGCAATTTTGGGTTTTTGTTGTTTTTACTAGGTGCGGGTTTGGGAAACGCCAAATTCGTGCTAAAACCACTTTGTTGTCATCCTTATGTGCAAGATAGTAATATTAAGTGATGTGTGTTTATTGAAAATAATAATTGAACCTCGTTGTTAAGGGTAGAGCTAAAAATGAAAAATATATTGTCACAATATTTGAAGTCAAATAAAATTATAATTGATTGACGAGCATCCATCTTGTACTACTACTCCATTCTAAAAAGATCCTGATTTTATTTTAATGGTCAACTTGATTGATTTTTTTTTTTTTTTTTTTTAGGGAAACTCAATAAATTTTATGAAAATTAAAAAATTATTTTTGAGGGGAGGACTGCTATGCGACCGTCGCACGCCATGCGACCGTGTTGGGATTGGAATCCTAAACTACGAGGAGCAAATGGGAGAAGGAGTCTAAGTCATGGGAAGTTGGTAGAGGTCAAGAGGAGTTCAAGGAGGAGGAAACAAGCTGCTACGGAAGGCTGAGGGGGGTCACCGAGCAAGAAAAAACGGGGAGGAACATTCTGACAAAGTGGGCGCTCGCCCACTTTTGTTCTGGGATCCCGCCCACTCCGCCGGGCAGAAACTGAATTTTCTGTTTTTGTTTCCTATTTTGATGCAATCTCTTCCAAACGACTTAGGGTTTCCTTGTACACCTATATAAGCATAATTTCGTCCATAAACAAGTGTGCTTGATAGGAGAAAGTTAGGATATCAAGGGAGCCACAAAATAGTGTCTAGGAGGGGGCCGGGGGCCTAGGAGAGCCATGGGGGGGCGATCCTACAACCCGGCCATGACCGTGTTGTTTGTGTGTTCTTGGGGAGGTGAGATAATATGTATGAGAGATTATTCATGGAGAGTAGCCATGCTAAATCTATGTGAGTGCATGTGATAAAGTTGTAATCCTTCATATATTATTATAATGATATCCTGGCTAAGTGCCCCCAGATGTAGTCATGTGTTGATGGACTGGGTTATCAAACATTGGTGTCTATATTCTTTCATAGTATTATTCATATGTTGAATTATTTTCTCCATATTGATGACTGCTAGTATGGGCTAGTGGATGCGGAGATCCCCCCAATTCCCCAACAGACCGTTCCCGCCATTTTTTTTTTGCCCGCCATTTTTTACTCGCTAACAGAAGTAACACTTTTTATACCAAGATGTAATACTTTTTATAAGGAAATGTAACACTTTTTTCTCATATGTAACATTTTTTTTTCAAAAATTTACCACAATTTTGCTGAAATAAATTAAAGATAATATAAGATTGACAACTAAACTAATGTAACATTTTATAATAAATGAATGTAACCGTTTTTTCTCAATTGTAACACTTTTATAGGGTTTTACATTCAATTGAAATGTAAAACCGATTATATACATGATTTTTTACTTTTTTTTTTTTTTTAAATGTAACATTTAACCTATAAACTGTTACATTCATCTATATAACATATTACAATCATATATGCACTGTGTTACATTCAATTATTACTCTTTCTAACCACAAAAACTATTTATATTATTTTGTAAAACTGCTGTTACATCTTACAATAAAGTGTTACTTTTTTTAAGACCAAACTGTTACATTCTTCATAAGAACGTGTTACATCTCAGGAGACGAACAACCCAATTTTTTTTTGTGTGTTAAAAAGTATTTTTTTGAAAAAAAATCAAACCATATCATGACCTATCAACGAGACGAACACAACGGTATTTTTAAATATTTTTTTTTGACTTCAAAATCTCAAGATATAGCATTTTAAAGTTGTTGGGTTTCTTTTTTAAGATTACACGTGTCACGATCCTGGGAAGAGGGGAAGCTTAATCCGACGGCTGGCCGTAGCAGAGGAGACCAACGCGAGAAGCAGGTGAACAAAAACCATGGAGGAGCAGCCCGTCTCACATAGAAGTTTTGGTCTATTATTGATGGTATTTTAGTGGGAGTAGGTTTTGGGGAAAACTAGTGTTTTCATAAGTTATAAAATTTAACTTTTTAATATTAGTATTACCTTTAAACCTAAAACCTTAAACCCTAAACCTTAAACCCTATAAAAACATGACTTTTTATAACTTATTTTAAACCTAAAACCTTAAACCCTAGACCTTAAACTGTATAAAAACATGACTTTTTATAACTTATGTAAGAACTAGTTTTCTCCAAAATTTTCTGTTCTAGCGGTGCATGAATGATAATCTTTTTAATTTCATATAGTTCAAATTTCATGTCAAGTTAAGTGATCACCAATATCAAAGTAAGACTAGGCTATGTAGATCAAAGGAATGAGATTATCTTTTGAGAAGGTAGAGAGGATTTAATATGAACAGACGCAAGAAGTTACGGTGAGCAGTAGCAATTTGACCAAAATTATTGAGCCGCCTTTCACTTTGATATTAATACAAGTGGGGCTCACAAATCATCTTTTTTCTTGTTCAAGAAAATGAAGTTATCGCCTTGTCCTCCTTGCCACAAATACTTGCAGCCACACAAAATAAAACAGCAATTCATGAAGCACAAGTTCCATATCTGAATAATATTACTCCCCCGAGTTTATTCAGAACCAAATTCAGCACCTCTGAATAATATTATCATCCATCTGAAAATGGTAGCTACAAGCACTTCTACTGAAATAAATCCTTCAACCTCTCCTAATTTCGATCGAGCTAGCGCCTTGAAAGCATTCGACGATACAAAATCCGGTGTCATCGGACTAGTCAACTCCGGCATCAAAATAATCCCTCAAATTTTCATTCAACCACCCAATTCCTTACCCGAAATTTCCACCACCAATAATAATAACAACACATCAAACTTTACCATCCCAACCATTGATCTTCAATCTGTCGATAAAAGCCCGTCCCATCATGAAGATATAGTCCGGCAGGTGAAGTACGCATCGGAGACACTGGGTTTTTTCCAGGTGGTGAATCATGGGATTCCGCTGAGTTTGTTGGAGGAAATGCTTGATGGGGTACGACGATTTTTCGAAGAAGATAATGAGGTGAAGAAAGAGTTTTATACAAGGGATGCTACAAGGAAAGTTGTGTATAATAGCAACTTTGATTTGTTTAGTGCACCGGCTGCTAATTGGAGGGATACTTTCTTTTGTTTTATGGCTCCTAATCATCCAGATCCTCAAGACTTGCCTGCAGTATGCAGGTATAGGATCCGGAACATCTGCCTTAATGTTTTCTTGACTTTGCTGACTTTGATGGTCTGAATTATATTTTTTATATAACGAGTAGATTGAATGCTTGAAGATTAATCGTGTCAGAAGCACTCCACAAGTTAATCTCAACCATTGATTTGCCTCCTTAAATATAAGGAAGCAATCCAATGATCAAGCTAGAACAATCTCTTACCAGTTGATTTACGTGCTTTTGTTCGAGTGGAACAATCTGTCTTAAAATTGGTAATAATTTGACTTTTATAGTTATAGAAACAACAGAAAAGAACACATTTTTTTGGGTAGGGGTTAATAATTTTCAAATACTCCCTCCATCCCATTGAAACTTTTAAAAAAATGACACGTACGGGAATTAACAATAATCATTTATATTGAAAAATAATAGTAATATGATAGAATTTGTGAGCATGACAATTGGGTTACCGATTGTAACTGCGTCATGTGATTTAAGAGGATTAGTATGACAACTGGAATACGTTGAATAAAAAATTAAATAAAAATTAACATATTGGGTGGTATAATTGACATCAAAAATGACAATTTGTCTAATTTAAACTTGCAGGGACGTACAAATCGAGTACACGAAACAAGTGATAAAACTGGGGTCTATGCTGTTCGACTTACTGTCAGAAGCCTTGGGGCTCAACAAAAGTTACCTGCGAGACATAGATTGTAACGAAGGACTTACTTTCGCAGGCCATTGTTATCCAGCTTGCCCACAACCGGAACTGACTATAGGCGCGACCAAGCATACTGACGATGGTTTTCTGACAGTGCTTTTACAAGACCATATAGGCGGTCTTCAAGTTCTTCATCATGATCAGTGGGTTGATGTCCCTCCAACACCCGGTGCGCTCGTGGTTAACATTGCAGATCTTTTACAGGCAAGTTGTGCTTATTTGGTTAATGATTATACCTCCAGTTCTGCACGAGATCAAGAACTATTATCACAAATATCCTTAATGAGTATTAATATTTGTAAAATCCTAAACAATCAGTTTGTTTCGGAATAAGGGTGTTAGAGTAGAGGCGAAACTCGGTCAGTAAGAAAAGACCAAGTTTTGAACAATGGCGTATCCTTAAAATGTCAGTTTTAATGTTACAAATGGCCAGCATTAAAATGTTAAAAGTGTCATTTTTACAAATTCTTTTTTAATTACTATTTTTTAGTTTTAAACAAAGATGAACCCTTTAAAAATGCTAGTTCTAATTTTACAATTGCTAATTTTAATGTCAAAAGTACCAATTTTAATCTTAAAAGAGCCAGATTTTTTACAAGATCTTTTCTTACTTAAATAGTTCAATTTTTCAAAGATTCTTAATGTTGACATCAAGGCATCTCCAATGGTTGATACTAAGCCATAGGTATTAAAACCATATTTTGATACCTATGATGTATTCACAAGGTATCAAATCACCATTTCCAATGTAAGTATCAAATTAAAAAATTTATACTTATCTAAGAAATACTAGCATCTCCAATAATTAGTAGCAAATTAATGATTCAATCTTTTATTCTCATATTATTAATTTTATTTCACATCTAAAATATTTTTTATAATTAAATATTGAAAATAATTAAATATAAATTATTTGTGAAAAACTGGGAAAAAACGTGTTTTTCCTTAAGGTTTATGTAAAACGTGTTTTTAAAATGAGGCGGTGTCATTTTTGTAATAAACTGGAAGTTGTTTCAACGCACGCGGTGGCATTTTTGTAATAACTGACACTTATTGTAACTGCCAGTGTTAGTTTTAAGAAGTGCCAGTGATATTACACTGGCACATATTAACACAGACACTGACACTTTTTATAACTGCCAGTGTCAGTGCTAAAAAAGTGCCAGTGTATGTGCCTGACACTTTTTAACAATAACACTGACACTTATGAAAGTACCAGTGTCTATGTTTTATGAGTGCCAGTGGCCAAGCCTAGCAGTTTTTGATATTAACACTGACATTTGTTTGGAAAAACACGTTTTTTCTATCTTTAGGGTAAAAACACGTTTTTCACGAGACCTACTCAAATTATTTTAAATAATGATTAATTAAAAAATAAATTTGGATAAAAATAACCTGTTTATTTTGGCACATAGCATTATCAATGACAAAATAGGAAAGTACCAAAATTTGGTGTGGTCCTAAGAAAGGTAGCAAATTTGCTACCTTTCTTAGGACCACATAAAATTTTGGTACTTCTTGGTTTGCCATTGGAGATGCTAATACTTTAGGAGTTGCCTTTGAATGTTTCTACATCATAATAGTTTGAAAAAATAAAATAACTTGGTGCATTTGGGTGTTGTTTTTTTTAGCTTATTTCAAATGACAGGTTCAAAAGTGTGGAGCACAGAGTAGTTGCAAACCATAAAGGGCCGAGAGTGTCAGTTGCATGCTTCTTCGGCACTTCGTTATTGCCATCTACTAAGCTTTACGGACCCATCAAGGAGTTGCTTTCTGAAGACGAACCTCCAATCTACAGAGAAACAACGGTCCAAGAATTTGTTTCGTACAACTTCTCGAAAGGGCTTGATGGAGTTTCCTCATTGCTTCATTTCAAGCTGTAAACTTGGGCAAAGCTGCAAATTCAAAAGAAAAAGAATCATCACGGGTTACACTTTATATAGCTTCTTTGTTAACGAGATTTGTGATAATGTTAAACTCATATTAAGTTATTACTTGTCATAAATAAAAGGACCCTTGTTGGGGAGTGTACATTTTATGATCTAAGCAAGCCCTCTATCTTCATGTTAAACTGAGTCTGGCAGCCATCCTATCCAACTATCGGACCTTTAAGTACATTTCAGACATGGAAGTTGATTGCAATGTAAATGACAGAGATATTTTGAGAGAGAAAAACATAACTCTTATTGATAGGTATACACAATATATATATACAAAATATTAGAGTCCTAACTATGTACTTGATAGGCACAATCCTAATCTAAATATAACTAGATATACAATAGAAATAGAAAAGATAATTAATGAAGAATATATGATTAAGTAGGAGAAGGATTTGGAGAATCCTCTTTATTGTTATCACGCCCCCGCAAGATGGACGACCGCGAGGCAAGGCCAATCTTGAGAGATAATCCTTGAAACCGAGTGCGGGAAAGAGGTTTAGTTAGCAGATCAGCAAGTTGATCTGATCCGACAATATGGGAGACACGAAGATTGTTTGCTTGCACTTGCTCACGAACAAAATGATAATCTAGTCCTAAGTGCTTCATTTTAGAGTGAAACTTGGGATTCGCAGCAACATATGTAGCTCCCAAATTATCACAATAAATGACGGGTAGATCAGAGGGCGCAAAGTTAATCTCACGCAGCAGATTTTGTAACCGGAGAAGATCAGCAGTAGTGGCAGCAACAACTCGGTATTCAGCCTCAGTCGACGAGCGAGCCAAGGTGCGTTGCTTGCGAGAACTCCAAAAGAGTGGATTACGACCAAGATATACAATATATCCAGTAGTAGAGATATAGTCATCAGAGTCACCTGCCCAGTCGGCATCTGTAAACGCATGAAGTGATGAGGGAGAGTCACGGTGCAAGAGCAAACCATGGGAGATGGTGCCGACAAGGTATCGAAGCACTCGCTTGAGTGCTGCCCAATGAAGATCTATCGCGCAGTGCATGTATTGTGCTAACCTGTTGACAACAAATGAAATGTCAAAACGAGTTAGTGTCAAATAATGAAGAGCACCTACGAGAGCACCGTAATCTGAGGGGTTGGAAATTGGAGATCCGGATTTGGCAGTGAGAGGAGGGTGAGTGTGCATGGGTGTGGGTACGGGCTTTGCATGGAGCATGTTGGCACGGGTGAGAAGGTCAGTGACATATTTGTGTTGGCTTAAGAAGATACCAAGAGGGTAAGGTAGCACTTCAACTCCCAGGAAGTATGACAAGGTGCCAAGGTCTTTGAGAGAGAAACGAGAAGCGAAAGTAGTGATAAAAGACTCAAGAAGAGAGCTTTTCGAGCCCGTGATGATTATATCATCGACATAGACAAGAAGAAGAATGCGACCTTGAGGACAGTTGAGAGTGAACAGAGATGTGTCAGAGACACAATTGAGAAAACCAAGAGAGATAAGATAGGACTTGAGTTCATTGTACCACGCACGGGGGGCTTGTTTGAGACCATAGAGAGCCTGACGGAGTTTGCAGACATAAGAGGGATGAGTAGAGCTGGTGAAGCCAAGAGGTTGACTCATAAAGACTTCATCCGTGAGAGAGCCCTGAAGAAAAGCATTATTGATATCGACTTGACGGAGAGGCCACTTGTTAGTAAGTGCAAGTGAGAGAACAATGCGTATAGTGGCAGGTTTGACTACCGGGCTAAAAGTTTCAGAAAAATCAAGACCGGGGCGCTGATGAAACCCTTTGGCAACAAGGCATGCCTTGTGTCGGTCAACAGACCCATCAGGATTAAACTTAGTACGAAATACCCATTTACACCCAATGAGATTCTAAGAGGACAAAGAAGGAACTAGATCCCAAGTATGGTTATTGAGAAGAGCATCATACTCCTTTTGCATAGCTTCACGCCCAAGAATTTTTGAGGCCTGGGTATAGGTGGTGGGATCAGGGGAGGCAGCAGGAGGTAGAGAGACATGAAGGTTTAGATTATCTATTGGTTTGCGAATGTTATTTCGAAGGCCGGTGTTATAGGGATGGGTGGGTGGAGTAGGTGACGGAGTAGTGGTAGGGGATGAGGATGTAGCTGTGACATATTGTTCAGGAGATGAGGGTGGGGAGGGTGGTTCAGGTGAAGAGGGTAGGGTGGGTTTAGGTGCCGTGGGGTGTTGTGGCAGGGGGGTTGGTGACGGTGGGGAGAGGACAGGAAGGCGGGAGGTACACTAGGCATCAGGAGGTGTACACGGTTCAGGAGAGGAGAGAGTGGCAAAAGGAAATTCAGTTTCAATAAACTTCACATGACGGGATACATAGATTTTATGAGAGGATGGTTCGAGGCAGTAGTAGGCACTTTGGGTCGGAGAGTACCCCACAAATATACAAGGTGCGGACTTGGGGTCTAGTTTGTGAGAGGTGTAGGGTTTGAGCCAAGGATAGCATAGACATCCAAAACTACGGAGTTTGGTATAGTTGGGGTGGTGACCAAGCAGCGTCTGAAAAGGAGATTGAGAGTTGAGGGTGGCAGTTGGCATGCGGTTAATTAGATATCCGGCAGTGACAAAGGCTAAGGGCCAGTATTTGAGAGGCATATGTGAGTGAGTGAGTGAGAAGCGATAGGCCGGTTTCAATAATGTGTCTATGACGGCGTTCAGAGTAACCATTATGCTCAGGAGTATGAGGAGGAGATGTTAGGTGAGTGATCCCATGAGAGAGAAGAAGAGGGCGAAGACCAATGTATTCCCCGCCATTGCCACTGAATATTGTGATAATGGAACGGTTGAAGAATTTTTCAACGCGAAGTTTGAACTCAGTGAACACTTTTGTGGCATCATTTTTGTTTTTGAGAGGATAGATCCAGAGATACTTAGAGAAGTGATCGACAAACACAATATAGTATTTAAAACCATCATAAGAAGTAATGGGAGATGTCCAAACATCACTGAATAAAACATCAAGAGGGCCACGAGAAGAAATTGAACTTTCATTAAATGGTAACTTATGACTCTTATTACAATCATATGAATTGCAATGAAAAGAAGAGAAACTAGGGATATCTAACTGAAAAGAATTACTAATTTGACGAAGAACAGAATACGAGGGATGCCCAAGACGATGATGCCAGTTGGAGACGGAAGAGCAGACGGAATGAAGAATAGGAGAAGAGGACTGCCATTCAAATATGCCAGAATTAGAAGGTCCTTAAAGAATTATTTCCCCCGTGCGAAGGTCCTTCACAACAAATGAATTATGTGAGAAAATCACAGAACAGTTATTATCAAGACACAGTTGAGAAATAGCGATAATATTGCGGATAACCGCGGAGCATAGAGAACATTATTTAGAGATAATTTTGAAGTAGAAGTAAGAAGAGAAGTTGAACCAGTGTGAGAGATTGGACGACCAAAACCGTCTCCAATAAGAAACTCCTCAGTACCATCATACGGAGAGTGACGTGCTAGGTTGTTGAGGTCATTGGTAACATGATGCGTAGCTCCACTGTCAAAGAGCCAGTTGGGTGGTGAGGGGTTTGAGGTGGTGGTAGTGTGGGCACTAGGGTTGGGATGAGAATTGTTGTGGTTGGGAGGGTTGGGGAAAGTGGCGTAGGGTTAGACCTGATGGAAGGCACGACACTGGGAGAGATAGTGGCCGACATTTTGGCACCACTGGCAGCGTCCTTTGTATGGTGCAGAAGTGGTGGGGGATTGTGTTTTGGGCGAGGAATGGGGTGTGGGCAGTAGGCCGATGGAAGATGTGGGTTTAGAGAAGTTGTTGAGATTTTTGTTGGTGTAGTGAACCGAGGCAGGGAAGGGAGGGGCGGATTTGAATTTTTGTTTTAGGGAGAGTTCACGAGTGATGAGTTTTTCGTGAATCTCATCAATTGAGATAGGGTTTTCACCGTTCTGAATGGCATTGATAACTGGATCATAGTCGGGATCATTGATTTGGTCAAGGATGCGATCAATGATACCATCAGGATCTAATGGGCGGCCGAGGGAGGCAATTTGATAAGTGCAGTTTTTGATGTCATGCATAAAGTCTGTGATTGATCGGGTGCCTTTGACGATGTTGCGGAGGTGATCTTTGAGTTGCTTAAGGTGACCCTTAGTAGGGTTGGCGTAGGTTTTAGCTAGGGTTAGCCAGGCATCGCGGGTAGTGCGACATTGGGAGATGAGTTGAATGAGAGAAGGGGAGAGAGTTCCAGATAGGGCTCCGAGGAGCAGTTTATCCTGGCGAAACCAGGACTTGAAGGCAGGATTTGGTGTGGTAATTGTGGTGGCGGCAGTGGCTGGGGTGGTATCGGTGGCGGCAGTGGCGGGTGTGGTGACCGTGACAGACTCGTCAGGTTGGGGAGAGGTGCCATCAATGAACTGAAATAGATCAAGGCCATGGAGGGTGGATTCAATCTGTATTTTCCAGGCGATGTAGTTGGTTGAGGTGAGTTTAAGGACATGGGAGAGTGAGACAACAATGAGAGGTTTGGTTGGGTCATCGGAATTTGGGAGAAGGGAGAAGTCAGAAGGGGCGGCCATGAGGCTGAGAAGAGAGATGCCGGAAAAAAAAAAATTAGGATCGATTGCTCGATACCATGACAGAGATAATTTGAGAGAGAAAAACATAACTCTTATTGATAGGTATACACAATATATATACAAAGTATTAGAGTCCTAACTATGTACTTGATAGGCACAATCCTAATCTAAATATAACTAGATATACAATAGAAATAGAAAAGATAATTAATGAAGAATATATGATTAAGTAGGAGAAGGATTTGGAGAATCCTCTTTAATGTTATCAGTTTGTTAATCAGATATCCGAACTCTCGATAATTAAGTTGACTGTTACTACCTTAAAAGAAAGAAAATAAGATTGTTGTGTAGTATCATGAGACGAAAGTATCTTTCTTATTTTTTTCATTATCTGTATTCAGAGAATAAATATACATGAGCTCTAGCATAGTAATAACATCATTCTCCATATGAAAAAAAAACATAAACTCGTTAGAACTTTCTTTCATGTTGTAGCAAGTCGTAGAGGCTGATTTTCTTTAAATACAACCTTCACTATCAGGGACCAGCACCAAAACTACTGAATTGTATATATTCTAGAAAGGCTATTGAGTGATGAACATCTGATCATGGTATAAAACTCAGTTAATTTCCCTTAAGTGCTTCAATGTTACCCCCTCCGTCCTGGAAAGTTAGTTTTACTTTTTTCGTACTTAGTTTGAATGAAACTTGAACAACAATTTAGGTTACTTTTAATTATCATAATAAAAATCTGAGCTTATTAATGATACACCACCTACACCATTATATATATTATCAATAACAATTTTTAGATTTTCATTTGGATAATTAAAAATAACTTAAATTATTGTTCAAAGTTTATTTAAACTAATAATAACTATGAAAAAAGAGGGACTAATTTTCTGAGACGGAGGGAGTATATGGTTTATAATTACTCGTCATTTATTTGCCAACGGAGTATTTGAAGACAGATTCATGCTGAACACAGAGTATTGGCAAACACAGTTGGCCCAAGAGTATCAGAAAATTTTGGGGGAAACTAGTTTCCCCAAACTTAAAAAAAGTCCGGTTTTGGCATAGGGGAAACCGTCACACACATAGAGATATAGCGGACCGGGATTGAAACTCGCGCTATCCTTTTGACCCGGTTTACTAAACTGGTAAACCTAAGCGCAGACTTTCTCTCTCTCAAAAACACACAGCGCCCAAATTTCGTCGTTCTCTCTCTCTAAAACCGGTGAAGACTATCTTTAACCTTCTACTCTTTTGTTCGATTTTTCCAAATTTGAAGTAAAATTTGTTTGATTCTCCTTGCGTCGTTCGTTAATTTCACTCTATTTGACGCAAACTACCGTTTGATTTAAAGCTAAATAACGAGGAAAGGCGTAGTGAAGCCAGGGCGTGATGAAGGTATGTGTTGATTTCAAGTTTTTTTGCTTGATTCTCACTTTATTTTGTTCGATTACTGTGTTGATTTCAAGCCTTTTTTGTTGGGTTCTTGTGATGCTTGTTTAGGCATTTTGAGTTTGGTACTTGTTACTCAGTGATCTAAACAAGCAAAAAGAGTCTTTGTTGAATAAAAATGAAGACTTTCCGGCAATCAAATATGATCACATTGACAAGAAGGTTGGGAGCAAAGACAACGA
This sequence comes from Campanula takesimana, assembly GCA_026119855.1. NCBI lineage: Eukaryota > Viridiplantae > Streptophyta > Magnoliopsida > Asterales > Campanulaceae > Campanula > Campanula takesimana. Next base: position 1,340,569 of record JAOWBW010000471.1, read on the forward strand.
GGAGAAGAAGAGGAAGAAAGCTGGTAGTTCGACTGCAACATATATGTTAGACAAACTAGGTCTAGAAAGTGTGTGAATCAGTGAAATTGTAACGTTTTGTTTTGAAATCCAAACTTATTATTTTTAAGTCCAAACTTATCGTTTTAAGTTATTAACTTGTTGTTTTTTATGCATAAACATGTGTATTAAGTTGTATTATAAGCTCATGTTCAAACTGCTTGTTTCAAAAGAAATTCCATGGTTATAATAATATCAAGTTTGTCATTTAAAACACGAAGTTACACTACTAAAACACCAAGTGTAGATCTGATAGAACATAACTTGATTAACCACCAGGCTGCACTAATAAAACACAAGTTACTGTACTAAAACATAAAGTTACAATACTTAAACACCAAGTTACTATACTAAAAACAATACCAAGTTATATTATAAGTTGATGTTCTAAATGCTTATTTCAATAGAAATTTCATGGTTATTATAATATCAAGTTTGTCTATTAAAACACCAAGTTACACTACTAAAATACCAAGTATAGATCTGATACAGCATAACTTGATTATCAGCAGGCTGCACTAATAAAACACCAAGTTACTGTACTAAACCATAAAGTTACAATTCTAAAACACCAAGTTACAATACTAAAACAATACCAAGTTATATTATAAGTTGATATTCAAAATGCCCATTTTAATAGAAATTGCATGGTTATTATAATATCAAGTTTGTCTGTTCAAACACCAAGTTACACTACTAAAATACCAAGTATAGATCTGATACAACATAACTTGATTAACCACCAGGTTGCACTAATAAAACACCAAGTTACTGTACTAAAACATCAAATTACAATACCAAAACACCAAGTTACTATACTAAAACAACAAGTTACACCAAATCAATTCTATTTCAATTTCAGCAGTTTGAACATCTCTATTTCAATTTGAGCAGCAAACGACCACGTGATTCAAATTAAGTGTAGATTTGGTGTTTTTGAGCCAAATGAAGATATCCATCTCTTCCAATTGATCTTCATTGTCTTTTTCAATCTCACTCTCCTCTGATTCAATAACATTTATGATCTACTATCTCTGTCTCCATCTCCATCTCCATCTTCTATAAAGAGAAAAACAATTTCAATAAGATCAATTGGCTCATTCGAATATCAACTTCAAATAGAAAAAAAAATGCGATAACTGATGAACAAACTCGTAAGGATTCATACCTTTTCAATCGTTTTTTGAAGCTCCTTTCGTCTGCAATGGCGACAGAGAGAGATGGAGAGAGAGAGAGAGAGAGAGAGAGAGATGGCGGAAGAAGGGAAAACTCAGCCGAAAAGATCGCATGTGTGTGGGCTACTATGTGTTTTCCACGTTTTATACCCTATATTCATTAACCGGTTCTACTTATTAGTCTCCTAAACCGTGATTTATAAATGAACCGGTTTCTCCTATACCAAAACATGACTTTTTATAATGTTTAGGGGAAACTAGTTTCCCTCAAAACACACTCCAAGAGTATTAGTTGCTTACTTCTTCTACTAGCCAACTAGTAGGTAACCCGTGCTCCGCACGGAAATCTATCCCGTTAATATTTTTGTATTTTCATTTTTTGATGTTTTTAATTGATAAATTAACATAATAATTTTATTTGAAAATATATGTATATTTTAAATTAATCAAAACATTTTCATAGCTTTGGTTGTACATAGTTGTAATAAATACTCCCTCCGTCCCACAATGATCTTCACACTTTTTTCGCCATGCCATGAAAATACTTTGAGCAATAATTTTAGGTTGATCTAATCATCCAAATGAGAATCTAAAACTTGTTATTGATAGTATTATAGATGGTTTATCGACAAAAAGTTTCAGATTATCATTAATATAATTAAATCAACGTAAAATTATTGCTCAAAGTTCCTTCGTAGTAACAGCGAAAAAAGTATGAAGATCATTTTGGGACGGAGGGAGTAAATTTTTTTTAATTAATTTAGAAGTACATTTAAGTTTTTTGTATGAATATTTAAAAAAACTTAATGGTATTAATAGTAATAGTTAACATATATATTAACTATTATGATTAAATAATATAATTAATAGTAATAGTTAATATATATTATAACAATTATCATTAACTAATACTATTAATAATAATAATTAACTTATATAGTAACTATTATAGTTAACAATTATATTTAAGTATTATAACTAACTAATACTATTAATAGTATTAGTTAGTTATAATAGTTAAATATTACTCCCTCCGTCCCGGAGTAAGAGTCATACCTCGTATTTACATGTAGATTAAGAAATGATGGAAGTAAAGTAAGTGTTGTGAGTGTAAAAGTAAATTAGGAGAGAGAATGAGTGGGAGAGAATAATAAGTTGATTGATTTTGTGAGTATAAAAGTAAAGTATGAGAGAGAATGAGTGAGATGAATAGTAAAGATTCTTTGCCATTTTTGGAAAGAGACTCTCATTCTGGGACGTACCAAAATAGAAAGTAAAACTCTTACTCTGGGACGTAGGAAGTAATAGTTAACTATTATAGTTACCTATTATAGTAACTATTACTATTATAAGTATTAGTTACTATAGTAGTTAACTATAATAGTTACCTATTATAGTAACTATTACTATTATAAGTATTAGTTACTATAGTAGTTAACTATAATAGTTACCCTATATAGTAACTAATACTATTAGCTAAGAAAAGGAATTTGAAAAGTCTCTTATTTATAAGAGTGATAATAATGTGGCAACACCAAATGCAACATTTCTCTAAGAGTTAGCTATGTGACAACACTATGACTCTCCTCACCAACTTTAATATATATATATATATATATATATATATATAGATTTCGGCCATCAAATACAAGCTATATGAGCTGATTAATAAGTTGTTGTCAGACGAGTTTTCTCCAAAGTACAGGGCAATTACAGTTAGGGACTAAACAATTTACTATAATGGGAAAGAACTAGACGGGACTTCTTCTGTATTGCATTTTAAGCTCTAACCCTTGAAAAGCAAATCATTTATCAGCACCGCATATTAGCTACTCCCTCCGCCCCAGTTTAAGGTTCTTACTTTCATTTTTGGTATGTTTAAGGTTCTTAGTTGCTTTATTCCTTAAATAACAAAAGATGAATAGTGTTTTGGACATCCTTGTCCTCATAAAGTTCCTATATTACAAAAAAACCATAACTTACCCATCTACTTTTCTCCAACTTGCATTATGAATGGACAATTATATCCTCCATACACTACCTTTTTGACCCAAATTTGCCTTGATTTCTTAATAAGCGTGTAAAGTCAAACAAAGAACTTTAAACCGGGACGGAGGGAGTACAAATTACTAGGATTGTTGTTTATGTATCAACGGACAAAAGTATTCTTGGGTACTTCATAATATAGAGACTCTATACACATACAACCTCTAGAATAGACATTACAGTACTATTTTGACAAATTCTTGGGTAGGACGGCCGCATGGCGTGCGGCAGCCTTGTTTTGTTCCAGTGCTTCGCGAGGCTGGCTGGTGCGCTACAACCGGCGGTCAGATCCAACCCTCCCTCTTCCCAGATCTTGCCACGTGTCGACTTTAAAAAAAAAAACTTTAAAATGCTATATCTTGAGATTTATAAGTCGAAAAAAATATTAAAAAATACCGTTTTGTTCGTCTCGACGAGACGAAAAAAACTACATAGGTCATGATATGGTTTGATTTTTTTTAAAAAAAAATAAAAAATTTTTGCACAAAAAAAAGTTTGAACTGCTCACCAGCTAAGAAGTAACACTCTGTTCTAATAAAAGTAACAATTTCGTCTTCAAAAAGTAACACTTCCTACTGTTAAAAGTAACAGCAGTTTTTTACAAAAAAAAAATGGTTTTGCATTTCAATTGTTACTTTCTCAATAAATAATTGTTACATTTCATATATAATGTTACATTTCGTTATAAGAAGTGTTACTTTTGAAAAAAAAAAGTGTTACATTTTGAATAAAAAAGTGTTACATTTTGTTATAATAAGTGTTACTTTTGTTGGGAGGAAAAAAAGTATGGGTGGTACATTTGAAAAAAAAGTGTTACATTTGAAAAAAGAATGTTACATTGCTTTATAAAAAGTGTTACATCAATTTAGTCGTTAATTTTTATGTTATCTTTAATCTATTGCATCAAAATTGTGGTATATTTTTGAAAAAAAAAAGTGTTACATTTGAAAAACAAAAGTGTTACATTTCGTTATAAGAAGTGTTACTTTTGGTGGGAGGAAAAAAGGTTGTGGGGGCAAAAAAAAAAAAAAAAGGGTCTTGGTCGGCGCCGCACCCCATGCGGCCGCCGCACCAGAGACTTCCTCATTTTTTTTTCGGTTTTTCTTGTATTTTTTTTTTTGGAAATGTGTAAATTATGGGGTAGTTCATAATATAGAGACTCTTATATGTTAATTATGTGTCATTTATAAGAGTTTGACTGCTGTTTGATAGTGTTTGACCAAATAATATTTTTATTTTTTTCTAAAGAAATAAAAAAAATGTTTTTTTTTACTCTTATATGTTAATTATGTGTAACTCATAAGAGTTTGACTGCTGTTTGACTGGGATTGACCATATTTGACCAAATATTATTAATATCTTTCTTCTAAAAAAGTGAAAATTTTCGACTATTATATGTTAATATTGTGTCAGTTATAAGAGTTTGACTGTTGATTGATCGAGTTTGAACATATTTGACAAAATAATATTATTATTTTTTTCTAAAAAAATGAAAAAAATGATTTTTTACTCTTATATATAACTATGTGTAAGTTATAAGAGCTGACTAGGATTTAACCAAAAAAAGTAAGCGTGGGAGAAGATATGAGGGTATTTTAGTCTTCTTGCATCTATTTGCTAGTGAGATGTGTATGAGGAATTTTGGGTTGGAAATGGGTTTTAGAAATGTGGTTTGACTACATTTTGACCCGATTTTCAAAGTGATTTCATTTTATGTAAATGAAAATAAGTTGCAAAGTTAAAATCTACATTTAGGGTAGATTAGGAAAATGCATTTATTTACTCAAAACCATTTCCGAGTGAATGAGAAATTAATGCTCAAAGTGTGCAACTTTGATGGGTTTATGAAGAGTTGGAAATGTGGAAAGCCATGTATCCCACATTGATTGAAAAATGGAAAAGATGAGAGTATTTAATATAGCTCATCTAAGAAGGTTCCAATCAAGTGTGGACTTGGGCTTCCAAGGTTACGTGGTCCATTGGACCAACCATACAAGCTAGTGGGTAAATAAGTTGATTTTAGGCTAGCCCAAAATTGACCCATAACCCGCGCAGCGGCGCGAAGGGCGGAATGGGCATCGGTCGCTGGGAGCTGTGGAGCTTAAATTTTTTGCTAAGGTGGGCTCGATGGTGGGTCAGCACGTGATCATGGTTCGGTTGGTGGGCTACACGCGAGTTGGGCTCGGTTTGCATTGGGCCTGGAGCGGCCCAGATCGTAAGGGCGCCGGTTCGGGTGGCGGACCGACCCGTGTCGATTCGGGACAAACGGGTCTGGTGCTGGTTCGGCCCGCCTGATCTGGTCCCTTCATCCAAACCTGATCTGACGGCCAGGATTCCACCAGACACAATTTATGTCTATTCCCAAAAGGCACCCCTGCCTCTTCATATACTATATAAGGACCCCCCAGATTGTCATTTCAGTCATTCCAACATCTAAGAGCTTTAGAGTAATCTGAGAGAGAGTCATATTGAAGCATTATTCCCTTCAAGTCCAGAAGTTCCGAGCATTAGTATTTGTTCGCCGAGTTCGTTAGTTTGAAATGCTTCTACTAACGAAAGTTTAAGTCGTTGCATCTTAGAGAAGATTGCCGTTAATCCGTGAGCACCAGTGCGGGGCAAATTCTTCTTACGGAAATTGTGTCCAACACAAGCCTCGACTAAATTTCCGTCCCCATTTAGTTTTAGTATTTTCGTCAAAGAAAGCCTATATTTTACCTAACAATCGCAAGAAGAATTTTCTGTTTTCTTGAAGAATGACAACCGATAAAGACACCACCCAATCCTCCGGGGCTAATGCCCGTCCAAATCCAGAAGTAACAAACCAGAATGTTACTCCTGCCCCTGCTCCGACTCACCCGGCTCATGGTGAGAAACCACCAAAGTTCACCGGGGTGGTTTTCAAGAGATGGCAGCAAAAGATGTTGTTCTTCTTGACCACCCTAAGCCTTCAGAAGTTCTTGAAAGAGGACCCTCCTGAAGTAAATGATGATCCTGATCCGCAAAGGCGGGTTGCAAAGGAAGCTTGGGAACACTGTAATTTCTTGTGTAGGAATTACATTCTCAACAGCCTAGACGATTCACTTTATGGTATGTATAGTCTAGTGGCTACAGCCAAAGAGTTATGGAACTCTTTGGAAAGGAAGTACAAGATTGAAGATGCCGGGTCAAAGAAATTTGTCGTCGATAAGTTTCTTGACTTCAAGATGGTGGACACCAAAACGGTGACCAGCCAAGTTGATGAATTTCAGTTCATACTTTACGGCCTAGCAGCAGAAGGGATGATTTTGAATGAACCATTCAAGGTGGCAACGGTCATAGAGAAGTTACCACCAGGATGGAAAGACTTCAAGAACTATCTCAAGCATAAACGCAAGGAGATGAGTCTTGAAGACTTGGTGATTCGGCTTCAGATTGAGGAGAATAACCGCAAGGCTGAAGAGAAGTATGCTAAGGGAAAGATGGAGGCTAAGGTCCATCTTGCTGATTCAAGCACCAATAACCGGAAGCGAAAGCCCTCTGGAGATGCCAAGAAGGGTTCTGGGAAGAAGTTTAAAGGTGCTTGCTATAACTGTGGAAAATCCGGTCACATGTCCAAGGAATGTCGTCATCCAAGGAAAGAAGACCGAAGGGCTAACAGGAATCAAGCCAATGTCGTTGATGATATAGATCTTGATCTTGCTGCTGTGGTGTTTGAAGCCAACGTGGCAAAGTTGGACGACAACCCGAGAGAGTGGTGGATAGACACTGGAGCTACCCGCCACATATGTGCTGACAAAGAGAGCTTCTCATCCTGTACTCCTATCAACGGACGAAAGCTCTATATGGGAAACTCCACTACTTCCGATGTCGTTGGAATTGGAAAAGTTGTGTTGAAGATGACTTCTGGAAAGGAGCTGACGCTAGTGGATGTGCTGCATGTTCCAGACATTCGCAAGAATTTAGTTTCAGGCTCGTTATTGAGTAAGGCTGGTTTTAGATTAGTCTTTGAGTCCGACAATTTTGTTTTGACCAAGAATGGTCTTTTTATTGGAAAAGGTTACCTTGATAAAGGCCTTTTCAAAATGAATGTAATGAATGTTAACCGACCAGATGCGAAGAATAAAAGTGTTTCTTATGTTTACTTGGTGGATAGTCTTGATTTATGGCATGGTAGATTAGGACACGTAAATTTTAACACAATTAAGAAGTTAGTGAATCAAAAATATTTACCAATATCTAAATTCGATTCAACTGACAAGTGTGAAATTTGCGTAGAAGCAAAAATGACTAAAGGATCATTTCACTCCGTAATAAGAAACACGAAACCTCTAGAATTAGTTCACACAGATATTTGTGATCTAAAGTTTGTGCAAACTAGAGGTGGGAAAAAGTATTTCATTACTTTTATCGACGATTGCACAAAGTATTGTTATGTATATCTCTTGAGAAGTAAAGATGAAGCCTTAGGGGATTTTCAGACTTTCAAGAATGAAGTTGAGAATCAACTTAATACAAAAATTAAGAAGATTCGAAGTGATAGAGGGGGTGAATATGTTGCTCCGTTTGAAGATATATGCTGGGAATCCGACATTATTCATCAAACAACAGCTCCGTATACACCTCAGTCTAACGGAGTATCTGAACACAAGAATCGTACTCTTAAGGAGATGATGAATGGTATGCTAATAAGCTCTGGCTTACCCGATAATTTGTGGGGGGAAGCTATACACTCTCCGCAAACTATATTTTGAATAAGATACCTCAGAAAGGTAAAGATGAATCGCCTTATGAATTATTTCATAATCGTAAGCCAACTTATCAATACCTTAAAGTGTGGGGGTGTTTGGCTAAGGTTGAATTACCTAAACCAAAACAGGTCAAGATCGGACCAAAACAATTGATTGCGTTTTTATTGGATACGCAAGTAATAGTAGTGCATATCGGTTTATTGTGCACAAATTGGAAATTCCTGATATGAATGAGGGAGTGACGATAGAATCAAGGAATGCTGTATTCTTTGAAAATATCTTTCCTGCTAAGGAAAGGAAAGAGGCAAGTTCTAGTAAGAGAACTTATGAAGCTACGAATGGTCCATCTCAAGAAGACGATGAAGGACCTAGGCGTAGTAAAAGGGCAAGAGTGGAAAAGTCTTTTGGTCCTAATTTTCTCTCATATATGCTAAAAAACGAACCAGCGACTGTTACTGATGCTTTATCATCTCCAGATGCTCCGTTCTGGAAAGAAGCTATTAACAGTGAAATTGAGTCCATTATGCATAATAATACTTGGGAGTTGGTTGATCTCCCTCCAGGATGCAAACCGTTGGGTTGCAAGTGGATCCTCAAAAGGAAGTATAAGGCTGATGGATCTATCGATAAATACAAAGCCCGGCTAGTAGCCAAAGGGTTTAGACAAAAGGAGGGATATGATTTCTTTGATACATATTCTCTTATCACAAGAATCACGTCCATTCATGTTCTCATCGCTATTGCTGCAGTGCATAACCTTAAGATACATCAGATGGATGTAAAGACAGCTTTCCTGAATGGAGAGCTAGACGAATATATTTACATGGAACAACCCAAAGGGTTCGTAGTTCCTGGTAAAGAGCAAAAGGTGTGTAAACTTGTAAAGTCACTGTATGGACTAAAACAAGCACCTAAACAATGGCATGAAAAGTTTGACCGAACAATGTTGGCAAACGGTTTCAAAATTAATGAATGTGACAAGTGTGTCTACATAAAAGGAACATCCAATTCATTTGTGATTGTTTGTCTGTATGTAGACGACATGCTAATAATGGGAATTACTCATGAATTGATCATGAATACCAAAGGCATGCTGAAAAAGCACTTTGACATGAAAGATATGGGAATAGCTGATGTCATTCTAGGAATAAAGATTTCTAGAACATCAGTTGGAATAGTCTTGTCACAGTCCCATTATCTTGAGAATGTTCTTCAGAAATTCGATGTCATTGATAGCCCTCCGGCTAAGACCCCGGTAGATTTATCTCTACACTAAGCAAAGAATAAAGGGGAACCAATTTCTCAATTGGAATATGCAAGGATAATTGGAAGTCTAATGTACTTAACTAATTGTACACGTTCAGACATTGCATATTCAGTGAGCAAACTAAGTAGGTTCACAAGTAATCCAAGTGCGGATCACTGGAAGGCCCTAATGAGGGTATTGAGATATTTAAAGTATACATTGAAACATGGGATTGTTTGCACCCGAGAAGATACCCGCTCGTTTTTTTGATTTGAGAGTCGCCACCATGTTGTTGAACGGAACACGGACCGTGAGATTCTTGAGTTCGGGGGTTAACTTATGGATTGGGAAGGTCAAGGAGCACCCAATCCACCCCGATCTAGGATCGGTCTTGCTTAGGTGTTTTTAATCAAATAAAGAACAAGAAATTAAAACAAGTAAAGCCAATAATTAATTTATTAATTATTGGAATGTCGGATCATGTGCTTCGAGACCATCTCCATGGATTGGAGAGGCTCTAGGCTGATCCTTTTGATGGGATTACACTACTCTAAAACAAAGAATGAGATGATAAGTAGAGATTAAAAGCGTAGGAGTTTACCTAAAGCGTTCTTGAGATTCCAATTGATGGCCTTGACTTAGGCCTTGATGATCCAAGAGTTTTATGATGACTTTGGCTAGAAAATATGAGTTTTTGGTGGTGTTTTGGTGTGAGGGAGGAGGAAAAACGGAATTAGAGAGAGAAGGACTGATTAGAGGTTGATTTGGAGGTGATTAGTGATCAAAATGGCGATTAAGGAATACAAGGGTGAGAACCCTTGTATTTATGGGTTTAGGAGACTTGGGGAGCAAGTAGAGAGGTTGAATTAGGTAAGGAGATCAATAGGAAACCTCCAAGAAGTCTTCTAATTGATATCACCCGGATTAGAAGAGATTTGGCCAAGAAAGAGATCGAAACGGAGGAGGAAACTGATTAAACCCGCAGACAGGGGAGATGTCTCGTACGAGACATCCAATGTCTCGTACGAGGCTGTTGGGTTTCGTAGTAACATGCGCAGCGGAAAATAGCATTTAAAATTTTATGAAACCCAAAGCCCATAGATCCATTCATATGATTAAATCAAATACAACAATATGAATAATAGAAAACTAACCCTTGATGACTTTGAACTTGGTCTTTGATCTTGGTGGAGAAATTGAAGCTTTAATCACGAACTAATAAGAACACGAACTTGAAGATGATAAGCTTCACCCTCTAGCGGTATCCACACCTTGAACGAATATCAAGAACACTTGATCTTGGTTGCTAGACCGATATTATGAAACACGTTTTCACAATTAATATGAACTATATGGAATATTAGTTTGTGTATTATTTTGTTCTTCAATCTAGGATCTCTTAGAACAAAATAAAACTCTCTCAAACTCTTTGGAGACTTGCACAAAAGCTATATCATGTTCTGGCCCGAATTTAGCTGTTTATATACAAGTTAGACCTAGTCCAAATAGGAAACTTGTGTCTAAACCCGTCCAAAATTCTTTTCCAAATCAAATTAGGAAACCAGTCCCGACATGGTGTGCAGCCGCCCAAACCACCTGTGCGGCCGCACATCTATCTGGAAGGTTTCTGGTACTTTTTGAGCTAAGTTGTGCGGCCGCCCAATACCTTTTGTGCGGTCGCACACCTTCCCCAGATTTCCCTAAATTCCAAATTACAATATAGTCCTTATTTAAGATTCGTTCTATTGTATGTGACCCTCTAGGATTACACTAAGTTGGCAATGGGTTCAAACATGAAACCATAAGATATGATTAGGTTCTAGCAAACCGTCATACCTACCCAAATAGTATAACTAGATACAAGTTCGCATTCCTTTAGAACATGTCACAATCCCTTTATCCACGATGTCATTGAACACAAGTCATGGTCAACAAGTCAACTTTTTTTGTTCAATACTTTCTCGATTCCGAATATGTTGATAATACTAATGACATTGATCTAATCAATTCATTTGAGTCCGGCCGAACATTTTCATCAACATCATTCCTACGAGAGGCCTAAGCTTGACATCTCTCCGAAGAGGGACAAATCCATTTAGCTTATTACTCTTCCCTACGTGAATCCGATTATGCCAATCATACCCTTTATGACTACCCAGTTAAAGGTAGCGTTTGAATATGTCAAACATAATGTTCATCAAGTTGAAGACTATAATAACTTCATGTCTAAGGATTCGAATGACATAACTAATATGAGATATATGTACGACATAGACCATGACATAGATCTCATACAGCGGGTCATGTCTAGTACCTTGTTCCAAACAAGTACCTATAAATCTAACATGATCATCCCATGATCATTTAGCCTTTATACTAGTGCTTAACAAGTACTAGGGACGGAGATTATTATAAGTAAACATGAACAACAATAATAATCAAAACATCTCTTTATTGATATGAAATAAATGATAACAATTACAACGTTTGTTAAACGTGTCTAGGGCACCACTACCAACAATCTCCCACTTGACCTAGGCCCAATCTCCCATGTATCTAATACCCATGGACCTAACATGACCTTCATGTTTAGCTTGTGGAAGTCCCTTTGTTAGCGGGTCCGCAACATTGTCATCAGTAGGTACTCTGCATATATTTACGTCTCCCCTATCAACGATTTCTTGAATGATATGAAAATGCCTAAGTATGTGTTTGGATTTCTGATGTGCTCTTGGTTCCTTTGCTTGATCAATAGCACTATTATTATCGCAATAAAGGTCTATTGGATTAGCAATGCTAGGAACCACTTCAAGTTCAGTGATGAACTTCTTAATCCAAACAGCTTCCTTTGCAGCATCTGATGCAGTAATATACTCAGCTTCCGTTGTAGAATCAGCGGTTGTACTCTGCTTGGAACTCTTCCAGCTTACAGCTCCACCATTTAACATAAACACAAAACCCGATTGCGATCGACTGTCATCTCTGTCGGTTTGGAAGCTTGCATCCGTGTAAGCATTTACCACGAGATCATCTTCCATTCCTCCATAGACCAAAAACGAATCTTTAGTTCTTCTCAAGTACTTAAGAATCGCTTTTACAGCCATCCAGTGATTTTCACCGGGGTCGGATTGGTATCTACTTGTCATGCTTAAAGCATAAGATACATCCGGCCTAGTACAAATCATGGCATACATGATGGACCCAATTGCCGAAGCATATGGAACATCATTCATTTTCTCACGCTCATCTTTTGACTTAGGACATTGAGTCTTGCTTAGAGAAACTCCATGTAACACTGGTAAGGTTCCTCTTTTAGAATCTTCCATACGGAATCTTCTAATGACCTTGTCAATGTATGTACTTTGGCTTAAACCAAGTAGCCTCCTTGATCTATCTCTATAGATCTTAATGCCAAGTATATATGCGGCTTCACCCATATCTTTCATTGCGAAGCATTTTCCTAACCAAGTCTTCACGGACTGAAGTGTAGGAATATCGTTTCCAATGAGTAATATGTCATCCACGTATAAAATAAGGAATAGCACTATGCTCCCACTAATCTTCTTGTATACACAAGGTTCATCTTCGTTTTTGATGAAACCAAACTCTTTGACCGATTCATCAAAACGGAGATTCCAACTTCTTGAAGCTTGCTTCAATCCATAGATGGATCTCTGCAATTTTCATACCTTAGAATCTTGTTCAAAACCTTCTAGTTGTGTCATATACACATCCTCTGTTAGTTTTCCATTTAGGAAAGCGGTTTTGACATCCAATTGCCATATTTCATAGTCATGATATGCGGCAATGGCAAGCAAAATTCTTATAGACTTGATCATTGCTACGGGTGAAAAGGTCTCATCATAGTCAATACCATGAACTTGCCTATAACCTTTCGCTACAAGCCTAGCTTTGTAAGTATGCACCTTTCCATCCATGTCAGTCTTCTTCTTGAAGACCCATTTGCATCCTATGATTTTTACACCTTCGGGCGCATCAATCAAGTTCTAAACTTGATTGTCTTGCATGGATTGCAATTCAGATTCCATGGCTCCAAGCCACTTATCCGAATCAGGAGAAGACATCGCCTCTTGGTAGGTTGTTGGTTCATCATTCTCAATGATTTCCACCTCATTACTATCCGTTACGAGAAATCCATATATCTCTGGCTCGGATCGTAACCTACCAGATCTGCGAGTTACTTTTGTATTTTGAACAGGTTCCACAACTCCTTGTGGTTCTTGTTCTTGTTCCACTTCTAGTTCAATGTTATTTTCTGGGTCTCGAATCTCTTCAAGATTTATTTTACTCCCACTAATTTCTTTGGAGAGAAACTCTTTCTCTAGAAAGACACCAGTTCGGGCAACAAACACTTTGTTGTCCTCTCGGTTGTAAAAGTAATATCCTTTAGTTTCCTTAGGATATCCCACGAAAATACATTTATCAGATTTGTGTGCTATTTTGTCGGAGACAAGTCTTTTGACAAAAGCTTCGCAACCCCAAATCCTCATGAAAGACAAGCTAGGTTTCTTTCCGCTCCACATCTCATATGGAGTCTTTGGAACCGATTTAGTTGGAACCTGATTTAGTGTGAAAGCAGCGGTTTCTAGAGCGTAACCCCAAAAGGATATTGGAAGATCAACTTGACTCATTATTGATCGAACCATGTCTAACAAAGTCCGATTTCTCCTTTCGGACACACCATTCCTTTGTGGTGTTCCGGGTGGAGTCAATTGTGAAACTATTCCACAATTCTTTAGATGATCATCAAATTCATGACTCAAGTATTCTCCACCTCGATCTGATCGAAGTGCCTTAATACTTTTGCCAAGTTGTTTTTCTACCTCATTTTGAAATATTCTAAATATCTCAAATGCTTCACTTTTATGTTTCATTAGGTAAACATACCCAAATCTACTATAATCATCCGTGAAGGTTATGAAGTATTGAAATCCTCCCCTAGCATTTCTACTTAATGGTCCGCATACATCGGAATGTATCAACCCCAATAAGTCTCTTGCCCTTTCACCTAGCTTGGTAAAAGGTGTCTTAGTCATTTTTCCAAAAGACACGACTCTCAAGTGTCATATGACCCAAGGTCACATGAACATAAGAGACCGTCCCCATGGAGTTTTGAGATACGCTTCTTATTTATATGACCAAGATGGCAATGCCACAAATAAGAATGATTTACATCATTAGGTTTAGATTTCTTATTTATATGATAGACATTTTCATTATTTTCATTCTTGACATCCAAGACATAAAGGCCATTAAATGAATTAGCAATACCATAAAGCACATCATTTAAATAAATAGAAAATTTTTTATTCTCAATAAGAAACTTAAAACCTTCATTATCCAAACAAGAAATTAAAATAATATTTCTACTTAAATCCGGAACATAAAAACAATTGTTCAAAACAAGAATTAATCCGGAAGGTAAAGTGACTTCATAAGTCCCTACGGCTAATGCAGCAACTCTTGCTCCATTCCCCACGCGTAGGTCTACTTCACCCTCTTTAAGTAGTCTCCTATTCTTTAGTCCCTGCACATTTAAACAAATGTTAGAACCACATCCGGTATCCAATACCCAAGAATCAGTGGTAGAAATGAGAATATCTATCATATAGATACCTGAAGTCGACACAGCCTTGCTGCTCTTCTTCTTCTTTTGCTCTTCCAAGAAAGCCTTGCAATTACGTTTCCAATGACCAATTTCTTGACAATGGAAACAGATTGCATCCTTTTTTGAATCGGGTTTTGCCTCAGAAGCCTTGGCAACCTTTGCCTTGCTTATCTTGGGTTTGACAAATTTTTCCTTACCCTTTCCTTTGGCACTAGGCTTCTTCCCATAATGAACCAAAAGCACAGGAGAACCTTTCTCCACAATCTTCATCTCCGCAGTTTTAAGCATCCCATGCAACTCGGAGAGATTCTTATCCATTCCATGCATGTTATAATTCATCACAAACTGATTATAACTTTTAGGTAATGAATTAAGAATGAGATCTGTGGCTAGCTCCAATGGGATTGGATTGCCAAGTTTCTCAAGATGCTCGACATAACCTTTCATTTTAAGCATGTGAGGACACACTTGTTGCCCTTCACTCATTTTGCAAGAAGTGAATGCAACAATGGTCTTGTACCTCTCTTGCCTAGCTTGCTCTTGAAACATGGCTCTTAACTCCACGCCTATCTCATAGGCTTCCAAATGTTCCAAACTTTGTTGGAGTTTTGAGCACATAGTATCAAGCATGGGACAACTTACATCTCTAGAATCATTACGATGTTTCTTGTAATTGTCTCTTTTTGCCCTAGGGGGCAGTAGGTTCTGGTTCAGCAGGAAGTGGCCCATCGAGAATGTACAACTTATCTTCTTGCCTTAGAACAATTCTTAGGCTACGGATCCAATTCATAAAGTTAGTACCATTCTCTTGGAGCTTATCCTTCTCAAGTATCGATCGCAACGAAACTGATTGAGTGTTGTTAGTCATTATCTACAATTATGCAAAATTTCCAAAATTTAATAAGTACCTCTTTTCATTAAAGAAATAATCAATGTATTTTTTTAAAAAAATACTCCCACTAAATTATATAACCTTCTCATACATCCAATGTATAATATAATTTAAATGGGTTAATATCCCGCTTTAATTTAATTTTAAGTCTGCTAAGGCGGATTACACAAAATCAAATTAATTAGGTAGACAACTCTTATCAATCATATCTCATATGACTCTTAGTTCCTTTTATGAGATTCTTTAAGAAATCCTATTTCAAAAATCTTGTTAAATCTCATCTTTGCCTAGGCTCAAAACTGTTTTGACGCCCAATTAAGTCCAACCATTTTAAACGTATAGTTAATGTGCCTCGCTAGGGCGTGGCCACATTATCTATCTTGCTCATACATAAATAAGGTCAATGCATCTCGCTAGGATGAGTCTACATTAAATTCATCTATGTATTAATCATGGCATGGCAATAAAGGACTTAAAACTTTCTTTGAAGGTTCATCACATATAGCATACAACACATTTATGAGCACATAATATAAACATGTTACGCATCAAGTTTAGCCACTAAATTAATCTCCATTAATTTAATCATAATATTTATGTGTCATTAGTTTCTCTATAATTATGAGGATGAGACTATTTCAACTTTGGTTACTATTTCCAAATCAAGACAACAAGAAGTGCGGCCGAAACTAAGCCATAAGCATCCACAATTCCGCACTAATTCAAGAAACCAAAAAAGTAGTCCATGTGGCCAAAACTAAGCAATAGATGGTCTCGATGTACGTAGGCCAATTGCATCCACAATTCCACATAGATCTCCAATCTTTGAATCAAGAACTTTGTTTCTCAATTTTAGCAATTATGAACTCTTCATAATTCTAACTTCGTTTTATCTTTGAAACTTTGATTGTGATCAAGCTTGGAAAACACAATCTCGATGAACGTAGATTAACCATCCAAACCTTGAACCAATCTTAGAATCACAAGACTAAAACAAATAGGAAAATCAAACCCCAGGATCCACACCCAAACCAACTGCCCAAAACCCGCTCCAGATCAGCAGGTCTGGCCGGTATTGTCACTGATTCGGTTGGACCCCTTCAAAATTCTAGAATCTGATTCTGATTCTGACCAACTGTGAGGCCGCCCAAGAAAATATGTGAGGTCGCCCAAACATGTGTGGTCGCCCAATATTTTCTGTGCGGTCGCACAGTAGCATCAGACAGAATTTTTAAAGTTCGAAAATTTGTCTCAAAATTGTTTTCCCTGATTATTAAAACTTTGATCCAATCAAAAATTAATAATCAAACAATTCAGAATCCAACATAATTTTTAGTGCGATTTAATAGTGCGATTAAAGTTGTAAAACAATAAACCACATAAAATCATATAACACATAAACATCATATATCCAATATTCATATCATGTTAGGCACATAAACAATTTATATACACACAACATGATCTAAGTATTGAAATAATCAACATGAACGGGGCTCTGATACCACTGTTGGGTTTCGTAGTAACATGCGCAGCGGAAAATAGCATTTAAAATTTTATGAAACCCAAAGCCCATAGATCCATTCATATGATTAAATCAAATACAACAATATGAATAATAGAAAAACTAACCCTTGATGACTTTGAACTTGGTCTTTGATCTTTGTGGAGAAATTGAAGCTTTAATCACGAACTAGTAAGAGCACGAACTTGAAGATGATAAGCTTCACCCTCTAGCAGTATCCACACCTTGAACGAATATCAAGAACACTTGATCTTGGTTGCTAGACCGATATTGTGAAACACGTTTTCACAATTAATATGAACTATATGGAATATTAGTTTGTGTATTATTTTGTTCTTCAATCTAGGATCTCTTAGAACAAAATAAAACTCTCTCAAACTCTTTGGAGACTTGCACAAAAGCTATATCATGTTCTGGCCCGAATTTGGTTGTTTATATACAAGTTAGACCTATTCCAAATAGGAAACTTGTGTCTAAACCTGTCCAAAATTCTTTTCCAAATCAAATTAGGAAACCAGTCCCGACATGGTGTGCGGCCGCCCAAACCACCTGTATGGCCGCACATCTATCTGGAAGGTTTCTGGTACTTTCTGAGCTAAGTTGTGCGACCGCCCAATACCTTTTGTGCGGTCGTACACCTTCCCCAGATTTCCCTAAAATCCAAATTCCAATATAGTCCTTATTTAAGATTCGTTCTATTGTGTGTGACCCTCTAGGATTACACTAAGTTGGCAATGGGTTCAAACATGAAACCATAAGATATGATTAGGTTCTAGCAAACCGTCATACCTACCCAAATAGTATAACTAGATACAAGTTCGCATTCCTTTAGAACATATCACAATCCTTTTATCCACGATGTGATTGAACACAAGTGATGGTTAACAAGTCAACTTGTTTTGTTCAATACTTTCTCAATTCCGAATATGTTGATAATACAAATGACATTGATCTAATCAATTCATTTGAGTCCGGCCGAACATTTTCATCAACATCATTCCTACGAGAGGCCTAAGCTTGACATCTCTTCGAAGAGGGACAAATCCATTTAGCTTATTACTCTTCCCTACGTAAATCCGATTATGCCAATCATACCCTTTATGACTACCCGGTTAAAGGTAGCGTTTGAATATGTCAAACATAATGTTCATCAAGTGGAAGACTATAATAACTTCATGTCTAAGGATTCGAATGACATAAATAATATGAGATATATGTACGACATAGACCATGACATAAATCTCATACAGCGGGTCATGTCCAGTACCTTGTTCCAAACAAGTACCCATAAATCTAACATGATCATTCCATGATCATTTAGCCTTTATACTAGTGCTTAACAAGTACTAGGGACGGAGATTATTATAAGTAAACATGAACAACAATAATAATCAAAACATCTCTTTATTGATATGAAATAAATGATAACAATTACAACGTTTGTTAAACGTGCCTAGGGCACCACTACCAACAGAGGCATCCAGTACAGAAGTACTGTTTTGCCCTTGTCTATAGTTCTGTTGTTCAGTTTAGCCCCTGACTAACAGAGTCAGTTAGAAACTTAATGAAACATGACAAAACTAACGAGTTTTCATCCAATCACAAAGGCGAGACACGAGAGTAGTGTAATCATAAATGTGAGTTTAAAATGGGGTGTCTACAGAGCCCCTCGGCGACGATACTTATGGAAGAAGTAACGTCATCGATAGAAAAAACACCATTTAGAACTTTGGGTATGGTCGTGCTGATAAGCTGCCTACGTATTCCCCGAAAGGAAATCAGACCAAACGTAGTTCGACTCTGAAAACACGAAAAAACGGTGGTTTTAGGTATTTTGGAAATCATTTTGAAAGAAATATTGCGGTAAGTAAAGTTTAGAGTTTAGAGAGTACCCCATACTGAGGAATCAATGTCCTTGACCCAATTCTGAATATGCCCTCTGTTGTTGATGGAGTGTCGTGGTTGACGGTGTTGCTGGTGCAGACTGTGTTGCAGACTATGTTGAAGTTGTTGGGGGAATATCCTCAATCAATGCTCCTACATTGAGAGTACTGGATATTATCCTCTTTCAATAGTTGATTGAAAGTACTGGATCCCTGGATGTTCTCTTTCAATGGCTGATCAAAAGTAATGAACATGTCCTCTTCCAATTCCTCATTGAAAGTACTGGACGGTTTTGATGTAGATGTAGACTTCTGAATGTCCTCGTCAATGTTTGATCGAACGTACTGGACATTATCCTCTTCCAATTCCTCATTGAAAGTCCTGGATGCAGAAACTCTGAATTTAATGTTGATTTGTAGACTTCTGAATGTCCTCGTCAATGGTTGATCGAACGTACTGGACATTATCCTCTTCCAATTCCTCATTGAAAGTCCTGGATGCAGAAACTCTGAATTTGATGTTGATTTGTAGACTTTTGAATGTCCTCGTCAATGGTTGATCGAACGTACTGGACATTATTCTCTTCCAATTCCTCATTGAAAGTCCTGGATGCAGAAACTCTAAATTTGATGTTGATTTGTAGACTTCTGAATGTCCTCGTCAATGGTTGATCGAACATACTGGACATTATCCTCTTCGAATTCCTCATTGAAAGTCTTGGATGCAGGATCTCTTTGATTTGGTGTAAACTTGTAGACTTCTGAATATCCTCGATCAATCAGTTCATGGAGCTGATTGAAGGTACTGGATATTATCCTCTCTCAATGCTCCTACAATGAAAGTCCTGGATGCAGAGGTGTCTAATTGCTGTGGGGATTGTCTGATCGCTGTTGAATTTTCTTTGAGCATGGATTGGTTCTTGTACCTATTAATACAACAAGTAGAACCTCTTCTAGCAAGCACTTTAGCTTTGATTTTAGTTTGCAATTGGACTCATGTGGCGGTGACAAATTTATGTGCATGCTCGGTCGGTCAACCTTGGTGTAAGTAGTGTGAATAGCATGTATTCGTGATGGGATGTTTATTGGTGATGAACTGTTGTGATGATTTGTGTGTGTGTGCGGGGACCTGTTTTGACAAGTTGGGACCTAATCAGGTTTTCTGCAAAGGTGATGCTACGAAATTCCTTCGATGGTTATCTCGTGTGAGACTCATTTGACTTTTGCAAGATGATCCATCCAGATCGTTCCTTTAGTTATGTTGTGTCAAGGGAGACAACTATTTGTCCGACAACCAATGATATGTATCAATGTGCAAGCTCTAAGTAGGCCGAGCGTACCTTGTTGACAACTCTAGAGTTCCATGTCCGAAAGTTTCCGGTGAAGGTGATGAGAAACACTATCTATTCCCCCAAGTTTATCTCATGCTTTGGTCTAAGTCAAGCCCCAAGAATCTTGTATGTTGTAGATGACTTCGTGAACAGGCTTGTGAGGCTGTTTTGACTTGAAAAAGAGTGCTCTCCCGCTTGATTGACTTGAGGGAGGTTGAAGAAGAGATGATTTGAAGAATGTTCTCCCTATTTTTTTTTATTTTTTTTTTGTGACGCACCCTGATTTTTGCCTAGACCGCCCTTTCGGGTTTTCAATCTAGCGGGCATCTCTTTTGCATCTCTTTTCATTTTTTTTTTTGACAAAGTATGTACTCAAAGATGACTCAGAGAGGAGAGTAGTTTTGTCTCTTATTGGGGGAGAGACATGCAAGATTTTTGGGTTTGAATGTATTAGGAATTTTAGCTATCGACTTGGCTTTCGGGAAGTGTATTCCAAGCATCGACTCGGTGAGGATAACGCACTTTGTAATGAGAGTTAGAGGCGAAGAGGATAGCCCCTAGTGCGGATTTACTTTGACGAGTTCGTATATCTCAAATAGGAATCAGAAGGGGACGGAAAGAATGAAAAGCCCCTAACCTTGATGCTTGGATTTCAAAGAGAAGTGTATGAGAGAGGAAGCCCCAAGACTCAACAATGAACGCTACTCGGCTCAAAGTACTAGAAAGATAGTTATACCTTTAATGGACCCTAGTATTTATTTTTGATGTCTTAAGTGTTTGTTCAATTCATTCTTACAAGTGAATCATCTAGAAATGTCTTGACAAGTTTTGAGGAGAATGCCTAATCATTGGTGTGCTCTTCGGATTTCCTTATGAGTGATATCTACGGATGATGGAGACGGTCTTCAAGTTAGGAGTCTCACTTTTTCTTCATTTGGATTTGATCTTCGTTGTAGGAGGAGATGAGAGGCCTCCTTTTTTACTTCATTATGTATGGTTGAAACTCCTTCTTTGTGGGGTTATGAAAGCTTGAGAGTTTTTTTTTTTTTTTTTGACTCTCAAAGCTTAAATTGAGTAGCCCCACTTTTCTTTGGGAATGATAACGCTTTTGACTTTCTTCCATTGTGGTCCTTCGACTTTGACATGAGCGCGGTGATAGTAGTGTGTAGCCCCTAGGCCTTCTCACTTGTTTAGACATTTCTATTATCAATTGCAAGATTTTAGATTAATGAAAATTATTGTTTGCGGATCCATTTCATGAATTAGAGAGAAATTCAAAAGGTAGAACAACCTTTAGAGAAGTGTATAGGAATAAGAATGACTTTTATTAATAAATGCATTCAAAACAGACTCGATAGTTGACACAAACTAGAGAATGAGGGAGATGGACTAGAATGACAGAACGACTCTTTGAGTTCATACTAGGAAATTAAAACCTATTCTATTTCTAAGGAGAAAGGGAGAGAATAGTTGCAGCCCCAAAGTGGTAAGGCTTTGAATTCTTCTTGAGGCTTTGTCTTCTTCATGGTTTGTTAGGAAGCGGGTTGGTGATGACATTTGGCGCTTCAAGTTCCTTGTTGTCAATGAGATCTTGGATCTCTTCCCTCAAGTGGTAACAAGAGTTGGTGTCATGACCGGTACCTCTATGGAACTTGCAGAAGAGGTGATGAGCATGATGAGGAGGGAGTTCTCTTGGTGTAGTAGGGGGATTTCTTGGTTTGATCTTTCCGGCTTCCACTAGTATGTCAAAGAGTTCTCCTTGGGTGATCCCTTCTAACTTGTTGTAGACCCTTTCTTTCTTCTCTCTTTTGGGAGGGGGAACAGCAGAGTAGTTTCCTTTTCCTTAGTTGTTGAAAGCTTTCTTTAAGAGGATGTCAAGGAGACCCTCTTGAGTAACCCCTTCAAGATTATCATAGTGCCTTGTCATTCCCATCTCAGTAAATTTGGATACATTAGGGTCACAGAGCCGCCTCTTCTTCTTAGGCGTGGTTGTTTCACAAAGGGGTTCGACTTCTTTCATTTTGAGCTTGTAGACATGCTTGAAGAGTACGAATCTTATTTTCGTAGTTATCCTTTTGGGATTGGAGACGTCTGTGAAGGATTGTGATTTGTTTCTCATAGTACTCCCTTTGGGTTTGTAAGCGAGTCATGAATTCTCCCTCCATTTTTTTTGCTTAAAGTTGGTGTATAGGGCAGTGGCGCCTACTTCAACCATTTGACTTACTCCCCTTTCTAGTCGAGTCTTGAGATCATGGGCCTCTTGCATAGACTTGGTGTCGGACATGGTGTCGGAAGGTTGGAACGATCTTAGTTGCGATTCGGACAGACCTAACGGTATAGAGATTGCGTTAAACCCAGATTAAGGTCCCAACAAGTCGGCTTTATGAGGTGTATAGGCTTAGAAGTGAATGTAGGTTGACCGAATAAGCACAGCACAGAAACTGACACGGACAGAAGAAGATGCCTCGTACGAGACATCTAGCACAGCACAGATAATTCAGTTTTTAAATCCTAAAGTTCGGATGGAATTTAATCCATTTTGAGAAGTTACTACCTAGTTTATCCTGGAACAGTGGATTCTGTCACCCTAGAATATGAGCCCCTTGTTTTTCACCTGTATTGCACTCTCCCAAACGGACAATTTGGGCAAAGGTCCCATATTCTCATCGGAATCCACCAATCGATTAAGCCAAACCTAAGTGATTCCGTAATTGTTTTGCACTTTGTTAAACAACGCCTTAATGCAATCAAACCTTGTAAATTTGAAGGGACAACCGAAAGGGACTTGTTGAACGGTGCGGTCGAAACTAAGCCAAATGGCATCCACAATCCCGCACAGAATAATGAAAGTAGGAAAACACAAGCTCGGATACCCGTAGAGATGTTCTCCATTCTTTCAAAATCATTTGTTCAACATTTTTACCGAAGGGACATTCGTCATATTCACAAGGGAGGATTATAGATTGTAGAAAAGCGTTATCTTGGGCAAAGATTAAAACAACCCTAAGAATAACCGACCGGTTTCAAGTAGTGTCCTATTGACTAGTATGTATGCATGAGGTTGATGCAGGGCTTACGGCTCAGGCTCCCTATGAACACAGTCTAGGAGCGTGTCACGGAGTGGGTACACCATCTTTGGAGAGACCGGCGAGTGCCCCCCTTTTATATAAGAGAGGTGTGCTGACCGACATCCGTCCTCCGATTGGGACCCGGGTTAAAGGGTATGTAGTGCAATTAATCTACATGTGTGCACGTGTGTGAGAGTCAAGTTCTAGGTGTCAAGGGAAAAATAGAGATTTTTTTTTTTTTGAAAGCAAGTAAAAGATTTTGACCGGACCAAAGTGGTTGCCTACGTTTCTCTCAATCTTCAGAGAAAGAAAGGGAGACTCAGGTCAACGTAGTTCGAGTTTGAAAAGATTTTAGAGAGGAGAAGGAGAACATAAGCACGTAGGAGCACATAGAAGAGAGGGATAGAAGTACTCACAGTGCTTGCGTTATTAGCCATTAATGGGTGCAAAATAAACTAGGGGATGAGTAAAGTAGTCACCCCTAATTTACGCATTTATTTTACTCCGCTGCAAAAGATGTTAGCGCAAAAACAAAACATGTATATGACATAAATCATTTTTTTTTTGCACATATGGGGACGGAGTAAAAACAAGCAAAGAAAAGGTTTTTTTTTTTTTTTTTAAGTCCAGGGACTGATCTGGAATTTCTGAAAATCTGGGACCAGAATGTAATTTTTGATGTTTCAGTGACCAATCTGTAATTTTTTTTAAAAAACATATTTTTTTTAATCGGTCCCAGATTTTTTTTTTTTTTTTAAATGGCCTAATCATTACCTAATGATTATCCAATGATTGCACCTTATATTTTCCAAATCAAATTGTGTTTGGCGGCTAGAAAAGGGAATGCCTCGTACGAGGCATCCGATGTCTCGTACGAGTCATCCCTTCCGAAGCCCAGATTCAAAACAGAGCAGTTTTAAAACAGAACAGTCTGAAAATTTGCAGAAAAATTCAGAAAAATCCAAAGTTTTGTAGAAAATTAAAACGATAAAAACACCTAATTGCATGCAAGTCTAACCCACTTAATTCGTCCCCAGCGGAGTCGCCACTATTTGCACCCGAGAAGATACCCGCTCGCTTTTTTGATTTGAGAGTCGCCACCATGTTGTTGAACGGAACACGGACCGTGAGATTCTTGAGTTCGGGGGTTAAGTTATGGATTGGGAAGGTCAAGGAGCACCCAATCCACCCGATCTAGGATCGGTCTTGCTTATGTGTTTTTAATCAAATAAAGAACAAGAAATTAAAACAAGTAAAGGCAATAATTAATTTATTAATTATTGGAATGTCGGATCATGTGCTTCGAGACCATCTCCATGGATTGGAGAGGCTCTAGGCTGATCCTTTTGATGAGATTACACTACTCTAAAACAAAGAATGAGATGAGAAGTAGAGATTAAAAGCGTAGGAGTTTACCTAAAGCGTTCTTGAGATTCCAATTGATGGCCTTGACTTAGGCCTTGATGATGCAAGAGTTTTGTGATGACTTTCGCTAGAAAATATGAGTTTTTGGTGGTGTTTTAGTGTGAGGGAGGAGGAAAAACGGAATTAGAGAGAGAAGGACTGATTAGAGGTTGATTTGGAGGTGATTAGTGATCAAAATGGCGATTAAGGAATACAAGGGTGAGAACCCTTGTATTTATGGGTTTAGGAGACTTGGGGATCAAGTAGAGAGGTTGAATTAGGTAAGGAGATCAATAGGAAACCTCCAGGAAGTCTCCTAATTGATATCACCCGGATTAGAAGAGATTTGGCCAAGAAAGAGATCGAAACGGAGGAGGAAACTGATTAAACCCGCAGACAGGGGAGATGTCTCGTACGAGGCATCCAGTACAGAAGTACTGTTTTGCCCTTGTCTATAGTTCTGTTTTTCAGTTTAGCCCCTGACTAACGGAGTCAGTTAGAAACTTAACAAAATATGACAAAACTAACGAGTTTTCATCCAATCACAAAGGCGAGACATGAGAGTAGTGTAATCATAAATATGAGTTCAAAATGGGGTGTCTACAGGGATACTTTATAATAGATATCCAGCAGTATTAGAAGGATACTGTGATGCCAATTGGATATCCGACACGAAAGACTCAAAATCCACAAGTGGATATGTATTCACAATAGGTGGAGGAGCGGTGTCATGGAAATTTTCCAAACAAACGTGTATAGCACGATCTACGATGGAAGAGCACAGAGCACTATGTATAACGGTAAGTCTAGACACATTCGTCGTAGACATAATACCGTTAGACAGTTGATCTCAAATGGCGTTATCACAATTGACTATGTGAAGTCAAAAGATAACTTAGCGGATCCGTTTACAAAAGGTATAAACAGAGATCAACTGTATGAGCTGTTAAAGGGAATGGGTTTAAAATCCACAATAAAAGAACACATAGCGAACACTCAACCTTGAGAATTGGAGATCCCAAAACCTTGGTTCAATGAGACAACTAAGTTACGAGGTTCTGTTGAAACACTTGGAACCTGTTTCATACTCATTCCTAGAACATCCAAGTATATGTACCTGCAACAGTGGTGAGGTTAAGTTGAAGAAGCTTTTAATGATTCCTATACTTAAGCGGAGAAGTATTGCAGGATACTCTTTATAGGAGATCACCTATCTAAGTGAGAAGTAATCAGGCCGCTTCTAATGAACACTTATGAAGAGATACGGTCTAGGGCCAAAATGGACACAACGTGAGAACAAATAGTGTTAGAGCTATTATTGTGTAAGTACTATTGTCTTGGTATACACTATACAGTCACTAGTTCAAAGCATCGCGCTACTGATTGGCTAGTATATCCGATAGTATTTTACTAGGAAAGGTTCAAAGCCATAAGCTACCTATCCCGATGCAATGATAGTTCGCTGGAACTTTTGGACGAATCTGCATACATGCATTAATTGTCATTCATGTGGGGATTGTTGGAAATGGGTTTTAGAAATGTGGTTTGACCACATTTTGACCCGATTTTCAAAGTGATTTCATTTTATGTAAATGAAAATAAGTTGCAAAATTAAAATCTACATTTAGTGTAGATTAGGAAAATGCATTTATTTACTCAAAACCATTTCTGGGTGAATGAGAAATTAATGCTCAAAGTGTGCAACTTTGATAGGTTTATGAAGAGTTAGAAATGTGGAAAGCCATGTATCCCACATTGATTGGAAAATGGAAAATATGAGAGTATTTAATATAGCTCATCTAAGAAGGTTCCAATCAAGTGTGGACTTGGGCTTCCAAGCTTAAGTGGTCCATTGGGCCAACCTTGCAAGCTAGTGGGTAAATAAGTTGATTTTAGGCAAGCCCAAAATTGACCCATAACCCGCGAAGGGCGGAATGGGCACGTACGCATCGGTCGCTGGGAGCTGTGGAGCTTAAATTTTTGGCTAAGGTGGGCTCGATGGTGGGTCAGCCCGTGATCATGGTTCGGTTGGTGGGCTACACGCGAGTTGGGCTCGGTTCACATTGGGCCTGGAGCGGCCCAGATCGTAAGGGCGCCGGTTCGGGTGGCGGACCGACCCATGTCGGTTCGGGACAGACGGGTCTGGTGCTGGTTCGGCCCGCCTGATCTGGTCCCTTCATCCAAATCTGATCTGACGGTCAGGATTCCACCAGACACAATTTATGTCTATTCCCAAAAGTCACCCCTGCCTCTTCATATACTATATAAGGACCCCCTAGATTGTCATTTCAGTCATTCCAACATCCAAGAGCTTTAGAGTAATCTGAGAGAGAGTCATATTGAAGCATTATTCCCTTCAAGTCCAGAAGTTCCGAGCATTAGTATTTGTTCGCCGAGTTCGTTAGTTTGAAGTGCTTCTAATAACGAAAGTTTAAGTCGTTGCATCTTAGAGAAGATTGCCGTTAATCCGTTAGCACCAGTGCGGGGCAAATTCTTCTTGCGGAAATTGTGTCCAACACAAGCCTCGACTAAATTTCCGTCCCCATTTAGTTTTAGTATTTTCGTCATTTTCAAGAAAGCCTATATTTTACCTAACATTTTGTATCTGGCTTTTCCTATTTTGGGTTTGTATAAGCCCATTTTAAATATTAGTATTACCTTTAAACCTAAAACCTTAAACCCTATCTAGACCTTAAACCCTATAAAAACATGACTTTTTATAACTTATGTAGAAACTGGTTTTCCCCAAAATTTTATGTTCTAGCGGTGCATCAATGATAATCTTTTTAATTTCATATAGTTCAAATTTCATGTCAAGTTAAGTGATCACCAACATCAAAGTAAGACTAGGCTATATAGATCAAAGGAATGAGATTATCTTTTGAGAAGGTTGAGAGGATTTAATATGAACAGATGCAAGGAAGTATTCTTACGGTGAGCAGTAGCAATTTGACCAAAATTATTGAGCCGCCTTTCACTTTGATATTAATACAAGTGGGGCTCACAAATCATCTTTTTTCTTGTTCAAGAAAATGAAGTTATCGACTTGATACATTATTAGTTTCCTCCTTGCCACAAATACTTGCAGCCACACAAAATAAAACAGCAATTCATGAAGCACAAGTTCCATATCTGAATAATATTACTCCCCTGAGTTTATTCAGAACCAAATTCAGCACCTCTGAATAATATTATCATCCATCTGAAAATGGTAGTTACAAGCACTTCTACTGAAATAAATCCTTCAACCTCTCCTAACTTCGATCGAGCTAGCGCCTTGAAAGCATTCGACGATACAAAATCCGGTGTCATCGGACTAGTCAACTCCGGCATCAAAATAATCCCTCAAATTTTCATTCAACCACCCAATTCCTTACCTGAAATTTCCACCACCAATAATAATAATAACACATCAAACTTTACCATCCCAACCATTGATCTTCAATCTGTCGATAAAAGCCCGTCCCATCATGAAGATATAATCCGGCAGGTGAAGTACGCATCGGAGACACTGGGTTTTTTCCAGGTGGTGAATCATGGGATTCCGGTGAGTTTGTTGGAGGAAATGCTTGATGGGATAAGACGATTTTTCGAACAAGATAATGAGGTGAAGAAAGAGTTTTATACAAGGGATGCTACAAGGAAAGTTGTGCATAATAGCAACTTTGATTTGTTTAGTTCACCTGCTGCTAATTGGAGGGATTCTTTCTTTTGTTTCATGGCTCCTAACCATCCAGATCCTCAAGACTTGCCTGCAGTATGCGGGTATAGATCCGGAACATCTTATTTAATGTTTTCTTGACTTTGACGGTCTGGATTGTAGTTTCTATATAACGAGTAGACTAAATGCTTGAAGATTAATTGTGTCAGAAGCACGCTGTTTGACATAAGTTAATCTCAACCATTGATTTGCCTCCTTAAATATAAGGAAGCAATCCAATGATCAAGCTAGAACAATCTCTTACCGGTTGATTTTTACGTGCTTGTTGTTCGAGTGGAACAATCTGTCTTAAAATTGCTAAGAATTTGACTTTTATAGTTATAGAACCAACAGAAAAGAACACATTTTTTTTGGGTAGGGGTTAATAATTTTCAAATACTCCCTCCATCCCATTGAAACTTTTAAAAAAATGACACGTACGGGAATTAACAATAATCATTTATATTGAAAAATAATGGTAATATGATAGAAATTGTGAGCATGGCAATTGGGTTAGCGATTGTAACTGCGTCATGTGATTTAAAGAGGATTAGTACGACAGCTGGAATACGTTCAATAAAAAATTGAATAAAAATTACCATATCGGGTAGTATAATCTTAAGCGGACATCAAAAAAGATATTTTTTTTAAATTCAAACTTGCAGGGATGTACAAATCGAGTACACGAAACAAGTGATGAAACTGGGGTCTTTGCTGTTCGACTTACTGTCAGAAGCCTTGGGGCTCAACAAAAGTTACCTGCGAGACATAGACTGTAATGAAGGATTTACTTTCGTAGGCCATTGTTATCCAGCTTGCCCACAGCCAGAACTGACTATAGGCGCGACTAAGCATACTGACGATGCTTTTCTGACAGTGCTCTTACAAGACCATATAGGTGGTCTTCAAGTTCTTCATCATGATCAGTGGATTGATGTCCCTCCAACACCCGGTGCACTTGTGGTTAACATTGCAGATCTTTTACAGGCAAGATTTGCGTATTTTGTTATGTTTATACCTCCAATTTTCTGCAGGAGATGAAGAACTATTATCAGCAAATATCCTTAATTAATGAGTATTTATATTTTGGGGAAAATTACCGAACTATGCAATGTATCAGGTCTTAATATTCAATTAATGCAACGTAGTGCTTACTTTTGAAAATAGACAACGTACTTGCTTATTGTGTATCAAACAATGCAACGTAATAACTTTTTAGCCTCTACTACGTTGCATTAATTGATACAACCTACTTCAAGTACGTTTGTCAAATTGTTCGAACTTTGCATTATTTTGCATTATTTGATACAACTACTTCAAGTTCGTTTCACAATGTAAGAAGACGCTACTACGTTGCATTAATTGATATAAATCGGATACTACTTTGCATAAATAGGTCATATTTTGTAAAATCTTATAAGTAATCAGTTACTCCCTTCGTCCCAGAGTAAGAGTCATACTTTCTATTTTGGTACATCCCAGAGTAAGAGTCCCTTTCCTAAAATAACAAAGAATCTTTACTATTCATCCCACTCATTCTCTCTCATACTTTACTTTTATACTCACAACACCAATCAACTTACTATTCACCCCAACCCATTCTCTCTCCTACTTTACTTTTACACTCACAACACTTATATCGCTTCCACCATTTCTTAATCTCCGTGCAAATGGGAGGAAGAGCTCTTACTCTGGGACGGAGGGAATATTTAAAAAAAAAAAAATTAGGAATACGGGTGTTAAGAGTAGAGGCGAAACTCTGTTCAATAAGAAAAGACCAAATTTTGAATAATGGCATGTCCTTAAAATGTCAGTTTAATGTTACAAATGGCCAGGATTAATGTTAAAGAGTGTCATTTTTTTAACTTTTTTTTTTTTAAATTTATATATATATTTTAGTTTTAAAGAAAGATGCACACTTGAAGAATGCTAGTTCTAATTTTGCAATTGCTAATTTTAGTGCCAAAAGTGCCAATTTATGTTAAAAGTGTCAGTTTTCTTTACAAGAATGATTTTGCTTAGATTATTTAAAGATTCCTAATGTGTCATCCTTAACAAAGGTGTACCTCTTAAAAGTGACAGTTTAAATGTTAATAGTGTCCTTATTATATGGAGCTTTTATATCCAAACACACTTTTAACATTCAAATTGACACTTTTTAACGAGTGCTAAAAGTGTAGATTTTATGTTAAAAGTGTCAGTTTGATTGTTAAAAATGCCAGATTAATTCTACATCATAGTTTGAAAGAATCTAACTTGGTGCATTTGGGTGTATATATATTTTTTTTGTAGCTTATATCAAATGACAGGTTCAAAAGTGTGGAGCACAGAGTAGTTGCAAACCATAAAGGGCCGAGAGTGTCAGTTGCATGCTTCTTCGGCACTTCGTTATTGCCATCTACTAAGCTTTACGGACCCATCAAGGAGTTGCTTTCTGAAGACGAACCTCCAATCTACAGAGAAACAACGGTCCAAGAATTTGTTTCGTACAACTTCTCGAAAGGGCTTGATGGAGTTTCCTCATTGCTTCATTTCAAGCTGTAAACTTGGGCAAAGCTGCAAATTCAAAAGAAAAACAATCATCATGGGTTACACTTTATATAGCTTCTTTGTTAACGAGATTCGTGATAAATATTAAAATCATATTAAGTTGTTACTTGTCATAAAT
Organism: Campanula takesimana; assembly: GCA_026119855.1. Classification (NCBI taxonomy): domain Eukaryota; kingdom Viridiplantae; phylum Streptophyta; class Magnoliopsida; order Asterales; family Campanulaceae; genus Campanula; species Campanula takesimana. Next base: position 1,371,920 of record JAOWBW010000471.1, read on the forward strand.
AAAAGGACCCTTTTACAGAGTTACAGAGTGGACATTTTATGATCTAAGCAAGCCCTCTATCTTCATGTTAAACTGAGTCTGGCAGCCATCCTATCCAACTATCAGACCTTTAAGTACATTTCAGACATGGAAGTTGATTGCAATGTAAATTGTTAATCAGATATCCGAACTCTCGATAATTAAGTTGACTGTTACAACCTTAAAAGAAAGAAAATAAGATTGTTGTCTAGTATCACGAGACGAAATTATCTTTCTTATTTTTTTCATTATCTGTATTCAGAGAATAAATATACATGAGCTCTAGCATAGTAATAACAGCATTCTCCCTATGAAAAAAAACATAAACTCGTTAGAACTTTCTTTCATGTTGTAGCAAGTCGTAGAGGCTGATTTTCTTTAAATACAACCTTCACTATCAGGGACCAGCACCAAAACTACTGAATTGTAAATATTCTAGAAAGGCTATTGAGTGATGAACATCTGATCATGGCATATATCTCAGTTAATTTCCCTTAAGTGCTTCAATGTTACCCCTCCGTCCTGGAAAGTTAGTTTTACTTTTATTCGTGCTTAGTTTGAATGAAACTTGAACAATAATTTAGGTTACTTTTAATTATCATATGAAAATCTGAGCTTATTATTGATACAACACCTACACCATTATATATATTATCAATAACAATTTTTAGATTTCCATTCGGATAATTAAAAGTAACTTAAATTATTGTTCAAAGTTCATTTAAACTAAGAATGAAAAAAGAGGGACTAAATTTCCGGGACGGAAGGAGTATATGGTTTATAATTACTCGTCATTTATTATTGCCAACGGAGTATTTGAAGACAGATTCATGCTGAACACAGAGTATTGGCAAACACAGTTGGTCCAAGAGTATTAGTTGCTTACTTCTTTTACTACCCAATTTCGGCCATCAAATAAGCTATATGAGCTGATTAAAAAGTTGTTGTCAGACGAGTTTTCTCCATAGTACAGGGCAATTACAGTTAGGGACTAAACAATTTACTACTTCCTCCGTCCCAAAATGATCCTCTCATTTGCCATTTCTCATTGTCCCAAAAAGTTCTTCACATTTCTACATTTTAGGCTTAAACAAAGCATGGGTAGTGAAGCAAGTGTTCATATCCTTAAAAATTTTGAATAGTCAAACGCGAAGATCATTTTGGGACAGAAGGAGTATAATATAATGGGAAAGAACTAGACGGGACTTCTTTATTGCATTTTAAGCTCTAAGCCTTGAAAAGCAAATCATTTATCAGCACCGCATATTAGCTACTCCCTTGTTAGGCCGAAATGCACGGCTTAGTTTATAAATTCCGCAAGTACACGGTGTAGAAATAGTATAGATAAAGGCAAATGCAGGTCGATCCCACGAGGACAATGTTTACTTTTAGAAATGATTGCTTTAAAAGAAAAGTATAAAAAGAATTGATTGGGGGTATAAATTGTTTGTCACTTAACTAGAAATAAATTGTAAAATACTATAACTTGGATTGAAAACTCTTATGCTTAAGGAATTCTCGGGATTGGGACTCAAATAACATATATTCATCAATTAATTATGCTCTTTTTAGATTAAAGTTCCATTTAAAACAAGGATGGTACGTTAGGCCTATACTACTTCTCACGATCAAGCAAGTAGTATTTGTATTCTCATACTAATTATGCCCTATCTCTCGATGGCCCATAATTAGTAAGAACCCATTAATGTTTATGAAAATTCCACGTACTTTCCACTCAAGGACCATCCCTAGGCCATTAATCTACTATCGTGATTAATAGAAACCCAGTTTACTTCATATGGATCCGCTAGTCAAGATTCTCCGCTAGGTACTTCTCTTGACTAACTGAAGTTCATACGAATCATGGACGTCATCATGGTCGTAGGCGTTTTAGTTACAATATGAATAAATTGTTTTAATATGAAGAGAAGAAAAGAAGAGCAATAATTAAAGTGATGGACATATATTATTGAGTTTCCAACCCCAAGAATAAGGGAGATTACTCACTAGCCATTTGTTTTAAAAAGACAATAAAAGATGAATAAGACATATAAGATAATAAAGAGATAAGAAATACTTATTCAGATTGGGAATGGAGACAAATGACTGAAAATAAACTTGGTGTATTATTGCTTCAATCTCAGAATATTTCTCTCAAGAACACTCAAATGATTCTTGTAAAATCTGAGTATAAAATGATGTTTGACTAAGAATTCACTATAGTAACTTTACAACAATTTTCAGATGGTTTACAATGCTGAAAATGCCTTCTTATATAGGCATTTGGGTCAAGAGATGTGTTGCTTTCCGGAACTCAGTCCAAAAGACACCTCTTGGAGGCATTTATTCAGAACAGGCATAAGGGTGGTCCGGCGGGTCTTGTGATGGGTTAGGGCGGACCAATGCTCTGGATAATGAAATTTGTTGAGATCCGGCCGGGTTAATATGGAGGTCCGACCGGGTATGTTCTGAGGTCCTGCCGGACTACTGCTTTGGTGCGGTCGAGTTTTGGTTTCTGCACGGTCGCGCGGAAATTGGGTTCTTGGCCATTTTTGTCGACATCAACGGCACGGTCGTGCTAACTTTCAAGCGCGGTCGTGCCAACCCAAAAATCAGATTTTTCACTAATTTTTCTTCTCAAATTTTTCCGTCTTCAACCCCTTTGCTCCGGTTCATCATATGAGCCATATTTTGACCCGAAAGGTCCCTAAAAACCTGTTTCAACCACAAAATACTACCAAGAATAAAATCCACAATTTATATATTTAAATGAATCAAAAGTATCAAATAGAGCTATGATTGAAAGCAAAATAACAGGTAAAATATATTATAAATGACTATAAAATAGTCGTTTATCAACTCCCCCACACTTAAACCTTGCTTGTCCCTAAGCAAGTTTGAATTTGGAAAAAGGGAAGACAAGAATAAATGACTATAGAGGAAGTAAAAGAAAAAATGTTCTCTCTAGAATAATGTATTGCCTTAGAAAAAATTCTCCCTACTTATTTTTCCGTCACTTCTATAATTCAAGAACTTTGCGAAATAAAAGCTCGGATTATTTTGGAAAATAGATAGAAAATTATAAGTTTAAATATAGCAAGAATAAAATTCATTAAGTAAAAGCATATTGAAATAGCCAAATGAACTTTTGGATCACAAGTATGGTTTTGAAATAAATTCACTCTTTAGAGTGCTTTGTAAAGAATTGCTTCATGCTTGGTATTCATCATTTTTCAATGACTTTTATTCCTTAACTAATATACTCATAATTTGTTATGCACCTTGAATCACAAAAATGGAGGCGGAAGATGGTAGTGGAAAAAGGCTTAGAGATTATAGTTAGACGTGGCAATTGAGTTTCTTGATTTGAATTGTTCCACTCTATAATGATTTATTCATTTAGATATTCGAGTGGACAATTCACAAGAGGATTTAAGTTGATTAATAGCCTTGAAAGTGGAAATGGAAAGGTGATTTTAAATGAAGGTTTTTGTGATTCGGTATATGTATAACAATCATTCACGTCTTAAAAAGGAGTAAAAATAAAGGTTTTGTGATGTATAAACAAGAATGTTTTCAAATTTTTCACAAGTAATTGTAACCTAACTTAAATGATCCAACAAGTCATTAATAAAAGTAATGCTTGTACTTAATAAAATTTATAAATTTTATACTTATACTTAGAATATTTCATTTATTCCCAATATATTCCTAACTTCTCTTTATCAAAATCCAAAAGGATAAAGGTTTCTAAAATAAATAGGAAAACTTTTTATAAAGACAATTTGATAATGATAAAAAGAGAGTTTTTTTTTTTTTTTTGTTTGAAAATAAAGGAAGAGATTCTACCCCCCCACACTTAATTCAAACGTTGTCCTCAATGTTTTAAAATAGGACAACTTTAAAAATAATTGGAGGTAAAAAGTCTTCGGGGAATAAGAAAAATAAAACAATAATAAATAAATGAAAATTTTGAAATAATCCATCGGTTACCATCCCGATGATGCTTGTTTTACGTCATTAGCTCGACGCCCTTTTATTCTAACTGGAACGAGAGATGAAATCTCCGAATGAGATTGATGAAACTACTCCAATCGGATCTCCAACCATGTAATGTTTAAGTCTTTGACCATTGACTTTGAACTCTCCTTTTTCCTCGTTCCAAATCACGATAGCCCCGTACGGATAAACCTATTGAACTTTGTACGGTCCCGACCATCTTGACTTTAACTTTCCCGGAATAGTTTTAACCGGGAATTATAGAGTAGAACCATGTCCCCTTCTTTGAACTCCCTTCGCGTGATATGAGCATCGTGCCATTTTTTTGTTTTCTCCTTGTAAAGTTTGGTACTCTCGTATGCTTCAAATCGGAGTTCCTCAAGCTCTTGTAATTGCAACCGTCTCTTCTCACCGGCGTTCACCAAATCATAATTCAGGGCTTTAATTGCCCAATACGCCTTGTGTTCAAGTTCTACGGGCAAATGACACGGTTTCCATACACCAAACGGAAAGGTGTGGTTTCGATGGGTGTTTTGAAAGCGGTGCGATAAGCCCATAAAGCATCATTCAACTTGGTAGACCAATCTTTCCTTGAACTTGTGACTGTCTTCTCAAGAATCCACTTAAGCTCCAGGTTCGATACTTCCACTTGACCACTGGTTTGAGGATGATATCCGGTGCCCGTTTTATGATGAACCCCATATTTCTCTAGAAGAGCCTCAAATTGGCGGTGTGAGAAATGGGAACCACCGTCGCTTATTACCACTTTTGGGACCCCAAACCTTGGAAAGATGATGTTCTTGAAGAGCTTCATAACGACCTTTGAGTCGTTTGTTGGAGATGCCACGGCTTCTACCCATTTGGACACATAATCCACCGCTACCAAAATGTATTTGTTGTTGTAGGATGATGTAAATGGCCCCATGAAATCTATGCCCCATACATCAAAGATCTCGACCTCTAGAAAGTTGTTAAGAGGCATTTCATTCCTTCTTAAGATGTTGCCGGTACGTTGGCAACGATCACAAGTTAGAACAAAATTTCGAGAATCTTTGTATAGTGTGGGCTAATAGAATCCCGATTGAAGAACCTTGGCGGCGGTTTTGGATGTGCTAGCATGCCCGCCATAAGGAGAAGAATGACAATGATGAAGAATATCATTCACCTCCTCATTAGGCACACACCGCCTAATGATTCTGTCTGCGCATTGTTTGAAGAGTAACGGGTCCTCCCAAAAATAATTTTTGACCTCCGAAAAGAATTTCTTCTTTTGTTGATAACTAAATTCCGGAGGAAGAATATTACAAGCCAAATAATTAACAATGTCCGCAAACCAAGGGGCTTCGACATTGTTTATGGCGAGTAGATGATCATCCGGGAATGAATCATCAATGGGAAGTTCTTCTTTACCGGAGTCTTCTATATTTTTGGGGAGACGGGACAAATGGTCCGCTACTAAATTTTCCGTCCCCTTCTTGTCACGAATTTCCAAGTCAAACTCTTGGAGAAGAAGGATCCATCTAATGAGTCTTGGCTTGGCATCCTTCTTAGCCAACAAATATCTTACTGCCGCATGATCCGTCTACACAATAACTTTTGATCCCACCAAATATGACCGGAATTTGTCGATTGCAAATACCACGGCCAACAACTCCTTTTCTGTGGTGGCATAATTTACTTGTGCTTCATCTAATGTCCGCCTGGCATAGTGAATGGCATGAATTTTATTGTCTTTCCGCTGTCCTAAAACAGCACCCACCGCATAGTCACTTGCATCGCACATAATCTCGAAAGGGAGATCCCAATCGGGTGGTTGTAATATAGGAGCGGACACCAAAGCTTCCTTTAACTTGTTGAAAGCTTCAAGACAAAGATTATCAAACACAAATGGAGCATCTTTCAAGAGCAGATTAGTTAAAGGCTTTGAAATTTTTGAAAAATCTTTTATAAATCGCCGGTAGAACCCGACACGTCCCAAAAAGATTCTCACACCCTTAACATTGGTGGGTGGAGGTAATTTTTCAATAACTTCAACCTTTGCCCTATCTACTTCAATTCCCTTTTAGGACACCATGTGTAATAACCGGTCTTTTTGGCCAATTATTTTATTTTATTTTGTGAACTCTTTTATTAATTGGGCTTAATTAATTAGAGTAAGAGTTGGGTTTAAACTTTGGGCCCAAGTAATTTAGAACCCAATTAAGATTAGGAATCCTTTTAATTTTGGTAATTGAGAACCCTAATAAATATATAAACCTTTTTATTCCCAACCTAATTATTTTACCACAAAAGAATAGAACGGGAATAGAAAAGGGAGAGGCGGCGGCAGTAAGGAACCGCAAGAGGGAGAGATCGGGCAAGGAAGAAGAAGAAGAAGAAGAAGAAGAAGAAGAAGAAGAAGAAGAAGAAGAAAAAAAAGAAGAGAAGAGGAGAGGGAAACGATTAAGGTAAAACCCTACCATCTAAGCTTTGATTTCCCCTTTTTGCCGCGTAGAAAAGTATGAAATCGGAATTGAAACCCTAACCCTAAAGATGAACTAGGGTTTATAGGATTGATATTTGTGAAGGGACTTGATTAGGGTTTTATGTATGTGTTATGCGTGCTGTGTGTGTGTGTGTTATATGTACAGAATGTGTGTGTGTTATGCGTGTATGTGTGTGTATTTTAAAAGGTGAATTCAGTGTGTGTGGTGTGATGTGAATAGTAACTGGAATAGTAACTGTGAATAGTAACCATGAATAGTAATCGTGAATAGTAACCATGAATAGTAACTGGGAATAGTAACTGGGAATAGTGTTTGGGTGAGTATAATGGAACCCTAAAACATATTAATTGGGAATAGAAACAATGAAACCCTAGGGGTATTTTGGGAATACAAATAAAAGGTAGTACAAACCATAGAATGAATATCAACCTTAGAAGGGGTTTAAGAAGATAAACCCATAAGGTTAAGAAAGTAAAAGAAAAGTATTTGGGGACGGAAGTAAAAAAGTATTACTTGTCCTAAGACTATTTTATGCATGATTGTAGATTCGTGCACGAGATTTGCTAAGTGGAATAACGCAAAGCCAAGGTAAGGGATTACGTTCCTTAGTATTTGAGTTTCATCCTTTAAAGTAGGATTCTCATAATTCTTTCAAGTGTAGCTACTAAGTGGCCGGTAGCATTTGAACTCCGATGTTGATATAACGTCTTTTGATTATCTTACCCTTGATGTGTGTTGTTCAATGGGTATCCAAGTGAATTGAAATTGCCTTACGTATTCTTGTACCTGGAATACTATGTGAACTATTACTGTGTCTAATTGAAACAGGTGCAGTTTGCTTTGTCTGATTGAAAAGGACTTAGCTAGAATTAGTCTGATTGAAAAGGACTAATTAAGATAGTCTAGTTTGATTGAAAAGAACTTAGACTTTTAAATTGCTACTTGATAAAGTAGTTTGATTATCATGATATATCATAATAAGGGAGCACCCTGAAAAGGTGTAAGGTCTCTTATTCTTTTAACACCCTGAAAAGGTGTTTGAAACTTTGGAATTGATGAACTCGTGATAGGGCCATGATTCTTTTAAGTATGATAACTGTATTTTGAAAGTGTACAGTTTAAGTTATCGATAATAGCCTTTCATTGAATAATGTTGTTTGGCTCCGTTCTTTCGGTCATCTCTTCTTAGTACCCGGAGAGATCCCGTATGAACTTACTGAGCATTGTTCGCTCACCCCTTCTTATATTATTTTTCCCAGGTAAAAACTAAGGATCTGGATGGATTGCAAGGAAGGGCGGTCCATGGTTATCGAGGAATTTTAGACTTTACTTATGTTTTTATGTTGAGCTAGTGGGTTGTATTTGAATATTAGTTACGCTTCCGCATTATTTGAATTATGGTTAAGTAAACTAGCCATTGAATGGTAACGTTGGTTTTGAATTTATGTTGACGTTTGGGATTTCCCTAATTTATAGATTTTATTATATTGTGAAAGTTTGGGTCGTTACAGTTGGTATCAGAGCTATGGGATTAGAACTTAAGGGATAGGAACTCTGATATTGAATAGGTTTGATTTAAGCGTTCTGGGAAGACTAGGGTTGCTTGAAATCAAACTAGATATTTAAGGAAACTTTCTAATTTAGGAAACCTTCTAAGTTGGGAATTTTCCGAATAAGGAAACTTACTATTTTGGGAAAGAACCTAAGATAGGATTTCTTTTGAAGCTTCATTTCCTCATATGTTTAAGATAATGGTTATATAACTTTAAGTATGTGATACTAATAATGATTTTGTCTAATTATAGGAAATGGACAGACATAGCAAAACTATGATGAGGGAGAGACATAGAACTCTTTATTTACATTTCATATCATTGATAGATAAGTCTAGTTTAGAGAATACTAGAAATTTATTTTCTTTTGATATTTCATTCCAAGAAGATTCTATTAATAAAAGTTATGAGTTATTTAAGTAAGTGGCTTTATTAATTGTCTTGTTCTTAAGTTTATGGCGTGTGAGCTAGTTAGAACAAAAGAGTATTGATCAAATGAACAGATCAAGTAGAATTGGCTTATTGAAATGACCCAGTGAAATAAGTTTTGGTCTAGTAAAATGATCGAAACAAGAATGAAAGTAACCAATTGAAACGGTTAAGTATGAAAGTAATTGGCGTAGTAAGACGGCCAAATGTGAATGAAAGTAGGTCTAAGTGAATCGACCTATGATTAATAAGTAAGAGTCTAGCGAAATGACTTCTTTAAGAGGAATTGTCTATTGAAATGACTATAGATCTAGTGTATTGATCTTATGTAAAAAAAAAAAAATTATTACGGCTTTTGGGGACGGCCTTTTTATAAAAGTATTAGCATAGTAGCAATGCTTGTGTGGCGTGAGTGATAGCGTTTACCCATGATACTAATAAGAGTGTGATCTTAACCAGATGTCTGGAAGGGGTAATCGAAGGAACGCTAACAACGCTGGAAACAACAATGGACAAGTTGATCCTAATATGGCGAATTTGCTGCAGACCTTGACCCAAACAGTGGCTGAGATTGGTCAAGTTATGGCGACTTTAACTCAACTGCACCAGCAAGCTCCGTAAGCTCCATTAAGAGATCCATTGGAAGTATTCCAAAAGAGAAATCCAGAGTCATTTTCTGGTACGAATAAGGAGAAGCCCGAGCATTGGGTAAAAGATATGGAGAAGATATTTGAGACCCTAGAATGCACAACTGACAGGAAGGTGGTGTTCGCCACTTTTATGCTGAAAGGGCAGGCCTTAAAGTGGTGGGAGGCTGAGAAGAGAGCTGCTGTCGCATGTGGGGATGCTGAATTCATGTGGGATAGGTTCAAACGTGTGTTTTATGAGATATATCACCCAATGAGTGTTCGAAATGCTCGAGTGGCAGAATTCATGATGCTGACACAAGGAAAGATGACCGTGGATGAGTATTGTGAAAAGTTCACTGAGTTACGGGAATTTTCTCCAGCATTTTTCGACAATGACGAGCAGAAGGCCCGAAAGTTTGAGCTTGGGTTGAGCGACCGAATCCGCTATAGAATCACCCCATTGATGCTACCAACATATGACCAAGTGTTGGATAGGGCAAGAATTGTGGAAACAGAAGCGGAAAGTTACCGCAATAAGAAAGAGGAGAAAAAGAAGTCCACTGAGAAAGAGCCAACCAAGGGAAATTGGAACCGTGATGAAGGTAATAAGCGTAAGGCTACCGATGATCATGAGAAGGATAATACGGCAAATAAGTACCCAAATAGAGGTCAAGGAAACCGAAGGGATGGCAAGAGAGGTGATACTAAAGGGCAAGGTCCTGGTGAGAAGTGCCAAATTTGTGATGGAACACATAAGACAGATGAGTGCTGGTACAAGGAAAAGAAGTGTTTCAATTGTGACAAGGTGGGACATCCGCAATGGAAATGCTCAGAACCAAAGAAGGAAGCTAGAGCTCAAGGAGCAAGGAATAACAACAAAGGGAATGGTGGAGGTAATGGGCGTATATTCACTATGACAGCCAAGGATGCACGAGCCACCAATGATCTCGTGGCAGGTACGATCCAATTATATTCTCGTAATGTACGTGCATTGATTGATACTGGTGCTACGCATTCTGTAATAAGTACTTTCTTAGCTAAGAAGATGAAATTGATTCCTAAGGCGTTAGAAAGCTCTTTAGTAGTAGATACCTTAACTAAAGATTCAATCCCTATTATGTCGGTGTATAGAAATTGTCCCTTGGAATTGGGCGGAAAGGAATTTGAAGTTGACCTCATTAGCTTGGAGATTGATGAGTTCGATGTGATCTTAGGAATGGACTGGTTAGCTGCATACCATGCCCATGTAGATTGCTTTAAGAAGGAAGTCCACTTCAGATTGTCATCTGGGGAAGAGTGTTGTTTTCGAGGAACAAAATTTAGGACCCGATTAAACCTTATATCGGTAATGAAGGCTCGCAAGCTGTTGAGAAAAGGGTGTGAAGGATTTCTGGCATGCGTGAGTACTACGGACCAGAAGGAAGTAACGATCTAATCGCTTTCTGTGGTTAAGGATTTCAAGGATGTATTTCCGGAAGACTTGCCAGGGATACCACCTGAAAGAGAAGTAGAATTTTCTATCGATTTGGTACCAGAGACTACACCAATATCGAAAGCGCCGTATAGGATGGCTCCTGCAGAATTGAAGGAATTGAAGGAGTAATTGCAAGAGTTGCTGGATAAAGGGTTGATTAGACCGAGTGTGTCACCATGGGGTGCACCGGTATTATTTGTAAAGAAGAAGGATGGGTCGATGAGGTTATGTATCGACTATCGTGAATTAAACCGTGTGACGGTGAGAAACCAATACCCGTTGCCCAAAATAGATGATTTATTTGACCAACTCCGTGGAGCGTGTTATTTTTCGAAGATAGACTTGAGGTCTGGATATCATCAGTTAAGAGTGAATAAGAATGACATAGCTAAGACGGCCTTTAGGACAAGGTATGGTCATTATGAGTTTGTAGTAATGCCGTTTGGATTGACTAACGCACCGGCAGCATTCATGGAGCTTATGAACAGAATATTTTAGAAGTTCTTAGACAAATATGTGATCATTTTCATTGACGACATTTTGGTGTATTCGAAGACCACGGAAGAGCATGAGGAGCACTTAAGACTAGTATTGCAAATCTTAAGAGAGCAAAAGTTATATGCTAAATTCAAGAAATATGAATTTTGGTTGGAGAAGGTGGCATTCTTGGGGCATGTGGTGTCAAAGGATGGGATTGCCGTGGATCCAACGAAGATAGAAGCTATTATAGATTGGGAAAGGCCAACTTCGGTAAGTGAAATAAGGAGTTTCTTAGGGTTGGCTGGCTACTATAGGAGATTCGTAGAAGGTTTCTCGAAGTTGTCAGTGCCATTGACGCGGTTAACTCAGAAAGGATCGAAGTTTGTTTGGTCAGAAGAATGTGAAAAGAGTTTTGAGGAATTGAAGCGACGATTGGTGTCCGCACCAGTTCTTGCTTTACCGTCTGGATTAGATGGATTCGTAATATATAGTGATGCTTCACTTAAGGGACTAGACTGGGTGCTGATGCAAAATGATAAGGTTATAGCTTACGCTTCTAGGCAGTTGAAGAACCATGAGAAGAACTATCCAACCCATGATCTGGAGTTAGCGGCAGTGGTGTTTGCTTTGAAGATGTGGAGGCACTACTTGTATGGGGTGACGTGTCAGATTTATACGGATCACAAGAGCCTTAAGTATATATTCACCTAGAAAGAACTTAATATGCGACAAAGAAGGTGGTTGGAGTTATTGAAGGATTACGATTGTACGATTTTGTACCACCCTAGGAAGGCTAATAAGGTAGCAGATGCTTTGAGTAGAAAGAACCGTGGGACGATAGCGACGCAAATTTCTAAGGAGGAAAGTGCGCGGAATCGCATTGAGATTTCAAGCGTGGAAGTTCAAGTGAAGGGATATTTAGCTCAAATGAGTATTCAGTCAACGCTTATGGTTAGAATTAAGGAAGCACAAGGGATTGACGAAGAAGTAATGAAAGTACGTGAGAGTATCGCTAAGGGGAAGGCAAAAGACTTTCACGTGGGAGAAGATGGAATTATGAGGTACCAATCTATAATATGTGTGCCAGATAATGAAGATATCAAGAGGGAGATCTTAAAGGAGGCTCATTGTTCGAGATTCTCCGTACATCCTGGAAATACAAAGATGTATAGGAACTTAAGGGAGTCATTCTGGTGGAACAATATGAAGGGAGATGTAGCCGAGTTTGTATCGAGATGTTTGGTATGTCAACAAGTGAAAAGTGAACACCAGAGACTGGCAGGATTACTACAGTCATTACCTATTCCAGAATGGAAGTGGGATCATATAGCTATGGATTTGGTGGTAGGATTACCAAAGACGTTGAAGGGCTACAATGCAATTTGGGTTATTGTAGATAGGCTCACGAAGTCGGCTCACTTTCTAGCGATTAAGGTGATTGATTCGTTGGAGAAATTGGCCAAGTTATATATTGATGAAATTGTGAGATTGCATGGAATACCAGTTTCGATAGTGTCTGATAGAGATGCGAGGTTTACGTCAAAATTTTGGAAGAGCCTACAACAAGCATTGGGTACGGAATTGGCAATGAGTACCATTTTTCACCCACAGACGAATAGACAGTCGGAAAGGACTATTCAGACTCTAGAAGATATGTTGAGAGCTATGTCGTTGGACTGGCAAGGGACATGGGACGAGCATTTGACGCTAGTAGAATTTGCGTATAACAATAGTTATCATGCTAGTATCGGAATGGCACCATACGAGGCATTGTATGGAAGAAAGTGTAGATCACCTACTTGCTGGAATGAAGTTGGTGAGAGGAAGTTAACTGGACCGGAACTTGTCCAAGTAACTGCTGATAAGGTTCAACAAATTCGGAAGTGGTTGTTGACCGCTCAAAGTCGACAGAAGTCGTATACCGATCGTCGAAGGCGCGATTTGGAATTTCAACTAGGCGACCATGTGTTCTTGAAGATTTCGCCAACAAAGGGAGTTATGAGGTTCGGTATTCAAGGGAAGTTAAGCCCGAGATATGTTGGACCATTTGAGATTTTGGAATGAGTAGGGATGGTAGCTTACAAGTTAGCTTTACCGCCTGTGCTAGCTGGAGTGCACAATGTGTTTCATGTGTCGATGCTAAGGAAGAACATTTATGATACAAGTCATGTGATCGAGTATAAGCAACTAAGAGTTCGTGCCGATTTGAGTTACGACGAAGAACCCGTAAAGATTGTAGATCGAAAGGTTCAAGCCTTGAGGAAAAGAGTGATTCCTTATGTGAAGGTACAATCGAGCAACCATACGGAAAGAGAAGCTACGTGGGAGCTCGAGAGCGAGATGCGAGAGGCATATCCCACCCTATTTTCTGATTAAGGTACGTTTAGTTTGGAGGACCAAACTCTTTTAAGGAGGAAAAAATGTAATAACCGGTCTTTTTGGCCAATTATTTTATTTTATTTTGTGAACTCTTTTATTAATTGGGCTTAATTAATTAGAGTAAGAGTTAGGTTTAAACTTTGGGCCCAAGTAATTTAGAACCCAATTAAGATTAGGAATCCTTTTAATTTTGGTAATTGAGAACCCTAGTAAATATATAAACCTTTTTATTCCCAACCTAATTATTTTACCACAAAAGAATAGAACGGGAATAGAAAAGGGAGAGGCGGCGGCAGTAAGGAACCGCAAGAGGGAGAGATCGGGCAAGGAAGAAGAAGAAGAAGAAGAAGAAGAAGAAGAAGAAGAAGAAGAAGAAGAAGAAGAAGAAGAAGAGAAGAGGAGAGGGAAACGATTAAGGTAAAACCCTACCATCTAAGCTTTGATTTCCCCTTTTTGCCGCGTAGAAAAGTATGAAATCGGAATTGAAACCCTAACCATAAAGATGAACTAGGGTTTATAGGATTGATATTTATGAAGGGACTTGATTAGGGTTTTATGTATGTGTTATGCGTGCTGTGTGTGTGTGTGTGTTATGTACAGAATGTGTGTGTGTTATGCGTGTATGTGTGTGTGTTTTAAAAGGTGAATTCAGTGTGTGTGGTGTGATGTGAATAGTAACTGTGAATAGTAACCATGAATAGTAACCGTGAATAGTAACCATGAATAGTAACCGTGAATAATAACCGTGAATAGTAACTGGGAATAGTAACTGTGAATAGCAACTGGGAATAGTAACTGGGAATAGTGTTTGGGTGAGTATAATGGAACCCTAAAACATATTAATTGAGAATAGAAACAATGAAACCTAGGGGTATTTTGGGAATACAAATAAAGGGTAGTACAAACCATAGAATGAATATCAACCTTAGAAGGGGTTTAAGAAGATAAACCCATAAGGTTAAGAAAGTAAAAGAAAAGTATTTGGGGACGGAAGTAAAAAAGTATTACTTGTCCTAAGACTATTTTATGCATGATTGTAGATTCGTGCACGAGATTTGCTAAGTGGAATAACGCAAAGCCAAGGTAAGGGATTACGTTCCTTAGTATTTGAGTTTCATCCTTTAAAGTAGGATTCTCATAATTCTTTCAAGTGTAGCTACTAAGTGGCCGGTAGCATTTGAACTCCGATGTTGATATAACGTCTTTTGATTATCTTACGCTTGATGTGTGTTGTTCAATGGGTATCCAAGTGAATTGAAATTGCCTTACGTATTCTTGTACCTGGAATACTATGTGAACTATTACTGTGTCTAATTGAAACAGGTGCAGTTAGCTTTGTCTGATTGAAAAGGACTTAGCTAGAATTAGTCTGATTGAAAAGGTCTAATTAAGATAGTCTAGTTTGATTGAAAATAACTTAGACTTTTAAATTGCTACTTGATAAAGTAGTTTGATTATCATGATATATCATAATAAGGGAGCACCCTGAAAAGGTGTAAGGTCTCTTATTCTTTTAACACCCTGAAAAGGTGTGGCACCCTGAATAGGTGTTTGAAACTTTGGAATTGACGAACTTGTGATAGGGCCATGACTCTTTTAACTATGATAACTGTATTTTGAAAGTGTACAGTTTAAGTTATCGATAATAGCATTTCATTGAATAATGTTGTTTGGCTCCGTTCTTTCGGTCATCTCTTCTTAGTACCCGGAGAGATCCCGTATGAACTTACTGAGCATTGTTCGCTCACCCCTTCTTATATTATTTTTCCCAGGTAAAAACTAAGGATCTAGATAGATTGCAAGGAAGGGCGGTCCGTGGTTATCGAGGAATTTTAGACTTTACTTATGTTTTTTATGTTTTAGTATTTGAATATTAGTTACGCTTCCGCATTATTTTGAATTATGGTTAAGTAAACTAGCCGTTGAATGGTAACGTTGGTTTTGAATTTATGTTGACGTTTGGGATTTCCCTAATTTATAGATTTTATTATATTGTGAAAGTTTGGGTCGTTACACCATGTGCCCAAGAATAATCCCTTCATTGACCATGAAATGGTTTTTTTCCCAATTTAGAACAAGGTTTACCTCTTCACATCTTTGTAAAACTTTAGACAAATTTTCCAAACATTCACCGAAAGAGGAACCATAAACTGAAAAGTCATCCATAAATACTTCCATTATATTTTCTATATAATCTGAAAATATTGCCATCATACAACGTTGAAAGGTGGCAGGAGCATTACAAAGTCCAAATGGCATTCTCCTATAAGAGAAAGTACCATAAGGACAAGTAAAAGTTGTTTTTTCTTGGTCACTTGGATGTTTGGGAATTTGAAAAAATCCGGAGTAACCATCTAAGTAACAAAAATGCGAATGCTTTGCCAACCTTTCAAGCATTTGGTCAATGAAAGGAAGGGGGAAATGATCTTTTCGGGTGGATTTATTTAATTTTCTATAATCAATACACATTCTCCACCCCGTGACGGTTCTAGTAGGGATTAATTCATCCTTATCATTTTTTATTACCATCATTCCTCCCTTTTTAGGGACAACTTGTACGTGACTTACCCACTTACTATCCGAGATTGGATAGATAATGCCCGCATCAAGTAACTTAAGGACTTCCTTTTTAACAACCTATTTCATGTTAGGATTTAATATTCTTTGATGTTCTATGGAGGGTCTATGATCCTCCTCTAAATCAATCCTATGCATGCAAATCTTAAGGTGAATTCCTTTTAAATCATCAATGGTAGACCCGGTGGCTTTTTGATGCAATCTAAGTTCTCTTAATAACTTTTCAGTCTCAAGAGGACTTAGGTTTGCATTAATAATTACCGGGTAAGTAGAATTAGGTCCAAGAAATTCATACCGTAAATTTGGAGGGAGAGACTTCAATTCAACTTGAGGTGCCTTACTTACCTCAAGAATCTCTTTATCGGATGGCTCCGCTTTAGCCTCCAACTTCTCAAATTTAGTGTTTCCACTAAACTTTCCTGCATGGTTAGCATCTAAACACATTGTATAATTTTCAATTTCATCATCATCATCATCATGCAATAAACGCTTCCAATCTATAAGACTTTTTTCGAGCGGGTCTTTAGATTGAGGTGAATCTAGCTCCTTACTTATAGAATCTTGCATGTTAACACCGGAGTTAGGTTCTTCAAGATTAGAATTTTTCATAAATTTTGTCAAATTAAATTCCACCTTCTCATTCCCTATGTTTAATGAAAGGTTACCATTTTTAACATCAATAATTACCCCGGCGGTGGCCAAAAAAGGTCTACCTAAGATAATGGGAATGTGATGGTCTTCTTCCATCTCAAGAACTACAAAACGACCGGGATGATAAATTTCCCAACTCGACAAGGAATGTCTTTCATAATACCCACCGGGTATTTAATGGAACGGTCCGCTAGTTGCAAAGATATTGTGGTAGGTTTGAGTTCCCCCACCAATATTTCGACTAACTGATAGCAGAATGAGGCTTACGCTCGCCCCAAGATCTAACAATGCATTCTCAACATCAAATTTACCTATTTTGCAAGGGATAAAGAAAGTGCCGGGATCTTTCAATTTTGAAGGTAATTTTCTTTGTAAAACGGCACTTACCTCTTCCGTTAATGCAATCGTCTCATACTCCTCAAGTTTTCTTTTGTTAGAAAGAATATCTTTTAAAAATTTAGTATAAGAAGGCATTTGTTGCAAAGCATCGGTAAAAGGTATGTTGATGTAAATCGATTTCAGAACTTCCAAAAATTTTGCAAATTGTTTATCTAATTTCGCCTTTACCAACCTTTGGGGGTAAGGTATTGGCGGATCAAAATTTCTAGAAATCTTAGGGGGTTCCGTCCCCTTATCAACCTCTTTATTAGTCTCAACCAACGGTGGGATTGGACTAACGTTCTCCTCAATAGGTTTGATAATTTCTTTAGGAGGGGGATCTACCAACTCTTTTCCATTCCTAAGAACTACCGCCTTAGCATGTTCATCGGGCCTTTGCGGTTGACCTGGAAAACTCCCTTGTGGTCTATGCGAGGTCCCAGTTTGTTGGGCTAGTTGGTTCTCTAGAATCTTATTATGGGTGGCTAGATTATCAACCCTTCTATTCAACGCTTTAAAGTTTTCCCTAAATTCATTATTGATCTTATCTTGAGTATTTTTATTTTCGACCATGAAGTCCATAATAAGATCTAACTTAGATTAGGGGGAGGGAAAGCATTATTGTTATTGAAATTCTTTTGTGTAAATCCCATTGGTTGTGTAGAAGGTTGTGGGTTTAAAACGTTGTTGCTTCTATAGGAAAAATTGGGGTGATTTTTCCATTCGGGATTGTTTGTGTTTGAATACATACCCACTCTTTATTCATTAGAAGCAATGAAATTGGCTTGCTCACTAGAAGTAGTGTCAAGCAATAATTCACAACCTTCAGAGTTATATGAGTTTGACCCACATAACTCACAAAAAATGTCAACATTAGCCACGGGATTCACATTCAGATTTTTAAGTCTCTTTAAAATCAAGTCAACTTTAGAAGAAAGAAGAGATACATTAGAAGAGAGGAGAGTAACATTATCTACGTTGTACTTACCTAGAGTTCCTTGTTGTTGCTCCCTTTCATTTGACCATTGGTAGTGGTTCAAGGCAATGTTCTCTATCAAGTCGTATGCCTCATCCACCGCCTTCTTCATAAGTGCTCCTCCTGCAGCGGCATCAATAGTCTCTCTCGTTTTGAATGTGAGACCGTTGTAAAAAGTATGCACAATCAACCACCTTTCAAGCCTGTGGTGTGGGCACATCCTTAAGAGTTCCTTGTACCTATCCCATGCATCATAGAGCGATTCATTTCCGTTTTGATTAAAGTTTGTTATTTTCATTCGGATTTGAGCGGTCTTAGATGGAGGAAAGAAACGTCCATGGAGTGCCTCTTGAACTTGGTCCCATGTTGTTAAGGAGTTATGGGGGACCGAGTTCAACCACTGTTTCGCCTTATCCTTTAATGAAAAAGGGAAAAGGCGCATCCGTCTCGCTTCCGAGGTGATACCAATTATGCGGGTGGTATCACAATACTCCAAAAAGGTTTGTACATGGAGATATGGATCTTCAAATGCCAAACCGCTGAATTGGTTGTTTAAAACCATGTGTTGTAACTGCGGTTTGATTTCAAAGTTGGCTGCGTCGGCATTGGGCACAACAATTGGAGACCTAGTCCCCGGGGTACTCGGATTAACGAAGTCCCTTAAGGTTCTAGGAGGAGATGTAGCGGGTTCTCCTTTTCCGTTCTGTGCCATCTCTTTTACTAAAGAAAGTTAGAAGAATAGAGACTTCGAAAGAGATGTTAGACAAAAAATAAAAACAAGAAATGAATATAAAGCAAATAATTAAAAAGTAAACCGTTATCCCCGGCAACGGCGCCAAAAACTTGTTAGGCCGAAATGCACGGCTTAGTTTATAAATACCGCAAGTGCACGGTGTAGAAATAGTATAGATAAAGGCAAATGCGGGTCGATCCCATGAGGACAATGTTTACTTTTAGAAATGATTGCTTTAAAAGAAAAGTATAAAAAGAATTGATTGGGGGTACAAATTGTTTGTCACTTAACTAGAAATAAATTGTAAAATACTATAACTTGGATTGAAAACTCTTATGCTTAAGGAATTCTCGGGATTGAGACTCAAACAACATATATTCATCAATTAATTATGCTCTTTTTAGATTAAAGTCCCATTTAAAACAAGGATGGTACATTAGGCCTATACTACTTCTCACGATCAAGCAAGTATTATTTGTATTCTCATACTAATTATGCCCTATCTCTCGATGGCCCATAATTAGTAAGAACCCATTAATGTTTTTGAAAATTCCACGTACTTTCCACTCAAGGACTATCCCTAGGCCATTAATCTACTCTTGTGATTAATAGAAACCCAGTTTACTTCATATTGATCCGCTAGTCAAGATTCTCCGCTAGGTACTTCTCTTGACTAACTGAAGTTCATACGAATCATGGACGTCATCATGGTCGTAGGCGTTTTAATTACGATATGAATAAATTGTTTTAATATGAAGAGAAGAAAAGAAGAGCAATAATTAAAGTGATGGACATATATTATTGAGTTTCCAACCCCAAGATTAAGGGAGATTACTCACTAGCCATTTGTTTTAAAAAGACAATAAAAGATGAATAAGACATATAAGATAATAAAGAGATAAGAAATACTTATTCAGATTGGGAATGGAGACAAATGACTAAAAATAAACTTGGTGTATTATTGCTTCAATCTCAGAATATTTCTCTCAAGAACACTCAAATGATTCTTACAAAATCTGAGTATAAAATGATGTTTGACTAAGAATTCACTATAGTAACTTTACAACAATTTCCAGATGGTTTACAATGCTGAAAATGCCTTCTTATATAGGCATTTGGGTCAAGAGATGTGTTGCTTCCCGGAACTCAGTCCAAAAGACACTTCTTGGAGGCATTTATTCAGAACATGCATAAGGGTGGTCCGGGCGGGTCTTGTGATGGGTCCGGGCGGACCAATGCTCTGGATAATGAAATTTGTTGAGATCCGGCCTGTAGATACCCCGGGAAAGCCCCACTTGGATAGAGCGGTGAATTATCCTAGGATGTCTAATTGTGTTTTAGAGTCGCCACCCACGTTTTTAAGGAACGTAAGAAAACCTAATGTTTATGAGCCTAAGTTTGATTTACGAAAACTGAGATTCTTTGGGATGAGGGGTTCGGGGGTTAGGTTACGAAATGGAAAGTACTTAAACACCCATTTCGCCCGAGCAAAGTCGGTCTTGTTTGTTCATAATTCACTTTTTAAGATAAATGTGTTCTTCCTATTAAAATGATGATAAAAAGGGGTTTTAGAGTTTGAAATGTAGGGAGATGACTCCTAGGCCAATTCAATGTAATGAAAGGACCGTTGGTGTCATGTCCCAAATGGTTTTGGGTGATTGCACATTTGATTGAAGAAGAAGAAGAAGAAGAAGAAGAAGAAGAAGAAGAAGAAGAAGAAGAAGAAGAAGAAGAAGGAGAGGAGAAATGTTTAAGACCTTTACCTATAGTATCCTTAAAAAAGAACCTCTTGTAAAGCCTTGAAGAAGAGGGTGAATACTTTGTTGAAGAAGTCCCAAGAAGAAGTCTAGGAAAGAAGTGAGTAAAAAGGTTTGAAAGTAATGATGTCCAAGGTCCCCTTCCAATGATGGATTGGAGGGGTTTTTATAGTTGAAAAGTGACTGTTTTTGGAGCCAAACGGAGTCTCTAAGAAATCTTTCCTGGGCAAAATCATGTATAATGAGCAAGGGAGAGATTCTTGGGCAGAATCTGTAACTTACACACCCCAGAAGCGCGCGCATCCCACCTAGGCGGCGGAAGGCGTGCGCGTCTGGCCTCAAGGGGCGGAGGCGCGCGACTCTGAGAAGCAATTTTTGACAGAATGGACTAGAAAGTTAGAATTGTTATTCAGTTTAGTCCCGGGACTTAACGAAGTCCGTCTGGAACTTAACCAAAGTAACAGAAACTAACAAGAAACACTTAAAAGAGGGAGAAACACAAAATCAAGTGTGCAATCGGGGTGAGCGGTCCAAGGCGGGGTATCTACAGAGCCCCTCGACGGCGTGGATTGCGAAGCAAATGCGCCAACGAAAGACAGACATCCACCTAGGACATCACCAAGAAAAGGAAAAGACTCGATAAAAACAGGAATTTGAAATTGCGGAGGATAGAGGTGCGCTCCCTATGTGAGCGGCTTTGAGAGATAAGGGTGCGTTCCCTGTGTGAGCGGCTTTGCTAATAGCGGGATCCGTTTGCTGGAAGCGGGATCTGTTTGCTGAGGTGCGGGACCCGGAGGACCGTTTGCTAAAGTGCGGGACCCGGAGGACCGTTTGCTGAAGTGCGGGACTGGGAGGACCGTTTGCTGAGGTGCGGGACCCGGAGGACCGTTTGCTGAGGTGCGGGACCCGGAGGACCGTTTGCTGAGGTGCAGGACCCGGAGGACCGTTTGCTGAGGTGCGGGACCCGGAGGACCGTTTGCTGATGTGCGGGACCCGGAGGACCGTTTGCTGAGGTGCGGGACCGGAGGACCGCTTGCTTTGAATGGATGTAGATCTTGTTTGATGAAGAAGCAGTGATTCCGTGGATCATCCCGGACCAAGTTGTTGTCGTGAGTCATACTTTGATGTTGACTGTTTGACTTTGACTTTTGATGGGGCGCGGGCACAGTTGACTGCGGAATGCTTTGTGCTGGGGATGAATTATAAAAACTGATCTTTTGAGAAAAATGAAAGACACCCTACTTTGAGTGTGAGTTTCTATCCTATTTCAGTTTTTAGACCTGCCTTAAGGGCGGACCAAATTAATGCGTGCCCAGCCGAGTGTTTGCTGTCGTCGCTTGAGCTTCTCTCTTTGCTGGGATTGATCTTTTCTGTAGATAGAAGGCGTTTGAACGTGCCTGGGCTTCCTTCTTGAACTGACAAGGACTATTTCTGGAGCCTTCTTATACCTGGGACGCGGGCGCTTCCTCTCTTGGAGACGGAACGTGCGCGCCTTTTAGACCGGTGTCGGGAGGCGCGCGCCTCTGATTTGCTGACCAAAAGATCCCCCAACAGCTATAATATCAGCTTCTGGTCGACGATTCGATTCCAACAACCATTTTCTGTCATTTTTGAACACCATTCTATTACCCAATCTTGCTTATAACCTTCTTTCTCATGGCCTCCAAACTTTTTAGCCTTGATGCCGAGGTTGTCAAGAGTTACGAGAAGGATTTGTCGACCTTCGTGTATTCTTTTAAGACTCATCCCAAAAATGCCTTCATCAAAGATTTCGGGCTTCGAATTCTCTTCACTTTGCAGACATTGAAGCCGGATTGGGACTTGTTGAAGGCTGCTGCAGCCTTTTAGGATTGTGATAGCCATACATTCAACTTTTCGGCTAATGAAATGGTGCCGACCGTTGATGATTTTGGGGCCATTTTGGGTATGCCTTTGGCCGGTCGGATTGCCGTCCCTAAGTATCACCGCGATGTTGTTAACTCTTGGGTTGACCTTCTGAATCTCCCTGTTGGAGAGGTGAAGAAAATGATGCACGGGACCGTTGTTGACATTACTGAGCTTCCGATGTTTTTCAGTTTGCATTCGGAAGATGTCGCGGTTCAGTCCTTTAAGAGAAATGCCATGGCTGTTTGCCTTTTCAGCGAGGTTTTGTTTGTCACTCCCCTGGGTACTGCGGATGCGCAGTTGGCTGAAATTGTGTTGCAGGCGAAAGGACAGCGATTTAGCATAATCCCGCTCATTGTAGGAGAGACTTTGCATGGTTTGGACGAACTGCACCGTACGGGCGAGATGCGACGGGGGAGCGCTTTGCTTTTGACCATATGGCTTCGGGAGCATTTCAGGCTTTATGCGTTGGATGGCGACCTTTCTCCTTTTGCTGTTCATAGGCGACGGTTACTGATTAGAGATTTGACCGAAGAGGGCTGGAGGAGATTTTTTGCTTCTCGCCTTACAGCTGACATTGAATGGTGTCCTTGGGGTCTTCGCCCTTTTGTGAAGTGGACCTTCGGTTTTCAGCATGTGGTTTTACCCGGATTGAGGGACTCTTCGTTTTATCAGCCAGCACAGGTTTTGAGACAGTTTGGTCATCAGCAAATAATTCCTTTTCCGAGGAATGGGGTACTTCGTCCAGTTTCTTATATGGGTCCGGACTTCTCGGATGAGCTTCAGGCGGCTTGGGGAGATGATCATGACCGTTGGGCTTCCGCTCCATTGCACCGGGGCAGTATTTTTCTTTCCGAGAGTTACTTGGATCATTTACTTGGTACCATCTACCGTGGCATTACTTGGGTAGATGCTCTTCGGGCTGAGTTGCTAGGAAGGGATTTTGAGCCTATCAGTGCTTTGAGGTACAAGGAAGCTGCTGCTGATGTGAACAACATTCTGACCGACCCTTTCGGTACCCCTTTGGATGACTTTTATGCTCGGAGGCGCTCTGTTGCGCAGAAGATATCGGTCCGTATCAGTGACCCTAGGCCCCCAAGAAGAGTAGGATTGATGGTCGTTCGGGTGGTCCTTCAAAGGCCAAGAGAAAATTAGATTATTCCTAGTACCCCCAAGAGATTGCAATTAAAATAGACCACTTGTTAGGATTTAATGTTTTAATGTCTTTTAGTAGCTCAACATTTCGTTGTAATGATAAAGATGATTTAGTGAATAAATAAAAAATTGCATCTTGTTAATTTGGAAATGATTTGGGTATTTGTTTATGTTTCAGACCGCACCCGAAGGTTGCCTACGTTCCTCCAGTGTAGAGGCTCAGGTCTCCGTAGTTCAAACAAACGAAGACCATTTTTTTTTTTTTTTTTGTGTGCACCCTGTTTTTTGCCTAGACCGCCCTTTCGAGTTTTCAATCTAGCGGGCTTCTTTTTTTTTTTGCACGTGCTCTAATTTTTGCCTAGGCCGCCCTTGCGGGTTTTCAACCTAGCGAGGTTTTTTTTTTTTTTTTTTTTTTTTTGTTATGGTCTTCGTTTATTAGACGTAAAACCTCTTTAATTTGTCGAGGTTGACTTCTTTTGGCAGTTGATTTCCGTCTAAATCCACAAGTCGGACTGCACCGCCGCTTGGTATCTTCTTGACTACGTACGGACCAGGGCAATACCCTGAGTCCAAAGTTTGACATTCTGACAGGTTTGCCCAGAAGTGGGCGCCTCCCACAGACGTTGCGCCAGGAGCCCGCTTCCCACAACACCATCCAGAGGCACGCGCTTCTGGGTAGGTTTCCAGGACAAGAACATGTTTCAGAACAGAGCAGACTTGATGGGGTGTGGGCACAGTTGCCTGCATCAGGCCTAATCTGGCCTTTTGGACTGTTTTACTTTCGTGTTTTATTTTATCGGTCACACGGGTGATTCGAGAGTTGTAATTTATGTGCTTGTTTGCTTTTCTTTCAAAAAAAAAAAAAAGTAAAAAAAAACGTTTTGTCACATGTTAGACCTCACACTACATGCACGAATTCCTATTAATTGCTCACTATCTAGTCGCACAAGTCCAACCCCAAACCCTTCGAGCCCGTCATAGGAAGTTTCAAGCTCCACCAGACCTTGACTCTTTCGAAGCGGTAAACCTCAGCTCGTGGCGTAGTTCATGACTACATGCCGGGGGTGACCTTAAGCCTCTCATTTAGCCGAGAACAAGCCAACACAATTCTAGTTAGGGTCTAACACTTCGTGACTAAAGTCGGTTTTCATATGCCGAGATTTCCCTAAACTAATGTCTTCAAATCATACATTCCAAGTGGTTATCATGGACAAAATAAAAGCCCGTCCCCAAGTGGTTATTATGGACGAAATAAAGATCCGTCCCCGCATGTATGCTTTACTACATTAATTTAGTTTAATCCCGACATGTGTAGGATTCACAAGCGTGATGGAATCCGATGAGTATATAGGACCGCGAGATGGTCTATATACTAGTGTGACGATTCCATTATTTTCTTAGAAACTCAAAAGGGATTTCGTCCCTCCGACTTATAAAAAAAAAAGAGTCTTTTCTTATGTGGTTTTGAGTCGTGTGCCCAATGTGTGCTCTAAGCCTCTTCATGGACCGAAAGTGTACTCAAGACTGACAAGGGCCTCTTCTGCAATATAGGTTCAATTGGTACTTACCGTGTCTACCGGGATTCAGCGAATCGTTTAGTCCGTGAAGAGATCACTCCAACAGCTTCGACAGCATCAATGGCCGGCGGATCCAATACCGACAACACCATGTCTCTTGACAAACTCTCCACCATGGTCCAACTTCTCCAAGAACAAGTCTCCACTCTTAATAAGGAGGCTCAAAGCAAAGATGACATTTGGAAATCCCATCTCGACAACCAAAGGGAGGCCCACGAGGCCGAAATGGAGCTAATGAAAGAAAAGCTCGCCAATGGCAAAGGCAAAGAGAATAATGAGGGGTCCGAGTGGACTAAGGGTCTATTTCAAATCCCTTATGTTAGTGCCCGTACCAAGAAGATGGGGGAACCAAGCACCGAGAACAATGAGCCCAAGATGGTTGATTCAATCATGGCCTACATAGATCAACGCTTCAACGGTCTCAACTTGGGGAAAGGATCCGATACAAGCCTCTATCAGTCATCCATTCTCATGAACACAATGGCTTCCCTCCCCGATAAGTTCAAGATGCCCGACATCAGTAAGTTCAAGGGCAACTCTTGTCCCATGGCACACATCGAGACTTACATTTGGGCTATGGTACCGAAGAAGGTCTCACCCAAGGTTATGGCACAATGCTTCCCTCTTACTCTCGAGGGGGCGGCAAAGGATTGGTATGCTACTTTCCCGCTCACAGTCCATCTTGATTGGAACGCCGTCATGCTTTCCTTCAAGAGTCAATACCAAGGCAACACCATCCACCGGCCAACCAAGAAAGAGCTTGAAAACACCACTAAAAGAGAAAATGAGTCCTTCATTGACTTCACTAGAAGGTGGAATGACAAGCTTGCTGAGATCGTCAAGAGGCCTAACACCAAGGATCAAATGGACATCTTTCTTAAGTGTCTAAAGATTGACCTCCTCACCCACCTAAGTGGGGCTTGCTATGCCGATTTCTCTCAAATGTATGAGGCGGGGGTCCGAATGGATGAGTTGCTTAGGGAAATCAAGAAAAGTGCTCCTACCCTTCGTTACAAGGCCGCCTCCAGCTCCTCAAAAGAAGCTTCAGTTAATGCCGTCACCACCGACAAGGGGAATTACAAAAAGGTTCTCCACCCCAAGGCAAGAAGTCTCGAAACGCCCGTGTCTACATGCCTCTCCAAGGCATGACTCAAACCGAGGCCTTCGAAGTTCTCAAAGAAAAGGGGAAAGTCACACCCATACAAGGGTACCAACCCAAGACGGTCAATGCCAATCATGCTCATCACAAGTATTGTGGCTACCACTAATATAGTGGCCACACCACCGAGGAATGCTTCGTTCTCCGCAATGTCATCCAAGATCTCATAGACAAGAAGGAATTCATAGTTCCTAATGAGGGTGGTGTCAATGTAATAGAGGTAGGAGAATTTGAGGAGACCACTCATTCAATCCCAATTGTGAATGAGGGCTCCAATGCCATGAATAAGATTGATAATTCTTGTTATGTTGTGACTTACGATGAGGTAATGAGGGAAGTACTAGAGAATAGGAAAAAGAACCAAGATGGGAACGTCAACATGCTAACTCGATACAGACAAGTCATAGCAAGCAACCCCTCCACTTCTGCACCAAGCACCTCTTCTCAAAGGTCGCAAGCTCGCGACACTCCCGAAGACCCTCTACTAGTTCAACTCAAGAAAACTCAAGCCAACATCTCCATTTGGGACCTCATTGCATCCTCGAAGAAGCACCGAGATCTTGTCATCAGTAATCTCGACGACACGTCGATCTCTCCCGATACTACTCCCGAGGACCTCACTGCAATGATAGGCCACATTCATTTGGCAATGTCATCACCTTTGCTGACATGGACCTCCCGCCATTTGGGTTCGATCACAATGAGACTATCTACCTTAAAGTAAGAGCAAGAGGGAGACCTATTTCAAGAGTCTTGGTTGACGGTGGTTCCGCACTCAACCTAATTCCCAGCCGAATCATGGGCATACTGGGGATTAAGAATTCAGATTTGAAGTCTTCTACTCAAGTAATCCGAGGTTACGACAGCACTGCCCGTACAGTCATGGGTATTGTGGAAATAGACATTGAGTTTGGGAGCATGGTCATGTCCATCCCGTTTCAAGTGCTCGATGTGCCTTCCTTATTCAACTTGCTTTTGGGCCGACCGTGGATACACAGTTCTAATGCCGTCCCTTCAACTCTCCATCAATGTGTAAAGTTCAGAAATGGGGATGAAATAGTGACCGTTATGGCAGAAAACGTCACTATCCACAGAAAGGGGGAACCCATCCACCAAATTCAGCATGGTTTAGCAGACTCTACCCTCTCCGGCGTCTCAATCAACGCCATTGACAAAGAAGGGGGAAACGGATCATGGACCCTCGGTAATCGCAAAGTCCTCTGCATGATGAGGAGCATGAACTACTTCCCTGGTTTAGGCCTAGGGAAATATCAACAAGGAAGAATGCAACCCATTGAGGTTCCTTTTGTTAAGAATACGTTCGGTCTGGGATATGAGCCTACCAAAGACGACTTAAAACACGAGCAAGCCGTCAAGAACGGCATTATGAGATTCCCAATCTAAGGCCTTACCGCAAGACGTTGAATGGGTATTTTGTTCGCCAAAGGGAAGTTGTTCCGTACATGATCTTTCCCGAGCCATGGGTTAATAGCAAGGGCATCAGAAAGCCCGGCCTTGAGATCTTTGCCGACTGCGAGATTCAGAAGTCCGAGACAGAGATCACCGTGGGGGAAGAATTGACAGATTTAGCCTCCATGTTCGAGGAACTCGCCATCATGGATGAGTGCCAACTCAATGCCATCTACGACACTGACACAAGAAAGGAGACTATCAGCGAGATCCAGCCAAGCTCCGAGCCTATCAACAACTGGTATTCTACGAAGGGACCCGTGGTATCCGAGGAATTCTTGGTCAAGAAGATGGGTTGCATTCTGCGCAAGGTTATAAAGGAAGACTTGTTCACTTTCACTTTCGAGTTCGAGAGTGTTTCCGACACCCTCACCCAAGAAGATATGGAGGCCATAGCCGAGCGTGTGTTCCCTTTCTTTGTTAATGAAAAATTTGATCTTTCTGAGTACACTGATATTGCAAACATCATGAATGATGAATTAACTAATAACGAATCTAATGAACTAGTTAATAACGATTCAAATAATGATGAAATAGACCACGAAAACACAATATACTTAAATGAACTTGCTCAACAGGTCCGTAGTTGTGGTGAAAATGGTCCAGGGGCTGACGAAGAATTGCATGTTGTTAATCTGGGTACCGACGAAGAGCCGAAAGAAACCAAGATCGGAAGCTTCTTCAAGGGGGACGAGAAAGACAGATTGACTGCACTGCTCAGAGAGTTCGTGGATGTATTTGCATGGTCATACAAAGGCATGCTGGGTTTGGACAGAAAGGTCACTGAATACAGAATTCCGATCAAAGACGACGCCAAGCCAGTCAAGCAAAAGCTCAGAAAGATCAAGCCAGAATGGTCTCTACAAGTCAAGGAAGAGATAGAGAAGCTTCTCAGTATGGGCTTCATCAAATTTATTGAATATCTGACATGGCTAGCTAATGTGGTCACAGTCCGAAAAGCTAACGGCAAGGTCCATGTTTGTGTGGATTTCCGGGATTTGAACAAAGCTTCTCCAAAGGATGACTTTCCACTAACCAACATCGACATGCTAGTCGACTCCACCGCTGCCTACGAAGTCCGCTCATTTGTGGATGGTTTTGCCGGGTACAATCAGATTCTCATGGCCGAGGAGGATAAACACAAGACTGCTTTCACAACACCGTGGGGCACCTTTTGCTACACAGTCATGCCGTTTGGGTTAAGGAACGCTGGGGCTACTTATCAAAGGGCCGTGACAAACTTGTTCCATGACATGATCCATAAAGTGATCGAGGTTTACGTGGACGATATGATCATCCACTCAAAAGGGACCGACGGTCAACATTTGATCGATCTCCGCAAGTTCTTTGAAAGGCTTCGTCAACAAAAGATGAGGCTCAATCCCGCAAAGTGCACTTTTGGGGTAATCCGAGGCAAAGTCCTTGGCTACATGGTTACCGAGAGGGGAATTGAAGCAGATCCCTCAAAAATCAAGGCGATAATCGATATGCCTCCTCCCAAGACGCAAAAGGAAATCAAAGGTTTCATGGGAAGACTTCAGTACATCAGTCGGTTTGTGCACCAGCTTACTTCCATGTGCAAGCCAATCTTCAAGCTACTCAAGAAGAATGTGGCTCTAGAATGGACCGACGCTTGCCAAGAAGCTTTCGACCAAGTGAAGCATTACTTGACATGCCCTCCAGTCTTGGTTCCACCTCACAAAGAGAAGTCTCTCTTGCTCTATCTCACAGTGAACGATGAAGCCCTAGGGGCTATGCTGGCACAAGAGCAATGAAACTCAACAAAGGAGAATGCCATTTATTTTGTCAGTCGCCGATTTCAAGGAGGCGAAAAGAATTACTCCGCCTTGGAGAAGTCATGTGAAGCACTGGTTTGGGTTACTCAAAAGCTCAAACATTACATGGAAGCCTTTCCGATTAAGCTAGTAGCAAAAGTGGACACGCTCTGCTACATCTTCGAGAAGCCTTTCATGTAGACAAGGATAGCCAACTGGTACTTGATGCTCGCCGGCTATGACATCACTTACGTCACACTCAAATCCACCAGGGGGATAGTGTTCAGTGATCAGCTTGCTGAATTTTCGTGTGACGAAGTGAAGGGGGATGACTTACAGTTTCCTAACGAGCACTTGGTTTGCACTACAACCGAGGAAAATAAGTGGCAATTTTTTTTATGGCGCCTCCAATAAACATGGTTTTGGGATATGAATGTTGCTTGTCGATCCAAAGGACATCTACACTCCAATTGCCATCCGTCTCGAATTTGAAGCTACCAACAACATTGCCGAGTATGAGGCATGCATAGCGGGGCTAGAAGCAGCCCTAGAAAGAAATGTCACAGAACTAGAAGTATTCGGTGACTCCCTGCTCCTTATCAACCAAACATCGGGTAAATGGAGAATCCAAGACCCGCCCCTTCAACAGTACAGTCGACACCTCGAGGAATTAGTCGAGCAGTTCCAAGACATCACGTTCACTTATCTGCCAAGGGATAAGAATCGCTTTGCCGATGCTTTGGCTACTATAGCCTCACTAGTTAAGATTCCCAAAGGAAAAATGGTGAAACCCTTCAAAATTTCAAGGAGGACCTGTCCGGCATACTGCATGAACATTGAGATCAATGAAGTCCAAGATAACCCCCCGTGGTACACTGACATCATGAAGGGATCAATCTCTTATGTGTAAACGAGTCCGAAGCGCAATAAATCATGCACGAAGTCCATGAAGGTGAGTGTGGACCCCACATGAATGGGATTATGTTAGCCAAGAAGATACTCCATATTGGCTACTATTGGACTACAATGGAAAGAGACTACGTCGAGAAAGTCAGGAAATGTGCTAAGTGCCAGTTCCATGCTAATCTACAACATGCTCCGCCCTCACAACTGTACAACATGACCATACCTTGGCCATTCTCTTGTTGGGGCATAGATATCATCGGCAAAGTCCATCCTACAGGGAGCAACGGACAGTCATTCATCCTTGTGGCCGTAGACTATTTCACAAAATGGGTCGAAGCACAAGCTTACCGATTTCTCAACGCCAAGAAAGTGGCCGAATTCGTGAAGAACAACATTATGTGCCAATATGGTTTCCCCCATGAGATCATCTCTGACAATGGCTCCCACTTCAAGAAAGAAATGGATGCACTTTTGGTTAACTACAAAATTACCAAGCACAAGTCATCCCCGTACCGTCCCAAAGCCAATGGAGCGGTCGAAGCAGCAAATAAGACAATCGAGGTCATCATACGAAAAATGGCTTCAACAGGAAGGGATTGGCCTGAGAAATTACCGCTAGCATTGTGGGGCTATCGCACATCAATACGATCAGCAACGGGAGAAACTCCTTACTCATTGGTTTATGGCTCTGAAGCCGTACTCCCGATCGAACTCGAGGTTCCTTCTCTACGGCTCTTACTCGAGAACCAAGTCAACGAGGTTGATTGGATGCAAAGTCGATACGAGCAACTAGCCCTACTCGACGAAAGGAGATTAAAAGCGTTCGAACGCACGAGGGCTTACCAACAAAGAATGGCAAGGGCTTTCAACAAAAAGGTGAAGCCTCGAAATATCAAAGTGGGAGATTTGGTCCTAAGACAACATCCTCCCAATGCCATGAATCCCCTTGGGAAGTGGGGACCTCGATGGATCGGTCCTTACGTGGTCAAGAAGATACTTAGCGGCGGTGCAGTCCGACTCGTAGACTTGGATGGCGATCAATTGCCAAAGGAGGTCAACCTCGACAAGCTCAAGAAGTTCTACGTTTAACAAATAAAGACCATTAAGAAAAAAAAAAAAAACGCTCGCTAGGTTGAAAACCCCGCAAGGGCGGCCTAGGCAAAAATTAGAGCACGTGCAAAAAAGAAGCCCGCTAGATTGAAAACTCGAAAGGGCGGTCTAGGCAAAAAACAGGGTGCACACAAAAAAAACAAAAAAAAAACCTAATATTAAAAAAAAAATGGTCTTCATTTGTTTGAACTACGGAGACCTGAGCCTCTCTACAAGAGGAACGTAGGAAACCTTCGGGTGCGGTCTAAAACATAATTTTTTACCCAATCATGTCATAACAAAATGAAATTTTATTTATCTCTTGAATTATTTTAACCACTACAACGGATCTTGTTGAGCAATAAAAGACAATAAAACATTAAATCCTAAACAAGTGATCTATTTAATTGCAATCTTGGGGTACAAAGAAAATCTAATCTTTCTTCGGATTGGGAACCCATTGCTTCTTGATATAGCCTTTGACCTTCTTAGGTGGGGGCGGGGCACTCTTGGGACCACCAAGACGAGAGAAGACACTAGGACGGGGCGGAGCTTCATTAACGACCTTCCCTTTCCCTTTGTCAAAAGAAGCCTTGACCGGAGCCTTGTGAGGACGCTTCCACACATAAGGGGAGTTACCCTTACCTTTCCCCCTATTCTTCTTCGGAAAATAATGTGGCCTAGGGGCTTCAACGTGAACCATCGGCTTCAAAGGCTCCGCAACAACCTCATTGGGCCTCCCCAAACAGTCAAAGCCACTCGGGCGTGTCTTCACAATTGGGACGAACTTCACTTGCTCACCTTCGGGGATGGACACTTTCACCTCAAAGGAAAAAGTCATGGGAGCCATTCTTGACAAAGAATTGAGGCTTAAAGAAATAAGAAGTAGTGCAAAATATTGCTGTGTGACCAAACTGGTCGAAATGGGTTCAAATTTATAGCTATTGGAGAATCCAGTTCAGAAAAGAAAGGGGCTGTAAATCAGCAGCCCAGACGCAGGCGCCTCCTCCCTTGAAGGTGCAACACGCGCGCCTCCCGCATCAAATTCCAGATGTGCGCGCCTCTCACAGACGACAGAACAGAACATGCCTTGTCAGTTCAGCAGCAGCCCAGGCATTTTCAACGCCTTCAACCTGCAACAGTTTAGAATCTACAGCAACAAACCAACATTCACCCGCAACAAGTGAAACACTTTGGGCACACATTTTTTTTGTAAAGAGTCGACACCTAAGATCGAGTCTATATAAAACATAAAAAATGTAGGTAAAATAGCTAGGATTGTAAATATGTGCTAAGTGTTATTACATGTTAAAAAATAAAATCGTTCAGGCACTCGTCCTCCCCAGTCTACTCCAAATCATCCCCTCTGGCACTGTGCTCACCCCCGTCGCCACTCTCGGTATCTTCATCATCATCACCGGACTCTTCTTCGGACTCCTCAACAGCAATCTCGTGACGAGCCCTCTTTGGCACTCTGGTCGATGAACTAGCACCTCCGCGGCTCAAGCTCCTGCTCAGTGACTGCCTAGCCAACTGCACGGCCTCATCCACATCAAGGGCCGCATCTCTGCAACCTCGCCCCATACCACGGGCACCCCGAGCTATGCCTCTAGAAGCTCCAGACACGGTCCCTGCAGCCTCCTTGGTCAAAGTGGCCATGTCTCTACACAGCTCCAGGACTCTCTCCTCCAGGCGACGCAGCCTGCTCCTCATCCCCTTGTTCTGGCGGCCTATGT
Source organism: Campanula takesimana (assembly GCA_026119855.1). Taxonomy (NCBI): domain Eukaryota; kingdom Viridiplantae; phylum Streptophyta; class Magnoliopsida; order Asterales; family Campanulaceae; genus Campanula; species Campanula takesimana. The sequence goes on from JAOWBW010000471.1 coordinate 1,405,190, forward strand.
ACCTGTAAGCAGCCACGGGTACCTATCACAACAGTAACAGGAAACTACTTCAGTGTACTGAGATGAGACAGACTAGAACAGAAAGGTGGGCCATAATCATAAAGGTGCAAGAAAAGTAAAAGTCATACCACAGCAGTCTGGGCCAGGGGCTCCCTCTCCGGTGACATATCTTCAGGGACAATATCCCTCTGCTCATCAACAACCCCAAAGTTGGAGTAGGTATAATACGAAGGAGGTAGAGGAGGATCAAAGCAATAACCTGCACCGGTAGGGTAAAACTGCGCAGAGGTCGAAGGGGCAGGCTGCATTCCCCGAGGATCGGCATACATAAAGCCCGGCATCAAATGGTTCACCCGGAAGAGGCCATAATCCTGGTGAAGATAAATGAAAGGGGTAGCATCAACCCCTGCCACGTATATAGCCATGTCATCCTCAGACAGTGCTCCCCAGTTACGAGGACAGAAAGGAGAGAACTCTGGGACCGCCAGCCTAGGCGGGTTATGATAATCTACCATCTGGCTCCCATGCTGCCAGTACACTCTCTCTCCCAAGTACATAGCCATGCACTCCACGGAACTCATCAGCAACCTAGAGCGAGTGGGCAACAGAGTATGCTCTATGGCACCGTATATCGGTCTCCAGGGGAACAATGACTAAGACACGGACTCAGGCCTCAGACCATCCAGATACTGCCTGGCAGAAACTAAGCCGATGGGGGCGGTGCTAGTCTTCACATTCCTGGCCTTGTAAGACCATCTAGCACAATCAGGATACAGGGTCTGACCCTCTCTCCCAATCCTGAAATCTCTCATGCCCAGAATGGCAAAAGCCCACAGCTGAAAACAGAGGCAAAGGCAGAATTAAACACAGTTGAAAGTACAGAGAAGATAGAAATCTGAAAAGGGCAGAGTGACGAATGTACCTCCCAAGCAAGAGAGAAGCCCGTGACCGAGCTCTGTGTCGAATGGCTGGTCAGGTCCATACCGTGATAGCAAGCAGCCAAACCCGCTGCACCCCAGTTGTACTGAGCAGCCTGGTCCAAGTCAACCAGAAGGTCCAATAAGGATAAAGCCGCAGAACTTCCCCCATTGGTAAACAGAGTATGGGACAGAGTAAACCAAATGAAGCACCGGGCCACTACCTCGACCCTGTCAGCAGTAACTCCCCGAGACTCAGCCTCAAGGACTCTAAAATAAGTCTGGAACTTCCCCCAAGTCACTCGGGAGTTCTTCACCACAAGCTCACAATCAACCAAAGCCAGCAGCTCGGCAGGCGTCCTGGCAGTCCCGGCAACACCACAAGGGACAGGTACCCCCGAAAAAGGCAAACCGGTCAGAGTTGTGAAATCAGTCGGGGTCATAGTCATCTTCCCCATTGGCAAGTGGAAGGTATGAGTGGTGTCCCACCATCGCTCCCTCAGAGCATGAATCACATCAGGATCATTCTTCAACGAAGGCAGACTGGTAATGAAAGGACCAAAAAATGTAGCGGCTACCCGAGTCTGCACATTCTCTGGCAGTTTCTCCATACAGAAACAGGCGCCTGAGCCTCACCACGGATCTCGGTCAAACGGTTCCACCTCTGAAAGGAAACAAGAGACGAAGAAAAAAAAATCGTCAACATAATGGCTAGAAAATGGCCAAGCTCAACATGATGAATTCAACAAAATCACCACGTGCAAACAAGTGTGTGAGCATGCAAATGGGTGTCCAAACATTCCTTTCGCAACAAATCAATAAGAACAACAACATGCAGCTATGATCGAAAAGGGTTGCTGCAGCAGTATTACGGGCAACAACGACATAGCCCTAAAATGCGAAAAAATCAACAAGGAGAAGCGAAATCCTTACCAATCCCACAGAGACGAAGTGGGAGATATGAGTATGGGACTCATAAGTCAGTTGCCTTGGGTCCATAGTCTCGACCCCAACCTCGGCCTCTTCACCCATAGGCATCTCGAAAGGGGGTGTTTGATGAGAACTCAACATGATTCTTCGATAGAATGGTCTCAAATGATCAACGGACGCATCTTGGGATGATTTCCTCGCAGATTTTCTACTCAGAATACAGAGAGTTTGGGCTATTTTTGAACCTGGCTCGAACAGTATGAGCAGTTTCTGTATATATGCTAAACTTAAGCACGATGCGCGCGCCTCCAGGCGCCCCTACGTGCCGCGAGCGCGTCCCACAGCCATTCTCAGACGCGGGCGCTTCCCATGTCCAGTCAAACCCAGGTACAAGTTCCCACGCAGGAATAAATGCATCACATCAATATGAATTCAACTCCCATCCGAGTTTCCAGCTCCGCCTTGCGGCGTTTCAAGTACAAAAATTCCGCAACGGACACCGTTAAGACCGATGGTAACAAAAACCAAAGTCAATCTAGACATTTTCCTCGCTAAAGGGAAAACCTTCTTTCGGCCCGCAGTCAACTGTGCCCGCACCCCGGGAAAAGTCAACATCAAATGCAGCTACAAGCAGCAATTCGGTCCACAGGGATCCACTAAAATCACCACTTCTCAAGCAACATAACGGATTCACTAACGGATTCGTCAACAAGAGTTCACTAACGGATTCATTCAACGTATTTACTAACGGATTCATCAACAAGAGTTCACTAACGGACTCATTCAACGGATTTACTAATGGATCCGTCAACAAGGGTTCACCAACAGACTCTTCCAAGGGTTTCACTAACGGATTCATCAACGGATTTACTAACGGATTCATCAACAAGGGTTCACCAACGGACTCATCCATTTCAAAGAGTTCACTAACGGATTCATCCAACGGATTTACTAACGGATTCGTCAACAAGGGTTCACCAACGGACTCATCCATTTCAAAGAGTTCACTAACGGACTCATCCAGCGGATTTACTAACGGATTCGTCAAGGGTCCACCAACAGACTTTTCCAAGGTATTCACTAACGGATTCATCAACGGATTTACTAACGGATCCGTCAACAAGGGTTCACCAACGGACTCATTCAAGGGATGCACTAACGGATTCATCAAACAGATTCACTAACGGATTCGCCTACGAGGTTCCACTAACGGATTCATCCAACAGAATCAACGGGCGGATTCACAAACAGATCATGCCACCCCCTCTATCAAAAGTCGCTCACACAGGGAGCTGTAAGGATCCCGCCCCAAAAAACACGAGCAAGTTTCAAGGGCGAAATACCAAACGCGGGAACCGGACCAATTTAACGGAGTCGCCACATTTTGTTAATTTTAAACCCAACAAAATGACAAAGGTTTGAGTTCAAAGGTTCGGAGATCAGGTTACAACTTGGGAAGAGTTTTTACGTCCTCCCATGTTGCCTCGGACAAACCCGAGTCTCCCTTGTTATTTAACAAAAGTGCATGTGTGTGTGTGTGTTTTAACGGAAAATCTTTGTTTTAACTTTTTATTTATCTTTTCTACTGAAAAAGGGTTTGTTTGACAAGAAAACAGAAGACAGAAAGGAAAAATGGTCAATCTCCCCATACGGCCAAAGTAGCCGTACGGATGGGGAGACCACTCCTGGGATTTTACAGTTTGTTCAAGCAACAGTCCAGTTCCAGGCAGAAACAGAGCATTCTGCTTGAACTGGGCCAAATTGTTCTGGTTCCAGTTTGTTATTCCAACACAAAACAACATTAACAACTCATTCCTATGCCATTTGATCATCAAAGAACCTCCCAAAACAAGAGTTTAGGCACGATCAAAGGCAATCATGGGAGAAAAATGAAAAAGGTGGCCAATATGCCCTTTTGAGCCATAGTGATCATTTGATGAGTAAAGATTGAAACTTTACCATCAAAATGGCTCTTCTAGGCAAGATTAATCCTTTAGGGACAAGAACAAACCATAAAGATTGGATCTTTATTACCCAAACTTGGGAATTTTGGGCTAGATCAAGGTGATGAGGATAAAGATTGAGACTTTATCCTCAACATGATCATCATAGCTTAAAATGAGCAAAATGAACAACAAGAGCATCATCTATGACAAGAATATAAATGAACAATCAACAAGCCATGATCAAACTAGGTTTGAACCTCTTCCACACAAAGTATGGAGGGCACATTTGATCATCTCATGGCTTGGACTAGGAAATATAAATAATAATAGATATATGTATATTGCTTGAATGGACAAGACTTGCAAGAATGTAAAGATCAACAATAAATGACAAGATCAAATATAAATAGAGTTCTTAGATGAAGAGAAGGGAGGGGGAGAAGGTGTCTTTACCTTTCTTGGTTTAGGCCAATCTTCCTTTCTCTCTTTCATTCTTTGTTCACTCTTACTCACACTATTCTGAGGTGAATTCGACAGAGTAACCTTAGTTCTAATGTTTCTTCCCCCCCTGAAATGATCAGCAAGGGGTTCTATTTATAGGGACTGAGGGTGCCCAAACCAGCCGTACGGCTAGGCCCCTCTAGTACCCAAAGCATCCGTACGGCTCAGCCTGGCGAGCTTCTGGATTTTTCCAATTCTATACCAGAGTAGTCCTGGAATTTATAGCTTATCCTAGGGAGGTCCTGGCCTATTAGCTTATCCCTGAAATGGTGCTAAGGCTACCTCTAAGATAGGTCGGCTTCAGATTGGGGGTACTTACAGAGCCCCTCGGCAACGTCGCTTTGAAGGAGCGGGGTTGTCGATAGAAATAAGCATCCCAATCTGACAGGACGACGGCTTTAACCGATTTTGGTTGCATGGCTGGACCTAGTGGTATAGGATTCCTATGTATCCCGTTCGCGGGGAATCAAGCCTAACGTAGTTCGGAGGTACGCGGGGTTACTTAGATCCGCAAGGAGGCATGACTCTAGGGGTCAGAGGCGAGACATGGTCAACTTGGCTCTATGGGAGAGGGTTGACTTGCTGGGGATACGGTCAACTTGACTCTATAGGAGAGGGTTGACTTACACGGGACAGATTTTTACTGGGCTTACGTTGGGGATGGCCTATGGTGACTATTCTAAGTCCAAGCTTGACCGGGGTCAACTCCATCTTCGGGGAGATTGACGGGAAATTGGTCTTACGTCCCTCTAAGGACTACCGGGATAAAGGCTCTAGCCTATAACGACTATTCAAAGTCTAAGCTTGACCGAGGTCAACTCCGTCTTTGGGGAGATTGACGGGAAAACTGGTCTTACGTCCCTCTAAGGACTGCCGGGACAAAGGCTCTAGCCTATAACGACTATTCTAAGTCTAAGCTTGACCGGGGTCAACTCCATCTTTGGGGAGATTGACGGGAAAACTGGTCTTACGTCCCTCTAAGGACTGCCGGGACAAAGGCTCTAGCCTATAACGACTATTCTAAGTCATAGCTTGACCGGGGTCAACTCCATCTTTGGGGAGATTGATGGGAAAACTGGTCTTACGTCCCTCTAAGGACTGCCGGGACAAAGGCTCTAGCCTATAACGACTATTCTAAGTCATAGCTTGACCGGGGTCAACTCCATCTTTGGGGAGATTGACGGGAAAACTGGTCTTACGTCCCTCTAAGGACGGCCGGGACAAAGGCTCTAGCCTATAACGACTATTCTAAGTCATACCTTGACCGGGGTCAACTCCATCTTTGGGGAGATTGACGGGAAAACTGGTCTTACGTCCCTCTAAGGACTGCCGGGACAAAGGCTCTAGCCTATAACGACTATTCTAAGTCATAGCTTGACCGGGGTCAACTTAATCTTTGGGGAGATTGACGGGAAAACTAGTCTTACGTCCCTCTAAGGACTGTCGGGACAAAGGCTCTAGCCTATAACGACTATTCTAAGTCTAAGCTTGACCGGGGTCAACTCCGTCTTTGGGGAGATTGACGGGAAAACTGGTCTTACGTCCCTTTAAGGACTGCCGGGACAAAGGCTCTAGCCTATAACGACTATTCTAAGTCATAGCTTGACCGGGGTCAACTCTATCTTTGGGGAGATTGACGGGAAAACTGGTCTTACGTCCCTCTAAGGACTGCCGGGACAAAGGCTCTAGCCTATAACGACTATTCTAAGTCTAAGCTTGACCGGGGTCAACTCCGTCTTTGGGGAGATTGACGGGAAAACTGGTCTTACGTCCCTCTAAGGACTGCCGGACAAAGGCTCTAGCCTATAACGACTATTCTAAGTCTAAGCTTGATCGGGGTCAACTCCGTCTTTGGGGAGATTGACGGGAAAACTGGTCTTACGTCCCTCTAAGGACTGCCGGGACAAAGGCTCTAGCCTATAACGACTATTCTAAGTCTAAGCTTGATCGGGGTCAACTCCATCTTTGGGGAGATTGACGGGAAAACTGGTCTTACGTCCCTCTAAGGACTGCCGGGACAAAGGCTCTAGCCTATAACGACTATTCTAAGTCTAAGCTTGACCGGGGTCAACTCCGTCTTTCGGGAGATTGATGGGAAAACTGGTCTTACGTCCCTCTAAGGACTGCCGGGACAAAGGCTCTAGCCTATAACGACTATTCTAAGTCATAGCTTGACCGGGGTCAACTCCATCTTTGGGGAGATTGACGGGAAAACTGGTCTTACGTCCCTCTAAGGACTGCCGGGATAAAGGCTCTAGCCTATAATGACTATTCTGAGTCAAGGTTTTAATCTAAAGGGTCACTTGGGGGATGATGGTTTTAATCTAAAGGGGTCACTCTGGGGACGAAGGTTTTTTAACCTAAAGGGTCAATCGGGGGACGAAGATTTGGTCAAGCCTACACTGCGGGATGGTTGACACATTTTCTTGATACCAGGAAAGAGCCTAGGGGTGACCTTCAAGACTCATTGTGGACAAAAAGGGTCCAAGACTTTGGAAAAATCATTTTGAGGGGAGATCAAAAGCATTTTGCTTGAAATATTGTCTTTGATAAATGATGCCAAATGGCCAAATTTGAAAATGCTTACTTTTGAAGGCAAATCTTTTAACGAAACATGTTTAGTCAAATTTTGGTTTTAACTTAACCGCGAGGTTTATATGCATTAAGTCCTTTTGAGCTTTGTCCATTTCTTAGGAGCGGTCGGGAGTAGAGAAACCTCTTGTTGTCGATGTCGGGGTAGCCCCATGTCCTTGTTCCTATTGATGGCGACGTAGCCCCAATGTCATTGAATGTGTCGGGGTAGCCCCATGTCCTTGTTGCTGTTGATGGTGGCATAGCCCCCATGTCATTGAATGTCTCGGAGTAGCCCCATGTCCTTGTGGAGGTAGCCCCAATGTCGTCCTCCGGCTTTTGATGTTGGCGTGGACCCGTTGTCGTCTCGTGCCCTTTGATGACGTTAGGAACCCATCCCTTTTTTATGACGCACTCTTTCTTTTGCCTAGGCCGCCCTTTCGGGTTTTCAACCTAGCGGGCATCTCTTTTGCGTATTTTATGGCACACCCTGTTTTTTGCCTAGGCTGCCCTTACGGGTTTTCAACCTAGCGGGCTACTTTTTTGGTGCCTTTCTTCTTCTTCTTTTTTTTTTTTTTTTTTTCATATAAGTGATCCAGCCGACTTGATAGAATGAGGACTTCATATATCTTTTGGAGGAGACATGTAAGGGCCTTTATTTAGGCGGGAGAGAGTCCCTTTATTTTGGTGAACAATGTATTATCATGGAACGGGAGGAAGCCCTTGCTCGACAGAATACAAGTGTTTAGCTCTTTCCTAAGATGTAGAGAGAAGAAGACTTGTTGAGACATTTGAAACTTGCCCTAGTTAATATCATCAAATGATTGCTGGAATGGATCATGTTTATTATTAAGTCAAGATTATAACAAGCAATTAACCTTAACATGTATAAATGTTGTGATCAATTAAGATTAAGATTCGATCAATGGCAAGATAAAAAGGTGTTTATGGGGAGATTGGTCATTATCTGGGAAATTGGTCATTGATGGGACCAAGGGAAGAGAACCGGGTCATTTTGGGAGGATCGAGGTTTGATGGATTCATTTCATGCTGTGACCGGACCCGAAGGTTGCCTACGTTCCCCTCAGTTTGAGGAGCTCAGGTTGCCGTAGTTCGGCCGTGGGGCCTTCTTTTGATGGGGTTGGTGTCCTTTCGAAGGATGTTGTTGCTTTGCTGATGTAGATCGCTTTTCTTTGCGGTGAACTCCTCGGGATGTTCTTTGAGGTGGACTTTTGCAGTGAACTTGGTGAGCTTTTGAGGTAAACTTCCTATTTGCCAATATTCATTTGCTTTCCTTTTTTCCATTATCCATTTCTTTCTCTCTTATCATTTTTTTAGAGAGAGGGGAAACATTAGCCCCAACTTGCTATCTTGGACATTGGCTCATTTGTAGCCCCTTGGTGGAATTCTGCCACTTCTTACTTTGACTTTTGAAGATCTGGGAAGTCCTTTGCTTGGTTGCGCACGCGCGATCGTGGTTGAATCTTGGTGGTTGAGCAACAACATCCTCGCCTTTTCATTATCTCGGGATGCCTTTGATGCGCATCAAGGATTTGTATAGGAAAGGTGTATCGGGTTGTGTATCGGGGTAATGTATGAGGGAAGATTTTCCATTCATGCTTTCTTAATGCCAATTGATCACAACATTTATTCATATCAAGATTAATTGTTTGCATTTGGCACTTTTCATTTGTGTTAGGTCCATTCATCCTTAATGAGTCGTCATTGACTAGTATGCTTAGAAGTCAATTCGTCATTTTGGGGACGTAGCAATCAATTGATAATAACAAGCAAGGCAATTTCAAGAGTAAACATATATTGCAAATAATGTCTCAAGTCTAGAGAGAAGATAAGGAAAATGACTCTTTTATTTAGATAACTTTGTACATACATGTCCAAGTGCGGAACTCTGTAAAAATAAAAAGACACGGTCCAGAATGGACTCCTTTTTTTTCTTTCTAGAACCTACGAGGCTGGAAGACTCACATTTTTTTTAAGGATGGGTTCCCATGAAGCACGATGATCTATTTTCTTCCACAGTTGTTGGAGGGGTTGTCGGCGGCATATTCCATGTCTTCCACAGGGAACTCGGGTTCCATGTCGTCGGGAAAGATGTCGCGAGGCCTCCACTTGGCTTGGCGTTGCAATTGCCGGGGTCGTCTACTCATGAGGGCGAGTTAGGAGCTTGCCTGTTGGCCAAGCCTTTTGGTGATTCCCTTTCAAGGTGCGTAATCTCTGTGCATTGCATTCAGCGAGAGTATGGATTTCCCTATGATGTAACCGCCTTTGGCCTTCCGAAGCTTGGGCTTCTTCTTGTAGACGGTGTCCCAATTGTTTGATCTCATTGCTCATGTGGACGGTTGTTTCGAACGCCAATTCGGATGTGGGCTCCTTGGTCAATGCTTCCAGTGGACAGAACCGCGAATGACTTTTAGCATATTAAACCTCAAGGTGAAATTATAACCATGATTTGAGAAAAATGTTTCATTATCGGATTAGCTTTTTAGGAAAAACTTGATCTTTTATTTTAAGAAAACTTGATCTCCATTTTTTTATTTTTATTTTTTTTATTTTTATTTTTTATTTTTTATTTATTTTTTTGGAAGACACACCTTTGTTTTGAGTGAAAGACTCACACACATTTTTTTTTTGTAAGCTTTTGACAAGGCAAAAATGGCAATAATAATCTTATTAAGAGAACTGACAATGGACCCAAAATGGTCACCACATGGCATCAACCGGGGAGCAAGACTTTAACCAAACCTAACAGACATCTTAACCGACTTTTCCTAAAGACTTATCATACGCCCTAAAAGCAACTGGCTCTTCCTAAGGATGAAAACAGACTCCTTCTAAGGGGAGGTTGATAGGAGAGGTTTCGGAACTCCGTCGTTTGCTGTGGCAACCGCAACACCATTCATTTCCGAACCCGGGGCATTCGGCCCTTCAGACATTTTCTGTGCCACTGATCTTTTCCAAACGCCTTCCGTCGTTTCGGCTTTGCTGATTTTAGGAACCACCATTTGGGACACTGATTTTGTCAATTTTTCCAAAACAGGCTCTCCCACTTTGGGATTGACAACTCTGTCAACCATGGGCTCTTTTTCCTTGGGGCGGACACCACTCCATTTATCGATCATCGGGGAAGTCACAGATTTGAACATGTTGACGCTCGGGTCATTGGCTGTGTCGGGGGTGTGGGGGCGTCCAATCTTCCCCTTCTCAATTAGTTTCGAGATGATGCGTCTTATGGCAGTGCAATCATTGGTATCATGGCCGTGGTAGTTGTGAAAGGAACACCTTTGGGTCTTGTCTCGACGTTTTTCAAGATTCTTTGGCCGAAAATCTTTGAGGGGCCACATGAGGCCTTGTTTGACCAATCCTTCAAATACTTTGCTTATGGGCATTCCGAAATCCTCAAACTTTGTGAAATGGAGCTTGGCTCGGCCCTTGGCTTTTCTTTCATTGTTGACCGGAGTGTGGTGGGGATGAGAATCACCGCTACTCAATGCAAAGGGGTGCCCATCGAGTGTCCTTTCAAACTTAGCTTCCATTTGCCTTCTTTTTCCCAACAACGTACCCGACTGAGGTCCAACATGAGGATTCTGTGGAAGTGCATGGGTGTAGGAATACCCATAACCTTGGTCGCTTGCAGGAATATACATTTGAGGCATGCAAGGAGCTTGTGGTCCAAAATGTCTTGGATTATAGAAATGATACGGGCCACCCCGGAATCTCATCGGAAAATCTGGTGGAGGCAAGTTAGTGATTCCTGGTCGGGTATCCATATATGGTTTAAACAGTGACTGATCTCTGGTGACTTGGTTGATGGCATTGAATCGAGAAGGGACACGATTGGGAAGGTGTTTTGAGTATGATGCTTGAGGCGTAACTGGTGTGAACAGTTGTTTGCGGGCCTTTTGAGTGGGTTGTGTTTGGGGTTTTATAGGAGGTGTCTTATGGGAGATGTTGGATTTGGGATGAGGCGGAGTGAGGAAGATTTGAGTGAGAGGCTCGTTGTGGACGACGGTGTATTGGGGCAAAGAAATGGAGGTCTCGGTATTTTGATGAGATGGAGGGGGAAATCTTTGGTTACAATCCGGGGGTCGGGTAGCTTCCACCCTTTCATTATGGTTGGTCACCTTGGTGAATGGCCCATCAATTTGAAACAGAGCTGTAACACCTCTTTGCCTCATCGACTCATCAGACAGAGTTTGCGTTTCTCTGTGGCTATCTGTGATGACTTCTTTCTCAGCCCCGGGGGTTTCTGAAGCTTGGAACAACTCTTCGTTCGTTAGGCCATCCGAATTATCCGCGGCGTCATTTCTCAAGCTACTGTCCACTGAAGCGATCTTTATGAGGTACCAGATCGGAGAGGTTGTAGTGACCGGGGAACTTTCTGACTCCACACGCACCAGTCGGCGACATGATGCTCTCTTCCACTTCATCTAAGCCACGGGAAAAAAAGGTAGTTTAGGCTCGGGTAAACATTGGGTGAACACTTGGGTTAAAGACACACGTGTCTCTATTTGGGATATTTGACCGGGCCGAAGTTGCCTACGTTTCCCTCACCACGAGGGAGGGGGTCCCACGTGATGAGAGGCTCAGGTCACCGTAGTTCGAACGGGTTTAGAATCTTAAGTGGGAAGGACGAACACGACTAATGTCTTAACGAGAATCCATCCAAGGACTTGACTGGCTTCCTAGGGGACTATTCTTAGAATTTAACGGGGATCTTTGCGGGGACCTAGGGGACTTTGCCTAGGGTCTCAACGGGGATCTTAACGAGGGTCTTGAAGGATAACATGGATCCTTCCAAAGACTTAACGGGACTTGACGGAGGTCTTGAAGGATAACATGGATCCTTCCAAAGACTAAACGGGACTAATCAAAAGTCTTGGAGGATAACATAGATCCGTCCAAAGGCTAAACAGGACTATTCAAAAGTCTTGGAGGATAACATGGATCCGTCCAAAGGCTAAACAGGACTATTCAAAAGTCTTGGAGGATAACATGGATCCGTCCAAAGATTAAACGGGACTAATCAAAAGTCTTGGAGGATAACATGGATCCATCCAAAGGCTTAACGGGACTTGACGGAGGTCTTGAAGGATAACATGGATCCTTCCAAAGACTTAACGGGGGTGACACTGGTAAGCGAAACAATGCAATGTATCAAAGACAGGAAGCAAAAATGGAGCAAGCTCATGCAACGCGCAATTAATAAATCATTCAAGTTTACTTAAAACACATTTTTATTCCTAAATGGTTGGAAAAGATTTCTCTTCTTTTTAACAACTAATCTAAACCTTGGATCGGTGGAGGCCATCACTACGCCTATACACCCCTCGTTTTTCACCTGTCTTGCACGCTCCCATAAACGGACTATCCTGAGCGAGGGTCCTATAGGGCAAGCGGCTTCCACCGACCAAAAGAAACGAACCTAGGGTCTAGTGAGTCGCAAGGTTCCCAATCCGCGGGTCATCCTAATCATGATTAAGCCCCAGTCGGAATCGAGACTTTTTCCGAAGGCTACACCGAAGGCTGCACCGATATTCCGACATGACCTCATTTTGAATGAGGTGTCTCAGTCCTTGACCATGGCCTTAAGGATGATTAAAATAACTCGTACATTAGGGCTTAACGACACGGTGTCACCCTATCCTTTGCACATGACCTTCGCTAATTGCGGTCATCATTAACGCACGAGTTAAAGGCTGGTTAGGCCACGCTTGCATTTCATCAAGGATTCATAACTCGGGCGTTAACTTGGTCACAATTAACTTTGGACACGCGTTATGGACGTGGCAACGTGAGATAGACCAAAAACCAACCAAGGTCACGGTATTTGTGTGTCACGGACAAGTGTGGTTGACTCAGCTCGGAAGGGAAGGTGGAATAGACCCGTGCGCGCATCGAAGGGAACAAGAGCGCCCAACGAGCTGCATCGTGGCATCCATCCCGGGTTAAAAGGGCATTTGGAACGTGCAAGGTCACGTGCGCGTAGTGTGAAGCCACTATATGTTCCTTTTTGAGTAAAAAGAGAGATTTTCAATTCGTTTTTCGATAGCATGAGCATGGCATAAGCAAGATATGAACAAGTATGAACAAGCATGGATTGAGCAATTTATACACAACAAATCAAGGAATATAAGCAAACAAAGACCAAAACTTGTACATGTACCAAGTTGTGCACAACAAAGAATTTTGAATCAAACTTTTGCAAAAGAAATATTTTACATTGAAACCCTTTTGTACAAAGCAATTTGTGCACAACAAGAAGACTCAACAAAAACCCTTACAAAAAGGATTATGCATGATGAGGTTTTGGAAACCATTTTATTGACAAAAGATCATGCATAACCAAGTTTTATCACCTTTTAAAATCAAGTTTTGGCCAAAAGAATGAAGGTAATGTGCACAAGTAAGACTGTAAATTTGGAACCTGGACAAGTAGAAGCAGAGGGGCACCCAGAATGTTGCAGCCCTGCACCAAACTATTAATTGGCAACATTCTGGCCCCTACCCAAAGTAGCCGTACGGCTAAAGCAAGAGGGTGAAGATTTTTCTCAGTTTCTCCAACTTCTGGTCATCAAGCCCCAGTTTATTGTATTTCCAGAACGTATGTACTCAAAACAGTTCAAACAGAAACATCAAACACACACAAATATGCAAGAAGTCAACTAACGGGAACGGGAGTTTGACCCACACAAGAATGCGCCCGAATCTTCTAGAAAGAAGTCCGAAAGCACTCTAATCCCCAGCGGAGTCACCACTGTAAGGATCCCGCCCCAAAAAACACGAGCACGTTTCAAGGGCGAAATACCAAACGCGGGAACCGGACCAATTTAACGGAGTCGCCACATTTTGTTAATTTTAAACCCAACAAAATGACAAAGGTTTGAGTTCAAAGGTTCGGAGATCAGGTTACAACTTGGGAAGAGTTTTTACGTCCTCCCAAGTTGCCTCGGACAAAGCTGAGTCTCCCTTGTTAGTTAACAAAAGTGCATGTGTGTGTGTGTGTTTTAACGGAAAATCTTTGTTTTAACTTTTTATGTATCTTTTCAACTGAAAAAGGTTTGTTTGACAAGAAAACAGAAGACAGAAGGGAAAAATGGTCAATCTCCCCATACGGCCAAAGTAGCCGTACGGATGGGGAGACCACTCCTGGGATTTTACAGTTTGTTCAAGCAACAGTCCAATTCCAGGCAGAAACAGAGCATTCTGCTTGAACTGGACCAAACTGTTCTGGTTCCAGTTTGTTATTCCAACACAAAACAACATTAACAACTCATTCCTATGCCATTTGATCATCAAAGAACCTCCCAAAACAAGAGTTTGGGCATGATCAAAGACAATTATGGGAGAAAAATGAAAAAGGTGGCCAATATGCCCTTTTGAGCCATAGTGACCATTTGATGAGTAAAGATTGAAACTTTACCATCAAAATGGCTCTTCTAGGCAAGATTAATCCTTTAGGGATAAGAACAAACCATAAAGATTGGATCTTTATTACCCAAACTTGGGAATTTTGGGCTAGATCAAGGTGATGAGGATAAAGATTGAGACTTTATCCTCAACATGATCATCATAGCTTAAAATGAGCAAAATGAACAACAAGAGCATCATCCATGACAAGAATGTAAATGAACAATCAACAAGCCATGATCAAACTAGGTTTGAACCTCTTCCACACAAAGTATGGAGGGCACCTTTGATCATCTCATGGCTTGGACTAGGAAATATAAATAATAATAGATATATGTATATTGCTTGAATGGATAAGACTTGCAAGAATGTAAAGATCAACAATAAATGACAAGATCAAAGATAAATAGAGTTCTTAGATGAAGAGAAGGGAGGGGGAGAAGGTGGCTTTACCTATCTTGGTTTAGGCCAATCTTCCTTTCTCTCTTTCACTCTTTGTTCACTCTTACTCACACTATTCTGAGGTGAATTCGACAGAGTAACCTTAGTTCTAATGTTTTTCCCCCCCTGAAATGATCAGCAAGGGGTTCTATTTATAGGGATTGAGGGTATCCAAACCAGCCGTACGGCTAGGCCCCTCTAGTACCCAAAGCATCCGTACGGCTTTGCCTGGCGAGATTCTGGATTTTTCCAATTCTATACCAGAGTAGTCCTGGAATTTATAGCTTATCCTAGGGAGGTCCTGGCCTATTAGCTTATCCCTGAAACGGTGCTAAGGCTACCTCTAAGATAGGTCGGTTTCAGATTGGGGTACTTACAGGAGCGCACCCCTATCTCTCATAATTTCAAATTCCTGCTTTCATCGAGTCTTTGCTTTTTCTTGGTGATGTCCTCGGCGGATGTCTTTTCTTTCGTCAGCGCGTTTTTCTTTGCAATCCACGCCGCCGAGGGGCTCTGTAGACACCCCGCCTTGGACCGCTCACCCCGATTGCACGGTTGATTTTGTGTTTCTCCCTCTTTTAAGTGTTTTTTGTCAGTTCCTGTTACTTCTGTTAAGTTCCTGACTGAACCCGTTAAGTCTAGGGACTAAACTGAATAACAGGGCTAACTTTCTAGTCCATTCTGTCAAAAAAGCATTCTCTGAGTCACGCGCCTCCGACCATAGGAGCCAGAAGCGCGCGCCTTCCACACCCAAGGTAGGAAGCGCGAGCCTCTGGGCGTCAGTTACAGATTTCTGACCAAGAATCTCTCCCTTGCTCATTTTACATGATTTTGCCCGGGAAAGATTTCTTGGTGACTGAGTTTTGGCACCAAAAACATCTCTTTTTACAACTATAAAAACCCCTCTTCTCCACCATTTCAAAGGACTCTTTTTAACACTCTTAAAAAGGAGGACTTTTGATCATTAAGAAAACTCTACACAAAGCATTTCCCAAGAAGTTCTCTAAGAAGTATTTGAAGGTCCTTGAAGCATAGGTAAAAGTTCATCTTCCTCCTTCTTCTCTACTTCATCTCTTCTCTCTTTTACTTTAATCAAACGTGCAATCATCCCAAATTATTTTGGGACATGACACCAACGACTACTTCACCTCATTGAAGCTAGTCAAGGAGTCATCTCCCTACATTCCAAAACCCTTTTTTTAACCCCTTTTATCATCATCGAAGAATATGAAAAACATTTTGATTATGTAGATTTTGAACAAGCAAGACCGACATTAGTCGGGTGAGATGGGTGTTTAAGTACTTCCCATCTCGTAACCTAACCCCCGAACCTCATAACAAGAATCTCTGTTTTCGTATCAAACTTAGGCTAAATATTATGTTTTTCTTATGTTCCTCTAAAACATAGGTGGCGACTCTACAATTAAAACAAGTTAGACATCCTAGGAACAACACACGCGCTCTAGCCAAGCCGTGCTCCTCCCGGGGTATCTACAGTATCTTTTTAATAAAATGATTTAGTGGAATATTTGTTCAAAAATTAATTAATTTATTGAATTTTATATGTACTAGTGAAAATTTTATGTTTAGTCCTTTATATTTTAATGGGAAAACTCTGTATTGGTCCATTGTACTTTGGGGCGTGTTTCACTTTTACCATCGAACTTTATTTGTTTTTCATTTTTACCATCGTACTACAAACAATGGTGTCATTTCATACCAAATTTGGGTGTAAAATGACACCATTATTTGTAGTACGATGGTAAAATTGAAACAAATTTGGGTATAAAATATCGAATTTGGTTTAAAATGACACCATTGTTTATAGTACGATGGTAAAAATGAAAAAAATAAAGTTTGATGGTAAAAGTAAAACACGACCCAAAGTACGATGGACAAAAACGGAGTTCTCCCTATTTTAATATAGTCATTTTACCCCTTACTGGTTAACTTTTATTTCAGTTAGGTCCACATGTGCACAGCACATGTCGATTTAACTGAAAAATCTAACTTTTCCGTAAAAAAGCCCTTAATTGCTAGTTTTAATCAACCTTAGGCCCTGATCTGCGAGTTTTAAAATATCGGACCCCTTTCTACGAACGACCCCCAAACTTCAGACCCTTATTTGTCGATTTAACTGAAAAATCTAACTTTTATTTCAGTTAGGTCCACATGTGCACAGCTAGAACTGTCAATACGGGCTGGTGGGGCGGGTTAGGTCCAACCCACCACAGCCCACCTTCAAACGGGGCGGGGCGGGCTGGCCCAAATTCTTGGCGGGCTGAGAAAATGCCAACCCAACCCACCCCACCTTGGGTTAGTGGGCCAGGCGGGCCAAGATCCCAAATGTTCCAGTTCACCATTAGCCACCACAACACACCGCCACCTCCACCACGCTGCCGCCACCGCCATCATCATCATCACCGCCACCATTGCTACAGACCATTGAAATGATTTGGTCACAAAAACAGGGATACACACACACACACACACACGAACATACATCCAAACATACACACATAGATCTGCACACATACAAACACACACACACATAGCTGCACTAGATATGCAACAAAAAAAAAAAAAAAAAAAAAAAAATGACTGAGAAAGACCAAGAAAGCGAGAGGGAGAAAGAGAGAGAGAGAGAGAGAGAGAGAGAGAAAGAGATAGAGAGAGAGATAGAGAGATAGAGATGGATACGTAAATGGAAAGGTCGCAGGGGGCAACGAGATCAGCGGTGGCGACATGAACGGCGGTGGCTGGGAACGGGGGCGGTGGAGGGCTGCGGTATGGTGGGAGGTGAGAGAACACGAGAGAAAGAGTTGCAGATCGTGAATGAAATTGAAAAGAGGGGAGGGGGTTTTTTTGTTTGAGGGAAAATCCAAAAATCAAAAAAAAAAAAAAAGTGGGTTGGCCCGCCCCGAACCCGTTTGGCCCGTGACCCAAATGGGCCAGCCCTATATATAGAGGCTCAGCCCAAATTGACGGCTCTATGAACAACATAGAAAAACTTGCCATAAATAGCATCGCAATTTTCCTCCAAACATCTTTTTAGAGCTTAAATTTTGATAAAGTAGAAGTTCCATCAAGCCCTTTAGTGCTCTAGTAAGTAGTGTAATCTTTAACCGTACGTTCCCTGTACTTATATGGACTTTTATCAAAGAGCTCTACATCAAGCGGTATCCGGTACAAGCTAAGATTTCCAAAAATAAAAAAAACTTCATCTGTCCCAAAATAAATGTTGCACTTTTCCATCTTGTCCATCTCAAAATAAATGTCACATTTCTAAATTAGGAAAAAGTCTTACTGCAGTTATACCATTGTAAATGCAATGTACAAATAAATAAAGCACGTTTCTTGAAAAAGCTGTTAGTCTACTACGACATTTATTTAGGGACGGAGGGGGTAAAATACAAAAGAAAACTGAGTGAAACTAGAAGAATAATGAACCAGGATTACCTGCAGAAGATCTACAATATTGACTAATAGAGCTCCCGGAAGAGAACATTAATCCATGAGTTGTGATGAAGAATTTAGAGGCCGCCAATACTATCTTGAAGGAGTAGTGAGAAAGTCACCATCGGCATACTTGTCTTTGAGTATTCTATCATGATATCTCTGCAGGAAAACCGAAGCCAGATGTAGCCTAAACAACTATAGTAATTTTCAATGTAAAAATTATAAACAATTGTGTTGTTGTTTTCTATTGTAATTATATATTATATTTGCACAGAAGTACCAATCAAAATACTAATTTATCAAACTCACTTTGGCAGTTGACTGGAGGATAGTTCAAGTGCAAGCAGATCTACTGATATAAATACTGGCTAGCGTGTTGAGCTGCACCAAACATTACTTGATCACACACACAATAATCATTGCCCTTTAGGACCCAAAAATTCAGACACGCTTGATGATTGTCTTAAACACTAAAAAGAAAAGAACAGCAACAAGACAGAACAGATGATCTCCTTATGAACAAACCCTAGATTTTTCCCATATGGATTGTCAGTCCCCAGCCTTCTTCTCTACCCATATGGATTGCAAGTGAAGACGAACAATGGTCATTGACTTTTATAAAAGCCGTAAGACTGAAGACAATATGGAAATGTAACAAATGTATGCTGCCTTTTAAACGAGATTCAATTACTGTTCTTCAGTTTTGATTTTTGTATGGCCTAAAAGTGCCACTTGCAATTGACTCTGAAGTAGCATTTCATTTACATAAAAACCCTTGTAAAAGATCAATCTTACTCCTAGCTGATTCTATTTAGTCCAGCTACACTTTTAGTCACTGGACATGAGGCTAAATATTGCAAACATTATTTTTTTCAAGTATGAAGCTAATAGGACTTCATCTAAATTTTTTATTTGGGTGGGGGGGATTGGTATGCAGAAAAATCAAATTATATGAGGATGCTGGCATGCTGCACTGCACAGGTAATCGGAACAACAACAAATATTCAGCCATTCAAAAGGCTACATAAAATTCGTGTGAACACAAGCAGTGTTGCCGTGGAAGAAATCCAATGCATTCAATCAAACAAAACCCTAAAATAGTTCAAACAAAATTTGTGCAAAATCAATCAAAATCGGAATTCACCCATCAAAGAAATCCACTACAAGTTCCTTGCCCTCCTTCCCCATGTACCTGCAACCTCTCCCACATCATTTTTTCTTTCCCCAAACATATTTACCCAAAATCCCCAATTTAAAAAATTACCAAGAAAGGATTTTTACAGGGAGAAGTGAATTGGGTAGGATTTTAATTTAAGATTAACCTGTTCAGCAATAATGATGGTGGCTTCGTGATTGTGCCGCTGGTCCGCTGCGGTATGATCGTCTCTGGGTGAGACGCAAGACAGGTGAATCTCGCCGTCGCTCTCTCAACTCGCCGCAAAGACTGAATGTGAAAGAAAACCATCCAGCGGCAAACTAAAGGGAAAAGGGAAGGTCTATTTTGAAAGTCTTAATTTTACAAAATTTAACCTAACTCATATTAACACTTTGCACCTCTATCTTTCAAAAATAACACTTTGCACCCTTATAGTAATTTATTGTTTTTATAAATACTCGGTAAAAATTTTGGAAAAAGTCGGGGTGTGCACCTGCACTTCCTGGCGCTATGCTGGATCCGCCCCTGAGTGAGAGCCATTGTATTCTCTCCTTTGTGAGAGCCTATGTTGGTCTTGTTTGTTTGTTTGCTTGCTTGTTGTATTTTTCTTTTCAAAATTGCGATGATTCTAGCATTTTCTCACAATGAAGTGAGTTCTGATGTTCTAACTACACAAGGATTGTTCGGAAATTTTGAGATGCTTGGTAGGCGTTTTCTCACCAACCCGGATTCTGCATATCCCGTGCTAAGCGCAACATTTTTCCCGAGGGAGGATTTCGTACAGATTGAGGCAGTCTCCAAGTTTCGTTTGGAAAGGAATCCGTACGTCTCAAGGTTTAGATATCAAATATAATTCTTGTAAGTTACGAAATAGAACTACTATTGTAATTCTGAGTGAGCCTCCAATCTTTGTGGTGTGCCATCTCTTTTTTCATTGTGAATAAATGAATTATCGTTTGCCTTAAAAAAAAACACCATATTCGGGTATGGTTAATTCGCTAAAAGATACTCCCTCGGATGCAAATTGAATAACAATTTTTGTCTCAAAATATAACGACCTTTTGAAACTTTTATGTCAAAAAACTTTGTCCATAAATGATTTTTTTTTTGAAAAAAAATAAAATAAAAAATCAGAGTTAATTATATTTTTGCAAAAATCAGAGTTAATTATATTTTTGCAAAACTAAAATTTTGAAAGTGAATAGGAAGAATGTTTATGAATTTTTTTTTCTGCTAAAAATTATTTTTTTAATATGACCCTTCAATTCAAAATGGTCTTTCATTTTGACACAGAGAAAGTATAATAAGACAAAAACTTATATGAGAACACTATGACCCATCTCATAGTAGAGACAAGTCATTTTTGACCCATGATCCGTGGGCAATTTTTTTTTTTAGTTTTTATATTTTTTTGGTGTTTTTTCGGTTTGCCAAAAGTAATAGTTACTATAACTAAATGTAACAAACGTGTTACTTATATGTAACAGTTTGTATACATAAAAGTAATATATATATATACAGAAAAGTAACAATGTTTCTTTTACGTTTTTTTCATTTGCCAAAAGTAATACTTATTATAACTAAAATGTAACGAACATGTTACTTATATGTAACAGTGTTTATACATAATTATAACACATACAGTGGCGGACCTTGAACATTTACTCAGGGGGTTCATAATTACACTATTTTTTTTTCTTAGTGGTCACAGTAAAAAAAAAAAAACTATTAAAAAAATTCAAAATATAAGCATTTTTGTGTGTGATTTTTTTTAGAAATTGAACATTAATCTCAAAAATAATAACCATTAAAAATTCATTTTAGAATGAATATATTAATTAAATTAAATTATAAATACAATAATCTTTAAATAAAAATAATTGAATTAAAAAAAGCAATAACTAAATTTAATCATAACCCCAAGTTAGAAGATAGTGTGATTCGAACACACTCTCCTTCCATAACATAAGAATGCGTTGACCAATTGAGCTAGAGCTGATTCTATGTTCACCTGGTGCACTTCTAATATATATATGCTCAATGCAATTTTTTCCCTTCTTACTTACAAAAGTTGAGCAGGTGCACGTGCACCCCGTACTTATATGGGAGGTCCGCTCCTGAACACATATGTATAGAAAAGTAATAATTCATCCATTTACACTTTAGAACTAAAAACATTTGTGTTAGTAACATTGTAAAAATAAGATAGTAACAATTTTTATAAATTAATGTTACATTTTACTTGTATAATAACATTGTAAAACTGTTACGTTTACTTGTATAATAGTATATCCATATGTTTTCAAATAATAAGTTACAATGGGTTCAATTTATCATGATACATGTAAAAGTATTACATCAGACCGCCTTTTCGGGTTTTCAATCTAGTGGGCATCTCTTTTGCATCTTCATTTTGACTCGATTAATGAGAAAGTGTGCATTGACTCTAGCTGAGGAGATAAGACATGTGATTTTGCGGTGGAAACCTTTTGTCACTAAAGGTGAGTGACATTGACTCGACTAAGGAAGTGGCCCCTAGTATTGACATGTATTTTATTTATTGAATGACTCACGAAGGCAAGTAAGTCATTAAGAGAGA
This sequence comes from Campanula takesimana, assembly GCA_026119855.1. Lineage (NCBI taxonomy): Eukaryota > Viridiplantae > Streptophyta > Magnoliopsida > Asterales > Campanulaceae > Campanula > Campanula takesimana. Next base: position 1,427,138 of record JAOWBW010000471.1, read on the forward strand.
AGAGAAAGAAAGCCCCAATTTGATTACAAGAAACTGAGAGTGTCGCTGAAAGATAAGAAGCCCCTAGACTCGACAAGGAACGTGAAATGATTTCAAATCTAGGAAAGTTGTTCAATATTTTTGGTGATTAATTCATTGGCAAATGACTCGTACAAAGATGTCTTGACAAGTTCGAGACGAAGGCCGATCACCATAACGCACTAGGGTTAAACATAACTTCTTTCTTGCATGAGACCGGACCCGAAGGTTGCCTACGTTCCTCCAGTGTAGAGGCTCAGATCACCGTAGTTCTTGTGGATGCTCCTTTCGCCGTTCTTTGTTGGTGGATGATGATGTTGTTGTGAACTTCTTTGAATGAGGGGGATTTTTTTTTGTGATCTAACTTTTGCATAGGTTATTTTGAAGAGTCAACCTAGCGAGTTTTTTTTTTTTTTTTTTAATCCCCTTTTGAAACATTGCTTGATTTTTCTCCATGGTTGTAGTTCCACCTTGCTTTGACGCTTGATGTCTTGACTTCGTCTTCTTGATGTTTAGCCCCTAGGTGTTAAAGTGATAGCCTTCGTTCTAAAACTTTTTTAGACATCTTTTCATCATTTTGCCAAGAATTAGATTTAACAACTCGGAATAGTGTATGAGGACAAGAACGACTTTTATTAAGACCGACTCAAACTTCAACATTGACGAGAAGGAAGAAAACTTAATGCACACATAAGAGGACTTTTTTTTTTTAATCCTATTTCTAGGTAGAGAAAGAGAAGCGGAGATTGCTGCTGTCGTCCTTGTCGTTGTAGTCCTTCTTGTTGAAGCCCCTAAGTCATTCCTTGTTTCATGGTTGCTCTTCACCCACGGTAAATTCCCCATTGTCGATCAAATCTTGGATGATGTTTTGGAGAGCGAAGCACCTCTCGGTAGTGTGCCCGCTATGCTTTTGGTAATTGCACCATTCATCATGTGCATGATTTTTATGTATCATCTTGGGCTTGTACCCTTCCAAAGGCTTGATCTTTCCACTTGCTACCAAAGTCTCAAATGCTTCGGTTTGGGTCATTCTTAGGAGAGGAGTGAAATTTCGGTTGTTGGCGGCACCTTTTTGACTTTTGAGGGGCAGGCCACTTGAGCATGCTTTCCTGTTGACCCTTGCCTTGTTGTCGGTGAACTCTTGCAGACAGGCCTTAAGTTCGGAAACCTCTTCCTCGTGAATTCTCCTCTCGAGATCAAAACGGGCTTGCCATAAATCGTCCTTGCGGCGGGCATCCTCGACAAGTCTATCCATTTGTTCCCCCATGGCTCTTATTATGTTGAAAAGCCTTTCGTTGGACACGGAAATGTTCTCTCCCTTGTTGTTGTTGCCGTTGGAAGCCATTGAACCTATTGAAAGAGCACGGTTGATCTTAGGATTTCCCCACAAACACCTTTTGAATAAAATAATTTAACCCACAAACAAGAAAAGGACTCAAACACATAGAGAAAAATGATTTTTTATTTATTTATTTACAAAAGTCGGAAGTGTTGGTAGTGGTGCCCTAGGCACGTTTAATAAACGTTGTAATTGTTATCATTTATTTCATATCAATAAAGAGATGTTTTGATTATTATTGATGTTCATGTTTACTTATAATAATCTTTGTCCCTAGTACTTGTTAAGCACTAGTATAAAGGCTAAATGATCATGAGATGATCATTTTAGATTTATGGGTACTTGTTTGGAACAAGGTACTGGACATGACCCGCTGTATGAGATTTATGTCATGGTCTATGTCGAACATATATCTCATATTAGTTATGTCATTTGAATCCTTAGACATGAAGTTATTATAGTCTTCCACTTGATGAACATTGTGTTTGACATATTCAAACGCTACTTTTAACCGAGTAGTTATAAAGGGTATGATTGGCATAATCGGATTCACGTAGGGAAGAATAATAAGCTAAATGGATTTGTCCCTCCACGGAGAGATGTCAAGCTTGGGCCTCTCGTAGGAATGATGTTGATGAAATGTTCGGCCGGACTCAAATGAATTGATTGGATCAATGTCATTTGGATTATCAACATATTCGGAATCGAGAAAGTATTGAACAAAACAAGTTGACTGTTTGACCATGACTTGTGTTCAATGACATCGTGGACAAAGGGATTATGACATATTCTAAAGGAATGCGAACTTGTATCTAGTTATACTATTTGGGTAGGTATGACGGTTTGCTAGAACCTAATCATATCTTATGGGATCATGTTTGAGCCCATTGCCAACTTAGTATAATCCTAGAGGGTCACACACAATAGAACGAATCTTCAATAAGAGGACTATATTGGAATTTAGAGTCAAAGGACCTTGGAGGAATTTCTGGAAATATTCTGGGCTGGTTGGTCTACCGAGCGGGCGCTTGGTTCAGGCTAGGTGGGCGCCTGAAGTAATTCCAGAAAGACAAGGACCTTCTGGTCATTCAAGCGGGCGCCTGGTCCTTGACAGGCGGGCGCCTGGTGCTGCCGACAGGAAAATTCCTAATTCGATTTAGGAAGGTTTTTGGCACAAGATTCCTATTGGGAATAGGTCTTAATTGTGTATAAAAACCCCAATTCGGCCAGACCATATTAACTAATGATTTTGTGAGTCTCAAAGAGTTTGAGAGAGAGTTTATTTTGTTCTAAGAAATCCTTGATTGAGGAACAAAATAATTCACAAATAAATTCCATATAGTTCTTTATTATATTGTGAAAGTGTGTTTCATAATATTGGTCTAGCAACCAAGATCAAAGAAGCTCCTTTGATATTCGTTCGAAGTGTGGATACCGCTAGAGGGTGAATTTTATCATCTTACAAAGTTCGTGATTTGTTCGTGATAAAGCTTTAAGATCTCCACCAAGACCAAAGAGAAAATTCATAGCCATCAAGGGTTAGTTATTCCTCTATTCATCTTGTTGTATTTGATTTAATCATATGAACGGATCCATGGTTTTGGGTTCTTTAAAATTTTAAATTGCTATATTTCCGCTGCGCATTTACTTGGAAACCCAACAGTGGTATCAGAGCCCCGTTCATGTTGATTAATTCAATACTTGGATCATGTGGTGTGTATATAAATTGTTTATGTGCCAAACATGATATGAATATTGGATTATATGATGTTTATGTGCTTTGTGATTTTATGTGGTTTATTGTTTTTCCAACATTAATCGCACGATTCAATCGCAATAAAAATTATGGTGATTCTGAATTATTTCGATTATTGATTTTTGATTGGATCAAAGTTTATAATAATCGGGAAAATAATTTTGAGACAAAATTTTCGAACTTGAAAATTCCATACCATTCTGACCATGCAGGCGCCCGCCCGTGCTGGACCAGGCGCGCGCTCGCTAGGCCAGAATGTTCTGATTTTGTTCAAAATCTGATTCTGGAATTTTTCGATAAATCCAACAAAACCAGTAACAAGACACTTCAGACTTGCTGATCTGGAATGGGTTTTGGGTAGTTGGTTTGTGTGTGGATTTTGGGGTTTGATTTTCCTATTTGTTTTAGTCTTGTGATTCCTAGATTGGTTCAAGTTTTGGATGGCTAATCTGCGTTCATCGAGATTGTGTTTCCCAAAATTTATCGCAATCAAAGTTTCAAAGATAAAACGAAGTTAGAATTATGAAGAGTTCATAATTGCTAAAATTGAGAAACAAAGTTCTTGATTCAATGATTGGAGATCCATGTGGAATTGTGAATGCAATTGGCCTACGTTCATCGAGACCATCTATTGCTTAGTTTCGGCCACATGGACTACTTTCTTGGTTTCTTGAATTAGTGCGGGATTGTGGTTGCCTAATGGCTTAGTTCGACCGCACTTCTTGTTGTCTTGATTTGGAGATAATGACCAAAGTTGAAATAGTCTCATCCCCCATAATTATAGAGAAACTAATGACACATAAATATTATGCTCAAATTAATGGAGATTAATTTAGTGGCTAAACTTGATGTGTAACATGTTTATATTAAGTGCTCATAAATGTGTTATATGCTACATGTGATGAACCTTCAAAGAAAGTTTTAAGTCTTTTTATTGCCATGCCATGATTAAAACACTTGTTAGTACATGAGTGATTTTAATGTAGATTCGCCCAAGCGAGGTGCATTAAATTAATTTATGTATGAGCAAGATAGATAATGTGGGCACGCCCTAGCGGGACACATTAACTATGCGTTTAAAATGGTTAGACTTAATTGGGCGTCAAAACAGTTTTGGGCCTAGGCAAAGATGAGGTTTAACATGCTTTTGAAATTGGATTTCTTAAAGAATCTCATAAAAGGAACTAAGAGTCATATGAGATATGATTGACAAGAGTTGTCTACCTAATTAATTTGATTTTGTGTAATCCGCCTTAGCGGACTTGAAATTAAATTAAAGTTGGATCTTAACCCATTTAAATTATATTATACATTGGATGTATATGAAGGTTATATAATTTAGTGGGAGTATTTTGTTTTAAAATACATTGCTTATCTCTTCAAATGAAAACCGGTACTTATTAAATTTTGGAAATTTTGCATATTTGTAGATAATGACTAATAACACTCAATCAATGTCGTTGCGATCGATCCTTGAGAAGGATAAGCTCGAAGAGAATGGTACAAACTTTATGGATTGGATCCGAAGCATAAGAATTGTTCTTAGGCAAGAAGATAAGTTGTACATTCTCGATGGGCCTCTCCCTGCTGAACCACCGCCTACTGCCCCTAGGGTAGAAAGAGACAATTACAAGAAACATCGTAATGATTCTAGAGATGTAAGTTGTCTCATGCTTGCTGCTATGTGTTCAAAACTCCAACAAAGTTTGGAACATTTGGAAGCCTATGAGATAGGCGTGGAGTTGAGAACCATGTTTCAAGAGCAAGCTAGGCAAGAGAGGTACAAGACCATTGTTGCATTCACTACTAGTAAAAGTTGTGTAGAGCACCTTGAGAAACTTGGCTATCCAATCCCATTGGAGCTAGCCACGGATCTCATTCTTAATTCATTGCCTAAAAGTTATAATCAGTTTGTGATGAATTATAACATGCATGGAATGGATAAGAATCTCTCTGAGTTGCATGGGATGCTCAAAACTGCAGAGATGAAAATTGTGGAGAAAGGTTCTCCCGTGCTCTTGGTTCATGATGGGAAGAAGGCTAGTGCCAAAGGAAAGGGTAAGGCAAAAGTTGTCAAACCCAAGATAAGCAAGGCAAAGGTTGCCAAGGCTTCTGAGGCAAAACCCGATTCACAAAAGGATGCAATCTGTTTCCATTGTCAAGAAATTGGTCATTGGAAACGTAATTGCAAGGCTTTCTTGGAAGAGCAAAAGAAGAAGAAGAGCAGCAAGGCTGCGTCGACTTCAGGTATCTATATGATAGATATTCTCCTTTCTACCACTGATTCTTGGGTATTGGATACCGGATGTGGCTCTCACATTTGTCTAAATGTGCAGGGACTAAAGAATAGGAGACTGCTTAAAGAAGGTGAAGTAGATCTACGTGTGGGAAATGGAGCAAGAGTTGCTGCATTAGCCGTAGGGACTTATGAAGTCACTTTACCTTCCGGATTAATTCTTGTTTTGAACAATTGTTATTATGTTCCGGATTTAAGCAGAAATATTATTTCATTTCTTGTTTGGATAATGAAGGTTTTAAGTTTCTTATTGAGAATAAGAAATTTTCTATTTATTTAAATGATGTGCTTTATGGTATTGCTAATTCATTTAATGGCCTTTATATCTTGGATGTCAAGAATGAAAATAATGTCTATCATGTAAATAAGAAATCTAAACCTAATGATGTAAATCATACTTATTTGTGGCATTGCCGTCTTGGTCATATTAATGAGAAGCGTATCTCAAAACTCCATGGGACGGACTTTTGGGTTCATGTGACTTAGAGTCATATGATACTTGTGAGTCATGTCTTCTTGGAAAAATGACTAAGACACCTTTTACCAAGTTGGGTGAAAGGGCAAGCGACTTATTGGGGTTGATACATTCCGATGTATGCGGACCATTAAGTAGCAATGCTAGGGGAGGATTTCAATACTTCATAACCTTCACTGATGATTATAGTAGATTTGGGTATGTTTACCTAATGAAACATAAAAGTGAAGCGTTTGAGATATTTAGAATATTTCAAAATGAAGTAGAAAAACAACTTGGCAAAAGTATTAAGGCACTTCGATCAGATCGTGGTGGTGAATACTTGAGTCAAGAATTTGATGATCATCTAAAGAATTGTGGAATAGTTTCACAATTGACTCCACCCGGAACACCACAATGGAATGGTGTGTCCGAGAGGAGGAATCGGACTTTGTTAGACATGGTTCGATCAATGATGAGTCAAGTTGATCTTCCAATATCCTTTTGGGGTTACGCCCTAGAAACCGCTGCTTTCACACTAAATCAAGTTCCAACTAAATCGGTTCCAAAGACTCCATATGAGATGTGGAGTGGAAAGAAACCTAGTTTATCTTTCATGAGGATTTGGGGTTGCGAAGTTTATGTCAAGAGACTTATCTCTGACAAACTAGCACACAAATCCGATAAATGTATTTTCGTGGGATATCCTAAGGAAACTAAAGGATATTACTTTTACAACCGTGAGGACAACAAAGTGTTTGTTGCCCGAACTGGTGTCTTTCTAGAGAAAGAGTTTCTCTCCAAAGAAATCAGTAGGAGTAAAATAAATCTTGAAGAAATTCGAGACCCAGAAAATAACATTGAACCAATAGTGGAACAAGAACAAGAACCACAAGGAGTTGTGGGAACTGTTCAGAATCCACAAGCAACTCGCAGATCTAGTAGGTTACGATCCGAGCCCGAGAGATATGGATTTCTCGTAACGGATAGTAATGACGTGGAAATCATTGAGAATGATGAACCGTCAACCTACCAAGAAGCGATGTCTTCTCCTGATTCAGACAAGTGGCTTGGAGCCATGGAATCCGAATTGCAATCCATGCAAGACAATCAAGTTTGGAATTTGATTGATGGACCCGAAGGTGTAAAAACCATAGGATGCAAATGGGTCTTCAAGAAGAAGACTGACATGGATGGGAAGGTGCATACTTACAAAGCTAGGCTTGTAGCGAAGGGTTATAGGCAAGTTCATGGTATTGACTATGATGAGACCTTTTCACCCGTAGCAATGATCAAGTCTATAAGAATTTTGCTTGCCATTGCCGCATATCATGACTATGAAATATGGCAGATCGACGTCAAAACCGCTTTCCTGAATGGAAAACTATAAGAGGATGTGTATATGACACAACCAGAAGGTTTGAACAAAATTCTAAGGTATGCAAATTGCAGAGATCCATCTATGGATTGAAGCAAGCTTCTAGGAGTTGGAATCTCCGTTTTGATGAATCGGTCAAAGAGTTTGGTTTCATCAAGAACGAAGATGAGCCTTGTGTATACAAGAAGATTAGTGGGAGCATAGTGCTTTTCCTTGTTTTTATACGTGGATGACATATTGCTCATTGGAAACGACATTCCTACACTTCAGTCTGTGAAGACTTGGTTAGGAAAGTGCTTCGCAATGAAAGATATGGGTGAAGCCGCATATATTCTTGGCATTAAGATCTATAGAGATAGATCAAGGAGGCTACTTGGTTTAAGCCAAAGTACATACATTGACAAGGTCATTAGAAGATTCCGTATGGAAAATTCTAAGAGAGGAACCTTGCCCGTGTTACATGGAGTTTCTCTAAGCAAGACTCAATGTCCTAAGACAAAAGATGAGCGTGAGAAAATGAATGATGTTCCATATGCTTCGGCAATTGGGTCCATCATGTATGCCATGATTTGTACTAGGCCGGATGTATCTTATGCTTTGAGCATGACAAGTAGATACCAATCCGACCCTGGCGAAAATCACTGGATAGCTGTAAAAGCGATTCTTAAGTACTTGAGAAGAACTAAAGACTCGTTTTTGGTCTATGGAGGAATGGAAGATGATCTCGTTGTAAATGCTTACACGGATGCAAGCTTCCAAACTGACAAAGATGATAGCCGATCGCAATCGGGATTTGTGTTTATGTTAAATGGTGGAGCTGTAAGCTGGAAGAGTTCCAAGCAAAGTACAACCGCTGATTCTACAACAGAAGCTGAGTATATTGCTGCATCGGATGCTGCAAAGGAAGCTGTTTGGATTAAGAAGTTCATAACTGAACTTGAAGTGGTTCCTTGTATTGCTAATCCAATAGACCTTTATTGCGACAATAATGGTGCTATTGCTCAAGCAAAGGAACCAAGAGCACATCAGAAATCCAAACACATACTTAGGCGTTTTCATATCATTCGAGAAATCGTTGATAGGGGAGACGTAAATATATGCAGAGTACCTACTGATGACAATGTTGCGGACCCGCTAACAAAGGGACTTCCACAAGCTAAACATGATGGTCATGTTAGGTCCATGGGTATTAGATACATGGGAGATTGGGCCTAGGGCAAGTGGGAGATTGTTGGTAGTGGTGCCCTAGGCACGTTTAATAAACGTTGTAATTGTTATCATTTATTTCATATCAATAAAGAGATGTTTTGATTATTATTGATGTTCATGTTTACTTATAATAATCTCCGTCCCTAGTACTTGTTAAGCACTAGTATAAAGGCTAAATGATCATGAGATGATCATGTTAGATTTATGGGTACTTGTTTGGAACAAGGTACTGGACATGACCCGCTGTATGAGATTTATGTCATGGTCTATGTCGAACATATATCTCATATTAGTTATGTCATTTGAATCCTTAGACATGAAGTTATTATAGTCTTCCACTTGATGAACATTGTGTTTGACATATTCAAACGCTACTTTTAACCGAGTAGTTATAAAGGGTATGATTGGCATAATCGGATTCACGTAGGGAAGAATAATAAGCTAAATGGATTTGTCCCTCCACGGAGAGATGTCAAGCTTGGGCCTCTCGTAGGAATGATGTTGATGAAATGTTCGGCCGGACTCAAATGAATTGATTGGATCAATGTCATTTGGATTATCAACATATTCGGAATCGAGAAAGTATTGAACAAAACAAGTTGACTGTTTGACCATGACTTGTGTTCAATGACATCGTGGACAAAGGGATTATGACATATTCTAAAGGAATGCGAACTTGTATCTAGTTATACTATTTGGGTAGGTATGACGGTTTGCTAGAACCTAATCATATCTTATGGGATCATGTTTGAGCCCACTGCCAACTTAGTATAATCCTAGAGGGTCACACACAATAGAACGAATCTTCAATAAGAGGACTATATTGGAATTTAGAGTCAAAGGACCTTGGAGGAATTTCTGGAAATATTCTGGGCTGGTTGGTCTACCGAGCGGGCGCTTGGTTCAGGCCAGGCGGGCGCCTGAAGTAATTCCAGAAAGACAAGGACCTTCTGGTCATTCAAGCGGGCGCCTGGTCCTTGACAGGCGGGCGCCTGGTGCTGCCGACAGGAAAATTCCTAATTCGATTTAGGAAGGTTTTTGGCACAAGATTCCTATTGGGAATAGGTCTTAATTGTGTATAAAAACCCCAATTCGGCCAGACCATATTAACTAATGATTTTGTGAGTCTCAAAGAGTTTGAGAGAGAGTTTATTTTGTTCTAAGAAATCCTTGATTGAGGAACAAAATAATTCACAAATAAATTCCATATAGTTCTTTATTATATTGTGAAAGTGTGTTTCATAATATTGGTCTAGCAACCAAGATCAAAGAAGCTCCTTTGATATTCGTTCGAAGTGTGGATACCGCTAGAGGGTGAATTTTATCATCTTACAAAGTTCGTGATTTGTTCGTGATAAAGCTTTAAGATCTCCACCAAGACCAAAGAGAAAATTCATAGCCATCAAGGGTTAGTTATTCCTCTATTCATCTTGTTGTATTTGATTTAATCATATGAACGGATCCATGGTTTTGGGTTTCTTAAAATTTTAAATTGCTATATTCCGCTGCGCATGTTACTTGGAAACCCAACAGGAAGGACGTAGTCCTTTTTGGGGTTTCTAGAAAAATATATTGTGGAATCGTCACACTAGTGTATAGACCTTCTCGCGGTCCCACATACCCATCGGATTCCACCATGCTTGTGATACCTACATATGACGAGATTAAACTAAATTAATGTCATAAAGCATACATGCGGGGACGGAGTTTTATTTCGTCCATGATAACCACTTGGGGACGGAGTTTTATTTCGTCCATAATAACCACTTGTTTCTTTTGGAAACGGCATGTATGATTTGATGACATTAGTTTAGGGAAATCTCGACACACGAAAACCGACTTGGTCACGGAGTGTTAGAACCTAGACTAGAATTGTGTTGGCTTGTGCTCGGCTAAAGAGAGGCTTAAAGGTCACCCCCGGCATGGCCACGGCTGAGGTTTACTGCTTCGAGAGAGTCAAGGTCGGGTGGAGCTTGAAACTCTCTAGGACGGGCCTCGACAGGTTTGGGTTATGAACTTGTGAGACTCGATAGTGAGCAATTGATAAGAATTAGTGCACGTAGTGTGAGGTCCAACAAGTGACAATTTAAAAAAAAAAAAAAAAACAAAAGAAAATAATCACATATTTACAACTTTCGAATCACCCGTGTGACCGATAAAATAAACAGAAAGTAAAATCATTCATGTGCAGGCCCGGTGCCCACACACTGTCAAAACTGTTCTGTGCACTGTTCTGTTCTGGAAATGCGCCCAAAAGTGCGCGCATTAGGATGCCTGTGCGGAAGGCGTGCGCGTTAGGATGAGGCGGGCAGAGGCGCCCGCTTCTGGGTGAAAACCTGCAAATCAGTGGGTTCAAGGGATTGCATTGACCCTAAATGAAAAAAATTTCCCCTGTAGTAATTGTTAGCACAGAAACATGAAATGGGAGGACAAGAAGGAAGGCGGGCGATTCTGGTAATTGGGTTCGGACGCGCGCGCTTTAGGCCTAGAAGCCCAGAGGCGCGCGCTTCCAAACCTTTTTACCAGAATGCCCAGAAAACAGAATAAAAGAACACCAAAAGCAGAAACACAAGTTTAACCCTCTAAGTTGTCCCCAGCAAAGTCGCCACTGTAGATACCCCGGAAAAACCACAACTTGGCTAGAGCGGTGAATTATCCTAGGATGTCTAATTGATTTTAATTTGTAGAGTCGCCACCTATGTTATTAAGGGAACATAAGAAAAACCTGAAGAAATAGCCTAAATTTATATACAAAACCAGAGATTCGGGAAGAGGAGGGTTCGGGGGTTAGGTGACGGAGTGGAAAGTACTTAAACACACAGCTTACGCGGGTCTTGCTATTATTGGTGTTCTAATTCTAAATGTCCTTATTTTATTAAATAGTGCTAACAATTTACAATGTACAGAAAAGGGGAATTTCAAAGGGAAATAAAAGAGAATTACTTTATTTATAAATTTATGCTAAAGATTACATATCAAACAATTACATTAATAAATGAATGGTAAATTGAAATGGAGTTTAGAATGTTGGAATATAGCCTTGACCAAACTTCAATAGTGAAGTGGCCTTTTGATTGTATTCTTTTTTATGGAGATTGCATACACATTAGAAAAGATGAAAGATGAAGAAAGCAAATAAAGAGTTTTGATAAAGAGAAGTAATAAATAAGATTAAGAGTTTAGAAGAAGAGAATGAACATTGTACCTTGTGCTTGAATGGGGAAGAACCAATTTGTCTATAGTAACCACTCTTAAAAATGAACTTTTAGTTTTAGAGAGTTTTTGAGTCAATAATCCTTCCTCCCTTTCCATGGTAGAATTAAAAGGTATTTATAAGTGTAGGGAGAGTGTTTGTGGTCACAAAGATGGCCTCTCCCCAGATCAAACCAAGGCATAATGGTTTTGGGGGTTACAAATCAGAAAAGGAAGGAAATTTGGCAAAATCTGGGATTCTGAAGGTGGGAAGCACGCTTGTCCCACCCCCTATGGGAGGCGCACGCCTCTCAAAAAGGAGGGCAAAGGCGCGCTCGTCCCATCTTCAGAAAATCCATATCTTAGCCCAAAAGTTAACCCCGTTATGCAGTTAAGCCCCGAAACTAACGAAACTAGTCAGAAACTTAATGAACACCACGAAAGTCAACAAAAACAAAGTAAACAAAGACTCAAGGTTGAATATGTCACTTAGTCAAGTCCAAGACTAACGGAGTAAGTCAGGAACTTAATGGAAAGTAAAGAAAGTTAACAAAAAGTAACAAAACTTAACAGAAAAGAGGAAGACAGAGAATGTGTATACAATCGGGACATGAGAGGTCTAAGGTGGGGTGTCTACACCCATTTCCCAAGGGGATTCATGGCATTGGGAGGATGCTGTCTTAGGACCAAGTCTCCCTCTTTGATGTCTCGGGGCATTACCTTCTTGTTGAAAGCCCTTGCCATTCTCTGTTGATAAGCCCTTGTATGCTCAAATGCTCTTAGCCTCTTTTCGTCGAGTAGGGATAATTGTTCATATCGACTTTGCATCCATTCAACTTCATTGAATTGATTCTCGAGCAAGACTCGTAAAGAGGGAATTTCGAGTTCAACCAGGAGCACGGCTTCAGAACCATAAACTAGTGTGTACGGAGTTTCTCCTGTTGCTGACCGAATTGATGTGCGGTAGCCCTAAAATGCTAGGGGTAATTACTTGGGCCAATCCCTTCCCGTTGTAGCCATTTTCCGTATAACGGTCTCAATCATCTTGTTTGCTGCTTCGACTGCACCATTTACTTGAGGGCGGTACGGGGATGACTTGTGTTTGGTGATCTTGTATTTGACCAAAAGTGCATCCATTTCTTTCTCGAAGTGAGAACCATTGTCAGAGATAATCTCATGAGGGATGCCGTCTCGGAACATGATGTTGGTGTTTACGAATTCGGACACTTTCTTGGCATTGATAACTCGGTAAGCTTGTGCTTCGATCCATTTTGTGAAATAATCCACGTCCACTAGAACGAATGACTGTCTGTTGCTTCCCGTGGGATGGACTTTGCCGATGATATCTATGCCCCAACAAGAGAATGGCAACGGTATGGTCATGTTGTACAGTTGCGACGGTGGAGCATGTTACAAATTTGCGTGGAACTGGCACTTGGCGCACCTCTTAACTTTCTCGATGCAGTCTCTTTCCATAGTGGTCCAATAATAACCAATGCGAAGTATCTTCTTGGCTAACATGATCCCATTCATGTGGGGTCCACACTCACCTTTGTGGATTTCATGCATTATCTTTTGAGCTTCGGTCTCATTAGGACACAAGAGATTGATCCCTTCGTAGTGTCTCTTGTAAACTCGGTTTCTAATCAACACATATCTCGCTGCTCTCTTTTGTAATGTCACTTGAGATTTCTTGTTGCTATCCTCTGGGAAGGTGTTGTTTTTGAGGAAATTCACGTTGTCTGTGTACCACAGAGGGTTGCTTGGACTTTGTCGATCTCAATGCTTATGCAATATGCCGTGGTGGTTCTTCTAGAAATCTTGAAGGGTTTCACCATTTTCCTTTAGGAATTTCGACCAGTGAGGCTATGGTGGCCAGTGCGTCGGCAAAGCGGTTCTCGTCCCTTGGAAAATAATTGAACGTGATTTCTTGGAATTTTTCAACTAACTCCTCAAAGTGTTGACCATATTGTTGGAGAGTCGGATCTTGGATTTTCCATTTTCCAGACGTCTGATTGATGAGGAGCAGAGAATCACCAAATACTTCCAGATCTATAACATTTCTTTCCAGGGCTGCTTCTAGCCCCTCTATACATGCTTCATATTCGACAATATTGTTGGTGGCTTTGAATTCAAGATAGATTGCAATTCGAGTGTAGATGTCCTTTGGATCGACAAGCAACATTCTTATCCCATAACCGTGCTTATTGGCTTCCCCATCGAAAAAAGTTGCCACTTATTTTCTTCGGTTGTAGTGCAAATCAAGTCCTCGTCGGGAAATTGTAAGTCTTCCCCCTTCACTTCGTCATACGGAAATTCAGCAAGCTGATCACTGAACACTTACCCCCTGATGGATTTGAGTGTGACGTAAGTGATGTCATAGCCGACGAGCATGAAGTACCATTTAACTATCCTTGTCGACATGAAAGGCTTCTCAAAGATGTAGCGGAGCGGGTCCACTTTTGCCACTAGCTTGATCAGAAAGTCTTCCATGTAGTGTTTGAGCTTTTGAGTGACCCAAACTAATGCTGCACATGACTTCTCTAAGGTGGAGTAGTTCTCTTCGCCTCCTTGAAATCAGCGACTTACAAAGTAAATGGCATTCTCTTTTGTGGAGTCTCGTTGCTCTTGTGCTAGCATATCCCCTAGGACTTCATCATTCACAGTGAGATAGAGCAAGAGAGGCTTCTCTTTGTGTGGTGGAACCAAAACTGGAGGGCATGTCAAGTAATGCTTCACTTGATCGAAGGCTTCTTGGCAAGCATCGGTGCATTTGAGAGCCACATTCTTCTTAAGTAACTTGAAGATTGGCTCACACATTGAAGTCAGTTGGTGCACAAACCGACTGATGTATTGAAGTCGGCCCATGAAGCCTTTGATTTCTTTCTGTGTCTTCGGAGGAGGCATATCAATGATGGCTTTGATTTTCAAGGGATCAGCTTCAATTCCCCTCTCAGTGACCATGTAGCCAAGAACTTTGACTCGTATGACCCCAAAAGTGCACTACGCGGGATTGAGCCTCATTTTGTGTTGTCGAAGCCTTTCAAAGAACTTGCGGAGATCAATAAAGTGCTCACCGTCGGTTCCCTTTGAGTGAATGATCATGTTGTCCACATAGACTTCAATCTCTTTTTGGATCATGTTATGGAATAAGTCTGTCACAGCCCTTTGATAAGTAGCCCCTGCGTTCTGTAACCCAAACGGCATGACTGTATAGCAAAAAGTACCCCACGGTGTAGTGAAAGAAGTTTTGTGCTGATCTTCCTCGGCCATAAGAATTTGATTGTACCCGGAAAAACCATCCACAAACGATCGGACCTCATAGGCGGCAGTTGAATCGACTAGCATGTCGATGTTGGGTAGTGGAAAGTCCTCCTTTGGGGAAGCCTTGTTCAAATCCTGGAAATCCACACAAACACGGACCTTGCCATTAGACTTTCTGACTGTCACAACATTTACTAGCCAAGTCGGATACTCGATGACTTTGATGAAGCCCACACTGAGAAGCTTTTCTGTCTCTTCTTTGACTTGCAAAGACCATTCAGGGTTGATCTTTCTGAGTTTTTTTTTACTGGCTTGGCATCTTCTCTGATCGGCATCTTGTGCTCGGTGACCTTTCTGTCTAAACCCGACATGTCTTTGTATGACCATGTGAAAACATCCACGAACTCTCTGAGCAGTGCAGTCAATCTGTCTTTCTCTTCCCCCTTGAAGAAGCTTCCGATCTTGGTTTCCTTCCGTTCTTTGTCGGTACCCAGAGTAACAATATGCAATTCTTCATCTGCTCCTGGACCATTTTCACAATGACTACGGACCTGTTGATCTAGTTCATTTAAGTATGTTTCGTTTTAGTGGTCTATTTCATCATAATTTGAATCGTTATTAACTAGTTCATTAAATTCATTATTAGTTAATTCATCATTTATAATTTTGCAATCTCGGGGTACTCAGAAAGATAAAAATTTCATTAGCAAAGAAAGGGAACACACGCTCGGCTATTGCCTCCATATCCTCTTGGGTGAGGGTGTCGGAAACATTCTCGGACTTGAAAGTGAAGGTCAATAGGTCTTCTTTCGTTGCCTTGCGGGGAATACAACCCATCTTCTCGATCAAGATTTCCTCAGATACCATGGGCCCCTTTGTTGAATACCAGTTGTTGATCGATTCAGAGCTCGGCTTGATCTCGCTGATAGGCTCGCTTCCCATATCGGTGTCGTCAAAGATAGCGTTGACTTGGAATTCATCCATTATGGCAAGTTCCTCGAATATGGAGGCTAAATCAGTCAATTCTTCCCCCACAGTGATCTCTATCTCAGTTTCGATGGTCACTTTCTTTCCCCACCATTCTTGAGGTGACATTAGAGTAGGTTCATCCTCATGCTTCTGAATTTCAAAATCGGTGAAGATTTCGAGACCGGGCTTTCTGATGCCCTTGCTGTTGACCTACGATTCGGGAAAGATCATGTACGGGACATCTTCCCCTTGGCGGACAAAGTAGCCGTTTAATGTCTTACGATAAGGCCTTAAATTGGGGATTTCATAGTGACGACCTTCTTTGCAAGCTCGAGCCTTTTCATTCTTGATGGCTTGCTCATATCTCATGTCATCTTCAGAAGGTTCGTACCCCAATCCGAACTTGTTTGTGACAAAAGGGACCTCTACGGGCTTCTTTCTCCCTTGTTGGTATTTCCCTAGGCCTAAACCGGGGAAGTAGTTCATTTTCCTTATCATGCGGAGGACCTTATGATTGCCGAGGGTCCATGGCCCATTTCCCCCTTCTTTGTCGATGGCGTTTATTGAGACGCCGGAGAGAGTAGAGTCTTCTAACCTATGCTGAACTTGGTGGACAGGCTATCCCCCATTTTTGTGGATAGTGACATTTTCGGCCATGACGGTTACTACTTCATCTCCATTTCGGAATTTAACACATTGACGGAGAGTAGAAGGGATGGCATTGGAACTTTGTATCCAAGGTCGGCCCAAGAGTAGATTAAATGAGAAGGGGACATCGAGCACTTGAAATGGGACAGACATAACCATGCTCCCAAATTCAATGTCCACTTTTATCATGCCCATGACTGTTCAAGCAGTGTTGTCGTATCCTCGGATCAATTGACTAGAGGGCTGCAAATCTGAATTTTTAAGCCCCAGTATGCCCATGTGTAGACACCCCATTTTGGACGTTCATCTATAATCACACTACTTCTGTGTCTCGCCTTTAATTTGGGTCAAAACTCGTTAAGTTGGACATGTTTTGTTAAGTTTCTGACTGACTCTGTTAGTTAGGGGCCAAACTGAACATTAAAACTATCACAGAGGGCAAATAAGTGATTCCAGCACTTAGATGCCTCGTACGAGACATTGATGTCTCGTACGAGGTATCCCCGTCGACAGTCGGGTTTTTGGTCAGTTTCCTTGTTGATCTTAACACCTTTTCTTGGCAAACACTCAAGCAATCCGGGGAAAATCCCATGGCCGATCCTAGAGTCCTAAAATAACCTCTTGAGAATAGAGTCTTTGATTCCCAACCGTAAACAACTCTCCAACTTAAACCCTAGGTCACCAAAAACCTATAAAAAAGGGTTTCTTTCACTCTAAAAGGGAGGAGGAGAATTTCTAGACAGCCCCAAGGCCGTTAAACCACCAAAAATCTCTCATAATCAGTCTCTCCACCATAGCCACGAAATTTGGAGGATCAAAGGCCTTTAGTCAAGGCCATCCATAGGATTCTTGAAGAAAACACTTAGGTAAAATCTTTGCTTTCTATCTTCTCATCTCCTTCTTTGCTTTGAAGTAGTGTGATTCCATCAAAGGATCAGCCTAGAGCCTCTCCAATCCATGGAGATGGTCTCGAAGCACATGATACAACATCCCAAATAAATAAGTAATTATTTATTTGTTTGTTTATCTCTTTTGGTACACGAATGCATGATTTTGAGACGATGATGATGATTTCTTAGCAAGACCAATCCTAGATTGGGTGAATTGGGTGCTCCTTGACCTTCCTAATTCATAACTTAACCCCCGAATCCAGACATCTCGGTCCGTGTTCCGGCAATAACATGGTGGCGACTCCGAATAAACAAGAAGGTAAATCAAAGGATGAAAACGTGCCTCGAATGCAAAACCTCGCGCGCAAACAGTGGCGACTCTGCTGGGGAAGAGATCACAGTAAGTGGGTTAGACTTGCGTCAAAAAAAATCATCGTTGTTTCAAAATTCTGCATTCTGTATGATAATCTGTTCCCAGACTGGGATGCCTCGTACGAGGTATCACTTGTCTCGTACGAGACATCTCAGTTTTTCCTGCGGATCTGACTCTCTGGTTTGAAAAGAACGTAACGAACAAAGCGAAAAGGATTGGGCTGAAATCGAGAGAATGATCGATGGCAGTAAGCTCGAAATGTTACAAGCTGAATACAATGAAATGAGTAAGTGGTACAATGCCGTTGTCCAGAGAACCCAAGATTTAGAAGACAAACAAGAGAAGGTCATCAACTATGAGGTAGGTAACTGCATCAGCCTGCTTTATGAAGACCTAAAGAACCAAATAGAAGAGGAACATAATCATCACCTCAATGTCATGAGGGACCACTATGAGAGCATCAGGCAAAGCCTCCAACCCAAGCCACCAAGGGTCTACACCGATTTGAGCCAAATCCGACTTGGTAGGGTGTTCCAAGTGTGAAGCCCCAGAAAATCTTTAATTCCATAAATATAAAATAGTACAATTTTCATCCAAAAATGATAAATACAGAACCAGGCGCGCCAACTCTTCTATAAAACCAACTCTACGTACGATAAACTGTACAACAAAACCGCCTTCAACTCCACAAGATTATAACTCGGAGACTATTTACAAGTGCGGAAGCAAAAACAACCAATGACATATATACCCAAATGACAACCCTACTTAACACTATAATATCACAGCCTCACAACAAGAGTACACAAAATCTCCGTAGAGCAACTATCCCTAAAAGAGTATAACCTGATAAATAGATCTCAGCCACATGCGATATCACAACGTACTATCACTTGCTTCCTGGGGGGGGGTTTAAGGAAAACAACATTGAAAGGAACGGGGTGAGATAAAATCTCAATAAGTTACTATGCATCTAAATGGCATGATATTATACATATTAACTGAAGAAATAAATCATATAACAACCAATGAGAAGGCTCCCTATCGCCAACCGTCCCATACCAGTTGGAAATAACGACCAACTCAACATGCAGAACACAAGACTGAAATAAACACGTTACAAAGGATACTGAGCCAAGGTTTCCCCGAAAAGGATATAAGAAACTGAACCATATCAACCGGGCCGCATCGAAGAGCAGCATCAACAAGCAGCATCGAAGAGCTGAAACAGGGGTTCCGGAACCAAACAATAACCGCAATAACAACAACAGGGGAAAATGACACAAAGTCATAACCCAAAACGAACTAGCTAGAATGCTCACTCAAGGGAGCTACCTCATCCCATCCAAGGCCAATCTGGACTGGGGAAAAAGAAAAGGTACCAGTGGGAACATTATAATGAACTTGACTCGGGTGCCATTATAATCTCCTACCACTGCCTGACTCAACCAAGTATGACCAGCTGGACTTTAAACGAAAGCACAGTGTATGATTCCAAAATAGGGAACCATACCAAGTATATCACAAAGATGATAAACTGCCCATCAAAAGCTCAGCAATCACGTACGTTAAACACATTTCTCAACCAATGGATTTCAAAGTAGGAAATCCCACAAAAGCATCATAAAGATGAACCACACCCACATGAACCCCAAACGGTTACTCACAATTAGTACGATGACTATAATCCAATCATTTCTTTACATTTAGAATTCCCAACTAATGAATCTAATAAATACATCATCAAGATGTTAAACAAATCGGTAGGCACTCAACCCCTGTTTCACGTCTTACATCCGTTCATAATCGAACCAATTCCTAACACCCTTGTGTTCCATAACGTTTATCTTGGTACCCTAGAATAGGACCCAAAACATAGACAAAGATTGAACCTTAACTAAATCGAATTGGAACATTTAAATCCCACCAGCCAATTGTGCGGCCGCCTAAAAATACCTGTGCGGTCGCCCATAAAGCACACTGACCACGACCAAAACTATCCAGAAAGATGTGCGGCCGCACGCCCTATTTGGGCGGCCGCCCACACACTTCCGTCAGCCAAACTTAATTCTTTTCATACTACCTCTGTTTCACCGTCTCAAAAGTACTACCCCAAATTCTATCTTACTAATTATAACTCAAAACACAACTGAGTTAGACAATACTAAAATAGCATTTTTAACATAGCTAATGTCAACTTACTCCAACACTCTCCACAAAACTAACAACTACCATCACAAGTATCAGACTAAATCTATTTCACCGTCTCAAAAGTATGATTGCAACTTCCAACCTTAAGTATATAACCCACAAACTGGTTCTAATTATAAGAACACCCAAAGTTAACCATTATAGCAATTAGCCCAAATACTTCCTATCTTATTTATATAAACCCATAAAAGGATTCCAACAGTCCGAATACCCACAAAATAGCCCAAATACAAATAACTCCAATATTTCCACAAAACAACAATTATCACAAATATATCACATATAATATGCATGAGCAATATTATTATTTAAAAGGGGAGTAGTAACTTACCTGCTACGAAAATAGTACCGAAAATAGTACCGATGACAAAATGTTCTGACATGCTAGACTTGATCTACTCGACGCTACGAACATTTTGGGATAATTAGATTTTAAAACAGAAGAGTAATAAAAATTAGAAAAATCAAAATGTGAAGGAACTTACCTCCATTGTTAAACACAGAGAGAAAGAGAAATGAAATGAGAAAGTGAAGTGCGTGTGTGTGTCGGCAGAGAGAGGAAGAAAGGTGAGTTATATAATTGCCAAGTTACACTTAGGCCCCTTCAAGATTAATCAATCACATTTAAACCCCAAGGTTTCAACTTTAACACTTAAACCCCTTAACCTTATTTATAAATACTAACTCAATTAAACTTGTACTCATTCATTTTGCAACCCAAATACTTTTATTTAAATATTAAAATAGATTAAATGATTCTCTTACAATAATCACACTAACACAAATTAAATTATAAAATAATATTCAATGTAAAATTTATATTAAATTGGAACGGGTCGTCACCCACAAGTGCTCAACTTATGACTAAAAAAATAGTGCCCGGGTTTGGGGTCGTTACACCAAGAGCTTGAGAGGGAACGCAAGTTAGCACCTATGAGGGGGTACAAACCCAATTATGAGGGGGCCGGAAGGACCTTGCACCTGTATTGCTACTACCATCAGTGACGCGAACATCACACCGACAAGTGCAATAACTTAAGAGATAAGATCCAAGATCTTATCGACCGAGGCACTCTACATATAATAGGCAATGGGATCGGCCTCGTGATCAAGAATGAGGGGTCCAAACCTCAAGCTCCTCTTCCGCAACATTAGTTAGTAGTTTGGTAGACTAGTTCTTGCTTCATTTCATAGATTAGACGTCTCTTTCCTTCCTTTTAAACTAGTTGTTTCTTTTTCTATTCCTTAAGGGATCCTACTCACTCAAGAATCATTGTGAGTGAGAGCATGCCCTCCTATCAAATTCAATTTTTAGTAATAGTTAGTTTCTTTTAAATTTCTCACTTTTTCGTATTTTTCCAAAAAGCAAAGTAGTGTAGAGATGGTAGAGGTGCACAATGAAAATGACTATTCAAAAGCGATTCCATTCTCTGGAACACGACCAGTACTTAACATGATGCTAAAGGAAGGGTACTTCCCCGGTCTTGGACTTGGCAAGCATTTACAAGGGATAAAAGAACCACCACCTGTCGTTCTATACCCCCCCAGAATATGGTATAGGGTATGTATCGCCACTCAAAGGTATCCCTAAAGAAGAAAGGGATTGGACTTCGTACATTGTACCACTAGCACCGTTCTATCGAAAGACTCTAAACGGGTACTTTGTACATGAGGGGGAAAACTTGCCATACTTCATGTTCCCTGAACCATGGATTGATCATAAGGGGAAGCTCCAACCGGGCTTTGAAATCTTCAGTGACTGTGATCCATACTCACTAGAAACAGAACCGATGCAATTCTCGTGGCAACCTCGAGAATTAGAGGGTACCAAGGCCGAGGCATTCAGTGAGTGGGACTTTGTGTTGGGAGAAGACCTAATGCGCCAATTTCTCAACCTTTGCAAGCTAGAGGACACTCAGATCAATGCATTAGACAAGGGGGACGCTCCGAACCAAGGCTGCACCAAGCTCATCGAGAAGAGTGACGAGCCTATCCAGAATTGGTATGAAACTGGGGGACCCATAGCAAGCGAAGACTTCCTGATCAAGGAATTAGGATGTAGTCCCCATACCCATAGAGAAAGAAAATTTGTAGCTCTTACCTTAGAGTCAGATACCCTACCGATGAGCTCACCCAAGAGGACTTGGATGCCATCGCGGAACATGTATTCCCCTACTTCCTTAATGAAAAAATAGATATTTCTGAGTATCCCGAGATTGCTAGCGTCCTAAATGATGAATTAACTAATAACTCTAACAAATTAGATAATAATGAGTCATATGACGAGATAGATCAAGAAAACGAACAAATCTTAAAAGAAATTAATAAGCAAGTAGGTCTTCGTGGTGGAAATTGTCCTATTGATGCCGAAGAAATGCAAACAGTTAATCTGGGGACGGACGATGATCCGAAGATTGGCAGTTTCTTCAAGGGGGAAGACTGACAAGCCCTCATAGCGCTTCTCTGAGAATTCATAGATGTGTTCGCTTGGTCCTACAAAGATATGCCGGGGCTAGCCAATTCAATTGTTGAGCACAAGATACCACTGCTTCCTGATTCAAGGCCAGTCAAGCAGAAACTCCGCAAAATTAAGCCAAAGTGGTCGGTACAAGTCAAACAAGAGATAGAGAAACTCCTGAGTGTTGGTTTCATCAAGGTGATAGAGTATCCAACCTGGTTGGCTAATACTATGCAAGTTTCCAAGGCAAATGGAAAAGCCCGAGTCTGTGTTGATTTCCGTGATCTTAATAAAGCATCTCCGAAAGATGATTTTCCTCTTCCAAACATAGACATGCTCGTTGACAATACCGTGAAATACGAAGTCCGTTTATTTGTAGATGGATTCGCCGGTTACAACCAGATCCTCATGGCCGAGGAGGACCAACACAAAACAGCGTTCACCACACCTTGAGGGACGTTCTGTTATACAGTCATGCCATTCAGACTCAAGAATGCTGGAGCCACCTATCAGAGAGCTGTAACTGCATTGTTCCATGATATGATACATAAAGAAATGGAGGTGTACGTTGACGATATGATCATATACTCCAAAGGTTCCGATGGACAACACTTTATCGACCTTAGGAAGTTCCTTAAAAGGTTGAGGCACTACAAAATGAGACTTAACCCGGCCAAGTGCACATTTGGGGTAGTGAAAGGAAAGTTCCTTGGGTACATGGTCACTGAGCGTGGTATAGAAGCAGACACCGCTAAAATCAAAGCCATCATTGACATGCCTCCACCTAAGACACAAAAAGAAGTCAAAGGATTCATGGTTCGCCTTCAATACATTAGTCGTTTCATTAATCAACTCACGACGATGGGCGAGCCCATCTTCAAACTCCTCAAGAAGAATGCATCCCTAGAATGGACCGAAGAGTGCCAAGAAGCCTTCGAAAAGGTCAAGAAGTACTTAGTAAATCCACCAGTATTACTTCCACCGCATAAAGAGAAGCCGCTGACCTTGTACCTCACAGTCAATGACACTGCATTAGGGGCTATGCTAGCACAAGACCCGATTCGAGGAAATAAAATGCCGTGTACTTTCTCAGCCGTCGCTTCCAAGGGGCTGAATTGAATTACTCTGCATTAGAAAAGTCGTGTGTTGCACTAGTATGGGTAGCTAAGAGACTAAAGCCGTACATGGAGGCGCTCCCTATACAACTGATTGCCCGAATGGACCCAATAAAATGTATCTTCGAGAAGTCGCATGTCTCCTCTAGAATAGCCAAGTGGTACTTCATGCTCGCGGGGTACAATATCACTTACATCACACAGAAATCCATGAGAGGAAGAGTCTTTGCTGATCACGGAAATAGAAAGAGGAATCCCTCAAACCCGGAAGGACGACCTTGTCGTATCAAAGGTTATTAGCTACGAACCTCCTCACCTTCCAAAAGGATGGGCACCAAGCGATATCATTAGTCTCTGCTTTAGAAAAAAGATGAGCCCACTCCTCAATACTGAGACCCTTCACTAACAGTCTCCGCCTATGGAAAGTATAAGGTGAATACTCGACCGGAGAATCCAACAATTTGAAATGTTCTCTGAGCCAAATAGTCAACAATAGTGGACTTCCCCGAGTCATAGAGCCGGTTCGGTGTAGCTCATCAAGACCATGAAGAGTCTCCCCCAAAATGAGGGGGATTATGTTGAAGGCCCGTCCTCTAGCTTACAGAACGATGTCCACGAGCTCTGTGTCCTCCATGCCACACTTGCTCATGAAAAGCACGCTTCAAAATAAGCACAATGCCAAGAGGCAGCACTGGGAATCCACGCCGTGACCGCGAGTCACCTGACCTTTAAATCTCCTAGGAAAAGCGTGGAGATCGACATAGCGGTTATGAATGTAACTCTGCGCCTCAGGAAGGCCAATACTCAATAAGTCCCTAAGAGACTCTGCCGGTACCTTGTCACAATTAGGAACCGAAATTACCCCAGTCAACGGCATATCCAAGATAGCTGCCATCTCCTCCACGGTAGGGACCATCTCATTAAGTGAAAAGTTGAAGAGATGAGTCGATGGATCCCAGAAGCGTGCAACTCCCTTTAAGAGGTCCCATTCTGGCTTTAGATTCTTCAAGGTAAAAAGAATCTTGAAACCGAACATCTCCACGAATCTCTCTTGACGAGGTTTATTGAATGAACGGAAGAACGTTGCTAAATCATTCTTGTAGTGTTCCACTAACTCTAAGTCTAAGGAGAACTCATCAACAATTATTGATGAAGGGACGGACTTACTTAGGGCCATTGGGAGCGAAAGGTTGAGAATTTTACTAGAGTTAGGAAATAATTGTTGCATAGGTACAAGCAAAAGAAAGAAAAAATTGTCTTCGCCTACGCCGAGGCAACAAGTACATCATCAACAAAAAAACGAAAAAAAAGGGGAATCCTATCTAGGATGTGTCGCCACTGCCACACTATCATCCGTTAGTCCGAGGCCTCTTCCCGCAAGAAGCTAGCTCCGCCGTCTGCTGAGCCAACCGTCCGAGCAGCCCCGCTGTCTCTCTCTTCATCCTCTTGGCATAGGCCATGAACTGGGCGAGCCGTCCCGCGACCTCTCTATACTCAGCGATGGGCACCTGTTGAAAAGAAACAAATAAAGATATCAAAATCTTCAGATAAATGATGAACAGAAAGATGAAATGGTAAATGATGGAAATGACAGAAGAAGGGTCATAAATCATACCATGGTCACGTCGGCAGGAGGTACGAGTTCCTCAGGCATGTCATACTGTATGGGAAGATCCTCGGTATTCTCTACTCCCTCATCCAAGCTGTAGGTAAAAGAAGCTGGTCCAAGCTATGGACGAAAAGGGATATGGACCACTCTCTGGTCTTAAGCCTGATCACCCTCTATAATCAATCGAGGCATGAGACGAGCAAGAAAGTCCTGATAATCAGCCTCCAAGGACATATGGTCAAAGGCATCTTGACCAATAATGAGTTCTCCTCTCTCCTCCTCCGCGATGGCATAAGATTTAAGCATATGATTCGGCGGGTCTAAAGGGACGATGACGTCGAGTCTGCCACCACCCTGCTGGCGAGAGACTCTCTCTCCTAAGTAAAAGAATCCCCCGCCAAGGCCAATCATCAGTAGCCTCATACCAGCAAACCCATAAACATGGTCAATGCCCAGACCCCGCCAAGGAAAGAAGGCAACAGCGGACTCAGGAACGGCCTCCCACCTGTCAAAATACAGCCTCATGCGCTCCACAGTCATATCAGCTCCCTCGGCCTGCTCATCACGGGTATCCCTGTTATTCCGGCGCCATTTCAGAGTATCTGGGAACATGACAGTTTTGTCTCGAAGGTTAAAAGTAAAGAGACCGAACATGGCGTAACCCCAGGCCTGCAAAATGGGGAGAAACATAAAAGATGTCAATACACAGTAGCTAAGATGAAAATGCTATCAAAGTAAACTGGGGCTGAAACAAAGGAGGAGTACAGAAGAAGATAAGTATTGTACCTCCCAGGCATGACTGTAGCCGCCTAAACCAGTGTTCATCCGATCCCGCGAACTCTCATCCATAGTCACATAGCAGTGGGCCAAGCTAGCAGAACCCCAGCTAGCATCAGTGGCATGCAGCATATCTCTCAACACACTCAACAGAGTAAAAAGAGCAGTCGACGTATGATTGGCAAATAGCGTCTCAGAAAAAGCCCACCCTAGAAAGCCACGGACAGCTGCAATGCGAGTACCGGTGAGATGCATCTGACCAGCATTAACTGTCACGTACGCATCGACCTTATCCCTCAAATCCTTCAGAGGGACATCCTTGCCTAGGGTACACAGAGAGAATCCCAGAAAATGCATCATATCATCCCTGCTAGGAGTAAAGTCCGCATCCACCTCAAGCGGCTCACCGACGATAGCAAGTCCGGTAATGGCATGAAAGTCAGTAGGGGTCATGGTAACCTCCCCCCACCGCATATGCATGGTTTGAGTACTATCCCACCAACGCTCCCGGATGTCCTGGAGTAAGTGCACATTCCTCCTCTCACCGACAAGGCCGTCGAAGAGGGTTTCAATCCGAGATACTCGATCTATTCCTTCATCTCGCCATTAAGAGTTTCCCACGTCTCAGCGACCGCCCATACACTACCTCTACAGTTATTGATCACCCTGAATGACTGCAAACAACAAAGACAAAAGAGACAAATATCATAAAATCGGTAAAATCCCCATTCAAGCATTTTACCCGAAAAGTCGCAGAATTGCCTAAAGTGACAGTCAAAATCATGTACTACCATACTACAATGATTTTCAGCATCAACAAGGGTTAAATACTATCGAAAGATTAGCCATGCATGATAAACCCTAAGCAGCGATAATTCTAGGCGAAAATTGGCGAAAGTCGAATTGCTAGAACACTTAATTCAGACATGCAGCAACAAAATTGACATGTAAACTCAATCAAAGGAAGAGATCCTTACCCGCCTAGTCCGAACGGCGTGAGAAACGTGGTCCTCCAGGAATGGGCACAACTCATCCGTCGCCCACACTTTACCCTTCATATGTCTATCGAAGAGGTGTTCCTTATGGGAACGATTAGCGCCAGCAATTGGAGAGGGTGTGGAATCGCTAAAACTGGGAAAAGGGGAGATTTTTAAGAGAGGAAGTCGCCTAGGGTTGAAAGCTCCCAAAAACAGAATGAAAAAAGTGATTTGAAAATCACTTTCAGCGCCTAATATGCCTCTGTTCTGCTAAAAAATAGAGAAGTCTCGTACGAGACATCGTTCCCTCGTACGAGGTATCTCCAAAAAAATCTCAGAAAACCATGTTTTCTTGGGAAATTCCAAAAAAGCCCTGCTTTTAATAGAAAGGTCAGAAAAAGCCCTGCTTTAGACCAAGAGGTCAAATCTGAACCCGGTTCAAGATGGAACATTGAGTCGTCAACAAATGGATATTTTTAGAATTGGAACAAGCAAAGTTGTTTCTCAGTACGAATTTATTCTCATCGCGCATCCAAGATCATGGGTGAGCAACAAGAATCTGCATCAGCAAACTATGAATCCCACGGCTGTCATCAAGACATAAGTTAATGGCACATGATTTATAACCGGGTATCCCAAGACTATTATCAAGACGTAAGTTAAAAACACAGCATCCCACCATTCGGAGTCCCACGATTGTGATCAAGGTGTAAGCTAATGGCATAGGATCCACATTTTCAACGGAAAGGCAGTATCGTTGAAAAGAGAAGCGAGGTCCGAGTAATTGGCGTCTCCAAAACCGGGTATCCCACGACTGTTGTCAAGACGTAAGTTAACAACACAGGATCCCATCATTTACAATCCCATAATTGTCATCAAGACATAAGTTAATGACATAGGATTCAATGTTCTGGCGGAAAGGCAGTCGCGTCAGAAGGAGAAGCGAGGTCTGAGTAATTGGCGTCTCCAAACCCAGAGTCCCATAATTCTCATCAAGACGTAAGTTAATGGCATAGGATTCACATTTTCCAACATAAGGAGCAAACTCGTTGGAAGGAGAAGTAAGGTCCGGGTAACTGGCGTCTCCAAAATCAAAGACGGTTTGTCATCAACAACAGGGCATGTTCAGAATTGGGTCAAAGAGATTGATTCCTCAGTATGGATTGCAACTGGAGACGGTTCATCATCAACAAAGAGGAGTATATTCAAAATTGGGTCAAAGAGATTGATTCCTCAGTATGGGTACTCTCCAAACTCTAAGCTTTACTTATCGCAAGTATTGTTTTCGAAAATGATTTTCAAAATACCTTAAACCTCAGTTTTTGCGTATTTTTAGAGTCGAAGTACGTTTGTCCTGATTTCCTTCCAAGGAATACGTAGGAAGCTTTTTAGCACGACCATACCCCTAGTTCAAAATGGCGTATTTTCTATCGACGACGGTACTTCATCCATAAGTATCATCGCCGAGGGGCTCTGTAGACACCCCATTTTGGACGTTCATCTATAATCACACTACTTCTGTGTCTCGCCTTTGATTTGGGTCAAAACTCATTAAGTTGGACATGTTTCGTTAAGTTTCTGACTAACTCCGTTAGTTAGGGGCCAAACTAAACATTAAAACTATCGCAGAGGGAAAATAAGTGATTCCAGCACTTAGATGCCTCGTACGAGACATTGATGTCTCGTACGAGATATCCCCCTCGACAGTCGGGTTTTTGGTCAGTTTCCATGTTGATCTTAACCCCTTTTCTTGGCAAACACTCATGCAATCCGGGGAAAATCCCATGGCTGATCCTAGAGTCCTAAAATAACCTCTTGAGAATAGAGTCTTTGATTCCCAATCATAAACAACTCTCCAACTTAAACCCTAGGTAACCAAAAACCTATAAATAAAGGGTTTCTTTTACTCTAAAAGGGAGGAGGAGAATTTCTAGACAGCCCTAAGGCCGTTAAACCACCAAAAAGCTCTCATAATCAGTCTCTCCACCATACCCATGAAATTTGGAGGGTTAAAGGCCTTTAGTCAAGGCCATCCATAGGATTCTTGAAGAAAACGCTTAGGTAAAATCTTTGCTTTCTATCTTCTCATCTTCTTCTTTGCTTTGAAGTAGTATGATTCCATCAAAGGATCAGCCTAGAGCCTCTCCAATCCATGGAGATGGTCTCGAAGCACATGATCCGACATCCCAAATAAATAAGTAATTATTTATTTGTTTGTTTTTCTCTTTTGGTACACGAATGCATGATTTTGAAACGACGATGATGATTTCTTAGCAAGACCAATCCTAGATTGGGTGAATTGGGTGCTCCTTGACCTTCCCAATTCATAACTTAACCCCCAAATCTAGACATCTCGGTCCGTGTTCCGACAATAACATGGTGGCGACTCTCGAACCAATAAGAAGGTAAATCGAAGGACGAAAACGTGCCTCGAATGCAAAACCTCGCGCGTAAATACCATGATTCGGCTAGGCATTAAGTTGAGTGCGGAACCACCGTCTACCAAAACTCTTGAAATAGGTCTCCCTCTTGCCCTTACTTTGAGATAGATGGCCTCATTGTGATCGGACCCCAATGGTGGAAGGTCCATGTCGGAAAATGTGATGACATTGCCAAAATGTATGTGGCCTATCATAGCAGTAAGGTCTTCGGAAGTTGTGTCAGGAGAGACTGATGTGTCGTCGACGTTGCTGATGATGAGGTCTCGGTGCTTCTTTGAAGATGCGATGAGGTCCCAAATGGATATGTTTGCTTGAGTCTTCGTGAGTTGAATTAATAAAGGATTTTCGGGCGTGTCGCGAGTTTACGATCTTGGACAAGAGGTGCTTGCTACAGAAGTGATGGGATTGTTTGCTATGACCCTGCCAGATTGAGTTAGCATGTTGACGCTCCCATTTTGCTTCTTTTTCCTATTCTCTAAGACTTCCGTCATTATCTCATCATAAGTCACAACGTAACAAGAATTATCAATTTCATTCATATCATTGGAGCCCTCATTCACAATGGGAATTGAATGAGTGATCTCCTCACTCTTACCTAGTTCTATTACATGAACCTCACCCTCACTAGGAACTATAAACCCATTTTTGTCGATGAGGTCTTGAACAATGTTGCGGAGGCTGAAGCATTCTTCGGTAACATGGACACTATGTTGAT
Source organism: Campanula takesimana (assembly GCA_026119855.1). Taxonomy (NCBI): domain Eukaryota; kingdom Viridiplantae; phylum Streptophyta; class Magnoliopsida; order Asterales; family Campanulaceae; genus Campanula; species Campanula takesimana. The sequence continues at coordinate 1,457,227 of JAOWBW010000471.1, forward strand.
GATAGTCACACCACTTGTGATGAGCATGGTTGGCGGTAATCATCTTGGGCTTGTACCCTTAGAGAGGGGTAATTTGTCATTTGGCCTTGTGGGCCTCAAAAGCTTCGGTAATAGTCATGCCTTGGAGAGGAGTGTAGACACAGTCACTTTGAAATTTCTTGCCTTGGGGTGGTGGAACTTTCTTATAGTTCCCCTTCTCGGTAGTGATGGCATTGACAGAGGCCTCTTTTGTTGAGTTAGAGGCAGCCTTGTAACGGAAGCTAGGAGTGGTTTTCTTGATCTCCTTGAGCAAATCATCCATTCGGACCCCCGCCTCATACATTTGGGCAAAATCTAAGTAGCAAGCCCCACTTAGGTGGGTTCAGAGATCAATCTTAAGACACTTGAGGAAGATGTCCATTTTCTCTTTTGTGTTGGGCCTCTCCATTATGTCAGCGAGCTTATCATTCCACATTCTTGTGAAGTTAATAAAGGACTCATTGTACCTTTGGGTGGTGTTCTCGAGCCCTTTTTTTGTAGGGCGGTCAGTGGTATTGACTTGATATTGACTCTTGAAGGCAAGCATGGCGGCATCCCAATCAAGACGAATGGTGAGTGGGAGAGTTGCATACCAATCTTTTGCAGCCCCCTCGAGAGTAAGAGGGAAACATTGTTCCATCACCTTTGAAGAGACTTTCTTTGGAACCATAGCCCATATGTAGGTTTCAATGTGGGCCATAGGGCAAGAGTTGTCCTTGAATTTGCTGATGTCGGGCATTTTGAACTTGTCGGGGAGAGCGGCCATTGTGCTCATGAGAATTGATGACTGATAAAGGCTTATGTCGGAGCCTTTCCATAAGTTGAGGCCGTTGAAGCATTGGTCGATGTATGCATGATTGAGTCGACCATCTTGTGATCATTGCTCTCAGTGCTAGGTTCCCCCGTTTTCTTGCTGCGGGTGCTAACATACGGGATTTCAAACAAACCCTTGGTCCACTAGGATTCCTCGGAGTCATCATTGTCTTTGCCTTTGGAAAGCTTAAGTAGTTTAGCTTTCATTTGGTCCATATCGACTTCATGAGCCCCCCTTTGATTTTCTAGGTGAGCTTGCTAAAAGTCATCCTTGTTCTGAGCCTCCTTGTTGAGAGTGGAGATTTGTTCTTGAAGAGTTTGGACCAGAGCGGATAGTTGCTCGAGGGACATTGTGTTGTTGGATTCGTTTGCAGAAGGACCGGCCATTAATGCTGTTGGAGTTGTCAGAGCGATCAATTCACGAACTAACCGGTTTGCTGAGTCTCGGTAGATGCGATAAGTACCCAATCAGACCTAAATTGAAGAAGAGGTCCTTGTCAGTCTTGAGTAACACTTTCGGTCCATGAAGAGGTTTGAACACACAATGGTGTACGATACCCGCGGGAAAAAAACCCTGTGAAAGTTTTCCCCTCGAGAATCAAACACGGAACTTTATGTTCAAAGGAAAATGGAGTCGCCACGTTAAATTAATTTTAAACCCCAATTTAACGAAAATGGTTAGAGAAAATGAGTTCGGAGGTCAGGTTACGTCTTGGGAAGAACATTTGACGGTTCACCCAATCCGCCTCGGAAAATGGAGTCTCCCTAAGTTTATTGACCAAAATGTGCAAGTGTGTGTGTGTGTATTTTGAAAGGGGAGAAACTGACTTTTAACATAAACAGTTAGAAAATTAACATAAAAGGCTTTATTTGTAAAGATATTGACAGAATCAGGTTTAAACAAAAAAAAAACTTCACTTCGGCTAAACTATCCGTACGGCTGGTTATAGCTGTCCTGAGAATTTTACAGATTTATCAGAAACAGTTCAGTTCCAGGCAGAAACAGAGAATTCTGCTGAAACTGGACAGAGTGTGACTTTTCCAGTTTATTTGCATTGTACATGAACATGCATAACAACATCCCTATGCTTTTGATCATTATATTAGACACCAAAACCAAGGATTTGGGTATGATCAAGGCAATCATTGGGGAAAGAAATGCAAAAGATGATGAACATGGCTTTGAGCCAAGACAACCATTTGGAGGGTTAAAGATTGAGACTTTAACCTCCAAATGGATGATTCATCCAAAAATAAACCTTTGGGACAACAAAAATCAACCTTTGGATGGATAAAGATTGAGTCTTTATCATCCAAAGGTGACATTAAGGCTAAATCAAAGTTTGGATGGTAAAGATTGAGACTTTACCACCCAAACATGATCATGATGACAATAAATGAACAAACACAAGGTAAATATACAAGATGAATATACAATTAAAATATACAAGGCTCTCTCCATATGTGCAATGGATTACCAAGCCAAAATTAAAGACATAAAAGTAAAGACATAAATGTAAATGACATAAATGTAACAACTTATAATATTGCATAAATGTAAACACATTTGTATATGAAAGGGGTAAACAATGTAGATAATCAACAATATAAACAAAGTAGCAAGAGAGATATGAGATGGAGAGAAGATGGGGAGAAGGAGGCCTCACCAATTTTGGTTTGTACCTCTCTTCCTCTCTTTTTTCACTCAAGTTTTAGTGTTTGTGTTTCTGCAGGGATTCTCACAGAGTTTCACCACTCTAAACTATTTTGTGCCCCCCTGAAATGATCAGTAAGGGCTCAATTTATAGGGACTGATGGCACCCAAACCATCCGTACGGATGGAGCTCTCACGTGGCTAAACCATCCGTACGGTTCTCTCTAGCGAGCTTCTGGATTTTTCCAATTTTTATTCCAGAACAGTCCTAAGATTTTTGGTTTATCCTAATGAGGTCTTAGCCTATCAGGTTTATCCTTGACTAGTACCAAGAGTTCCTCTAAGTTGGTTTCAATTCAGATTGGGGTACTTACAAATGGGCACATGACTCGAACCACATAAAGAAAAATGATTTTTCATACTAGTATATAGACCTTCTCGCGGTCCCATATACTCATCGGATTTCACCACGCTTGTGAATCCTACACATGACGGGATTAAACTAAATTAATGTAGTAAAGCATACATGTCGGGATAGATTTTATTTTGTCCATAATAACCACTTGTTTCTCTTGGAAACAACATGTATGATTTGAAGACATTAGTTTAGGGAAACCTCGGCACACGAAAACCAACTTGGTCACAGAGTGTTAGACCCTAACTAGAATGTGTTGGCTTGTGCTCGGCTAGAGAGAGGCTTAAAGGTCACCCCCGACATGTAGTCATGAACTACGCCATGGGCTGAGGTTTACCGCTTGGAGAGAGTCAAGGTCTGGTGGAGATTGAAACTTTCTAAGACGGGCCTCAACGGGTTTGGGGTTATGAACTTGTGCAACTCGATAGTGAGCAATTGATAAGTATTTATGCACGTAGTGTGAGGTCAAACATATGTGACAATTTTTTTTTAAAAAAAAAAGAAACAAAAAAAAGATAAGCACATAGTTTACAACTTTCGAATCACCCGTGTGATCGACAAAAAAAAAGAACATAAAATAAAACAGTCCAGAGGTCCAAATAAGTCTTGATGCAGGCAACTGTGCCCACACCCTATCATTCTTTCCAGTTCTGGGAACCTGTTCATGTTCTGGAAAACTGCCCAGAAGCGCGTGCCTCTGGCATGTGAAATGGAAAGCGCGCGCATTGCGCCTGGTAACTGAGAGGCGCCCGCTTCTGGGTGAACCTGTCAGACATCTGAACTCAGGGGATTGCCCTGGTCCTGAACATATTTTGGAACCCCTGCAGAAGTGATTAGCACAGAAAAGGAAGAATAGGAAGAACACATGGGAAGCGGGCTATTCTGGTCACTGATTTGAGACGCGCTCGCCTTAGGCCAAGAAGGCCAGAGGTGCACGCTTCCCACCATCAGGAACCAGAATGCCCATAAACTGTAGATTATGAACAAAACGCAAGTTTAACCCTCAAACTTCCCCAACAGAGTCGCCACTGTAAATACCCCGGGGCGGGCAACCCACGCGCCTTAGGCTTGGAGCGGGCGAATTATCCTAGGATGTCTATTTGTTTTTTAAGAAGTAGAGTCGCCACCTATGTTTTAGAGGAACATAAGAAAAACCTAATATAGCCTAATGTTTGTTACGAAAACCAAAGATTCTTGTATTGAAGTTCGAGGGTTAGGTTACGAAATGGGAAGTACTTAAACACCCATTTTGCGCAACTAATGTTGGTCTTTCTTGTTCATAATCTACATAATAAACATGTGTTCTTCCTATACTTTAAAAATGAGATTCAAGGGGTTAAAAAAAAGGGTTGAATATAGGGAGATAACTCATTGGCAAACTTCAATGTAGTGAAGTAGCCTTTGGTGTCATGTCCCAAAATGGTTTAGGTGATTTGCATACTTTGATGAGAAGTAAAATAAGAGTTTGAGATGAGATAAATAGAGAGAGAAGAAAGAAGTAAAAAGTACCTAAACTTCAAGAGTCTTCAAGGGCTTCTTTGGAGAAAATGCTTGAAAAATGCCTTAAGAGTTTTGGTATTGTTTTGTTATCTCGAAAATTCCTCCTCCTTTCAATGGTGAAGAAGAGGGGTTTTTATAGGTGAAAATCCGTTGTTTTTGGTGCCAAAACCAAGTCACAAAGAGGGAATTCCCGGGCAAAATCATGTAAATTGAGCAAGTAAGGGATTCTTGGACATAATCTGTAACTGACGCCAGATGCGCGCGCCTCCGGCCTATAGAGGCGGAAGGCGCGCGCGCCTGACCTATGGAGGCGGAGGCACACGACTTTGTAAAGGCATTTTTGAGAAAATGGGCTGGAAAGTTAGAACTGTTATTCAGTTTAGCCCCTGGACTTAACGGAGTCAGTCAATAACTTAACGGAAGTAATAGAGACTAACGAAAAACACTTAAAACAAGAAGAAACACAAAATCAAATGTGCAATCGGGGTGAGCGGTCCAAGGCGGGGTGTCTACACTATGTAAAGAAAAGGAACAATATATCCCCGTCTTCAACCTTTATCAATACCCATAATTCCTTTCCCACCACTTCAGTTTTGACTTCAAAGACTAAATCTGATGTCGATGATAAATATAAGCCTTATTTTAATTATTTGTTAATTTATTATTATTTTCTGATTTATACTTAGGTAGGTGATAATATCATGCTTAGAAGTAGATTTATAATATATTTTGATATTTTTGAGTTGTAATAGGTTACCATATAGATTAGGGTTATTTTTAGAAGTAGTTGACTTGATTTCCAAGTCTTAGGAGCCTTATAAAAATAGGTCTTTTTGTAATTCTGAAAATTAGTTGATTTATTGAGATTTTTATTGAATAATCTTGAGAGTTTATTTCTTCTTCCTAAAAGTTGATTAAATTCCTTTTGGATGCCAATTATCGGTAATCGTGCACGATTCAACGAGAATTGAGGATCATTCACTAGCAATCGTGCGTGATTAAACAGTGTTTGATACTATTATTCCGGTATTGTTGAGACAATCAACGGATTAATAGTGTTTATCTCTATTTATTTCTTTTATGCTTCCGCTACCTACATCAAAATCCAATCCATCCTCTCCCATTCTCCCTTCCCTTTAGGCGTTCTCTCTCCCCATTTACCTCTTATAAATCCCATGTATTTCATTTTCCTAATTGTTGGTGTGTCAACCCAAGTCCCACATCGAAAATTGAAAGAAGAATTGCTTAGTATATAAAGGTATCCACAAACTCCATTAGTATGAGGCCTTTTGGAAGATGATCTAAAAATAAATCCATGCGGGCTGGGCCTAAAGTGGACAGCATCATACTAATGGTGAGTGGTGAGGATAGTCGCGGTCCCAACAACTGGTATCAGAGCCCAGGTTTGGATGGGCCCGACGCGCAGAGGATCGTGTGTGTGAGATATGTGGGATTTCCTCTAGTGTGACCTCGCGAATGACACACTTGTGTCGAAAGTCTTCTCGATAATGGTGATCGGTCGGCGTTTTGCTGGAGGTGGTCCTGTAGACACCCCGCCTTGGACCGCTCACCCCGATTGCACACTTTATTTTGTGTTTCTCCCTCTTTTAAGTGTTTTCTATTAGTTTCTGTTACTTTGGTTAAGTTCCAGACGGACTCCGTTAAGTCCCGGGACTAAACTGAATAACAGTTCTAACTTTCTAGTCCATTCTGTCAAAAATTGCCTCTCAGAGTCGCGCGCCTCTGCCCCTTGAGGCCAGAGGCACGCGCCTTCCGCCGCCTATGTGGGATGCGCGCTCTTCTGGGGTGTGTCAGTTACAGATTCTGCCCAAGAATCTCTCCCTTGCTCATTATACATGATTTTGCCCGGGAAAGATTTCTTGGAGACTCTGTTTGGCTCCAAAACACACACATTTTCAACTATAAAAACCCCTCTAATCCATCATTGGAGGAGGAGCTTGGACATCATTACTTTTAGACTTTCTACTCACTTCTTTCCTAGACTTTTTCTTGGTATTTCTTCAACTAAGTGTTCAACCTCTTCTCCAAGGCTTTACAAGAGGTTCTCTTTGAAGGATACTATAGGTAAATGTCTTAAGCATTTCTCTCTTGTTATTCTTCTTCTTCTTCTTCTTCTCTTTCAATCAAATGTGCAATCACCCAAAACCATTTGGGACATGACACCAACGGTCCTTTCATTACATTGAATTGGCCTAGGAGTCATCTCCCTACATTTTAACTCTAAAACCCCTTTTTATCATCATTTTAATAGGAAGAACGCATTTATCTTTAAAAGTGAATTATGAACAAACAAGACCGACGTTTCTCGGGCGAAATGGGTGTTTAAGTACTTCCCATTTCGTAACCTAACCCCCGAACCCCACATCCCAAAGAATCTCTGTTTTCGTAAATCAAACGTAGGCTCATAAACATTAGGTTTTCTTACGTTCCTAAAAAACGTGGGTGGCGACTCTAAAACACAATTAGACATCCTAGAGTAATTCACGCGCTCGAGCCAAGCCGTGGTCCCCCCCCCCGGGGTATCTACAGTGGCGACTCTGCTGGGGACAGCTTGAGGGTTAAACTTGTGTTTCTGTTCATAATTCACTTTTCTGGGCATTCTGGAAATTGACATGGGAAGCGCGCGCCTCGGACCTTCATGGTCCAAAGCGCGCGCGTCCCGCGTCAAATTCCAGAATCGCCCGCCTTCCATGTGTTCTTCCTATTCTTCCTATTATTTCGTGCTAACAAACATTGCAGGGGTTCCATCACACAATCAGGACCAGGGCAATCCCCTGAGTCCATAAGTTTCTGATAATCTGACTGGTGAGCCCAGAAGCGGGCGCCTCCCAGATACAATGCGCCAGGCGCGCGCTTCCCACAACGCTAGCCTGAGGCGCGCGCTTCTGGGCCAATTTCCAGGGCAAGAACAGGTTTCAGTGACTGAACAGAACAGTGGGGTGTGGACACAGTTGCCTACATCAGAGTAGAATTGAACCCTTTGGACTATTTAATTTTGTGTTTTATTTACCGGTCACACGGGTGATTCGGGAGTTGTAATTTACGTGCTTATGTGTTTTTTATCTTTTCTTTTCAAAAAAATAAAAAATAAAAAATTTTGTCACGTGACAGACCTCACACTACATGCACATTACTCCTATAAATTGCTCACTATCGAGTCGCACAAGTCCAACCCCAAACCCGTCGAGGCCCGTCCTAGAAAGTTTCAAGCTCCACTCGACCTTGGCTCTTTCGAAGCGGTAAACCTCAGCCCGTGGCGTAGTTCATGACTACATGTCGGGGGTGACCTTTAAGCCTCTCTTTAGCCGAGCACAAACCACACAATTCTAGTTAGGGTCTAACACTCCGTGACCAAGTCGGTTTCCATGTACCGAGATTTCCCTAAACTAATGCTTTCAAATCATACATGCCAACTTGTTGAAACGGACGCAATAAAAATCCGTCCCCAAAAGTGGTTATTTTGGACGAAAATAAAAAATCCGTCCCCGCATGTATGCTTTACTACATTAATTTAGTTTAATCCCGACACATGTAGGATTCACAAACGCGATGGAATCCGATGAGTATATGGGACCGCGAGATGGTCTATATACTAGTGTGACGATTCCATTATCTTTTTTAGAAACCCCAAAAGGGACCCATTCCCTCCGACTTATAAAAAAAAAAAAAAAGAGTCTTTTTCCTTATGTGGTTCGAGTCATGTGCCCAACTGTGTGTTCTCAACCTCTTCATGGACCGAAAGTGTGAACCGAGACTGACAAGGGCTACTTCTCCAATTATAGGTCCGATTGGTACTCTCCGCATCTACAGGGATTCATCCAACAGGCTTGTCCGTGAACCGATCACTCCAACAGCTTCTACATCATCAATGGCCGGCGACTCCAGCACCAACAACGCCATGACTCTCGAACAGCTTTCTGCCATGGTTCAAACACTCCAACAAAAAGTCTCTGCCCTTAACCAAGAGGCTCAAACTAAAGAAGCCTTGTGGCAAGCTCATGTCGACAGTCAAAGGGAGGCCCACGAGGCCGAGGTTGACCAACTGAAAGCCAAGCTCCTCAAGCTCTCCAAGAACAAGGGGGTTAATGACAATGAGGAATCCGAGTGGACCGAGGGTTTGTTTGAAAGCCCATATGTCAGTGCCCGTACCAAAAAAATGGGGAAACCAAGCACCGACAACAACGACCCCAAAATGGTCGATTCCATCATGGACTACATTGATCAGAAATTCAACGGCCTCAACATGGGAAAAGGCTCCTACACAAGCCTTTATCAGTCATCCATCCTCATGAGCACGATGGCCGCTCTCCCCGATAAATTCAAGATGCCCGACATTAGCAAGTTTAAGGGCAACTTATGCCCGATGGCTCACACCGAGACTTACATTTGGGCTATGGTTCCGAAGAAGGTCTCCCCAAAAGTTATGGCTCAATGCTTTCCTCTCACTCTCGAGGGGGCGGCAAAGGATTGGTATGCAACTCTCCCACTCACTGTTCGTCTTGATTGGGATGCCGCTATGCTTGCCTTCAAAAATCAATATCAAGGCAACACCACTCACCGGCCCACAAGGAAAGAGCTCGAGAATACCACTCAAAGAGACAATGAGTCCTTCATTGACTTCACAAGGAGATGGAATGACAAGCTCTCTGAAATTGTTGAGAGGCCAAACACAAAAGAGCAAATGGACATCTTTCTCAAGTGTCTCAAGATTGATCTCCGCACCCACCTAAGTGGGGCTTGCTACTCCGACTTCTCCCAAATGTATGAGGCGGGGGTATGCATGGATGACTTGCTTAAGGAGATTAAAAAAGACCAATCCTACTTACCGATACAAGGCCGCCTCTAGTTCAAACAAAGAGGCTTCTGTCAATGCCGTCACTACCGACAAGGGGAATTACAAGAAGGTCCCTCCACCACAAGGCAAGCGGTTCCAAAACGACCGCGTCTACACTCCTCTCAATGGCATGACCATCACCGAGGCCTATGAAGCTCTAAAGGCCAAGGGGAAAATCACTCCTCTTCAAGGGTACAAGCAACCACAACCGCTCCATCCCAATCTTGCCCACCACAAATGGTGTGACTACCATCAATGCACCGGCCACCTCACCGAGGATTGTTTCTCCATCCGCAACCCACATCCAAGACCTCATAGACAAGAAGGAATTCATAATCCATAATGAGGGTGGTGTCAATGTAATAGAGGTAGGAGAGTTCGAAGGAACCACTCATTCGATCCCAATTGTGAATGAGGGCTCCGATGATATGAATAAACTTGATAATTCTTGTTATGTTGTGACTTATGATGAGATTATGAGGGAAGTCTTAGAGAATAGGAAGAAGAAGCTACAAGGGACCGTGAACGTGCTCACTAGCAGTGGCCGAGTAACAACGAGCGCAATCCCTCCCAATACCGCAGCAACCAACACCTCTTCTCAAAGATCGCAAGCACGAGACATACCCGAAGATCCTTTGTTAACACAACTCAAGAAGACGCAAGCCAACATATCCATCTGGGACCTTATTGCATCATCAAAGAGACACCGAGACCTCGTCATCAAGAACTTGGATGACACATCAGTCTCTCCCAACACGACACCCGAGGACCTCACAGCAATGATAGGTCACATTCACTTCGGCAATGTCATAACTTTTGCCGACATGGACCTCCCGCCATTTGGGTCCGAACACAATAAAGCCATCTACCTCAAAGTAAAGGCAAGGGGGAGACCCATCTCAAGAGTTATAGTAGACGGTGGTTCTGCACTCAACTTAATGCCTAGCCGAGTCATGGGCATACTGGGGCTCAAAAGCTCTGATTTACAACCCTCCGTACAAGTTATTAGAGGGTACGACAGCACTGCCCGTACAGTCATGGGAATGTTAGAAGTTGATATCGAATTTGGAAGCATGATCATGTCCGTCCCATTCCAAGTACTTGATGTCCCTGCTTCATTCAACTTACTTCTGGGCCGACCTTGGATCCACAGTTCCAATGCGGTACCTTCCACTCTCCATCAGTGTGTTAAGATCAGAAATGGGGACGAGATAGTCACCATCATAGCCGAGAATGTCAACATCCACAGAAATGGGGGGCAACCCGTTCACCAAGTCCAACACGGGATAGAAGATGCCACTCTCTCCGGCGTCAACACCATCGACAAAGAAAGGGGAAACAGACAATGGACCCTCGGCAATCCTAAAATCCTCCGCATGATGAGGAACATGAATCACTTTCCCGGTTTAGGCCTAGGGAAACATCAACAAGGGATATTGCACCCCGTAGAAGTTCCTTTTGTCAAGAACAAGTTTGGTCTGGGATACGAGCCTACCGAAGATGACTTGAAATACGAGCAAGCAGTCAAGAATCAAAAGACCCAAGCTCGCAAAGAAGGGCGACAATATGAAATCCCCAACTTGAGGCCTTACCGCAACACACTAAACGGTTATTTTGTTCGCCAAGGAGAAGATGTTCCGTACATGATCTTTCCCGAACCATGGGTTAACGACAAAGGCGTCAGAAAACCCGGTCTCGAGATCTTCACTAATTGTGAAATACCGACACAAGAAAGTGACTATAGAGTCCGAGGTAGAGATTACCGTGGGGGAAGAACTATCCGATCTAGCCTCCATGTTCGAAGAATTTGCCATCATGGACGATTGTCAATTCAACGCCATCTACGACACCGTTGTCAGAAAGGAAACCATCAGTGAGATCCCTCCAAGCTCCGAGCCAATCAACAACTGGTATTCAACGAAGGGGCCCGTAGTATCCGAGGATTTCTTGATCCGAGAAATGGGTTGCATACCCCGTACAGCAACAAAGGAAGAGCGGCTCACACTTACTTTCGAGTTTGAGAATGTTTCTAATGCCCTCACCCAAGAGGATATGGAGGCAATAGCCGAGCGTGTGTTTCCTTTCTTTGCTAATGAAAAATTTGATATTTCTGAGTACCCCGAGATTGCAAACATCATAAATGATGAATTAACTAATAACGAACTTAATAAACAAGTTAATAACGATTCAAATTATGATGAAATAGACCACGAAAACATAACATACCTAAATGAACTAGCTCAACAGGTTCGTTGTCGTGGTGAAAATGATCCAGGGGCTGATGAGGAATTGCATGTTGTTAATCTGGGTACCGACGAAGAGCCGAAAGAAATGAAGATTGGCAGCTTCTTCAAGGGGGATGACAAAGACAGATTGACTGCACTGCTCAAAGAGTTTGTGGATGTATTCGCATGGACATACAGAGACATGCCGGGTTTAGACAGAAAAGTCGCGGAGCACAGAATTCCGATCAGAGAGGATGCTAAGCCAGTAAAGCAGAGGCTCCGAAAGATCAAGCCAGAATGGTCTCTACAAGTCAAAGAAGAGATTGAAAAGCTCCTCAGTGTGGGTTTCATCAAAGTCATTGAGTATCCGACTTGGCTAGCCAATATTGTGACAGTCAGAAAGGCAAACGGCAAGGTTCGGGTTTGTGTGGACTTCCGGGATTTCAACAAAGCTTCCCCGAAAGATTATTTTCCACTAACATCGACATGCTTGTCGATTCAACTGCCAACTATGAAGTTCGCTCCTTTGTGGACGGTTTTGCCGGTTACAATCAGATTCTCATGTCCGAAGAGAATCAACACAAGACATCTTTCACAACTCCGTGGGGGACCTTCTGCTACACAGTCATGCCGTTCGGACTAAGGAACGCTGGGGCTACTTACCAAAGGGCTGTTAAGGATCTATTCCATGACATGATTCATAAAGAGATCGAGGTCTATGTAGACGACATGATCATCCATTCGAAGGGAACCAACGGTCAACATTTGATCGATCTTCGCAAATTCTTTGAAAGACTTCGACAACACAAAATGAGACTCAATCCCGCAAAGTACACTTTTGGGGTCGTCAGAGGAAAGGTTCTCGGTTACATGGTCACTGAAAGAGGAATTGAAGCCGATCCCTCCAAGATCAAGGAAATCATTGACATGCCTCCCCCAAAGACGCAGAAGGAAATCAAAGGTTTCATGGGCAGACTTCAATACATCAGTCGATTTGTGCACCAACTCACTTCCATGTGTGAGCCGATCTTCAAGCTACTTAAAAAGAATGCGGCTCTAGAATGGACCGATGCGTGCCAAGAAGCCTTCGACCAAGTGAAGCATTACTTGACATGCCCTCCAGTTTTGGTTCCACCGCACAAGGAGAAGCCTCTCTTGCTCTATCTCACTGTCAATGATGAAGCCCTAGGGGCTATGTTAGTGCAAGAACAGCGAGACTCCACAAAAGAGAATGCTATCTACTTTGTCAGCCGCCGGTTTCAAGGAGCTGAAAAGAACTACTTTGTCTTAGAGAAGTCTTGCGCTGCATTGGTTTGGGTTACTCAAAATCTCAAGCATTACATGGAGGCCTTCCCAATCAAGTTGGTAGCAAAAGTGGACCCGCTCCGTTACATCTTCGAGAAGCCTTTCATGTCAACAAGAATAGCCAAATGGTATTTCATGCTCGCCGGCTACGATATCACTTACGCCACACTCAAATCCATCAGGGGGAAAGTGTTCAGTGACCAGCTTGCTGAATTTCCGTGTGACGAAGTGAAGGGGGAAGACGTACAGTTCCCCGACGAGCATTTAATTTGTGCTACAACAGAAGAAAATAAGTGGCAACTTTTTTTCGATGGCGCAGCCAATAAGCATGGATATGGCATAGGGATGTTACTTGTTGATCCTAAGGACATGTATACTCCAATCGCTATCCGCCTCGAATTTGAAGCCACTAACAACACCGCTCAGTACGAAGCATGCATAGCGGGGCTCGAAGCAGCCCTCGAGAGAAATTTCACAAGTTTAGAAGTATTCGGTGATTCCTTGCTCATCATCAATCAGACATCTGGAAAGTGGAAGATTCAAGACTAAACTCTACAATGGTATGGTCAACATCTCGAGGAGTTGGTTGAACAGTTTCAAGAAATTACCTTCAACTACCTGCCAAGGGACAAAAACCGTTTCGCTGATGCACTAGCTACCATCGCTTCACTGGTCGAAATACCTGAGGGTAAAATGGTGAAGCCCTTCAAAATTTCCCGAAGGAACAGTCCGGCATACTGCATGAGTGTCGAGATCAACGAGGTCCAAGCAAACTCCCCGTGGTATGCAGATATCATGAATTTCCTCAAGGATGGTGCTTATCCCGAGAATAGCAATAAGAAGTCTCAAATGGCATTGCAAAGACTAGCCTCCCGATATGTACTAATTGGGGACCGAGTCTACAAAAGGCACCACGAAGGGATCAATCTCCTATGCGCAAATGAGACCGAAGCTCAAGAAATAATGCATGAGGTCCACGAAGGTGAATGTGGGCCCCACATGAACGGGTTTATGTTGACCAAGAAGATACTTCGCTTGGGTTATTATTGGAGTACCATGGAAAGGGACTGCATCGAGAAAGTAAAGAGCTGCGCCAAATGCCAATTCCATGCCAATCTACAGCACGCTCCACCCTCACAGCTTTACAATATGACCACGCCTTGGCCTTTCTCTTGTTGGGGTATAGACATCATTGGCAAAGTCCACCCTACTAGCAGCAACGGACAATCTTTCATCCTAGTGGCCGTGGACTATTTTACAAAATGGGTCGAAGCACAGGCTTACCGAGTCCTCAACGCCAAGAAAGTGGCCGAACTCGTAAAAACCCACATCATGTGCCGATACGGCGTTCCTCATGAGATCGTCTCAGACAACGGTTTACACTTCGAGAAAGAGATGGACGCACTCCTGGTAGAATACAATATTACTAAGCACAAGTCATCTCTATACCGCCCTCAAGCAAACGGCGCTGTCGAGGCCGCTAATAAGACAATCGAGACCATTGTGAAGAAAATGGCCTCCACTGGAAGGGATTGGCCCGAAAAGCTACCTCTAGCGCTATGGGGCTACCGCACGTCAATACGGACAGCGACTGGAGAAACTCCTTATGCACTGGTATATGGTTCCGAAGCTGTACTACCAATAGAGCTCAAAGTTATATCCCTACGGGTCCTCCTCGAGAACCAAGTCAAGGAAGTCGATTGGATGCAAAGTCGATATGAACAGCTAGCCCTACTCGACGAGAAAAGGCTAAGGGCAATCGAACGTACGAGGGCCTATCAACAAAGAATGGCTAGGGCTTTCAACAAAAAAGTGAAGCCCCGAAACATCAGTGTGGGAGATTTGGTCCTGAGACAACACCCTCCTAATGCCATGAACCCCCTTGGAAAATGGGGACCCCAATGGATCGGTCCGTACGTAGTCAAGAAGATACTAAGCGGCGGTGCAGTCCGACTCGTGGATTTAGACGGAGATCAGCTGCCGAAGGAAGTCAATCTCGACAAATTGAAGAGATTTTACGTCTAATAAACGAACACCATAAAAAAAAAAAAAAAAAAAAAAAAAACTCGCTAGGTTGAAAACCCGCAAGGGCGGCCTAGGCAAAAATTAGAGCACGTGCAAAAAAGAAGCCCGCTTGATTGAAAACCCGAAAGGGCGGTCTAGGCAAAAAACAGGGTGCACATAAAAAAAAATGGTCTTCGTTTGTTTGAACTACGGAGACCTGAGCCTCTACACTGGAGGAACGTAGGCAACCTTCGGGTGCGGTCTAAAACATAAACAAATGCCCGAATCATTTCAAATTAACGAGATGCAATTTTTATTCATTTTTTGAACTATTTTTATCATTACAATGGAAATGTTGAGCTATTAAAAAACATAAAACATTAAAATCCTAACAAGTGGTCTATTTTTATTGCAATCTCTCAGGGGTACTAGGAAAAATCAAATTTTCTCTTGGCCTTTGAAGGACCACCCGAACGACCATCAATCCTACTCTTCTTGGGAGGCCTAGGGACACTGATACGGACCGATATCTTCTGCGCAACAGAGCGCCTCCGAGCATAAAAGTCATCCAAAGGGGTACCGAAAGGGTCGGTCAGAATGTTGTTCACATCAGTCGCAGCTTCCTTGTACCTCAAAGCACTGCTGGGCTCAAAGTCCTTTCCTAGCAACTCAGCCCGAAGAGCATCTACCCAAGTAATGCCGCGGTAGACAGTACCAAACAAATGATCCAAGTAACTCTCGGGAAGAAAAAAACTACCCCGGTGCAATGGAGCGGAAGCCCAACGGTTACGATCATCTCCCCAAGCCGACTGAAGCTCATTTGAGAAGTCCGGACCCATATAAGAAACTGGACGAAGCCTCCCATTCCTCGGAAAAGGAATTATCTGCTGACGGCCAAATTGCCTCAGAACCCGTTCTGGTTGGTAAAACGAAGAATCTCTCAACCCGGGTAAAATCACGTACTGAAAACCGGACGTCCACTCCACAAAAGGGCGAAGACCCCAAGGGCACCACTCAACATCAGCTGTAAGACGAGAAGCAAAAAATATCCTCCAACCCTCTTCGGTCAAATCTCTAATCAGTAACCGTCGCCTATGAACAGCAAAAGGAGAAAGGTCGCCATCCGACGCATAAAGCCTGAAATCGAAGCCATATGGTCAAAAGCAAGGGGCTTCCTCGTCGCATCTCGCCTGTACGGTGCAACTCGTCCAAACCATGCAAGGTCTCTCCTACAATGAGCGGAATTATGCTAAATCGCTGTCCTTTCGCCTGCAACACGATCTCAGCCAACTGCGCATCCGCAGTACCCAGAGGAGTGACAAACAAAACCTCGCTGAAAAGGCAGACAGCCATGGCATTTCTCTTTAAGGACTGAACCGCGACATCTTTCGAATGCAAACTGAAAAACATCGGAAGCTCAGTTATGTCAACAACGGTCCCGTGCATCATCTTCTTCACCTCTCCAACAGGGAGATTCAGAAGGTCAACCCAAGAATCAACAACACCGCGGTGATACTTAGGGACGGCAATCCGACCAGCCAAAGGCAAACCCAAAATGGCCCCAAAATCATCGACAGTCGGCACCATTTCATTGGCCGAAAAGTTGAATGCATGGCTATCACAATCCCAGAAGGCTGCAGCAGCCTTCAACAAGTCCCAATCCGGCTTCAATGTTCGCAAAGTAAAAGGAATTCGAAATCCGAAGTCTTTAATGAAAGCATTTTTGGGATGGGTCTTGAAAGAATAAACGAATGTCGACAAATCCTTCTCGTAACTCTTGACGACCTCAGCACCAAGACTAAAAAGGTTGGAGGCCATGGGAAAGAAGGTTATAAGCAAAATTGGGCAATAAAATGGTGTTCAAAAATGGCAGAAAAAGGCTGTTGGAATTGAATTATCGACCAGAAGCTGATATTATAGCTGTTGGGGGATCTTTTGGTCAGCAAATATCAGGCCCTGAATTTTGCCTCCTAGAGGCGCGCGCCTCCCGACACCATCTTACAAGGCGCGCGCGTCCCGTCTCCAAGAGAGGAAGCGCCCGCGTCCCAGGTAGAAGAAGGCTCCAGAAATAGCCTTTGTCAATTCAGAACAGCACCCGGGCGTTCCAGCACCTTCAACCTGCAGAAAAAGTCAATCCCAGCAACAAGAGAAGCTCAAGCGACGACAGGAAACACTCGGTTGGGCACACATTAATTTGGTCCGCCCTTAAGGCATGTCTAAAAACTGGAATAAGATAGAAACACCCATTCAAAGTAGGGTGTCTTTTATTTTCTCAAAAATCAGTTTTCACAATTCATCCCCAGCACAAAGCACTCCGCAGTCAACTGTGGCCGCACCCCGTCGAAAGTCAAAGTCAAACAGTCAACATCAAAGGGAGACTCACGACAACAACTTGGTCCGGGGTGAGCCACAGAATCACCATTTCCTCATCAAGCAAGATCTACACTCATTCAAAGCAAACGGTCCTCTGGATCTCGCACTTCAGCAAACGGTCCTCCGGGTCCCGCACTTCAGCAAACGGTCCTCCGGGTCCCGCACTTTAGCAAATGGTCCTCTGGGTCCCACACTTCAGCAAACGGTCCTCCGGGTCCCGCACTTCAGCAGACGGTCCTCTGGTTCCCGCTTCCAGCAAACGGATCTCGCTATCAGCAAACAGGTCCCGCCTCCAGCAAACGGATCTCGCTATCAGCAAACAGATCCCGCCTCCACCAATCAGATCTCGTTATCAGCAAACGAATCCCGCTATTGGCAAAGCCGCTCACACAGGGAGCGCACCCTTATCTCTCGAAGCCGCCACACAGGGAGCGCACCTCTATCCTCCGCAATTTCAAATTCCTGCTTTTATCGAGTCTTTTCCTTTTCTTGGTGATGTCCTAGGCGGATGTCTGTCTTTCGTCGGTGCGTTTGCTTCGCAACCCACGCCACCGAGGGGCTCTGTAGACAACCCGCCTTGGACCGCTCACCCCGATTGCACACTTGATTTTGTGTTTCTCCCTCTTTTAAGTATTTTCTGTTAGTTTCTGTTACTTTGGTTAAGTTCCAGACGGACTCCGTTAAGTCCCAGGACTAAACTGAATAACAGTTCTAGCTTTCTAGTCCATTCTGTCAAAAATTGCCTCTCAGAGTCGCGCGCCTCCGCCCCTTGAGGCCAGACGCGCGCGCCTTCCGCCGCCTAGGTGGGATGCGCGCGCTTCTGGGGTGTGTCAGTTACAGATTCTGCCCAAGAATCTCTCCCTTGCTCATTATACATGATTTTGCCCGGGAAAGATTTCTTGGAGACTCTGTTTGGCTCCAAAACACACACATTTTCAACTATAAAAACCCCTCCAATCCATCATTGGAGGAGGACCTTGGACATCATTACTTTTAGACATTCTACTCACTTCTTTCCTAGACTTTTTCTTGGTATTTCGTCAACTAAGTGTTCAACCTCTTCTCCAAGGCTTTACAAGAGGTTCTCTTTGAAGGATACTATAGGTAAATGTCTTAAGCATTTCTCTCTTCTTCTTCTTCTTCTTCTTCTTCTCTTTCAATCAAATGTGAAATCACCCAAAACCATTTGGGACATGACACCAACGGTCCTTTCATTACATTGAATTGGCCTAGGAGTCATCTCCCTACATTTTAACTCTAAAACCCCTTTTTATCATCATTTTAATAGGAAGAACGCATTTATCTTTAAAAGTGAATTATGAACAAACAAGACCGACGTTGCTCGGGCGAAATGGGTGTTTAAATACTTCCTATTTCGTAACCTAACCCCCGAACCCCTCATCCCAAAGAATCTCTGTTTTCGTAAATCAAACTTAGGCTCATAAACATTAGGTTTTCTTACGTTCCTCAAAAACGTGGGTGGCGACTCTAAAACACAATTAGACATCCTAGGGTAATTCACGCGCTCGAGCCAAGTCGTGGTCCCCCTCCGGGGTATCTACAGGTCCTTGCTTTGAGGGGAGATTTGTTGGGGTGTCAATCTAAGTCCCACATCGGAAATTGAAAGAAGAATTGCTTAGTATATAAAGGTGTTCACACACTCCATTAGTATGCTTTTTGGGAGATGATCCAAAAACAAATCCGTTCGGACTGGACCCAGAGCGGACTATATCATACTAATGTGGAGTGGTGGGGATAGTCGCGGTCCCAACAACCTTGTTAGCATAGGCTTACAATTTAGAGAAATAATTGTATGCGACTATGCGTTGGTGATGATATTCAAGAGTGCTGAGAGAGAGAGAGAGAGAGAGAGAGTCTCCATTCTTGTAATATCGAAAAGTTTAATATATTGTTGAGAGAGAGAGAAAGATTCTCCGTTTTTGTAATATCGAAAAGTTAATATATCACATTGTTACCATTTTTTCTAAGAAGGCAATGAAAGCAAAGAACATTTTTTTTTTTTTTTTTTTTTTCAAAGTTACAATATCATTTATAAAATTTGAGGAATGCATTCCTACTCGAGTATAACAAGTGCTGCAACACAACCCTTGTTATAAAGTCTTTGTGCAAGAAGGGATAGCAAAAATTCTGAACCCATCCCAAACTTACATTGACCTGCTCTAATCGAAGGGATTTCCGAGTCCCGGTTTGGAATTTGTCCTAACTGGACGCGGCAATTTTGGGTTTTTGTTGTTTTTACTAGGTGCGGGTTTGGGAAACGCCAAATTCGTCCTAAACCCACTTTGTTGTCATCCTTATGTGCAAGATAGTAATATTAAGTGATGTGTGTTTATTGAAAATAATAATTGAACCTCGTTGTTAAGGGTAGAGCTAAAAATGAAAAATATATTGTCACAATATTTGAAGTCAAATAAAATTATAATTGATTGACGAGCATCCATCTTGTACTACTACTCCATTCTAAAAAGATCCTGCTTTTATTTTAAGGCAAATTCTTGGAAATGACGGCCGCACCACGTGCGACGGGTTGCCCACGGGTCGGCCCGCCCGTTTCCATGCTCTACCCGCCCGGATTTTTTTATTTTTTTTGAAAGCGACATCTGTCTTTTTTTTAAAAAAAACCCAATAACTTTAAAATGTTATATCTTGAGATTTATAAGTCAAAAAAAATATTTAAAAATACCGTTGTGTTCGTCTCGACGAGACGAATAAAACTACATTTAGGTCATGATATGGTTTGATTTTTTTTTTTAAACATTTTTTCACACATAAAAAGTTTGAGCGCCAGCTGAAATGTAACACTCTGTTCTGATAAAAGTAACACTTTCATCTTAAAAAAGTAACCCTTTTTCTACTGTCAAATGTAACATCAATTTTACAAAAAAAAATGAGTTTGCATTTCAATTGTTACTTTCTCAATAAAAAATTGTTACATTTCATATATAATGTTACATTAAGGAATATAAACTGTTAGAATTGAGAAAAAAAAATGTTACATTCATTTTTTATAAAATGTAACATTAGTTTAGTTGTCAATCCTATGTTATTTTCGGAGAAAAAAAGTGTTACATTTGAAAAAATGAGTGTTACATTCCCTTATAAAAAGTGTTACATTAATTTAGTTGTCAATCTTTATGTTATCTTTATCTATTGTAGCAAAATTGTGGTACATTTTTTTTAAAAAGTGTTACATTTGAATAAAAAAGTGTTACATTTTGTTATAATAAGTGTTACTTTTGTTGCAGGCAAAAAAGTATGGGTGGTACATTTGAAAAAAAAGTGTTACATTTGAAAAAAGAATGTTACATTCCTTTATAAAAAGTGTTACATTAATTTAGTCGTTAATTTTTATGTTATCTTTAATTTATTGCATCAAAATTGTGGTACATTTTTGAAAAAAAAAATGTTACGTTTGAAAAACAAAAGTGTTACATTTCGTTATAAGAAGTGTTACTTTTGGTGGGAGGGAAAAAGGTTGTGGGAGCAAAAAAAAAAAAAAAAAACAAAAAAAAACAAAAGGCCATGGTCGGCGCCGCACGGGGTGCGGCCGCCGCACCAGAGACCGGCTCTTATTTTAATGGTCAACTTGATTGATTTTTTTTTTTTTTTTTTTTTTTACGGAAACTCAATAAATTTTATGAAAATTAAAAAATTATTTTTGAGGGGAGGACTGCTATGCGACCGTCGGACGCCATGCGACCGTGTTGGGATTGGAATCCTAAACTACGAGGAGTAAATGGGAGAAGGAGTCTAAGTCATGGGGAGTTGGTAGAGGTCAAGAGGAGTTCAAGGAGGAGGAAACAAGCTGCTACGGAAGGCTGAGGGGGGTCACCGAGCAAGAAAAAATCGGGGAGGAACATTCTGACAAAGTGGGCGCTTGCCCACTTTTGTTCTGGGCTCCCGCCCACTCCGCCGGGCAGAAACTGAATTTTCTGTTTTTGTTTCCTATTTTGATGCAATCTCTTCCAAACGACTTAGGGTTTCCTTGTACACCTATATAAACATAATTTCGTCCATAAACAAGTGTGCTTGATAGGAGAAAGTTAGGATATCAAAGGGAGCCACAAAATAGTGTCTAGGAGGGGGCCGGGGGCCTAGGAGACCAATGGGGGGCGATCCTACAACCCGGCCATGACCGTGTTGTTTGTGTGTTCTTGGGGAGGTGAGATAATATGTATGAGAGATTATTCATGGAGACTAGCCATGCTAAATCTATGTGAGTGCATGTGATAAAGTTGTAATCCTTCATATATTATTATAATGATATCCTGGCTAAGTGCCCCCAGATGTAGTCATGTGTTGATGGACTGGGTTATCAAACATTGGCGTCTATATTCTTTCATATTATTATTCATATGTTGAATTATTTTCTCCATATTGATGACTGCTAGTATGGGCTAGTGGATGCGGAGATCCCCCCAATTCCCCAACAGACCGTTCCCGCCATTTTTTTTTGCCCGCCATTTTTTACTCGCCAACAGAAGTAACACTTTTTATACCAAGATGTAATACTTTTTATAAGGAAATGTAACAGTTTTTTCTCATATGTAACATTTTTTAAAAAAAAAATTTACCGCAATTTTGCTGAAATAAATTAAAGATAACATAAGATTGACAACTAAACTAATGTAACATTTTATAATAAATGAATGTAACCATTTTTTCTCAATTGTAACACTTTTATAGGGTTTTACATTCAATTGAAATGCAAAACCGATTATATACATGATTTTTTACTTTTTTTTTTTAAATGTAACATTTAACCTATAAACTGTTACATTCATCTATATAACATATTACAATCATATATGCACTGTGTTACATTCAATTATTACTCTTTCTAACCACAAAAACTATTTATATTATTTTGTGAAACTGCTGTTACATCTTACAATAAAGTGTTACTTTTTTAAGACCAAACTGTTACATTCTTCATAAGAACGTGTTACATCTCAGGAGACGAACAACCCAATTTTTTTTTGTGTGTTAAAAAGTATTTTTTTTTGAAAAAAAATCAAGCCATATCATGACCTATCAACGAGACGAACACAACGGTATTTTTAAATATTTTTTTTTGACTTCAAAATCTCAAGATATAGCATTTTAAAGTTGTTGGGTTTCTTTTTTAAGATTACACGTGTCACGATCCTGGGAAGAGGGGAAGCTTAATCCGACGGCTGGCCGTAGCAGAGGAGACCAACGCGAGAAGCAGGTGAACAAAAACCATGGAGGAGCAGCCCGTCTCACATAGAAGTTTTGGTGTATTATTGATGGTATTTTAGTGGGAGTAGGTTTTGGGGAAAACTAGTGTTTTCATAAGTTATAAAAATTTAACTTTTTAATATTAGTATTACCTTTAAACCTAAAACCTTAAACCCTAGACCTTAAGCCCTATAAAAACATGACTTTTTTATAACTTATTTTAAACCTTAAACCCTAGACCTTAAACCGTATAAAAACATGATTTTTTATAACTTATGTAATAACTAGTTTTCTCCAAAATTTTCTGTTCTAGCGGTGCATGAATGACAATCTTTTTAATTTCATATAGTTCAAATTTCATGTCAAGTTAAGTGATCACCAACATCAAAGTAAGACTAGGCTATGTAGATCAAAGGAATGAGATTATCTTTTGAGAAGGTAGAGAGGATTTAATATGAACAGACGCAAGAAGTTACGGTGAGCAGTAGCAATTTGACCAAAATTATTGAGCCGCCTTTCACTTTGATATTAATACAAGTGGCGCTCACAAATCATCTTTTTTCTTGTTCAAGAAAATGAAGATATCGACTTGTCCTCCTTGCCACAAATACTTGCAGCCACACAAAATAAAACAGCAATTCATGAAGCACAAGTTCCATATCTGAATAATATTACTCCCCTGAGTTTATTCAGAACCAAATTCAGCACCTCTGAATAATATTATCATCCATCTGAAAATGGTAGCTACAAGCACTTCTACTGAAATAAATCCTTCAACCTCTCCTAACTTCGATCGAGCTAGCGCCTTGAAAGCATTCGACGATACAAAATCCGGTGTCATCGGACTAGTCAACTCCGGCATCAAAATAATCCCTCAAATTTTCATTCAACCACCCAATTCCTTACCCGAAATTTCCACCACCAATAATAATAATAACACATCAAACTTTACCATCCCAACCATTGATCTTCAATCTGTCGATAAAAGCCCGTCCCATCATGAAGATATAGTCCGGCAGGTGAAGTACGCATCGGAGACACTGGGTTTTTTCCAGGTGGTGAATCATGGGATTCCTGTGAGTTTGTTGGAGGAAATGCTTGATGGGGTACGACGATTTTTCGAACAAGATAATGAGGTGAAGAAAGAGTTTTATACAAGGGATGCTACAAGGAAAGTTGTGTATAATAGCAACTTTGATTTGTTTAGTGCACCTGCTGCTAATTGGAGGGATACTTTCTTTTGTTTTATGGCTCCTAATCATCCAGATCCTCAAGACTTGCCTGCAGTATGCAGGTATAGGATCCGGAACATCTGACTTAATGTTTTCTTGACTTTGCTGACTTTGATGGTCTGAATTATATTTTCTATATAACGAGTTGATTGAATGCTTGAAGATTAATCGTGTCAGAAGCACGCCCGTTTGACACAAGTTAATCTCAACCATTGATTTGCCTCCTTAAATATAAGGAAGCAATCCAATGATCAAGCTAGAACAATCTCTTACCGGTTGATTTTTACGTGCTTGTTGTTCGAGTGGAACAATCTGTCTTAAAATTGCTGAGAATTCGCCTTTTATAGTTATAGAAACAACAGAAAAGAACACATTTTTTTTTGGGTAGGGGTTAATAATTTTCAAATACTCCCTCCACCCCTATGAAAATTTGACAAAAATGACACATACGGGAATTAACAATAATCATTTATATTGAAAAATAATGGTAATATGATAGAAATTGTGAGCATGACAATTGGGTTAGCGATTGTAACTGCGTCATGTGATTTAAGAGGATTATGTTGGAAATTTAGGGTTTATTGATAATCCTGGATATATGATTGAATCGTGAGTAATTCACTTTCCGAACAAAATATTTCGACCATATATGCCTGGGTTACACGAAATTTTTGTATGGGATAATACAATCAAACGATCTGAATCTAGGCAAAGAAATCAGATCAAAACTCAGAGTAATTGTGTGTATTTTTCGTCAATGTAATCTGAAACCAAATTCTGTATATATACAGATGGTAGGAAGGAGCAGGATTGACTGAAAAGTCACAAATGTTAGCAACAGTCATACCTGTTAGGGTTTAGGGTTGTGTCTCTTGGCTTGGCGGGAAGGGGGCGCAGCCCCCTTGACCCCTGCTTCTTTATTGTGGTCGAAAACATATTAACTCAAACGAGTGTGTACTCCACACTTTCCCTTACTCGTATCCGAGCCGAATATGAAATCGCATTGGTCTCTAGTAAATCACAATCACATAAAATCGTTGACGACACTAAAATCACCAACATTTCCCCCCATTTTAGTGTAATCCTCGATTTACTAATCATATAAAATATGTAGCAAACATAACGAAACAAACGAATGCATAAAGATTGAACCCGTTAACTCATATGAATACCTGAAGATACTATACACATAAGTTTCTTACAACACTCTAAAGTTTATTCCTAACACTATTACAAGCCATGTGTCCCTATCCATTAATGAACATATAGAAAGCCAATTCCTAGCTTCTTGAAGCGGCAAAACTTCATGTTCACATAGGTAGTTCCTTTAATCTTGCACCTGCATTTGCAATTTTTCAAAAGAACTATTAAGAAGATATTCTTCAACCTAACTATCACTTGCAGGTCTTGAACACATACCTTGGGAAACATAATAACATGTGCTCCAATCTCCACCTGTGAGCTTTCCACATTGAATTCAGGCTTCTAACGTTGTATTAGAAGGGAATTGGGTATCTCACAACTAGAGGATTAGATGGACTTTAATCCCATCCCTATTGATGACTTATTCACTAAGTCTCTAGCTAACCCCTTCGTCAAGTGGTCAGCTAAATTTTGTTGAGACCGAACAAACTCAACTGAAATCACACCATTCATGATCAATTCACGAATCATACTATGTCTGACACCTAAGTGTCTAGACTTGCCATTATAAATCTGACCATAAGCCCTAGCCAATGTGGCTGCACTATCACAATGGATAGATATTGGCGATATCGGTTTTGGCCATAATGGAATCTCATATATCAAGTTTCGTAGCCATTCTGTTGGGAGTGGGACCCCAACAAGGGGCGCTGCCCCTTGACCCCGCAAGGGGGCGCAGCCCCCTTGACCCCTGCTTCTTTATTGTGGTCGAAAACATATTAACTCAAACAAGTGTGTACTCCACACTTTCCCTTACTCGTATCCGAGCCGAATATGAAATCGCATTGGTCTCTAGTAAATCACAATTACATAAAATCGTTGATGAAACTAAAATCACCAACAGATTAGTATGACAACTGGAATACGTTCAATAAAAAATTGAATAAAAATTACCATATCGGGTAGTATAATCTTAAGCGGACATCAAAAAAGATAATTTTTTTAAATTCAAACTTGCAGGGATGTACAAATCGAGTACACGAAACAAGTAATGAAACTGGGGTCTTTGCTGTTCGACTTACTGTCAGAAGCCTTGGGGCTCAACAAAAGTTACCTGCGAGACATAGACTGTAATGAAGGATTTACTTTCGTAGGCCATTGTTATCCAGCTTGCCCACAGCCAGAACTGACTATAGGCGCGACTAAGCATACTGACGATGGTTTTCTGACAGTGCTCTTACAAGACCATATAGGTGGTCTTCAAGTTCTTCATCATGATCAGTGGATTGATGTCCCTCCAACACCCGGTGCACTTGTGGTTAACATTGCAGATCTTTTACAGGCAAGATTTGCGTATTTTGTTATGTTTACACCTCCAATTTTCTGCAGGAGATGAAGAACTATTATCAGCAAATATCCTTAATGAGTATTTATATTTTGTAAAATCTTATAAGTAATCAGTTACTCCCTCCGTCCCAGAGTAAGAGTCCTACTTTCTATTTTGGTACATCCCAGAGTAAGAGTCTCTTTCCTAAAATGACAAAAAATATTTACTATTCATCCAACTCATTCTCTCTCATACTTTACTTTTATACTCACAACACCAATCAACTTACTATTCACTCTCATTCATTCTCTCTCCTACTTTACTTTTACACTCACAACACTTACATCGCTTCCACCATTTCTTAATCTCCGTGCAAATGGGAGGTAGGGCTCTTACTCCGGGATGGAGGGAGTATTTTTTTTCAAAAAATTATTTTAGGAATACGGGTGTTAAGAGTAGAGGCGAAACTCTGTTCAATAAGAAAATACCAAGTTTTGAACAATGGCATGTCCTTAAAATGTCAGTTTAATGTTACAAATGGCCAGGATTAATGTTAAAGAATGTCATTTTTTAACTTTTTTTTAAAAAAAAATTATATATATTTTTTAGTTTTAAAGAAAGATGCACACTTAAAGAATGCTAGTTCTAATTTTGCAATTGCTAATTTTAGTGCCAAAAGTGCCAATTTATGTTAAAAGTGTCAGTTTTCTTTACAAGAATGATTTTTCAGATTATTTAAAGATTCCTAATGTGTCATCCTTAATAAAGGTGTACCTCTTAAAAGTGACAGTTTAAATGTTAATAGTGTCCTTATTATATGGAGCTTTTATATCCAAACACACTTTTAACATTCAAATTGACACTTTTTAACGAGTGCTAAAAGTGTAGATTTTATGTTAAAAGTGTCAGTTTGATTGTTAAAAATGCCAGATTAATTCTACATCATAGTTTGAAAGAATCTAACTTGGTGCATTTGGGTGTATATATATATTTTTGTAGCTTATATCAAATGACAGGTTCAAAAGTGTGGAGCACAGAGTAGTTGCAAACCATGAAGGGCCGAGAGTGTCAGTTGCATGCTTCTTCAGCACTTCTTTATTGCCATCTACAAAGCTTTACGGACCCATCAAGGAGTTGCTTTCTGAAGACGAACCTCCAATCTACAGAGAAACAACGGTCCAAGAATTTGTTTCTTACAACTTCTCGAAAGGGCTTGATGGAGTTTCCTCATTGCTTCATTTCAAGCTGTAAACTTGGGCAAAGCTGCAAATTCAAAAGAAAAAGAATCATCATGGGTTACACTTTATATAGCTTCTTTGTTAACGAGATTCGTGATAAATATTAAAATCATATTAAGTTATTACTTGTCATAAATAAAAGGACCATTTTACAGAGTTACAGAGTGGACATTTTATGATCTAAGCAAGCCCTCTATCTTCATGTTAAACTGAGTCTGGCAGCCATCCTATCCAACTA
The DNA here is from genome assembly GCA_026119855.1 of Campanula takesimana. Taxonomy (NCBI): domain Eukaryota; kingdom Viridiplantae; phylum Streptophyta; class Magnoliopsida; order Asterales; family Campanulaceae; genus Campanula; species Campanula takesimana. The sequence goes on from JAOWBW010000471.1 coordinate 1,484,790, forward strand.
TCAGACCTTTAAAGTACATTTCAGACATGGAAGTTGATTGCAATGTAAATTGTTAATCAGATATCCGAACTCTCGATAATTAAGTTGACTGTTACAACCTTAAAAGAAAGAAAATAAGATTGTTGTCTAGTATCACGAGACGAAAGTATCTTTCTTTTTTTCATTATCTGTATTCAGAGAATAAATATACATGAGCTCTAGCATAGTAATAACAGCATTCTCCCTATGAAAAAAACATAAACTCGTTAGAACATTCTTTCATGTTGTAGCAAGTCGTAGAGGTTGATTTTCTTTAAATACAACCTTCACTATCAGGGACCATCACCAAAACTACTGAATTGTAAATATTCTAGAAAGGCTATTGAGTGACGAACATCTGATGGCATAAATCTCAGTTAATTTCCCTTAAGTGCTTCAATGTTACCCCCTCCGTCCTGGAAAGTTAGTTTTACTTTTTTCGTACTTAGTTTGAATGAAACTTGAGCAATAATTTAGGTTATTTTTAATTATCATAATGAAAATCTGAGCTTATTATTGATGCACCACCTACACCATTATATATATTATCAATAACAATTTTTAGATTTTCATTCGGATAATTAAAAGTAACTTAAATTATTGTTCAAAGTTCATTTAAACTAACAATGAAAAAAGAGGAACTAAATTTCCGGGATGGAGGGAGTATATGGTTTATAATTCTAAGAGAAAGAGATGAATGGCAAAAGTGAATTTATTAATAATGACAACATAGTATATATACAAGAGGTGGCCAGAGCTCATGGCTTCCAACTTGGAGGTCATGGGTTCGATCCCCCCTTCCCCTAGAAGTTAGAGAGAAGATCTTTCTCTCCTTAGGATTTGTCTCCTAGGCGCTTCTGCTGATGATTATGTATTGAGTTCAATTATGAATTAAATTTGAATTTTTTTTTAAAAAAAAAACAAAATAAAATAAAAAAAAATAAAAAAGAGGTGGTAGAGCTATCCTAGGAAAGTAAATATTTACAACTCTTATCAAATACAAAAGATCTGCACTAACTATAAAGATAATACAGAAAATATGAGCTAAGTAATATCAAGATCTTGAGGATCTCTATCATCCCCCCGCAAGATGGACGATCGTACAGTGAGACCAATCATGGAAACCAGGTCAAGAAACCGTGTTCGAGGCAACGGCTTAGTAAGAGCATCAGCAAGTTGGTCGTTGCTCTTAATGTGAGAAACCGGAAGTTGGTGACGTTGAACATTCTCACGAACAAAGTGATAGTCAAGCCCAAGATGCTTCATTTTAGAATGAAACTTGGGATTTGCAGCAACATAGGTGGCACTCATGTTATCACAGTAAATAACAGGAGTAGAGATAGAGAAAAGAGAGATCTCACGAAGAAGATTCTGAAGCCAAAGCACCTCAGCAGAAGTGGCAGCAACCGCGCGATATTCAGCCTCAGTGGAAGAGCGAGCCAAAGTGCGTTGTTTCCTTGAACTCTAAGAGACAAGGTTCTTACCTAAGTAGACAATATACCCGGTGGTAGAGATATAGTCATCCTTATCACCTGCCCAGTAAGCATCGGTGTAAGCATGCAATGTGAGGGGAGAATGGCGCCGAAGAAGTAGTGTAACGACCCGAAAACCCGCCTCTATTTTCTAGATAATAAAGATTTAATTATTTATTTATTTATTTCTTATTTAATTGTTTAAATTATTATTTAATTAATAAGTTATGTGTGCATTTTATGTGTTATAATAATTTATGCCTAGCATTTTATTTGGGTCATTTGTGCTAGTGTAGTATTAGTTGGTCTTAGTTGTTAGTAGAAAGTATTAGAGTTGGGTAGTTAGTGGGGAGGGGGCCTAAGTGTAAGTTTTTCAAAATAATTCTCCCTACTCCCTCTCTTCTCCCTCACCTTCCCCTCACCCAATTCCCATTCCCAGCAAACTCTCTCTCTCTCCTCAAAAAGGTAAGTTTTTTCTTCTCTCCCTTCTCTCTTCATTTTCATCCTATTCCTCTCATCTTTTCTTATTTCTCATAATATGAAACATGTTTAGATCGTCGATAGGATCGTAGGGAGCTAAAAATATTTGAATTCCGTCAACTTTGATAAAATCCGGGTAAGTTACTTTTCCCCCATTTATGCTAAAAATGTTCATCCTTAACTCATTTGATGCTCTAGTTGATATATATGGATTCTTTGGTTGATTTGGAATTTATTTGTAATTTACCCATTTTTTTTGTGAAATTTTGATGTTTGAATCATCTCTTGAGTTGGGTAGTTTAGACGATGTCATTTGAGTCATTTTAGACTTACAAGTTGCTTTGGTACATTGGTATAATAGTTAGAAAGTTTGATTTTTGGTTGGGTTGTGTTTTGGATAAGAAAAGGAGAACAAACCCAGGAAATCTGCAGAAAATGGCTGAATCGCGCTAGGGGGCGCGCGCACCCTTTGAAAGGGGGCGTGCGCACCCTTACCCCCCCTTTTGTCACTTTACCTTCTGATCAAAGGGGGCGCGCGCACCCTTTTTGGAGGGGGCGCGCGCACCCCTCTTTTTCCAGTTGGCCCGTTTTTCGCTCAATCTTCCGGAGGCCATAACTTCTTCGTCCGGACTCCGTTTTAGGCGTGTAAACTATCATTTCGAAGCTCTCTTCGAGAAATACAAGATGGGATAGGTCGTTTAGTTAAGTTCTAAGTTTTATACTTCAGGATTTTATTGGGTGTTTAAGGGTAAGAGGAGTTGTATCAATCCTTTGTGATCAAGTTTTGCAAATCCATTTGAGTGACCGTGTTGAGTTGTTGTGATCATCTTTGTGATATAAGTGAGGATTTCATACTTTGAGACCATTTAATTGAAAAATAATTTACTGATCGGATTGATTTTAGGATAAGACTTAGTCTAGGTTTTAGGCGATATCCTATAGTACCTAGAGGGTTGTTTTGGAACTCTAAAGTGTTGGGTTTGGTCCGTTTGTGATCATGTATGAATAGGTGTAACCTTTTGGGTTCGTTTGGGGTGTTGAGAATTGGTTCGTTTATGAACGAATATAAAGCGTGATATGGTGATTGGGTACCTGTGGTTTTGATTAGCTTCTTTATGGTGTATTCATTCGGACTTCCTATTTGGAATTCTAGGTGTATAAATATAGGGAGATGATAGTCTTAGTACATCTTCATGAGTAAACGTTTAGGTTCATCTTAGTAATAGTCGTTATACTATGTGTGAGCGACCGTTTGGGTTGTACTCTTAATGAGTAACTTGTGAGTATCATCTTTAGGATGTGTTTGGTATGTGCCTTATCATGGAATCATCATGTTTTTATGGTCAATGTTGTTGGGCTTTCTATGAGCAATCTCGTTTATCGTTGTTGGACTCTTTTATGATAAACTTCTTGTGTTTGTTGTTGTTGAACTCTCCTTGAGTAATCGTTTGCATCTTTATGGTGATTAATTGGTATGGTTCCCTACTTTGGAATCATTGGTTGTTTATCGTGCTAGTATTCATTACGTAGCCTTTATTTGAAAGTCCAGCTGGTTATTTGTGTTCGAGTCAGGCAATGGATAATGTTATAATGGCACGAGCCAAGTCCAGTATAGCATCGCCCATTGGTCCTTATTTCCTCTTCCAGATTGGCCTTGGTTGGGATGAGCTAGCTCCTTTTGTGAGTATTCTAGCTACACGTTTTGGAGCATGACTTTGTGGCACGTTACTTTGTTATTGGTTCCGGTACCGGGGTTTTCTCTTCAGCTATTATGCTACTATGAAGATGGGTCGATTGGTTTCCTTCAGCTCTTATGCTACTACGTTGATTGGATGTCTTCAGCTGTTTATGCTAACACGAAGATTGGTTGATTGGAATTGGTTCAAGCTGCACAGCAATTGTTATATCCTTTGGCTTAAACCTTGGCTCAGTATCCTTTGTAACGTGTTTATTTCAGTCTTATGTGCTGCATGATGAGTTAGTCGTTATTTCCAACTGGTATGGGACGGTTGGCGATAGGGAGCTTTCTCATTTGTTGTTATATGATTTACTTGCTCAGTTATATAATTGATTTGCATGATATTATGCCATGTAGATGCATTTAGTAAGTTACTGAGATTTTATCTCACCCCGTTTCTTGTTTCAAATTGTTTTTCCTTAACCCCCCCCCCAGGAAATCAAGTGGTAGCGTTGTGAGGTCCGTTGTAGCGGGAATCTTCTGAGCAGGTTGATCGCCTTTGGGATAGTTGCTCTTCGGAGCCTTTATGTATTTTATTGTGGGTTCGTAGTCGTTCAGTGTTTTGTATATACGGTTGTACTTTGGGTATTTTGTTATTAGTTTTTCTTGCTTCCGCGTTTGTTTCTAGTCTCCGAGTTATAATCTCGTTGAGGTATTGTTTGTTGGTATTGGTTTATAGTTGAATTCACGCGCCCGGTTTGGTATATTGCATTTTGGAGATGTATATTTTGTAAATTTTATGTTTAAGGATTTTAGTATTTTTTGGGGCGTGACAAGTAGACCATGGGATGGTGTGCCGGAAAGATATCGAAGAACCCGTTTAAGAGCAGCCCAATGAATGTCAGTTGGACATTTAAGATACTGAGAGAGACGATTAACAGCAAAAGAGATATCAAAACGAGTCAGAGATAAGTATTGTAGACTACCGACGAGTGCGCGATAGTCAGAGGGAGAAGAAAGAGGAGTACCATCATGACTAGTGAGTGGCGGATGAGGTGCCATGGGGGTAGGGACAGGCTTGGCATCCGTCATATTGGCACGAGTTAGGATGTCAAGAGTGTATTTTTGCTGGCTCAAGAGAATCCCATCAGGATAAGGAATAACTTTGACACCAAAAAAGTAGGAAAGGGGACCAAGATCTTTTAAGGAGAATCGAGAAGAGAGAGTGGTGATGAAGGAATCAAGGAGGGAGGAATGAGAGCCGGTAATGATGATGTCGTCAACATAGACAAGAACAAAGAGACAACCAAGATTAGAGTGAAGAAGAAATAGAGAAGAGTCAGAGATACAGTTTCGAAATACAAGAGGTGAAGGTAAGTTTTCAGTTCATTATACCAGGCACGGGGTGCTTGTTTTAAACCATATAGAGCTTAATGAAGTTTACAGACATGACTTGGATGAAAAGAACTAACGAAGCCTGGGGGTTGAGCCATATAGACATCTTCAGAGAGAGAGCCTTGAAGGAAGGCATTATTGATGTCGACTTGACGAATGGACCAGCTAGAGACAGTGGCAAGGGACAGAATAGTGCGAATTGTGGCAGGTTTTATAACAGGAGAGAAGGTTTCAGAATAATCTAAGCCTGGGCGTTAGTGAAAGCCTTTGGCTACAAGACAAGACTTGTGACGATCAATGGACCAATCCGGATTATATTTAGTACGGAAAACCCATTTACACCCAACTTGATTTTGAGAGGGAGAGGAAGGAACAAAATCCCAAGTGTTATTTTTGAGAAGAGCGTCATACTCGAGCTGCATAGCATTGTGCCAGACAGGACTCTTTAGAGCTTGAGAAATAGTAGTTGGTTCAGGTGGAGTGGAGAGTTTAGCATGAAGATTATATTTGGGTTTGGTTTTCGAATGTTGTGTTGGGCACGAGTGATGGGACGATTAAGAGAATGAGGAGGGGGTGTTGGGGGAAGAGAAGAAGGACTAGAGGAAAGAAGAGGATAGGGTGTAGGGGAGGAAGACACTGGAGGATTAGGTGAGTCGGAGGAAGGGAGGGAGATACTAACCGGACCATGAGTAGAGGAGTCAATGGTGCGGTCGGGTGAAGAGCAGTGTCAGACAGGACCAGGAGTAGGAGAAGGAGAGGTGCGGTCGGTACTGGGAGTGTCCGGCTGGGTCAGTTTGAAGAATGGGAAGAGAGGAATGACACCATTCATCAGTGTTGGAAGGGGATGTGTCAGAGGTGGACGAGGGAAGATAAGAGAAGTGGAAGACATGTTCAATAAATTTAACATGGCGAGAGACAAAGATTTTGTGTGAAGAGGAAACAATAGTAAGCACTTTATGATGAAGAGTATCCGACAAACACACAGGGAGCAGAGCGTGGTTCAAGCTTATGAGAGGTGTAGGGACGAAGCCAAGGGTAACATAAACACCCAAAACTTCAAAGTTTGGTATAATTAGGAGAGGTATTATGGAGGGTGGCGAAGGGTGAGGCAAATTTAAGAGTTGGAGTGGGCATGCGATTAATAAGATAAGAAGATGTGGCAAATGCAAGTGACCAATATTTGAGAGACATAGAGACATAGTTGAGAAGGGAGAGGCCAGTTTCAACTATATGGCGATGGTAACGTTCTGAATAGCCATTGTGTTCTGGTGTATGGGGTGGGGTGGTGAGATGAGATGTACCAAAAGATGCAAGAGTGGAGCGGAGACCAATATATTCACCCCCGTTGTCACTATAGATTGTGCGGATAGAGCGACCAAAGTATTTTTCAACAAGAAGTTTAAAATGAGTAAAGACGGAAGTGGCATCATTTTTACGCTTGAGAGGGTAAAACCAGATGAATTTGGAAAAATGGTCAACAAAAATAAAGTAATATTTGTAACCATCATAAGAAGTAATAGGGGAAGACCATACATCACTGTATAAGATATCAAGAGGACCAGAAGAAGAAATGGTATTCTCATAAAAGGAAGTTTGTGAATTTTAATGCAGGCACAAGAATTACAATGAAAAGAAATATCCCTAGTAACATTTAAACTAAACTGTCTACTAAGATGACAAAAAATAGCGGAAGATGGATGACCAAGCCTATGATGCCAGTTTACAGTTGTAAAAGTGACGGAATGAATGGCAGGACTGGAAGGAAGTCATTCGTAGATGCCAGACTTAGTTTGGCCTTGGAGAAGAGTGACCCCTGTGCGAAGATATTTCACAATATAAGAAGAAGGTAAGAAAGTAACGGAGGAATTATTGTCATGACAAAACATTGAAATTGAAATAATGTTACGAGAAAGTGTGGGAACATGTAAAACATTGCTTAATTGAAAGGAAGAAGAAGGAGTTAAGAGTGAAGTGGAACCCGTGTTTGAGATAGATAGGCTGGAACCATCACCAATGAGAAACTCTTCAGTACCATCATATGGAGAGTGGAGAGCAAGATTGTTCAAATCATGTGTGGCATGATTTGTAGCGCCGCTATCAAGGAGCCAAGAGGGCAGCATAGGCTGAGTAGTAGTGGCGGCATAGGCAGTAGGGTTGTGGTTGGTGTGGTTTTTATTGTTTTTGCGACTTGAGAAATTAGGAGTGGGAGGTGTAACATTGGGAAATTGATTGCGGAATATGGCGCATTGAGTGAGATAGTAGCCTTTGCCATGACACCATTGACACTTGCCATTGTAGGTGGAGGGATGGTGGGAGGAAGTGTTTGTAGATGAGGGCGGTGGAGTAGGAAGGATAACAGGAGAGGAGTTGGAGTTGCGGCTAGATGAGGGACGGGTTGACGGTTTATTCATGAAGTTAATGGTTGCTGGGAAGGAAGAGGTGTTTCTAGAGCAGTGTTTGAGGGAGAGTTCATGGTTCATGAGTTTTTCATGCAACTCATCAAAGGAGATAGGGGTATCACGACTGTGGACAACAGTAACAATAGTGTCGTAGTCAGAATCATTTAGTTGATCCAAAATACGATTGACAATGTCTTCAGGGTCGAGAGGTCTGCCCAAGGAAGCAAGTTGATCAGTGCATGTCTTGATTTCCTGCATAAAATCAGAGACAAGGCGGGAGCCTTCGGTAGTGGTACGGAGTCGGTCTTTTATCTGTTTAAGGTGACCTTTGGAGGGATTAGCATAGGTCTTGGTAAGGGTTTTCCAAGCCTCATGAGTGGTAGAGCATTGAGAGATAAGAGGAACAAGGCTAGGAGAGAGGGTACCGGCAAGTTCTCCAAGGATGAGCTTGTCTTGTAGAAACCAGGTAATATAAGAGGGGTTAGGGATAGTATGGGCTGTTGATGGGTCAGCTGTAGAGGGAGTTTCAGCGGGGGTAGTTGTGGGTTTGATGGCGGGGTTATGGATTTCTTTAGGAGGGATGGCAATAGAACCATCAAGGTATTGATAAAGAGCATGACCGAGAAGAGTGGCCTCAATTTGGATTTTCCAGGAAAGGTAGTTGGTGGGGGGTGAGTTTGAGGATGTGGGAGAGAGTGACAACTACAAGAGGAATGTGAGGCTCAGCTGGAGTACTGAGGTGAAGGGTGTCGGCGGCAGCCATGAGGGAGGTGGAGGAGAGAAGAAAGTTTTTGGGTTTGCTAGGGTTTGGATCTTTTTGCTCAGGATACCATCTAAGAGAAACAGATGAATGGTAAAAGTGAATTTATTAATAATGACAACACAGTATATATACAAGAGGTTGTAGAGCTAACCTAGGAAAGTAAACATTTACAACTCTTATCAAATACAAAAGATATGCACTAACTATAAAGATAATACATAAAATATGAGCTAAGTAATATCAAGATCTTGAGGATCTCTATCAATAATTACTCGTCATTTATTATTTCCAACAGAGTATTTGAAGACAGATTCATGCTGATCACAGAGTATTGGCAAACACAGTTGGTCCAAGAGTATTAGTTGCTTACTTCTTTTAATACCCAATTTCGGCCATCAAATAAGCTACATGAGCTAATTAAAAAGTTGTTGTCAGACGAGTTTTCTTCAAAGTACAGGGCAATTACAGTTAGTGACTAAACAATTTACTATAATGGGAAAGAACTAGATGGGACTTCTACTTTACTGCATTTTAAGCTCTAACCCTTGAAAAGCAAATCATTTATCAGTACCGCATATTAGCTACTCCCTTCATCTCAGTATAAGGTTCTTACTTTCATTTTTGGTATGTCTAAGGTTCTTAGTTGCTTTATTCCTTAAATGACAAAAGATGAATAGTGTTTTAGACAGCCTTGTCCTCATAAAGTTCCTATATTACAAAAAAACCATAACTTACCATCTACTTTTCTCCAACTTGCATTATGAATGGACAATTATATCATCCATACACTACCTTTTTTACTCAAATTTGCCTTGGTTTCTTAATAAGCGTGTAAAGTCAAACTAAGAACTTTAAACCGGGACGGAGGGAGTATAAATTACTAGGATTGTTGTTTATGTATCAACGGACAAAAGTATTCTGGGGTAGTTCATAATTTAGAGACTCTATACACATACAACCTCTAGAATAGACATTACAGTACTATTTTTTTCAGTTTTCCTTGTATTTTTTTTTGGAAATGTGTAAAGTGTAAACTCATTAGAAATTACTCTGTTAGAGCAATAATAAGACTTGATAAGAAAAGCGAGTAATCATAAGAACACCGATATACGTGGTTCACCAACTTGGCTACGTCCACTGGGAGAGGAGAGAATATTATTATCAATCTGGAGAAACGATTACAAAGATCACACTATTACTGCTACACGGTTTATTGATCATAATAATTCCTGACTGTGTAACTGTAGAATTACAGACCTTCTCTCTGAGCACTCTAATGATTTATTTGAGACTTTCAGCTAACTTTGATCTAAACTAATGGCCTCTATTTATACCGGTGAAGTCTATCTCAAAGTCTGACAGGAATTTAGAATTCTAGTACGAAACTGACTTGAAAACCTTCCCTTCTGCGAAACTGCACGTCCAAATCCTGCTGCTGTTTGGTCTATGGTCCACTCGGGTGTGTCCACTGGTCCGATCAGACCTTTCCTAGTCCGTTCGGATTCCCTACACTACCCGCCCGGATCAACTTCAATTCCCAAAAGCTAATTTCCGACGTAAGATTTCCGATTTGCCTTTTTGCCTTGGTCTGGTCGGGTCTTCACCCTTGGTGCGCCCAGACCCCATATGGTCCGGCCGGGTCTTTCACCTGGTGCGCTCGGACCCAATCTTCTCTGTCCTGGAATCACGAGATTTCTCTGTCGTTTAACCCTTTAACTTGGCATCCCAAATTCAAAGGCATTAACCCTACAGTCTCCACCTTGACTTTGAATCTCCATGACAGCAAACCTTTTCTCCCCCTCGCCTCTTCTGCTATCTAATAGCTGCAAACATTCAGCAAGTCCAAACAATGTTGGAACTTGCTTCCCGTCATGGGTTTTGTGAACATATCTGTAGGGTTATCCGCCATCCCTACCTTCTTCACCTTTACCCGTTTCTTATCCCTTAGAAAATGATATCTGACATTAATGTGCTTGGTCCTCTCATGATGAAATTGATCCTTGGCCAAACAAATCACGCTCAAACTATCGCAATAAATAATAGCCTGATCCTGATGTATCCCAAGATCGCTGATCAATCCCTTCAACCATATTCCTTCCTTAGCGGACTCTGTCAAAGCCACGTATTTTTCTTCTGTTGTAGACAACGTCACTGTCGCCTGCAATGTAGCCTTCCAACTGACAACTGACCCACCAAGCGTGGATACATATCCGGCCATCGATCTTCTTGTATCAACATCACCTGAATCTGAGAAACCCTCGAATGTACATTCTGTTCCACTTCCTTAGACGAGACCGACGTCGCTAGTGCGCACTGTAGCATACATCAAACTACCATCTGTACTAGCATAGGGTATTCGAGCCATATACTCTTTTTCCTTAGCCGATTTAGGCCCAAACGCGACTGTTTGTGCATTCACTGCACCCAGAGTATCTATAGCCTTAGCTGTTGACCTACCAAACCTCTCTAAAACTTTCTTGATGTATCTTTTCTGGGATAAGAACAGTTTTCGGTTGGCTCTGTCTCTATAGATCTCCATACCCAGAATTCTCTTCGCGTTACCCAAACCCTTCATCTCTGGGACCAATAAGCCTTTCAGCTTTTGAATCTCTGACTTCTTGACTGCTGCTATCATATAGCTGTCAAATCTCTCGTACCCCCGCCTAGGCGATTGCTTCATCCAACAAACTTGATCTTCCTTACCAGGAACTTGGAATCCTTCCGACTCTGTCATGTATATCTATCCCTCTATTGCTAGAAACACTCTGATTGAAGTGTGTCTGACCACTGTTGAGAAGATCCCATTGTAGTCCACCTCCTCTCTCTGTGTGAAACCCCTTGCAACAACGCGAGCTTTATACTTGACCCCTTCTGCCGGTGACATCCTTTCCTCTTTATTGAAGATCCACTTGCAAGTCACAATCTTTCTGCCTTCTGGCCTTGTGATCAACTCCCAAGTCTGATTCCTGTGAAGAGACTCAATCTTATCACCCATAGCCGCATACCACTGAGATGACTCTGAATATGTATATTATTTATTGAAAGTAGGAGGTTCCGTAAGAACGGGCTCCACTTTCTCAGCAACCAGCAGTGCATAAGACACCAAGTCTTCAAATCCATACCTCTCCAGAGGCTTCCCGAGATTAGCTCTTCTAGACTTTCCTTGTGCTAACCCATGTTCCTCGGGAACTGAACTTGAACTTTCTGGTGCTTCAGTCTTTGTCTCTGTTGGTGGATCCTGATTAACATCTGACTGTGGGACAACTAACTCTTCAGTATCTTGTTGCTCCACCTGTTTATCAACACCGCCAACACTTGAAACAATCGTGAATTTACTAGTCCATACCTCATAGGGAACTTTGAGGCCAATACCGTTATGAAGTCCATGATTAATCAAGTAACATATTGTACTAAGCGCTTCTGCCCAGAAACGTTTAGACAACTCTGTATTGGAGAGCATGCACAAAGCTCCCACAAGCAATGCCTGATTCATCCATTCTGCTACACCATTCTGCTGTGGCGTGCCTCTGCGGGTGAGATGTCTAGAAATCTCCACCTCTCTGCAAAACGAATCGAACTCAGTACTGCAGAACTCCTAACCATTATCTGTCTGGAGCATCTTGATCTTCTTCTCTGTCTGGTTCTCCACTTGTCTTCCAGTCCTTGAAATCCCTTAGAGCCCCATTCTTGTGCTTCATAATAACCACCCAAGTCCTCCTCGAATAATCATCAACCATAAACAAAAGATATCTGTGCCCTCTTAGAAATCCCTGACGTAAAGGTCCCCAATACTCTGAGTGGATGTAATCCAGAACGCCCATAAGATCCTTGATCTTATGGCCATAAAGAAGATCTCTGTTAGTCAACTCATGCATCTCTCTAGTGCTCATGTGATCGAGCTTGATATGCCACAGCTTAGACATATCTCCCTCGTTCACCTCTTCTGATGTAGCCTTAATCGACTCTGCAAGCATCTTTACTTGGAGGAAATACAAGGAGCCCTGCTTAAGGCCTTTCAACACCACTTCTGAACCATTCCAGACACTAATTGTTCCACCTTTACCTTTGAAGCTGAACCCTTTGCTGTCTAACTGACTAAGAGAAATTAGATTCTTCGTCATACGCGGAACGTGTCAAACCTCGTTCAAAGTGACAATCCTACCATCATGAGTCCTGACCTTAATCGAACCAATACCAACAACCTTGCAGACTGCACTGTTGGCCATACTTATTTCACCGCCATCCACTTGCCTGTAATCAGTAAACCATTCTCTCCTAGGACTAATATGGAAAGAAGCTCCTAAATCAAGAATCCACGTATCGGATGCACATGCTGATTCTGATGTTGCTAGAGCATAATCCTCATCTGAACTGCTATCCTTAGCCATCATGGCCTCTGCTCTGACAGGTGCCTTGCCTTGCTTCTTTCTGGGACAGTCGAACTTCCAATGCCCCTTCTTTTTGCAGAAATTACAGATATCCCCAGGCTTCGGACCTTTCTTGTGTGAAGAATTACCTTTATTGTTCTTCCTCCCCCTAGAACCCCTGTTGTTGCTACTACTAGCAACCAAACCTGATGACTGGGTACCTGCCTCATTCCCGCTCTCCTTTCGGCGTAACTCTCTCGTCTTGAGAGAAGTTTTCACTTCCTCTAGAGAGATACCATCTTTACGATTTATGCACGAATCGACATAATGTTCATAAGACATAGGTAAAGATACTAAAAGTTGCAAGGCTGCATCCTCGTCTTCTACAACTACTCCTATATTACGCAGTTCAAGTAATGCAGAAGCAAATCTATCAAGATGATCATTTATGGGCGTACCTTCAGTCATCCGACAATCATACAGCTTCTTCTTTAGGTATAACTTGTTGGTTAATGAACGTTTATGTACATGTCTTCCAACATTAACCAAAGATAGCTTCCAGAGTCCGTTCCTGTAACATTGGTTAAGATCTCATCATCCAACTGTCTGACGATCTTGGCGTGAGCCTTTTGATCTAACTTCTTCAATGCCGCCGCCTCCTTCGCTGTTTCTTGCTTGTCCTTCTCTGACTGTTCTGCAGTAGCTTCTGTGGTGACTGACTTACCCTTGGGATCCTTGCGTTCCCTGATTGCAATCTCCAATGTTCCCATAAATCTTTGTCTATCAACAAAGCCTTCATCTTGATCTGCCAGAGAGATAAACGATTCTTCCCATTGAACCTGTCGATCGAATCTGCTCCTTGACCCATCTTCTTGTTCTCTGCAGTGGAATCCCTGAACCTCCAACCACGAACCAAAGCTCTAGAATAACCAGAGCTCTGATACCACTTGTTAGAGCAATAACAAGACTTGATAAGAAAAAGCGAGCAATCACAAGAACACCGATATACGTGGTTCACCAACTTGGCTACATCCACTGGGAGGGGAGAGAATATTATTATCAATCTGAAGAAACGATTACAAAGATCACACTACTACTGCTACATGAATTATTGATCACAATAATTCATAACTGTGTAACTGTAGAATTACAGACCTTCTCTCTGAGCACTCTAATGATTTATCTGACTTTCGGCTAACTTTGATCTAAACTAATGGCATCTATTAATACCCGTGAAGTCTATCTCAAAGTCTGACAGGAACTTGGAATTCTAGTACGAAATTGACTTGAAAACCTTCCCTTCTGCGAAACTGCACATCGTCTGAAATCCTGCTGCTGTTTGGTCTATGGTCTGCCTGGGTGTGTCCATTGGTCCGGTCGGACCTTTCCTCGTCCAGTCGGATTCCCTACACTACCCGCCCGGATCAACTTCAATTCTCGAAAGCTAATTTCCGACGTAAGATTTCTGATTCACCTTTTTGCCTTGGTCCGGTCGGGTCTTTCACCTGGTGCGCCCGGACCCAATCTGCTCCGTCCCGGAATCATGAGATTTCTCTATCGTTTAACCCTTTAACTCGGCATCCCAAATTCAAAGGCATTAACTGTAAGTATCCTTCCCCTCGGATGGCGAACACAGGCTCGCTCAAAGGAAGAAAAGCCAAACACGTGAACTAAACAAATTTAACGGAGTCGCCACATTTGTTAACTTTTAACCCAACAAATGAAAATGGTTAGAGATTTAAGAGTTCGGAGGTCAGGTTACGACTTGGGAAGAGTTTTACGTCACCCAAGTCGCCTCGGACAAAGCCGAGTCTCCCTTATGTTTGTTAACGAAAAGTGCATGTGTGTGTGTGTTTTTAACAGAAAACTGTAGTTTTAACTGGTTATTGATTTTAACAGAGGAAAAAAGGTTTATTTGCATAAATATTGACAAAACAAGACAGAAAGGAAAAAAAATCCCTCTGACCCAACTTAGCCGTACGGCTAGGAGGGGTCTTCTCGGGGATTTTACAGTTTGTCCAGAAACTGTCCAGTTTCAGGCAGAAACTGAGTATTCTGCTGAAACTGGACTGATCTGTGTACTTGCAGTTTGAATGTTAACCAACAAACTTTGATTAAAATCATTCCTATGCACATTAATCACCAAATGACCCTCAAATACATGGATTTGAGTGTGATTAAGGCAATCATTGGAGAAAATTAAAAAAGGTGATGAAAATGGCCTTTGAGCCAAGATAACCATTTTGATGAGTAAAGTTGTAAACTTTATCATCAAAAATGGTATCCTTAACAAGATTAAACCTTTAGGGACAATAAAATGACATAAATATTGAATCTTTATGACCCAAATGTGGGATTTAAGGCTAAATCAAGGTTGGGATGAAAAAGATTGGGACTTTATCACCCAACATGATCATCATGGCCAAACATGAACATTATTAGCATAAAGATACATGATTTCACCATAAAAATGGATCATCAAGCTATTTAAAAACAATAAACTAACAAATCATGATCTCCCTTAGGTTTTAACCCTTGATCACATACAAGAATGTGAGGGCACCTTGGATCATTTCATGATTTGGTTCCAAGATATGAACAACAAGAATAAAAGTTGCTTGAAGGACAAGACTTGCAATGTATGTAAATGCTTGACAAGGACAAGGCTTTTAAATGCAAATAAGCAAGTAATATGAACAAGAACAAAGAGTTTTGAGATGGAGAGAAGATGGGGAGAAGGAGGCTTCACCTATGATGGTTATGGCCTATCTTCCTCTCTTTTTCACTCAAAGATTTAATGGTATTTGTTTCAGATTGAAATCCTACAGAGTTTCCCTTTGAATTTGTATTTTTCCCCCCTGAAATGATCAGCAAGGGTCTCAATTTATAGGGACTGAGGGTGCCTAAACCAGCCGTATGGCTAGGCCCCTCTAGTGCCCAAACCATCCGTACGGCTCAGGTTGGCGAGCTTCAGGATTTTTTCAATTTTAATCCCAGAGTAGTCCTGGGATTTTAGGTTTATCCTATGGAAAGGGTTTACTTACATAAGGAAGCGTGAATCTTGGTGAGGCAGAGGCGGGACATGGTTAATTGGCTCTATGGAGAGGGTTGACTTTCATAAGGAAGCTTGAATCTTGGTGAGGCAGAGGCGGGACATGGTCAAGTTGGCTCTATGGAGAGGGTTGACTTTCATAAGGAAGCATGAGTCTTGGCGAGGCAGAGGCAGGACATGGTCAACTTAGCTCTATGGAAAGGGTTGACTTACACAAGGAAGTGTGACTCTTGGCGAGGCAGAGGCGGGACATGGTCAACTTGGTTCTATGGAGAGGGTTGACTTACATAAGGAACCATGACTCTTAACAGGCAGAGGCGGGACATGGTCAACTTGGCTCTATGGAGAGGGTTGACTTACATAAGGAAGCGTGACTCTTGGTGAGGCAGAGGCGCGACATGGTCAACTTGGCTCTATGGAGAGGGTTGACTTACACAAGGAAGTGTGACTCTTGGCGAGGCAGAGGCGGGGCATGGTCAACTTAGCTCTATGGAGAGGGTTGAATTACATAAGGAAGCATGACTCTTGGCGAGGCAGAGGCGGGACATGGTCAAGTTGGCTCTATGGAGAGGGTTGACTTACATAAGGAAGCGTGACTCTTAGTGAGGTAGAGGCAGGACATGGTCAACTTGGCTCTATGGAGAGGGTTGACTTTCATAAGGAAGCATGACTCTTGGCGAGGCAGAGACAGGACATGGTCAACTTGGCTCTATGGAGAGGGTTGACTTTCATAAGGAAGCATGACTCTTGGCGAGACAGAGGCGGGATATGGTCAACTTGGCTCTAAGGAGAGGGTTGACTTATATAAGGTAGCGTGACTCTTGGTGAGGTAGAGGCGGGACATGGTCAACTTGGCTCTATGGAGAGGGTTGACTTTCATAAGGAAGTATGACTCTTGGCGAGGCAGAGGCGGGACATGGTCAACTTGAATCTATAGAGAGGGTTGACTTTCATAAGGAAGAATGACTCTTGGCGAGGCAGAGGCGGGACATGGTCAAATTGGCTCTATGGAGAGGGTTGACTTACATAAGGAAGCGTGACTCTTGGCGAGGCAGAGGCGGGACATTGTCAACTTGGCTCTATGGAAAGGGTTGACTTACATAAGGAAGCGTGACCTTTGGCGAGGTAGAGGCGGGACATGGTCAACTTGGCTCTATGGAGAGGGTTGACTTTCATAAGGAAGCATGACTCTTGGCAAGGCAGAGGCGGGACATGGTCAACTTGGCTCTATGGAGAGGGTTGACTTACACAAGGGAGCATGACTCTTGGCAAGGCAGAGGCGGGACATGGTCAACTTGGCTCTATGGAGAAAGTTGACTTACATAAGGAAGCGTGACTCTTGGCGAGGCAGAGGCAGGATATGGTCAACTTGGCTCTATGGAGAGAGTTGACTTACATATGGAAGCATGACTCTTGGCGAGGCAGTGGTGGGACATGGTCAACTTGGCTCTATGGAGAGGGTTGACTTACATAAGGAAGCATGACTCTTGGCGAGGCAGAGGCGGGACATGGTCAACTTGGCTCTATAGATAGGGTTGACTTTCATAAGGAAGCGTGACTCTTGGCGAGGCAGAGGTGGGACATGGTCAACTTAGCTCTATGGATAGAGTTGACTTACATACGGAAGCATGACTCTTGGCGAGGCAGAGGCGGGACAAGGTCAACTTAGCTCTATTGAGAGGGGTGACTTACATAAGGAAGCATGACTCTTAGCGAGGCAGAGGCGGGACATGGTCAACTTGGCTCTATGGAGAGGGTTGACTTACATAAGGAAGCATGACTATTGGCTAGGCAGAGGTGGGACATGGTCAACTTGGCTCTATGGAGGGTTAACTTACATAAGGAAGCATGACTCATGGCGATGCAAAGGCGGGACATGGTCAACTTAGCTCTATGGAGAGGGTTGACTTTCATAAGGAATGGGTCTTACGTCCTACTAAGGGCGGCCGGGGACAAGGGTCTCAACCTATAATGACTATTCTGAGTCAAGGTTTGACTTGGGTCAACTCCACTTTTGGGGAGTTTGACGGGAAAACTGGTCTTACGTCCGACTAAGGATTGCCGCGGACAAGGGTCTCAACCTATAATGACTCTTCTGAGTCAAGGTTTGACTTGGGTCAACTCCACCTTTTGGGAGTTTGACGGGAAAACTGGTCTTACGTCTGACTAAGGACTGCCGGGGAGCAACAAATTTTCACAATGGGACCACCTAAATATGTTCACTTAGGGGAAGGATTTTACTGGGCTTAAGTCATGGACGGCCGGATCAATCATGCTGGGATAGCAAATAAACAAGTAAATGGGCTTACGTCGCATGGGGACCGCCGGAGTTAATTATTCACATTCAAGGGAACTTAATTCTTTTCTAAGCCAAGAGTCATGTTTGCATGAGCCAAGGAGAAGCAAATGTTTGGGGCATTTATGATATGGTTGGGGGTTTTGAATGAGGGGTCATAAAGCCAACCTTCCAACAAGAAATCATCAATTATTTCAGGGCTAAAGTAGCCGTACGGCTATGGAAGTGGGTGCCCTTTTTCATTGAATTTTGTCCTGGGTCTGGTCATCTTCTCAAGTTCCCTCTCCAGAAGAATTTCATTTTCTTCGTCCTTCGAAGCTTTTCTTTCCATGGAATCTTTTCTTATGGAGAAACCACCAAAATTGTCCAAGATTGATCAAGAATGCTTTGAGGGCAACCTTAGGCTTTGGATGTGGCATCATATGAGGGAGAACAAGGGTATTTTCTGAGCCAAATTTGGACTTAGATCTCTTTGGTCTCTCAAGGAATTCATCCCGGATCTTGAGCTTTTGAGGGCCGCTGCGTCCTTTTAGGATATCCGAAGACATGTGTATTGATTTTCCTACAACAAAATTACTCCGACATATGAGGATTTCAATGCTTTGGTGGGAGGTATGGACACAGAGGTCGTTGCTCTTCCCTCAATCGACGATATGATGTGTGTTGAAAGGTTGGTCATGCTTCTTGCCATTTCTTTGGAAGAAGCTCAATGCATGGTCCTTAATCATACCTTTATTGACATTTCGAGTCTTCCCGAGAAATTCATGGATCGCACGGATGGGGCCTCTTGGAACGCCTTTGGGTTGTGCGTTCTTGCCTTCTTCTACATGGTTGGCTCCATGGGTACTTGTCATAGGGTTTTGCTGAGCATCCTCGAGGAGTGTCTTGCGGGGAAGGACATTGTTCCTTTGATCTTGGGGGAGACCCTTCATGGCATGGATCGCTTAGCCTTGGGTGATGGTTTTATGCGCAGTGGCAGCCCCGTCCTTCTTATCATGTGGCTGCGGGAGAGACTGATGGCCGTTCCCGAGGCTCCTTTTCTCACAAACCATGGTCTTATTCTTTGAGGGGCATACTTTTGGAATTTTCTCAGGGTGACTGGGAGGCTTATATGGCTCAACTCCGGACTTCACAGATCGGGTCCCACATTGGTGTATTGGCTCCGTGAGGGAGTATCAGGATGACTCCCCTATTGTTCAGGTGCCGGGACTCTTGGGGTCGTCCTTCTACATCCCTGCATTAGTCCGCAGACAGTTTGGGTTACCACAGACTCCTTTGTTGGCGTGGTCGGGTATTAATCCGGAGCGTTTGAGACCTCTGTCGTTATCTATGTGGGATCCGTTCACCATTTCACTCCTTTCCTGGTCATGGTCACTCCTTTCCCAGTCATGGACATGTTCCCTCTTTCTGGCTCGGGTACTTCTCAGGGGTGTGACTAGCGCGGTTTTGACCATAGTTTTACTGGATTGGTATGAACAGACCATGGGGCAGACTCAGAGACTCATTGAGGAGAGGCGTGAGGCCATTCTTGGGGGTGATTGTGATGCAAGTAGGGTTTTGGGGGAGGCTGAGGCCGTGTCGAGTGGCCACAACCGTACTGGGGACGTCGTTGAAGACTATCGAATCATGGCTGAGAGGAAGATGGCCATGGCGCCTAAGCTCGAGGCACGGATGGAGGATCTCCGGGCTAAGGCAGCAGTTGACATGGCTTTGAGGGCGACTGGGCTCGCAGAGGAGACCGGGAGAGTAACCGAGCTTGGGAGAAAAGAGATCGAGATCTTTGATGTGAAGAAGAAGAAAACTCGGAGGAGTCAAAAGAAGAAGCGGAAAGTCGAGGAGTAGTGATGATTCCTACTGTCCTAAGTATCCACCCATTGCCATTACTGTAGACACCCCGCCTTGGACAGCTCACCCCGATTGCATGGTTGATTTTGTGTTTCTCCCTCTTTTAAGTGTTTTTTGTCAGTTCCTGTTGTTGGGTTTCGGAGTAACATGCGCAGCGGAATTTAGCATTTAAAATTTATGAAACCCAAAGCCCATAGATCCGTTCATATGATTAAATCAAATACAACAATATGAATAGTGGAAAAACTAACCCTTGATGAATTTGAATTCTAGCTTTGATATTGGTGGAGATTTGAAGCTTGATCACAATGAAAGTAAGAACACGAACTTTGAAGATGATGAGCTTCACCCTCTAGCGGTATCCACACCACGAACGAATATCAAGGAGCTTCTTGATCTTGGTTGCGAGACCAAATTGTGAAACACGTTTTCACAATCAATATGAACTATATGGAATTTTCTTTGTGTATTATTTTGTTCTTCAATCAAGGATTTCTTAGAACAAAATAAAACTCTCTCAAACCCTTTGGAGACTTGCACAAAATCTATGTTTTGTTATGGCCCGAATTTGGCTGTTTATATACAAGTAAAACCTATTCCAAATAGGAAACTTGTGTCTAAACCCGTCCAAAATTCTTTTCCAAAACAAATTAGGAAACCAGTCCCGACATGGTGTGCGGCCGCCCAAAACCCTTGTGCGGTCGCACATCTATCTGGAAGGTTTCTGGTACTATCTGACCCAAACTGTGCGGCTGCCCAACCCTGTAGATACCCCGGGGGAACCACGGCTTGGCTAGAGCGCGTGAGTTATCCTAGGATGTCTAACTTGTTTTAGAGTCGCCACCTATGTTTTGAGGAACATAAGAAAAACCTATTGATAATAGCCTAGATTTGATTACGAAAACAGAGATTCTTTGTTTTGAGGTTCGGGGGTTAGATTACGAGATGGGAAGTACCAAACACCCATCTCGCCCAACTAAATTTGGTCTTGCTTGATCAAAATCTACATGAATGAAAATGTTCTTCTTCTTCTTCTTTAAGTCATAAAAGGGGGTTTTAAAATAGAGTTTGGAATGTAGGAGATAACTCCTTAACCAATCTCAATGAGATGAGGTGATCATTAGAGTCATGTCCCAAAATGATTTGGGTGATTGCACATTTGATTAAAGTAAAAGAGAGAGAGGAGATGAAGTAGAAAAGAAAGGAAAAGATGGACTTTTACCTACAATTTGAAGACCTTCAAATATTGCTTGATGAAATCCTTGGAGAACCTTTAGAAAGTGGTTTTGGTATAGTTTTTGTAAGTTCAATTTCCGGTCCTTGAAAATGGAGGTAAAGAGAGGTTTTTATAGGTGAAAGAGGGGTGTTTTTGGTGCCAAAACTCAGTCACCAAGAAATCCTTCCCGGGCAAAATCCTGTAAATTGAGCAAGGGAGAGAATCCTGGCCAAAAATCTGTAACTGACGCCCAGAGGCGCGCGCTTCCTGCCTTGGGGGTGGGAGGCGCGCGCGCCTGGCTCCTCCTGTCGGAGGCGCGCGACTCAGAGAAGGCAATTTTGACAGAATGGACTAGAAAGTCAGCTCTGTTATTCAGTTTAGTCCATGGACTTAACGAAGTCAGTCAGGAACTTAACGGAAGTGACAGAAACTAACGAGAAACGCTTAAAATGGGGAGAAACACAAGATCAAATGTGCAATCGGGGTGAGCGGTCCAAGGCGGGGTGTCTACAGAGCCCCTCGGCGACGTGGATTGCAAAGCAAAACGCGTCGACGAAAGTTAAAAAACACCCGCCGAGGACATCACCAAGAAAAAAAAAGCAAAGACTCGATGAAAGCAAGAATTTGAAATTGCGAGAGAGAGTGGTGCGCTCCCTGTGTGAGCGGCTTTTGTTGATAGAGGGGGTGGCATGATTCGTTAGGTGAACCTGCCGGCTGAATATGTTGAATGAGGCCGTTAGTGAACCTTGATGAGGCCGTTAGTGAACCTTTGAAGAGGCCGTTAGTGAACCTTTGAGGACGAATCCGTTAGTGAAATCCGTTGATGAGGCCGTTAGTGAACCTTTGGAGAGGCCGTTAGTGAACCTTTGAAGAGGCCGTTAGTGAACCTTTGAGGACGAATCCGTTAGTGAAATTCGTTGATGAGGCCGTTAGTGAACCTTTGAAGAGGCCGTTAGTGAACCTTTGAGGACGAATCCGTTAGTGAAATCCGTTGATGAGGCCGTTAGTGAACCTTTGAAATGAGGCCGTTAGTGAACCTTTGGAGAGGACGAATCCGTTAGTGAAATCCGTTGATGAGGCCGTTATTGAACCTTTGAGGACGAATCCGTTAGTGAAATCCGTTGATGAGGCCGTTAGTGAACCTTTGGAGAGGTCGTTGGTGAACCTTTGAAGACGAATCCGTTAGTGAAATCCGTTGATGAGGACGTTAGTGAACCTTTGAGGATGAATCCGTTAGTGAAATCCGTTGATGAGTTATTGCTTTGGAGTGTCGTGCCACTTGGAGTCACACTTGACTTTTTGAATTGTGGGGTGCGGGCACAGTTGACCGCGACCAGAAAATGTTCCTGCTGGGGATGAAATGTTGAGATTGACCCTTGAGGGGGGTATGGTACCCGTGACAGAACTTAGGGAGTTTGGAATCCGTGGGGAAACCTTGATACGGTGCATGGATTCTTGCATGGGAGACTGCTTCTGAACCTGCCTGATGATGGGAAGAGCGCACGTTCGGGCCTCGTTATGGGACGCGCGCGCCTCTGATGAGTATGTCGGGGGGCGCGCGCCTGGTGCATAAGTTCAGCATATTTAAACAGGTTGTTCGCTGTTTTCGGCTAGTTTTCAAAAATTTGAAGAACCCTCCAAATTCCAAGCCCAATTTTTGTAGAGAAATCACCCCAAAACACTTTCTTGCTGCTCTAGGGTCAATTCCGTCAAAGAAATGATGTCGGATCGTCAGCAATCACCTCCGTTTGAGATGCCACAGGGCGAGGAGCCCGAAATTGGGGTTGAAGTTATGGACCCGAGCTTGCTTACTTTCCGGCCTCATACCCACATTTCTCACTTCGTGACTTCGGGTTTGGTAAGAATGACTCACCTTTCTTATCGATTTCGGATTTCATGAAGTTCCGTTTTCTTTACCCGAAATATTGCTGCAGCAGCTTTATTGATCATTCTTTGCAAGTTGTTTGTTATTGCTGATTTGTTGTAAGAAACATGTTGGGACGTCCATTTTCATGTTCACACACTTGCTTGTACATTGTTCTGCCATTGAAATCTCTGTGTTGAGTTCATCCGTTTTCTAGCAGTCATGCTGATGAAATTTTTGCTGTTCCTTCTTTCCTTTCAGGAGTGGACCAGTCTGACAGAGATTCGTGGTGGGGCTCATGGGCCCATCTCTATATGGAAGAGGTTGCCTGAGAATGTTCGGGCCCGAGTCACAGGGACTCATTTTGGTCTTTTTGTCACTAGCCTCCCAGCTTTGAAGAATGACCCCGATGTGGTCCAGGCATTGAGGGAGAGATGGTGGGACACCACCCATACCTTCCATTTACCCATGGGTGAGGTGACTATGACGCCTACCGATTTCACAGCTTTGACGGGTTTGCCGTTCATGGGGGTGCCTGTCCCTTTTGGTTTGAGAGGGGCTGTTCGGACTCCCGACGAGTTACTGGCTTTGGTTGACTGCCGGTTCGAGGTTAAGAATTCTTGAGTGACATGGAGGTGAATCCGGGCTTATTTCAGCATCTTGATGGCTGAGGCTCGAGGTGTTACTGCTGATCGGGTTGATGCCGTGGCCCGTTGCTTCATTTGGTACTTGTTATCCCATACTCTGTTTGCCAACGGGGGATCTTCGGCCTCTTTGGCTCTGCTTAACTTGTTAGTGGACTTGGACCAGATCGGCCAGTATAACTGGGGCGCAGCAGGCTTGGCTGTTTGTTACCACGACATGGATTTGACCACCCGCTCGACCACCAGCTCTGTTACGGGCTTCAGCTTGCTGTGGGAGGTATACCACTTACTGTCCCTTTTATATTCCCCTTGCCTTGGTCATAACTGCCTTTTCCATTGACTGTCATTGACTTTGTTTATGCCTCTTGTCTACAGCTTTGGGCTTTTGCTATCCTGAATCTGAGGGATTTCAAGATTGCCAAGGAAGGCCAGCCCCAGTATCCGGACTGCGCACGATGGGCGTACAAGGAGAGGAATGTGAAGACTGGCACGAACCCCATTAGTCTTACTTCGGCCCGACGGCACTTGGACACCTTGAGGCCTGAGTCTGTTGCCTTCTCTTTGTATCCGTGGAGATCAGTTCAGCACTGGTTTGAGCACACTCTTATTCCTACCCGTTCTCGGCTTTTGATGAGTTCGGGTGAGTGCATGGCTCTGTACTTGGGGGACAGAGTGTTTTGGCAGCATGGTACCCAGGTGACAGACTTTTACACCCCTCCTCGTCCTGCAGTTCCAGACGTTCCTCCTTTCTGCCCTCGTAACTAGAGGTTACTTTCAGAGGCTGATCGCACGGCATATATGGTAGGGGTTGATGTCGTCCCTTATATTCACTTGGACCAGGATTATGGCCTCTTCAGGGAGAACAACTTGATGCAGGGCTTTATGTTTGCTGATCCGAGGAGATCACAGGCTGCTCCTTCGACCTCCGCTCGGTTTTATACTACCGGAGCCGGGTATTGTTTTGATGCTCCTTTGCCTCCTCCTTATTACACTTATTCCAACTTCGGGGTCTTTGAGGAGTAGAGGGAGATTGTTCCCGAGGATATGTCACCAGAGAGAGAGCCTCCCGCTCAGGCTGCTGTGGTATGTTTTTCTGACCATCTTTGCATTTCTCAGTTCCAGTCTTGTTTTTCTGTCCTTTATATTGATGTAATTTCCTTTTCCTGTTCTTTGTTGCAACAGGTGCCCGTGGCTGCTTATAGGCACTTGGGTAGGCAGAACAAAGGGATGAGGCGGAGGCTCCGTCAGCTGGAGGAGAGGGTGCGGGAGCTGTGCAGGGATATTGCTGCCATGACTAGAGATGCTGCTGGTGCTGTCTCTGGTGCTGCGAGAGGAGCTGCCTGTAATGCCCATCCTTAATTTCGTTAAATATTTGACTTATTTGTTAAATTTTTGACTTGCTTGTTAAATTCTTGGCTAGCATATTTATATGCTATTTTATTTGAGTTAATTATTTAACTACTTTAGAAAATTAAGGTGGTTAAATGTCAAAGTTGAAAGCTTAGGGGCCTTTTTTGTCAAAGTTAGAACTTGAGGGGCCTAGTTGTAATTCTTGGAAACTTGTTAAGTATATCACCTTGGGTTTTTCTCTGAGAAACCATTTTCCCTAAATTTCTCTACGCATACTCCTTCTGTTCTAAAGTAGGTTTAGGGTTTACCCTATTCTCGACTCCTCGAGCTTAATTATTCCCCTGTTCGTGATTCCGGTCCCGGATAAATATTCGTGGCGTTGAATAGAGCGTTCCAGGCCGATCAGAAATTTATTTGGGTCAACTTGATTTTTGACTAGGTAAGTTATTGACTCCCCCTTACTTGTAATAACATGTATATATGTTATTCCCGATACTTGTTCTTGTTAAAATTGTGTTTTGAGTAATTTTTGTGATACTTGTAAATTTGGTACGAATGGAGTATTCGTATGAAATAAAAGAATGAAATAGGCTTGCAAAGTATCCTGGGAAAGTTAGAAAAATTGTACTCCTATTCGTGAGACGGTAAAATAGTAACTCGATTTAAATATTATTAGAAAAATCGTACCATTATTTGTGGTACGGGGAAATGAATGGAAGTATCCCTAGATGGGTATATTAGTATAAAATAAAATTGTACTTATACTTTTGGGGACGGTGAAATATTGAAATGAAATAAAAGGAAATTGCCCTATTATTTATGGGACGGTAAAAGAAATGAATTGAGCCTCAAAATAATGTTTTGGGTATTGCCTAAGAGTTAATAAAAGTTACTCCTACGCTTGGGACGGAAAATTATTTAACCTGGGAAAGAATTCGGATTTTGGCATTTTTGGGCCTTGGGCGACCGCCCATTTTGGGCTGGGCGACCGCCCATCTATCTGAAGTATTTTGTTCTTGGAAAGCCTGATTTTGGGCGACCGCCCACACCATTTTGTGCGGCCGCCCATATGTCCTGAAAAATTGTAAAACTTGTTTAATGATTGTATAAGTTGGAAATAACCCTTGTTAAGGCATATAGCCTTAGGATAAGATGTCCTAGTAAGTATTGTGATACCTTAGGAGTATCAGAAGTGAGTCTTGAACATGATTACTCATTAAATTAAAATGAGAACTTGAGTATAAAAGGAAGAACTCTTTTATATGTCTTGAAAGTGCTATGAACAAGCACTTATGTGTTATGCTTGTCTTGAAGTCAATGATTGTGCACCTTAGGGGCATTAAAATAATGACTTGAGATTGAATATCCTATGTAGGGGATTAAGAACTTGTAAGTATGAGTGGTATAGCTCATTTACTTAATTTGAACTTGAAATAGTCTTGGTCTAGGTTTAGGGTACTACCCTAGATGGCCTAGATGAGTGTTGTAGAACACTCTAGTATTGAAAAATAGTCTCTTTGTGAATAAATGAAAGGTGGACTTGAATCATAATTAAATGATAACTTGAATATATGAGTAATAACTCTTTTATGTGTCTTGAAGTCAATGTTTGTGTACCTTAGGGACACCAACTAATGTCTAGAGCTTGAATGTCCTAAGAAAAGGATTTGGAAAATAATATGTGAAAGATGTACAATTCATCTTCCTAGCTTGAACTTGAAGTATAAGATAATTAACTCTTGTACATGTTTAACCATCCAAAGAAATGGATTGAGAACTTGGATATGAGATGATAAGATCTTGTATATGTCTTGAATGTCTTGAATGTTTTAAGATGAGACAGTAACTTGAAGTATAAGACAATGAAATCTCGTACATGACTTGAACATCCAAATAATTGGATTAAGACTTGAATATAAGATTATAAAATCTTGTACGTGCCTTGACACCAATATAGGTGTATGGTAATAAACTTGAAAGAGTCTTGATGTGTATATGCAAATCTTGCATATATTTACTTGATAGAATGTGGCTTCTTGATTGATTGGTACATGGTATGAATAACCAAAGAATTGGGTTATGAAACTAGTTAGAGAATGATTAACTCTACTGTATACCTGAATTTGATACGTGTGTATTGTAAGTGTTATGAACAAACACTAAAGTGCTAGTGATTGGTTTTAATCGTGTATATACTAAATGAAGTATATAAAGAATAAAGAAGATATCTTGTCTTGAAATGGGTTCCTAAAGAAAATAGGGACTAATATGAAGATAATTCATATAATCATGAATACTACGATTTAAGTTAATAAGAATAATTACAGAACACAATATGTGTTAGAAAATGTATTCGATTACTAACGATACATATACGTGAAGCATGACTGTGTCTAGGTACAATGTGACCTATTCTACTACGTGTTTAGAGTATAATGTATTGAGCTCTATTTGATAGTAAGGGTATCGTGATAGACACTTTAATGTGTTAAACGTGATATGAATATGTACGTGCAAACTTGGCATGTGACAAATTGATATACCCTACTACTTGACTGAAGTCTGTTATAAATGGACTCTTACTTGGATTGATCGTGTTACATGGACACCTTATGTGCCATTGTTATCTTGGTTTGTATTCGTAATAATTGCGTACGTGTACTTGTATTCTCGTAAGCACATGATACATAATTACATGGTGCATATTCTCGTGAGCACATGATACATAATTACATGGTGCATATTCTCGTGAGCACATGATACATGATTACATGGTGCATAAAGAATAGTCCACTAATAAGGGACTGAGTTCTGTTCTCGTAGTTCAAGTAAACATCTACTTGTGCATTCTTGTGTGAGTCCAGCTGGTTCTCCTTGCTTGTTCGAAAATATATAGGTTCACGCTTGTCGCGAGAGCTGGGGTTTAAGTGACAATCGGGTCCCTATGTATTTCCGCCTGACCCCTTACTACCGGCCATAGTAAGGGCATAGCTTCCTTGGTTGGAGCAATAAGCCTGACCTAAGTGAATGCTAACTCCTGTCCTGTTCACCACGTGGATCTTGTTCTTGTGAATGACACTGGTTACCAGGTCTTCTTATATACTGCACAACAGTCTCTTGTTCCTGTTCTTGGTTGTCCTCAGCTAGAAAAGCATCGACAACAAATGGTATTCTTGGGAGGAATAAGGAAGGATTCAGGTACAATGCGTGATAGGCCTATGTGCATCTTGGTGAGTTGGTCTAGCCTCTCCCTCTACTTGACTACTTGTTACCTGAACCTTTCTTGAGCTTGATTACTTGTTGAGTTGGCTTAGCCTCTCCTATACTTGTTACTTGATGATACTTGATATATGTTTAGTTGAGTATCTACTTGTATTGCATGATAACATGACATATAGTTACATGTTAATAACTTACTGAGATTTATCTTACCCTTTATTTGTTTAATTGTTCCCCCCCCCAGGAAAGCAGGGGATAGTACGCAGTGAGGCTCGACTTAGCTGGGAACTTACTCAGCAGGATATTCTTGTTCGAAGTTAGTGTCCTTTTATATTTTGGTAAGGACGATCTTGTATGAGTTACTAAACTCTGGGCTTGTTTTGGGGTAGACTCGTGTAGTATTTGTTGTCCCTAGATAGTTCTTGTTGCTAGCTTATTTGCTAGGCATGTCTTCCACTGTATGTAACCATTTTGGTTTTAATTTTCTTGGTCTAGAACTCGTGTGAGCTATCTTAGCTCCCTACTCTTGAGTATATATATCATGTCAGTTTTGTTTATAACAGGTATTGTTCCTGTTTCCCGTTAGTTTCTTGTTTCTTGTTAGTTACGCGCACCAGGTTCGAGGTTCTATTAGGGAATCCCGGGACTTGGGGCGTGTCAGAGTGGTATCAGAGCTATGGTTTAGCTCTAAGCCTGGATAGGGTCTATGGCCTAGGTTGGGTTAGTCTTGGGTGTGTTTTCGACGCCGAGTGCCTCGTTACTTGTTGTTATACCAGGCATAGGACTGGTGTTGATAGTGTTAATCCAATTGGATTAGATGGTTTGAGAATCGAGAGCGCGAGTCTTCAAAGACTTAGGCGTATCTATCTTGTCTAGTGGACATTGTTTCGTGCTATATATGCATGCTTGTCCTTATCTCGTGAATTGCGTGGAAGTGTATTCTCTAGTAAGAGACTACGTGTTGATATTGTTATTAGTAAGAGCTTGATAGAAGTGTGGGTGATAACACCCTATACGTTCTATGTTAACTTGGTCATGTTACCTAGATGGGACATTGATGTGATACGTGTCATGACTTGACTTTCTATGTGTTAGGTCATTCTTGTTTACCACAATAGATGGTAATTACTTCTATGCTAGTATGCTTGACTATATATGTGAGCATGATAGATTTATGCATAACCTTTATGTTCTGCATTGAAAGTCTAGAAAGGGTTCTTGAAATTGTACTGGGTATTTAACCTATGTGATTGATAGTGGAATTTCTATACCAAACCAGATGGATGTATCCATTCTTGATGAGAAACTTGGATTATCTTGAGTTGTGACAGTGCGAATACAGTGCTGACATCTGGATTAATGTTCTTGACATCGATTGAGTTAAACGAGTTGAATATTCAACTTGAGAATTTCTAGATAGAGGATATATCTACCTTGTAGTGGATGTCTGAATTGAGTATCTGTGTTGACCTATTAGTGGAAACAACCAAGGTATGCGTGTTCTTGAGATATTCTTGATCTTGTTAGAGATTCATGAATGAATTTCGAAGGCAGCTCCATTATTAATTATTTGACACCGAGAGCTACATCTTTTGATGGATTGTCTCGATGGATTGATATACGTAAAGTCAGTTCTGAATATTGAAACGATGGATAACCACGACTTCAGTATCTGAGATTGCCTAGTGGATTTGACTAGTATT
This sequence comes from Campanula takesimana, assembly GCA_026119855.1. Taxonomy (NCBI): domain Eukaryota; kingdom Viridiplantae; phylum Streptophyta; class Magnoliopsida; order Asterales; family Campanulaceae; genus Campanula; species Campanula takesimana. The sequence continues at coordinate 1,514,551 of JAOWBW010000471.1, forward strand.
ACAGTGATCTGGAGGATATGACCAGTTCTATTATTTTAGTGGATATGTCAAGTTTCACCAATATAGTGGATTGACTAATCGAGTCTGTTTGACTTTATGTGTTTAGATGTTATAATTGATACATCTTGATTGCATGAAATATTTGTGAGTATATGTGTATATTCTTGATTGCTCTTGAGTTATATTTGTTAATTATATATGTTATAATCTTGATCTAGTAAAAATTCGAGGACGAATTTTCTTTAAGGTGGGGAGGATGTAATGCCCATCCTTAATTTCGTTAAATATTTGACTTATTTGTTAAATTTTTGACTTGCTTGTTAAATTCTTGGCTAGCATATTTATATGCTATTTTATTTGAGTTAATTATTTAACTACTTTAGAAAATTAAGGTGGTTAAATGTCAAAGTTGAAAGCTTAGGGGCCTTTTTTGTCAAAGTTAGAACTTGAGGGGCCTAGTTGTAATTCTTGGAAACTTGTTAAGTATATCACCTTGGGTTTTTCTCTGAGAAACCATTTTCCCCAAATTTCTCTACGCATACTCCTTCTGTTCTAAAGTAGGTTTAGGGTTTACCCTATTCTCGACTCCTCGAGCTTAATTATTCCCCTGTTCGTGATTCCGGTCCCGGATAAATATTCGTGGCGTTGAATAGAGCGTTCGAGGCCGATCAGAAATTTATTTGGGTCAACTTGATTTTTGACTAGGTAAGTTATTGACTCCCCCTTACTTGTAATAACATGTATATATGTTATTCCCGATACTTGTTCTTGTTAAAATTGTGTTTTGAGTAATTTTTGTGATACTTGTAAATTTGGTACGAAGGGAGTATTCGTATGAAATAAAAGAATGAAATAGGCTTGCAAAGTATCCTGGGAAAGTTAGAAAAATTGTACTCCTATTCGTGAGACGGTAAAATAGTAACTCGATTTAAATATTATTAGAAAAATCGTACCATTATTTGTGGTACGGGGAAATGAATGGAAGTTGTTAACCCCTAAACGAAGGCTTAGTTATAAATACCGCAAGTGCACGGGTTATTGATAGTATAGTAATGTGCAAGTACGGGTCGATCCCACGGAGAAAACGTTACTTTAGAAAATGTTTGCTTTGATGAAAGAATAGTAAAAAGTGTGATTGGGGGGTTAAATTATTTTGTCACTGAACTAGAAATATATTGCACAATACTCTAATTTTGAATTGAAAACTCTTATGAAGAAATACTTCCTGGGGTTGGGACTCAAACAATCAAATGTTCATCAAGTAATCATGCTCTTTTTAGTTTAAAGTTTCATTTTAAATCAAGGATGGTATGCTTGGCCTACACTACTTCTCACGATCAAGCAAGTAGCGTTTGTATTCTCATACTAATTATGCCCTAACTGTTTGAGAAATCCGTTTATGTTGTCCCCGCCCTGTCACAAACGGGCATTCCGGCTTATCTCTAGCTGACCATAATTAGTAAGAATCCATTAAGTTTTCTTTATGAAAATCGGCATACTTCCACTCAAGGAGCACCCCTAGGCCATTAACCTACTCTCGTGATTAATGAAACCCAGTCTATTCATATGGTTCCGTTAGTCAAGATTCCACTCTCGCTCCATCTCTTGACTAACTAAGATTCATACAAATCATGGAGCTCATCATGGTTGTAGGCGTTTTAGTACAATATGAAGAGATTGTTTAAGATGAAGAGAATAAAAATAGAGCATAATTAAAGTTGATGAACATATGGTGTTGAATTCCAACCCCGAGAAAAAGGGAGAATTACTCACAAGCCATTTGTGAAATCAAAACATGAACAAGATAAAAATAATAAGGGGAGATGAGAAACACTTATTCAGATTTGGATGAATACAAAGGGCTGAGAATAACTCTGTAAGAATATTTATTGCTTTTCCTCAAGAACACCTCCAAAAAGATATAAAATAATAATATTTGAGACTAAAATTTAGTAGAGTAATGTTACAATAAATTCTCCTCACTTAAACTACTGGTTTCTAGTCTTTTATATAGGCCATGGAGGAAGAGATGTGCTTTTTCCCGGAAGGTTTCTTGAAAAGGTGCCTTTTGGAGAAATCTGAAAAGTTGCTGAACAGGGGGTGCTCGGCCGAGTCAAGGAAAAGTGCTCGGCCGAGCAAGCCTTTGAAAATAAATCTGCCTTTCTGATTCCCTATGCTCGGCCGAGTCAAGGGTGGTGCTCGGCCGAGCACCTGGGCGGGTCTTGAACATGGTCTGGGTTGGTTTGACTTGGTTAAATTGTTCCATCTTCAACCTTTTTGCTCCGATTCACTATATGAGTCATATTTTAACCCGAAAGACCTGTTTTAACCACAAAGTAACACCAAGCATCATATCCAAATAAAAGATGTAAATAGAGATAAAAATTGACTAAATAAAGCTAGGAATTGGGATAAAAAAGTATGTAAAATATATCATAAAAGACTATAAAATAGTCGTTTATCAACTCCCCCACACTTAAACCTTGCTTGTCCCTAAGCAAGTTAGAAATTGGAAAAAGGGAAGAGAAGAATAAATGACCATACAAGAATAAGTAAAATAAATAACATGCTCTCTTTAAAAAAATAAAAATATGCCTTGATAAAAATTCTTCCTACTTATTTTTCCGTCCCTTCTATAATTCAAGAATTTTGCTCAATAGAAACTAGGATTATATTGGGAAATAGATAGAAAATTATAAGTTTCATATAGCAAGAATAAAATTTATTAAGTAGAAGCATATTGAAATAGCCAAATGAACTTTTGGATCACAAGTATGGTTTTGAAATAAATTCACTCTTTAGAGTGCTTTGTGAAGAATTGCTTCATGCTTGAAATTCATCATTTGAACATTGACTTTTATTCCTTAACTAAGATACTCATAAGTTGTTATGCACCTTGAATCACAAAAATGGAGGCGGAGGATGGTAGTGGAAAAGGCTAGAGATTATATTAGTTATACGTGGCAATTGAATATCTTGACTTGAATTGTTCCACTCTATAATGATTTATTCATTTAGATATTCGAGTGGGCAATTAACAAGAGATTTAAGTTGATTAATAGCCTTGAAAGTGGAAATGGAAAGATGGTTTTAGGTGAAGGTTTTTGTGATTCGGGAATGCATAACAATCATTCATATCTTAAAAGGAGTAAAAATAAAGATTTTTGTGATGTATAAACAAGAATGTTTTTAAAATTTTCACAAGTTAATGTAACCTAACTTAAATGACCCAAAAATCATTAAAAAAAAGTAATGCTTGTACTTAATAAAGTTTATAAATTTTATACTTATATAAAAAAAATTCATTTATTCCCAATATATTCCTGACTTCTTTTTATCAAAATTCTCAAAAGATAAAAGTTTCTAAAGAAATAAATAAGAAAATTTTTTATAAGGATAATTTGATGATTTTAAAAAGAGATTTTTTTTTTTTTTTTTTTTTGAGAATAAAAGAAAGAGATTCTACCCCCTCCCCCACACTTAAATCAAACATTGTCCTCAATGTTTTAAAATAGGACAACTTTTAAAAAGAAAAAAATTGGGGAGGAGAAGAATAAGAAGAGTAAAATAATAATATATAACAACAAAAAAAATAATCCATCGGTTACCATCCCGATGATGCTTGTTTAAGGTCATTAGCTCGACCCCTTTCTTATAATTGGAATGGCTAATGAATGGTATCGTGACGGCCTATTGTCTTTGACAATCCGCCATTCCATGCCCATTGGAATGATTGAGCTTCTGCGATCTATGCACATACGACACCCCGGTTTGCTTTCCTTCTTTGGTATCTTACCCTTTGGCATGGATTTTTCAATCTTGTCTCTAGTAGGGCACTTATTTCTAATTTCACATTCCTTGCTCATAGATTCTAACATGTTAACACCAGAGCAAGGGTTCTTAAGATTTGGATTTTTTATTAATTTAAAATTCACTTTCTCATTCCCTACGTTTAAAGAAAGTTTACCATTTTTAACATCAATGATTGCCCCCGCGGTGGCAAGAAATGGTCTACCTAAGATAACGGGAATGTTATTGTCTTCTTCCATCTCAAGAACTAAAAAGTCGACCGGGATTGTTAATTTCCCAACTCGACAAGGGATGTCTTCCATAATACCTACCGGAGTCTTAATGGAACGGTCCGCTAATTGTAAAGTTATTGTGGTGGGTTTGATTTCCCCCACACCTATTCTCTTACTAACTGATAGCGGAATGAGGCTAACACTTGCCCCAAGATCGAGTAATGCGTTCTCAACATTGAAATTACCTATGTTGCAAGGGATAGAGAAAGTGCCGGGATCTTTTAATTTTGGAGGTAGTTTACTTTGTAAAACGGCACTTACCTCTTCCGTTAGTGCAACAGACTCAAACTCCTCAAGTCTCCTCTTATTTGAAAGAATTTATTTTAAAAATTTTGTGTAAGAGGGCATTTGTTTTAAAACATCAATAAAAGGAACATTGATGTAAATTGATTTTAAAACTTCTAAAAATTTTAAAAATTGTTTATCGAGATTTGCCCTCGCCAACCTTTGAGGGTAAGGTATTGGCGGATCAAAATTCCTAGATGGTTTCGGGGATTCCGTCCCCTTCTCAACTTCCTTATTAGTTTTAAAAATTTGAGGAGTCGGACTATGGTTCTTATCACTAAGGTTTTCTTCTTTTTCACTCCCGCTATTTATCGCATTAGCATGCTCATTAGGCCTTTGCGTTTGACCGGGAAGGCTCCCTTGTGGTCTAGACGAAGCATTGGCTTGTTGAGCAATTTGGTTCTCTAGCATTTTACTATGAGCGGCTAGATTATCGAACCTGCTATTTAATGCCTTTAAACTTTCCATAACTTCATTGTTGATCTTATCTTGTGTATTTTTATTTTCGACCATGAAGTCCATTATAAGATCTAACTTTGATTTAGGGGGAGGGAAAGAATTATTGTTGAAATTTGATGTGAATCCTGGTGCTTGATTAGAAGAAGGTTGAGTGTTTAAAACATTATTGCTCTTATAGGAAAAATTGGGGTGATTTTTCCATTCGGGATTAAATGTATTTGAATACATACCCCCATTTTTCCCATGAGAGTTTGCAAAATTTGCTTGCTCACTAGGGGTAGTGTCAAGCAATTCACAACTTTGGGTACTATGTGAGTTAGACCCACATAGTTCACAAAAAACGTTCACATTGGCCACGGGATTCATATTAATATTTTCAAATTTTTTTAGAATCGTGTCAACCTTAGAAGAAAGAAGAGTAACAGCATCGATAGTGTACTTACCTGGAGTTCCTTGCGGTAGCTCCCTCTCATTGGACCATTGATAATGGTTCAATGCTATGTTCTCGATCAAGTCGTGTGCTTCGTCTACTCCTTTGTTCATAAGCGCTCCTCCAGCGGCAGCATCAATAGTCTCCCTTGTCTTGAACATGAGACCATTGTAAAATGTGTGCACGATCAACCATTTTTCCAGCCCGTGGTGAGGGCACATTCTCAAGAGTTCCTTATAACGTTCCCAAGCATCATAGAGTGACTCATTTCCGTTTTGACTAAAATTTGTGATCTTAGTCCGGATTTGGGCGGTCTTGATTGGAGGGAAGAAACGCCCAAGGAAAGCTTCCTGAACTTGGTCCCAAGTTGTTAATGAATTGTGGGGGACCGAGTTCAACCATTGTTTCGCCTTATCCCTTAATGAGAATGGGAAAAGGCGCATCCGAATAGCCTCCGGAGTGACACCGAGAACTCGGGTGGTGTCACAATACTCCCAGAAGGATTGGATGTGAAGGTGGGGATCTTCAAGTGCCGAGCCACCGAATTGGTTATTCATAACCATATGCAAAAGTTGTGGGTTGATCTCAAAGTGGGCTGCGTCGGCATTTGGTATGATGATGGGTGTCCTAGTTCCCGGGGTACTTGGGTTAACAAACTCCCGAAGGGTTCTAGGTGGTGGTGTGGCAGGTATTCCGTCACCGTCTCTATTTTGGTCACCATTTTGTGCCATTTCTGCTTCTAGGAATTCTCTGAATTTTCTTAACCTTTCGTGAAAGGTCCTTTCTGGCTCCGGATCAAACTCTTCAAGAGGCTTCCGGGCTCTTTTCATATACTCCGAGAGTACCTAAATGGAATACAAAATTAAAGACACAAATTCTTTGACGGGACGTTAGATAATCAATAAAAAAAATAAAAAAAAATTATTAAACTAAAAACTAAAAATAGAAAGCAAAAGAAAAAAAAATTTGAAAGTAAACCGTTGTCCCCGGCAACGGCGCCAAAAACTTGTTAGTCCCTAAACGAAGGCTTAGTTATAAATACCGCAAGTGCACGGGTTATTGATAGTATAGTAATGTGCAAGTACGGGTCGATCCCACGGAGAAAACGTTACTTTAGAAAATGTTTGCTTTGATGAAAGAATAGTAAAAAGTGTGATTGGGGGGTTAAATTATTTTGTCACTGAACTAGAAATATATTGCACAATACTCTAATTTTGAATTGAAAACTCTTATGAAGAAATACTTCCTGGGGTTGGGACTCAAACAATCAAATGTTCATCAAGTAATCATGCTCTTTTTAGTTTAAAGTTTCATTTTAAATCAAGGATGGTATGCTTGGCCTACACTACTTCTCACGATCAAGCAAGTAGCGTTTGTATTCTCATACTAATTATGCCCTAACTGTTTGAGAAATCCGTTTATGTTGTCCCCGCCCTGTCACAAACGGGCATTCCGGCTTATCTCTAGCTGACCATAATTAGTAAGAATCCATTAAGTTTTCTTTATGAAAATCGGCATACTTCCACTCAAGGAGCACCCCTAGGCCATTAACCTACTCTCGTGATTAATGAAACCCAGTCTATTCATATGGTTCCGTTAGTCAAGATTCCACTCTCGCTCCATCTCTTGACTAACTAAGATTCATACAAATCATGGAGCTCATCATGGTTGTAGGCGTTTTAGTACAATATGAAGAGATTGTTTAAGATGAAGAGAATAAAAATAGAGCATAATTAAAGTTGATGAACATATGGTGTTGAATTCCAACCCCGAGAAAAAGGGAGAATTACTCACAAGCCATTTGTGAAATCAAAACATGAACAAGATAAAAATAATAAGGAGAGATGAGAAACACTTATTCAGATTTGGATGAAGACAAAGGGCTGAGAATAACTCTGTAAGAATATTTATTGCTTTTCCTCAAGAACACCTCCAAAAAGATATAAAATAATAATATTTGAGACTAAAATTTAGTAGAGTAATGTTACAATAAATTCTCCTCACTTAAACTACTGGTTTCTAGTCTTTTATATAGGCCATGGAGGAAGAGATGTGCTTTTTCCCGGAAGGTTTCTTGAAAAGGTGCCTTTTGGAGAAATCTGAAAAGTTGCTGAACAGGGGGTGCTCGGCCGAGTCAAGGAAAAGTGCTCGGCCGAGCAAGCCTTTGAAAATAAATCTGCCTTTCTGATTCCCTATGCTCGGCCGAGTCAAGGGTGGTGCTCGGCCGAGCACCTGGGCGGGTCTTGAACATGGTCTGGGTTGGTTTGACTTGGTTAAATTGTTCCATCTTCAACCTTTTTGCTCCGATTCACTATATGAGTCATATTTTAACCCGAAAGACCTGTTTTAACCACAAAGTAACACCAAGCATCATATCCAAATAAAAGATGTAAATAGAGATAAAAATTGACTAAATAAAGCTAGGAATTGGGATAAAAAAGTATGTAAAATATATCATAAAAGACTATAAAATAGTCGTTTATCAGAAGTATCCCTAGATGGGTATATTAGTATAAAATAAAATTGTACTTATACTTTTGGGGACGGTGAAATATTGAAATGGAATAAAAGGAAAGTGCCCTATTATTTATGGGACGGTAAAAGAAATTAATTGAGCCTCAAAATAATGTTTTGGGTATTGCCTAAGAGTTAATAAAAGTTACTCCTACGCTTGGGACGGAAAATTATTTAACCTGGGAAAGAATTCGGATTTTGGCATTTTTGGGCCTTGGGCGACCGCCCATTTTGGGCTGGGCGACCGCCCATCTATCTGAAGTATTTTGTTCTTGGAAAGCCTGATTTTGGGCGACCGCCCATACCATTTTGTGCGGCCGCCCATATGTCCTGAAAAATTGTAAAACTTGTTTAATGATTGTATAAGTTGGAAATAACCCTTGTTAAGGCATATAGCCTTAGGATAAGATGTCCTAGTAAGTATTGTGATACCTTAGGAGTATCAGAAGTGAGTCTTGAACATGATTACTCATTAAATTAAAATGAGAACTTGAGTATAAAAGGAAGAACTCTTTTATATGTCTTGAAAGTGCTATGAACAAGCACTTATGTGTTATGCTTGTCTTGAAGTCAATGATTGTGCACCTTAGGGGCATTAAAACAATGACTTGAGATTGAATATCCTATGTAGGGGATTAAGAACTTGTAAGTATGAGTGGTATAGCTCATTTACTTAATTTGAACTTGAAATAGTCTTGGTCTAGGTTTAGGGTACTACCCTAGATGGCCTAGATGAGTGTTGTAGAACACTCTAGTATTGAAAAATAGTCCCTTTGTGAATAAATGAAAGGTGGACTTGAATCATAATTAAATGATAACTTGAATATAAGAGTAATAACTCTTTTATGTGTCTTGAAGTCAATGTTTGTGTACCTTAGGGACACCAACTAATGTCTAGAGCTTGAATGTCCTAAGAAAAGGATTTGGAAAATAATATGTGAAAGATGTACAATTCATCTTCCTAGCTTGAACTTGAAGTATAAGATAATTAACTCTTGTACATGTTTAACCATCCAAAGAAATGGATTGAGAACTTGGATATGAGATGATAAGATCTTGTATATGTCTTGAATGTCTTGAATGTTTTAAGATGAGACAGTAACTTGAAGTATAAGACAATGAAATCTCGTACATGACTTGAACATCCAAATAATTGGATTAAGACTTGAATATAAGATTATAAAATCTTGTACGTGCCTTGACACCAATATAGGTGTATGGTAATAAACTTGAAAGAGTCTTGATGTGTATATGCAAATCTTGCATATATTTACTTGATAGAATGTGGCTTCTTGATTGATTGGTACATGGTATGAATAACCAAAGAATTGGGTTATGAAACTAGTTAGAGAATGATTAACTCTACTGTATACCTGAATTTGATACGTGTGTATTGTAAGTGTTATGAACAAACACTAAAGTGCTAGTGATTGGTTTTAATCGTGTATATACTAAATGAAGTATATAAAGAATAAAGAAGATATCTTGTCTTGAAATGGGTTCCTAAAGAAAATAGGGACTAATATGAAGATAATTCATATAATCATGAATACTACGATTTAAGTTAATAAGAATAATTACAGAACACAATATGTGTTAGAAAATGTATTCGATTACTAACGATACATATACGTGAAGTATGACTGTGTCTAGGTACAATGTGACCTATTCTACTACGTGTTTAGAGTATAATGTATTGAGCTCTATTTTATAGTAAGGGTATCGTGATAGACACTTTAATGTGTTAAACGTGATATGAATATGTACGTGCAAACTTGGCATGTGACAAAGTGATATACCCTACTACTTGACCGAAGTCTGTTATAAATGGACTCTTACTTGGATTGATCGTGTTACATGGACACCTTATGTGCCATTGTTATCTTGGTTTGTATTCGTAATAATTGCGTACGTGTACTTGTATTCTCGTAAGCACATGATACATAATTACATGGTGCATATTCTCGTGAGCACATGATACATAATTACATGGTGCATATTCTCGTGAGCACATGATACATAATTACATGGTGCATATTCTCGTGAGCACATGATACATGATTACATGGTGCATAAAGAATAGTCCACTAATAAGGGACTGAGTTCTGTTCTCGTAGTTCAAGTAAACATCTACTTGTGCATTCTTGTGTGAGTCCAGCTGGTTCTCCTTGCTTGTTCGAAAATATATAGGTTCACGCTTGTCGTGAGAGCTGGGGTTTAAGTGACAATCGGGTCCCTATGTATTTCCGCCTGACCCCTTACTACCGGCCATAGTAAGGGCATAGCTTCCTTGGTTGGAGCAATAAGCCTGACCTAAGTGAATGCTAACTCCTGTCCTGTTCACCACGTGGATCTTGTTCTTTTGAATGACACTGGTTACCAGGTCTTCTTATATACTGCACAGCAGTCTCTTGTTCCTGTTCTTGGTTGTCCTCAGCTAGAAAAGCATCGACAACAAATGGTATTCTTGGGAGGAATAAGGAAGGATTCAGGTACAATGCGTGATAGGCCTATGTGCATCTTGGTGAGTTGGTCTAGCCTCTCCCTCTACTTGACTACTTGTTACCTGAACCTTTCTTGAGCTTGATTACTTGTTGAGTTGGCTTAGCCTCTCCTATACTTGTTACTTGATGATACTTGATATATGTTTAGTTGAGTATCTACTTGTATTGCATGATAACATGACATATAGTTACATGTTAATAGCTTACTGAGATTTATCTCACCCTTTATTTGTTTAATTGTTTCCCCCCCCCCAGGAAAGCAGGGGATAGTACGCAGTGAGGCTCGACTTAGCTGGGAACTTACTCAGCAGGATATTCTTGTTCGAAGTTAGTGTCCTTTTATATTTTGGTAAGGACGATCTTGTATGAGTTACTAAACTCTGGGCTTGTTTTGGGGTAGACTCGTGTAGTATTTGTTGTCCCTAGACAGTTCTTGTTGCTAGCTTATTTGCTAGGCATGTCTTCCGCTGTATGTAACCATTTTGGTTTTAATTTTCTTGGTCTAGAACTCGTGTGAGCTATCTTAGCTCCCTACTCTTGAGTATATATATCATGTCAGTTTTGTTTATAACAGGTATTGTTCCTGTTTCCCGTTAGTTTCTTGTTTCTTGTTAGTTACGCGCACCAGGTTCGAGGTTCTATTAGGGAATCCCGGGACTTGGGGCGTGTCACTGCCCGAGGTGCTCGGGGCATGGGATGAGGCTGCAGCTGCACTGGACATTGATGAGGCTGTCTCTTCGGCGAGGCAGTCGCTGAGCAGGAGTCTGAGCCATAGTAGGAGTCTGAGCCGAGAGGGTAGCTAGAGCCGGGGTGGCGCAAGTTCGTCAGGGAGAGCTGCCAAGAGGGCCCGTCCTGATGTTGTGATTGAGACATCTGAGTCTGAGGATGATGATGACGATGATGATGAGGAGGATGATGATGACGATGAGGAGACCGAGAGCGGTAGCAGGGAGTGAGCACAGTGCTGGTGATGATGTGCCCGAGCTGTTGAGGCTGAGAGGATGAGGGATTGAAACACTTTTACTTTTGCCTGTAATAACATTTAACATGTATTTACAATCCTAGTTATCTTACTACTCATTTTATGTTCTATTAGCGACTCAATCTTAGATGTCGACTCTTTACAAACAAATGTGTGCCCAAAGGATGCTTGTTGTCGATGCTTGAACTCCTTTTTGTTGCTGGGATTTGATTTTGCTGCAGGTTGGGTATGTTGAAGTGCTTGGGTTCTGTTCTGAACTGACAAGGGCTGTTTCTGTCTGAACTGCTGTCAAAGGCGCGCGCGTCGGGCCTTGCTTGTGGGAGGCGCGCGCGTTGTGCAGCCTTGGTCGGAAGCACGCGCTTCTGGCCTGCTGAATTACAGCCCCTTTCTTTTTCTGATCAGAATGTTCCAACAGCTATAAATTTGAACCATTTTCGACCAGAATGGTCACACAACATTCTTTTGCAAACACTTTCTCCTTCTAAACCACAAAATTCTTGTCATAATGGCCCCAATGACTTTCTCCTTTGAAGTTAAGGTTTCCGTCCCCGAGGGTGAGAAGTCCGTTCTAATGGTGAACACCGTTCCAGCTGTGGGGTCCGTCTCGATGGTGGAGAAGCGTCCGAGCGTTTTTGATCGTTTAGGAAGGCCCAATGACGATGTCGTTGACCCCGTGAGACCGGTGGTTTATGTGCGGGACTATAGACCCCGTCATTTTCCCAAGAAGAAGAAAGGTAAGGGAAATTCCTCATATGTGTGGAAGCGTCCCATGGTTGTCCCTGCTAAGGCTCCGCTTGATAAGGGTAAAGGGAAAGCCGTTGATGAAGCTCCGTCCCGTCCTAGCGTTTTCTCCCGTCTTGGCGGTCCCAAGAATGTTCCGTCCCCATCCAAGAAGACTAAAGGACATAACAAGAAGCAATGGGTTGCCAAACCTAAGAAAGATTAGATTTTTCTTTGTACCCCAAGAGATTGCAATTAGACCACTTTGTTTTAGGATTTAATGTTTTGATGTCTTTCGTTGCTCAATAAATCCGTTGTAATGGTTTGAATAATTCATTGAATGAATAAGAATTGCATTTTGTTATTTGAAGTGAATTGGGTATTTTTGATATGTTTTAGACCGCACCCGAAGGTTGCCTACGTTCCTCCAGTTGGGAGGCTCAGGTCTCCGTAGTTCAAATAAACAAAGACCATTTTTTTTTTTTTTTTTTTTTTTTGTGTGTGCACCCTGTTTTTTGCCTAGACCGCCCTTTCGGGTTTTCAATCTAGCGGGCTTCTTTTTTGCACGTGCTTTAATTTTTGCCTAGGCCGCCCTTGCGGGTTTTCAACCTAGCGAGCGATTTTTTTTTTTTTTTTTTTTTTTACATGGTCTTTGTTTATTAAGCGTAGAACCTCTTGAGCTTGTCGAGGTTGACCTCCTTTGGCAGCTGGTCACCATCCAAATCCACGAGCCGGACTGCACCGCCGCTTAGTATCTTCTTGACCACGTACGGACCGATCCATCGGGGTCCCCATTTCCCCAGGGGATTCATGGCGTTAGGAGGATGTTGTCTTAAGACCAAATCTCCCACATTGATGTTTCGAGGCTTCACCTTTTTGTTGAAAGCTCTTGCCATCCTCTGCTGATATGCCCTCGTGCGTTCGAGTGCTCTTAACCTTTTCTCGTCGAGTAAGGCTAGCTGTTCGTATCGACTTTGCATCCAGTTGACCTCGTTGACTTGATTCCCGAGGAGGACCCGTAGAGATGGGACTTCAAGTTCGATAGGGAGTACGGCTTCAGAACCATAGACTAATTCATAAGGAGTTTCTCCTGTTGCGGACCGTATTGATGTGCGGTAGCCCCACAATGCTAATGGTAGCTTCTCGGGCCAATCCCTTCCTGTTGAGGCCATTTTCTTGACGATGGTCTCGATGGTTTTATTTGCTGCTTCGACCGCGCCATTTGCTTGGGGACGATAACGAGATGACTTGTGCTTGGTGATCTTGTATTCTACCAAAAGTGCATCCATTTCTTTCTCAAAGTGGATCCGTTGTCGGAAATGATTTCATGGGGCACGCCGTATCGGCACATGATATTAATCTTTACAAATTCGGTCACTTTCTTTGCGTTGAGGGTTCGATAGGCTTGTGCTTCGACCCACCTTGTGAAGTAGTCGACTGCCACTAGGACGAATGACTGCCCATTGCTCCCGGTAGGATGAACTTTACCGATGATGTCTATCCCCCAACAAGAGAAAGGCCAAGGCGTGACCATGTTGTAAAGTTGTGAGGGTGGAGCATGCTGCAGATTAGCGTGGAATTGGCACTTGGCACACCTTTTGACTTTCTCGATACAGTCTCGTTCCATAGTGCTCCAATAGTAGCCAATGCGAAGTATCTTCTTGACTAGCATAAACCCGTTCATGTGGGGTCCACACTCTCCTTCGTGCACTTCACACATTATCTCTTGAGCTTCGGCCTCATTGGCGCATAAGAGATTGATCCCGTCGTGGTGCCTTTTATAGACTCGGTCCCCAATCAGTACGTACCGAGAGGCTAGCCTTTGCAGAGCTGCTTGAGACTTCTTATTGCTATTCTCGGGATAAGTGCCATCTTTGAGGAAATTCATGATATTTGAATACCACGGAGAGTTTGTTTGAACCTCGTTGATCTCGATACTCATGCAATATGCCGGACTGTTCCTTCGGGCAATTTTTAAAGGCTTCACCATTTTCCCTTTGGGCATTTTGACTAATGAAGCTATGGTGGCCAGTGCATCGACGAAGCGATTTTTATCCCTTGGCAGGTAGTTGAAAGTGATCTCTTGGAATTGTTCAACCAATTCTTCGAGGTGTTGACCATACTATTGGAGAGTTGGGTCTTGGGTTCGCCATTTACCCGATTGCTGATTGATAAGGAGCAAAGAGTCGCCGAATACTTCTAATTCCGTGATGTTTCTTTCGAGAGCTGCTTCGAGCCCTGCTATGCATGCTTCGTACTCGGCAATGTTGTTGGTAGCCTCGAATTCCAGGCAGATGGCGATGGGAGTGTAGATGTCTTTTGGATCGACAAGCAATACTCCTATACCAAAGCCGTGTTTATTGGCGGCGCCATCGAAAAAAAGTTGCCACTTATTTTCCTCGGTTGCAGTACAAATTAAGTGCTCGTCGGGGAACTGTACATCTTCCCCCTTCACTTAGTCACACGGGAATTCGGCAAGCTGGTCACTGAACACTTTCCCCCTGACGGATTTTAGTGTGACGTAAGTGATATCATAGCCGGCGAGCATGAAGTACGATTTGGCTATTCTTGTTGACATGAAAGGCTTCTCAAAGATGTAGCGGAGCGGGTCCACCTTTGCTACTAGCTTGATCGGAAAAGCTTCCATATAGTGTTTGAGCTTTTGAGTGACCCAAACCAATGCTGCACATGACTTCTCTAAGACAGAGTAGTTCTTTTCGCCTCCTTGGAATCGGCGACTGACAAAATAAATGGCGTTCTCCTTTGTGGACTCTCGTTGCTCTTGTGCTAACATAGCCCCTAGGGCTTCATCATTGATAGTGAGATAGAGCAAAAGAGGTTTCTCCTTGTGCGGTGGGACTAGAACAGGAGGGCACGTCAAGTAATGCTTCACTTGATCGAAGGCTTCTTGGCACGCGTTGGTCCATTCTAGAGCCACATTCTTCTTGAGTAGCTTGAAGATTGGCTCGCACATGGAAGTGAGTTGGTGCACAAACCGACTGATGTACTGCAGTCTGCCCATGAAACCTTTGATCTCTTTCTGCGTCTTTGGAGGAGGCATGTCAATGATTGCCTTGATTTTGGAGGGGTCTACTTCAATTCCCCTTTTAGTGACCATATAACCAAGAACTTTGCCTCGGATAACCCCGAACGTGCACTTTGCAGGGTTGAGCCTCATCTTGTGTTGACGAAGCCTTTCGAAGAACTTGCGGAGATCGATTAAATGTTGACCATCGGTCCCTTTGGAGTGAATGATCATGTCGTCCACATAGACCTCGATTTCTTTGTGAATCATATCGTGGAACAAGTCTGTCACGGCTCTTTGGTAGGAAGCCCCAGCATTTCTTAACCCAAATGGCATGACTGTGTAGCAAAAGGTACCCCACGGTGTTGTGAAGGCTATCTTGTGTTGGTCTTCCTCGGCCATGAGAATCTGATTGTACCCAGCGAACCCATCCACGAATGAGCGAACCTCGTAGGCAGCAGTGGAGTCGACTAGAATGTCGATATTAGGGAGTGGAAAATCATCCTTTGGGGAAGCTCTGTTCAAATCCCGGAAGTCCACACAAACTCGAACCTTGCCGTTTGCCTTTCTGACTGTCACGATGTTGGCTAACCATGTCGGATACTCGATAACCTTGATGAAACCCACACTGAGGAGCTTCTCAATCTCTTCTTTGACTTGTAGAGACCATTCTGGCTTGATCTTTCTGAGCTTCTGCTTTACTGGCCTGGCATCTTCTCTGATCGGAATTCTGTGCTCCGCTACCTTTCTGTCCAAACCTGGCATGTCTTTGTATGACCATACGAACACATCCACGAACTCCCGTAGTAGTGCAGTCAATCTGTCTCTGTCGTCCCCCTTGAAGAAGCTTCCAATCTTAGTCTCTCTTGGTTCTTCTTCGGTACCCAGATTAACAACATGCAATTCTTCGTCAGCCTTTGGACCATTTTCACCACGACTACGGACTTGTTGAGCAAGTTCATTTAAGTATGTTGTGTTTTCGTGGTCTATTTCATCATAATTTGAATCGTTATTAACTTGTTCATTAAGTTCATTATTAGTTAATTCATCATTTATGATGTTTGCAATCTCAGGGTACTCAGAAATATCAAATTTTTCATTAGCAAAGAAAGGAAACACACGCTCGGCTATGGCCTCCAAATCCTCTTGGGTGAGGGTATTAGAGACACTCTCGGACTCGAAAGTAAGTGTGAGCCGCTCTTCCTTTGTTGCTGTGCGGGGTATGCAACCCATTTCTTGGACTAAGAATTCCTCAGATACCACGGGCCCTTTCGTTGAATACCAATTGTTTATCGGCTCGGAGCTTGGCGGGATCTCACTGAGAGTCTCGTTTATGATGACGGTGTCATGGATGGCATTGACTTGGCATTCATTCATTATGGCAAGCGCTTCGAACATGGAGGCTAAATCTGTCAGTTCTTCCCCCACGGTGATTTCTGTCTCGGATTCTATAGTTACCTTCCTTCCCCACCATTCACGGGGCGACATGGGAGTTGGTTCCCTTTCGGATTTCTGGATCTCGCAATCGGAGAAGATTTCGAGACCGGGCTTTTTGACACCCTTATTGTTAACCCATGGCTCGGGAAAGATCATGTATGGAACGTCTTCCCCTTGGCGGACAAAATAGTCATTCAACGTCTTGCGATAAGTCCTTAGATTAGGGACCTCATAAAGACGGCCTTCTTTACGAGCTCGGGCCTTTTCGTTCTTGATTGCTTGCTCTTGCTTCAAGTCTTCTTTGGAAGGCTCGTACCCCAAACCGAAGGTGTCTTTGACGAATGGGACTTGTACAGGATGTAGGATTCCTTGTTGATATTTCCCTAGGCCTAAACCAGGGAAGTAGTCCATATTCCTCATCATGCGGAGGACTTTGTGGTTGCTGGGGGTCCATGATCCGTTTCCCCCTTCTTTGTCAATGGCGTTGATTGAGACGCCGGAGAGAGTGGAGTCTGGTAAACCATGTTGAACTTGGTGGACGGGCTCACCTTTTCTGTGGATAGTTACGTTTTCAGCCATGACGGTCACTATTTCGTCACCATTTCAGATCTTGACACATTGGTGGAGAGTTGATGGTACGGCATTAGCATTGTGAATCCATGGTCGACCCAAAAGTAAGTTGAACGAGGCCGGGATATCAAGCACTTGGAATGGAACGGACATGACCATGCTCCCAAACTCAATGTCTATTTCAATCATATCCATGACTGTACGGGCGGTGCTGTCATAACCTCAGATTACTTGAGTAGAAGGCTTCAAATCAGAATCCTTAAGCCCCAGTATACCCATGATTCTGCCAGGCATGAGATTGAGTGCGGAACCACCGTCCACTAAGACTCTTGAGATGGGCCTCCCCCTTGCTCGTACCTTGAGGTAAATAGCCTCGTTGTGGTCGGAACCAAATGGTGGAAGGTCCATATCGGCAAAAGTGATGACGTTGCCAAAATGAATGTGACCGATCATTGCCGTGAGGTCCTCGGAAGTAGTATCGGGAGAAACTGATGTATCATCGAGATTGCGGATGACAAGATCTCGGTGTTTCTTTGAAGATGCAATGAGGTCCCAAATAGAGATGTTGGCTTGAGTTTTCTTGAGTTGGACAAGTAGAGGATCTTCGGGAGTGTTGCGAGCTTGCGGCCTTTGAGAAGAGGAGCTTGGTGCGGAAGTAGAAGGGTTGCTTGCTATGACTCGACCGGATCGAGTTAGCATGTTGACGTTCCCATCTTGCTTCTTTTTCCTATTCTCTAGTACTTCCCTCATTACCTCATCGTAAGTTACAACATAGCAAGAATTGTCAAGTTTATTCATAACATTGGGGCCCCCATTCACAATTGGGATTGAATGGGTGGTCCCCTCGAGTTCTCCTATCTCTATTACATTGACATGCTCGCCATTAGTCACTACAAATTCTTTCTTATCTATGAGGTCTTGAATGACATTGCGGAGAACGAAGTAATCCTCGCTGGTGTGGCCACTATATTGGTGGTAGCCACAATATTTGTGGTGAGCGTGATTGGGGTGGACCGTCTTGGGTTGGTACCCTTGCACGGGTGTGACTTGACCCTTTGCTTTGAGGACCTCGAACACTTCGGTTTGAGTCATGCCTTGGAGAGGCGTGTAGACACGGTCATTTCGAGACTTCTTCCCTTGGGGTGGAGGAACCTTTTTGTAATTCCCCTTATCGATAGTGACGGCGTTGACCGAGGCCTCTTTTGTGGAGTTGGAAGCGGCCTTGTAGCGGTAAGTAGGAGTGGCCTTCTTAATCTCCTTGAGCAAGTCATCCATGCGTACCCCCGCCTCATACATTTGGGAGAAGTCGGAGTAGCAAGCCCCACTTAGGTGGGTGCGGAGATCAATCTTGAGACACTTGAGAAAGATGTCCATTTGCTCTTTTGTGTTTGGCCTCTCAACAATTTCAGAGAGTTTGTCATTCCATCTCCTTGTGAAGTCAATGAAGGACTCGTTGTCTCTTTGAGTGGTATTCTCGAGCTCTTTCCTTGTGGGCCGGTGAGTGGTGTTGCCTTAGTATTGGTTCTTGAAGGCAAGCATGGCGGAGTCCCAATCAAGACGGACAGTGAGCGGGAGAGTAGCATACCAATCTTTTGCCGCCCCCTCAAGATTGAGAGGAAAGCATTGAGCCATCACCTTGGGGGAGACCTTCTTCGGAACCATTGCCCAAATATAAGTCTCAATGTGAGCCATAGGACAAGAGTTGCCCTTGAATTTGCTTATGTCGGGCATCTTGAACTTATCGGGAAGAGCGGCCATAGTACTCATGAGGATGGATGATTGATAAAGGCTTGTGTCGGAGCCTTTCCCCATGTTGAGCCCGTTGAATTTTTGGTCGATGTAGGCCATGATAGAATCCACCATTTTGGGCTCATTGTTCTCGGAACTCGGCTCCCCCATTTTCTTGGTGCGGGTGTTGACATAAGGACTTTTGAACAAACCCTCGATCCATTCGGATTCATCATCATTATTCTTGTTCTTTCCCTTGGCAAGATTAGTGAGCTTTTCTTTCATTAGCTCCATCTCGGCCTCGTGGATCTCCCTTTGGCTGTCGAGGTGGGATTGCCAAATGTCGTCTTTGCTTTGTGCCTCCTTATTAAGGGTGGAGACTTGCTCTTGGAGGAGTTGGACCATGGTTGAGAGCTGTTCGAGAGACATGGTGTTGCTGCTGCCAGTCATGGTTGCTGTTGGAGCTGTTGGAGTAATCTCTTCACGGACTAACCGATTTGCTGAATCCCGGTAGACTCTGTAAGTACCAATTGAACCTATATTGCAGAAGAGGCCCTTGTCAGTCTTGAGTAACACTTGCAGTCCACGAAGAGGGTTAGAACACACAGTTGGGCACACGACTCGAACCACATAAGAAAAGACTCTCTTTTTTTTTTTTTATAAGTCGGAGGGAATGGATCCCTTTTGGGGTTTCTAAGGAAATAATGGAATCGTCACACTAGTATATAGACCATCTCGCGGTCCCATATACTCATCGGATTCCATCGCGCTTGTGAATCCTACATGTATCGGGATTAAACTAAATTAATGTAGTAAAGCATACATGCGGGGACGGATTTTTATTTTCGTCCAAAATAACCACTTTTGGGGACGGATTTTTATTGCGTCCGTTTCAACAAGTTGGCATGTATGATTTGAAGACATTAGTTTAGGGAAATCTC
This sequence comes from Campanula takesimana, assembly GCA_026119855.1. Lineage (NCBI taxonomy): Eukaryota > Viridiplantae > Streptophyta > Magnoliopsida > Asterales > Campanulaceae > Campanula > Campanula takesimana. The sequence goes on from JAOWBW010000471.1 coordinate 1,534,228, forward strand.
GGTACATGGAAACCGACTTGAGTCACGGAGTGTTAGACCCTAACTAGAATTGTGTGGTTTGTGCTCGGCTTGAATATGAGGCTCAAAGGTCACCCCCGGCATGTAGTCTTGAACTACGCCACGGGCTGAGGTTTACCGCTTCGAAAGAGCCAAGGTCTGGTGGAGCTTGAAACTTTCTAGGACGGGCCTCGACGGGTTTGGGGTTGGACTTGTGCGACTCGATAGTGAGCAGTTCATAGGAATATGTGCATGTAGTGTGAGGTCTAACAAGTGACAAAATTTTTATTTATTTATTTTTTTAAAAAAAAGAAAGAAAAACACACAAAACACATAAGCACATAAATTACAACTCCCGAATCACCCATGTGACCGGTAAATAAAACACAAAATTAAAACAGTCCGAGGGTTCAATTCTGTTCTGATGTAGGCAACTGTGCCCACACCCCACTGTTCTGCTTAGTCACTGAAGCTTGTTTCTGTTATGGGAACCAACCCAGAAGCGTGCGCCTCTGAGTGTTGATGTGAGACGCGCGCGCATGGCGCAATGCTTATGGGAGGCGCGCGCTTCTGGGCACACCTGTCAGAATGTCAGATTTTGGACTCAGGGGATTGCCCTGGTCCTATGTGCATATTATAACCCCTGCAGACATGATTAGTGCAGAATAGCAGAAGAAGAAGATGAAGAACATAAAGAAGTGGGTGATTCTGGTCCTTGATGCGGGATGCGCGCGCCTTAGGCTGAAGAGGCCAGAAGCGCGCGCCTCCCCCATCAGGAATCAGAATGCCCAGAAAAGATGTAGATTTTGATCAGCTGCAAGTTTAACTCTCAAATCTCCCCAGCGGAGTCGCCACTGTAGATACCCCGGGGGAACCACGGCTTGGCTAGAGCGCGTGAGTTATCCTAGGATGTCTAACTTGTTTTAGAGTCGCCACCTATGTTTTGAGGAACATAAGAAAAACCTATTGATAATAGCCTAGATTTGATTATGAAAACAGAGATTCTTTGTTTTGAGGTTCGGGGGTTAGATTACGAGATGGGAAGTACCGAAACACCCATCTCGCCCAACTAAAGTTGGTCTTGCTTGATCAAAATCTACATGAATGAAAATGTTCTTCTTCTTCTTCTTTAAGTCATAAAAGGGGTTTTAAAATAGAGTTTGGAATGTAGGAGATAACTCCTTAACCAACCTCAATGTGATGAGGTGATCATTAGAGTCATGTCCCAAAATGATTTGGGTGATTGCACATTTGATTAGAGTAAAAGAGAGAGAGGAGATGAAGTAGAAAAGAAAGGAAAAGATGGACTTTTACCTACAATTTGAAGACCTTCAAATATTGCTTGATGAAATCCTTGGAGAACCTTTAGAAAGTGGTTTTGGTATAGTTTTTGTAAGTTCAATTTCCGGTCCTTGAAAATGGAGGTAAAGAGAGGTTTTTATAGGTGAAAGAGGGGTGTTTTTGGTGCCAAAACTCAGTCACCAAGAAATCCTTCCCGGGCAAAATCCTGTAAATTGAGCAAGGGAGAGAATCCTGGCCAGAAATCTGTAACTGACGCCCAGAGGCGCGCGCGACTCAGAGAAGGAAATTTTGACAGAATGGACTAGAAAGTCAGCTCTGTTATTCAGTTTAGTCCATGGACTTAACGAAGTCAGTCAGGAACTTAACGGAAGTGACAGAAACTAACGAGAAACACTTAAAATGGGGAGAAACACAAGATCAAATGTGTAATCGGGGTGAGCGGTCCAAGGCGGGGTGTCTACAAACCCAGACTGTGCGGTCGCCCACTTGTCCAGATTTTCAGAAATTCCAAAATTCCAATATAGTCCTTATTTAAGATTCGTTCTATTGTGTGTGACCCTCTAGTATTACACTAAGTTGGCAATGGGTTCAAATATGAAACCATAAGATATGATTAGGTTCTTGCAAACCGTCATACCTACCCAAATAGTATAACTAGATACAAGTTCGCATTCCTTTAGAACATGTCATAATCCCTTTGTCCACGATGTCATTGAACACAAGTCATGGTTAACAAGTCAACTTGTTTTGTTCAATACTTTCTCGATTCCGAATATGTTGATAATCCAAATGACATTGATCTAATCAATTCATTTGAGTCCGGCCGAATATTTTCATCAACATCATTCCTACGAGAGGCCTAAGCTTGACATCTCTCCGAAGAGGGACAAATCCATTTAGCTTATTACTCTTCCCTACGTGAATCCGATTATGCCAATCATACCCTTTATAACTACCCGGTTAAAGGTAGCGTTTGAATATGTCAAACATAATGTTCATCAAGTGGAAGACTATAAATGACATAACTAATATGAGATATATGTTCGACATAGACCATGACATGAATCTCATACAGCGGGTCATATCCAGTACTTTGTTCCAAACAAGTACCCATAAATCTAACATGATTATCCCATGATCATTTAGCCTTTATACTAGTGCTTAACAAGTACTAGGGACGGAGATTATTATAAGTAAACATGAACAACAATAATAATCAAAACATCTCTTTATTGATATGAAATAAATGATAACAATTACAACGTTTATTAAACGTGCCTAGGGCACCACTACCAACAATCTCCCACTTGCCCTAGGCCCAATCTCCCATGTATCTAATACCCATGGACCTAACATGACCATCATGTTTGGCTTGTGGAAGTCCCTTTGTTAGCGGGTCCGCAACATTGTCATCAGTAGGTACTCTGCATATATTTACGTCTCCCCTATCAACGATTTCTCGAATGATATGAAAACGCTTAAGTATGTGTTTGGATTTCTGATGTGCTCTTGGTTCCATTGCTTGAGCAATAGCACCATTATTATCGCAATAAAGGTCTATTGGATTAGTAATGCTAGGAACCACTTGAAGTTCAGTAATGAACTTCTTAATCCAAACAGCTTCTTTTGCAGCATCCGATGCAGCAATATACTCAGCTTACGTTGTAGAATCAGCGGTTGTACTCTGCTTGGAACTCTTCCAGCTTACAGCTCCACCGTTTAACATAAACACAAAACCCGATTGCGATCGACTATCGTCTTTGTCGGTTTGGAAGCTTGCATCCGTGTAAGCATTTACCACGAGATCATCTTCCATTCCTCCATAGACCAAAAACGAATCTTTAGTTCTTCTCAAGTACTTAAGAATCGCTTTTACAGCCATCCAGTGAATTTCACCGGGGTCGGATTGGTATCTACTTGTCATGCTTAAAGCATAAGATACATCCGGCCTAGTACAAAACATGGCATACATGATGGACCCAATTGCCGAAGCATATGGAACATCATTCATTTTCTCACGCTCATCTTTTGTCTTAGGACATTGAGTCTTGCTTAGAGAAACTCCATGTAACACCGGCAAGGTGCCTCTTTTAGAATTTTCCATACGGAATCTTCTAATGACCTTGTCAATGTATGTACTTTGGCTTAAACCAAGTAGCCTCCTTGATCTATCTCTATAGATCTTAATGCCAAGTATATATGCGGCTTCGCCCATATCTTTCATTGAGGTTGGAGAATCGTTGACACTTGTCGCATTTTTTCACAAACTGCATGCAATCAGTCTCCATTGAGATCCAGAAATATCCCATTCGCAGGATAACTTGCATCAATCCCTGGGCATTCATGTGAGGGCCACAGATTCCGCCGTGCACTTCTTCCATGAGCTCTTTTGCCTTTTCCATGCTAATGCACCTTAAGAGGGGGCCTTGGTACCATTTTTTGTACAGGGTGTCCCCTAGGATGACGTAGTGGGACGCTAACCGTTTGAGGGCTACCATGCCTTTGGCCTTGATTCCATCTTTGTACCCTCCTTCTTCGTTCATGAAAGAGCCTTCCCCTTCCTTGGGGAATTGGTAGATTTGATTATACCATGGTTCTTCTACTTTCTCCGGGACTCCCTCGATTTCACAACAGTATGTCGGATTTTCCTTTCTTCATACTCTGAAGGGTTTTATTGATTTTCCTTCGGGGATTTCCACCAACGAGGCCAAGGTGGCTAGGGCGTCCGCAAAACGGTTTCGATCTCTTGGAAAGTAGTGAAAGCTCACTTCTTTGAATTGTGCCATTAGTTCTTCCATGTGGGTGTGGTACTTTTGCAGCCCTGGGTCCAACGTCTTCCATTTGTTTGACACTTGGTTGATGATCAAGGCTGAATCCCCGTATACTTCCAATTCTTTCACGTTCCTTTCAAGGGCGGCCTCCAGACCGGCTGTGCATGCCTCCTACTCGGCGGCGTTGTTGGTCACCTCAAAATTCAACTTAATGGCAATGGGGGTGTGTTCATCCCTTGGGTCAACTAGGAGCATCCCAATGCCATTTCCTCTTTTGTTCGCCGCCCCATCAAAGAACAGCTGCCATTTATTTTCTCCTTCGAGGGTGAAGATCCTTTCATCGGGAAACTGGGGTTCAGGTTCTTCCCTCTCATCTACAGGGAAGTCTGCCAAATGTTCTGCAATGGCTCTTCCCTTGACTGCCTTTCTTGCCACATAGCTAATGTTGTATTCTGCTAAGAAGAACGACCATTTGGCGAGCCTTGTGGAAAGCGATGGTTTCTCCAATAAGCACCTTATGGGATCTATCTTGGAGATGAGTCTTATCGGGTGGGCGTGCATGTAATGCTTCAACTTCCTCACAACCCATACTAATCCAGCGCAAGTTCTTTCGATGGCGGAGTAATTAAGCTCGCTTCCTTGCAACTTTCGGCTAACAAAGTAGATGGCATTTTCCACTTTTGAATCTTTCTTTTCTTGGGCCAACATGGCTCCTACCGACGTTTCAGTCACTGTCAAGTAGAGCAAGAGTGGTTTTTCTTTATGAGGAGGGCAAAGAACCAGGGGGTGGGTAAGGTAGGCTTTGATCTTCTCGAAGGCCTTTTGCCATTCCTCGTTCCATTCGACCTCCGCGTCCTTTCTCAATAGTTTGAAGATGGGTTCACATGTAGGTGTGAGTTGGTTTATTAAACGGCTGATGTATTGTAGTCGTCCCATGAAGGCCTTTACTTCTGTTTGAGTGCGGGGAGGTCTCATTTCCACAATCGCCTTCACTTTTTGAGGATCGATTTCGATGCCACGCTCAGTGACCATGTACCCAAAAACCTTTCCATGGGAGACTCCAAAAGTTCACTTGGCCGGGTTGAGCCTCATGGAGTGCTTTCTCAACCTGTCGAAGAATTTTCTCAAGTCAATCAGATGCTGTCCATCGGTACCCTTGGAATGGATAATCATGTCGTCCACATACACCTCTATTTCCTTATGGATCATGTCGTGGAATAGGGCGGTTGCGGCCCTTTGGTAAGTAGCCCCGGCGTTTCTTAGCCCAAAAGGCATTACAGTGTAACAGAACGTTCCCCATGTGGTGGTGAAGGCAGTCTTTTCTTGGTCTTCCTCGGCCATTTTGATTTGATTGTACCTGACGAAGCCATCCACAAAGGACTTGACCTCGAAACTGGAGGTCGTATCCACAAGCATGTCAATGTTTGGGAGCAGGAAATCATCCTTTGGGCTCACTTTGTTGAGGTTCCGAAAGTCAACATAGCATCGGACCTTTCCATTGGCCTTTGTTATTGTCACTATATTGGAGAGCCATGAGGGATATTCCATTACCATTATGAATCCAACCCGAAGAAGTTTCTCAATCTCTTCTTTGACTTGTAAAGACCATTCCGGTTTGATTCGTCGAAGCTTCTGCTTAACCAGTTTCACTTCGGGATCCACGGGGATCTTGTGTTCCACAATCGAGGCATCCAACCCAGGCCTGTCCTTATAAGACCAAGCGAAAACATCCACATATTCCTTGAGCAGCTTAACCAAGTTTTTCCTTTCGGCTCCTTTGAAGTAGCTACCAATCTGTGTCTCCTTTGGCTCATTCGCAGTCCCCAAATTCACTTTGGTCAAAACCTCTTCGGCAGCTTTGGCACGGTTTTCCTCTCGGTCAATAACATGTTTTGAGAGTTTTTTAATGTATTGTTCGTTTAGTGCGTCTGCATTATTAGGTGATTCATCATTAACTGTTTTCAGATTATTAGTTAATTTATCATCTAATAAGTTGGCAATGAGGGGATACTCGGAAAGGTCCATCATTTCATTCAATGCAAAAGGGATTACAATGTTGGCTACAAGATCATAATCCTCGGGCGTGAGGCCCTCGGAGGAAACAGACTCAAACTCAAAGACAAGAGAATGAGGGGACTCGGTTACACTAGACCCTACGACACGTGACTCTGGGGGGCGGGGTACCAATCCAAGTTCTATGATCATCTTTTCCTTGCTAGCCACAGGTCCAGAGAAAGTCACCCAATTCTTCAGAGGCACATTACTTTGCTCAACCAAGGTGTGGGGGGGTGAAGACTTCGGGGAACCCACTGTCTATTGCAGCAACCATTTCTTCCCCTAAATCGATCAAGTCTGGCACAACTAACTCTTCCCCAAATAGCCCTTTCATCACCACGCCATCCCACTCGTCGTCCATGACTTCTTCCTCGGCTTCCTTGGGAACCCATTCTTCAAACCCATCTTTACCATCCCGACCCCAGACGGGTTCTGCTTTCTTACCGTTCCCTTTCATGGACCAATCCTCAAATTGCTTCACCATTTCGGATGCCCTTTTGAAAGAGTACCCACACGTTCCCGTGGATTTGTTAGGATCGAGCATTGCGGGCGTGTCTAGGAATACCCTCCTTATGGGATTGGCGGTCATGCCTCGGAATTTCACAAGGTCTTCTTGGAGCTTGTCCCAATTGGTCATCATTGACTCTTCTTTTGTTGGGGCTTCAGTCCGGATTCCCCCTTTTACAAAGTAGCATCTCATATCAAAGGTATATGGGCGAAGGTTGGGAGTTTTGTTAGGGACTCCTTGAGCTCGAGCTCGGCTCTTCTTCCGGGCCATTTCCTTATCCATTTTGACATCTTCGGGAGTAGGCTTATACCCCAAACCATGGAGTGTCTTTTGCTCCCTAATTTCAAAAACTTTGTGAGTCCCCTGGAGCTTCTTCCCAAGGCCAAGTCCTGGGAGGTAGTGCATCAAACGCATCATTTTCATTGCGGGAGGAATCTTATCCATGGTGAGCGTGAGGTCCACACAACAGACGTTGGTCTCGGAAGGTATTCCCGTGAAGCCGGTCAGAACCATATCATTCCCCTCGTGCTTAATTTCCAACACGGGAATTCCGTTGGTGTTAGTCCCTCCCATGGTGACGCTGTCCCCGTAAATGACCGTTACGTTTCCCTCTTACACATATTTCACGCATTGGTGGAGGGTGGAAGCTACTCTATTGACCTTATGGAGCCACGGGCATCCTAGCAAAGCTGTGAAGGAGATGGGGATATCGAGTACTTGGAAATCAGTTGGCATCCTTTGCTTCCCAAACTAGAGGTTCAAAGTGACCATCCCTAGGACTGATCGGGCTGTGGAGTCATAAGCTTTGATGGTGATCATGGAGGGCCTTAGGTCGGTGGCTTTGAGGCCGAAGAGGTCCATCATCTTGGCGGGTAGAAGATTCATGGCGGAACCTTTGTCAACCAAGACCCGAGGGAGGCGACGTTCGTCCAACTGTACCGTAATGTAGAGGGCTTCATTGTGATTAGCCCCAGATTTAGGCAAATCCAGATCGGTGAAGGTGATGCTGTTCCCATACTGAACACTTCCGATCATTTGTACGGCCTCTTCGGGGGTGGCCGTGGTAGGTACCATGGTCTGGGCCAAGCATTCCTCCAATTTGAGCTTATGCAGGTAGGACGATGTGAGGAGGGACCAGAGGGATATGTTGGCTTGGGTTCTTTTCAGTTGAGTAAGGACGGGGTCTTCCTTTTCGAGGTCCATATCACCTGTCTCTTTGGCCAAATGGGGAGGTGAGCGGTGTTCCGGTGGTGGAAGTTTCTTGGGATTCTCAGTGTGCACTTGCCCGGAACGGGTCAATACACTTACTTCTGCAGGTTCATCCACTTCCCCCAATTCTTCCGCTGGTGCTGGTAAATTTTGGGTGGAGTAAGGCCATGCCGCCTTTCTTAACTCATTTACTGTGACCATTGCCCTTAAGGCAGGTGCAAATTCACGGACTCCTTTGAGGGAAGCAAGGCGAGTATCTTGTTCTTCCCAGACTCCCACGGTTTCTCGGAGTTTTTCCAAAGTCAACATACAACAGAAGTAATCTGGGAACATTAATTCATCACTGCCAAATTGAGGTAGTGGTGAGAGGGGTGGTAAGGAGAGGAAATCGTCCAAAGTCAGGAAGTCATCCACCTTCTTTAGGAGCGGGATGCGAGGCAGTACATAGGAGGATACCTCATCATCATCACTCTTGCAGAGATATCGGATCTCTTCGCGAGGCAGGGACCGAATTGCACTGCTTATTTGGGTGAGGTGTTCTTCATAGTTGGTTATCTCCGGGCCTTCCGCCATTTCAGGCATGCTTTCCTCATTATGGTTGCACACCCTTTTGACTGATCTCTTGCCAGTCGACGAGCTACACAGTTCGGTGAGATGAAAATGATTGTTTCGAGGGGGATAACACTCATTTGCACCGAGGTTTTGGCTTTCCAACTTGTTCTTGATAGCCTTTTCCACTTCCTCCATACATTCTTCGTATGTTAGATCATGCTCGGCGAGCGTAATCACAATCAATTCATTAGAATCTTGGTGTAGGACTCTTGCACTCACCACGCTGGCCATCATACAATCTCGGGGGCATTCCATATTTCCTTCTTGTACACATGCCCATATGAGATCCTTCCATTTTTCTCCTATTTCCATCAGCGGGGTGTTAAATTCCCAGAAGGTTGCCGGTATCGGTTCTCCAAATCTGATCACGTTCACGTTTTCTTGCCCGAATTCAATCATGTTGATGGCATTGTTGTAGGGAAAGGGGTTGTTGACTACATTTGGGCCGCCGCGAGGGTGTTCAAGCTTTCCCTTGTCAATTAGGTCAAGGATGATGCGTTTTATCACGGAGCAGTCATCAGTGTTTTGGCCATGGTAATTGTGAAAGGCGCACCTCCTATTTCTGTCAAGGTTTTTATCAGGATTCCTGGGTTGGTAGTTGACCAAAGGCTTCACAAGGCCTCGAATACCTTGCTTATAGGCATCCCAAAATCCTCCAACCTCACGTACGGACGTTTTTCTGAGTTCCCGACCTTTTGCGGAGCTTGCCTTGGGCTCTCCTCCTGGATGTTGTTGACTGTCCCCAAAGTTTGTTTTCCTTTACCAGTGGTGGGAGGGCGGTATCTGTAGGAGCTATCACTACCTTGGGCAGAAGACTGTTCACTGAGAGCCTTCTCAAACTTGGCCCTGTGGTTACCATGGCTCGGAGATTAGGATAGAAGTGATGACTGATCAAAGCCTGCAACTGAGGTTTCAAACACGACTGAAAAATGTCTAGTTGCTCATCTTCGGTGGGTGGATTAGAAGTTTCCCCAAGTTTGTAGTTCCACCTTTTATAGAATTCCCCAATTGGTTCATCATTTCTTTGCAAGGTGCATTGTAAGTCGGTACGATTGGTTTCCCACTCTAAGTTAGACCGGTACTTGGTGAGGAAAGCTTCCTTGATCTGGTCCCATGTGACCCGAGACTCGTCTTTTAGGTTAAAGAACCATTTGAGTGCATTTCCTCTCAAAGACAATTGGAAGTGGTCGTCCATTTGTTGTACAGTGCAACCCTTCGCCCTCATTGCCAAGGTGTAAGCATTGAGGTGGGTCTGGGGGCAAGCGGTTCCATCAAACCTGTCAATCTCCGGCATTTTGAATCGGTGAGGAAGAGGGACAATTTTATCGGGGTCGGTGATTCCCGAGGTGAAATTTTTCTCGTTCATTCCCTCGAACCTTTCCTTCATCTGTTTCAGCCTCTCTACCAACCATCCCATTTGAGGGTCCACGTGCGGGCTAGAGTTGATGGATCCCATGGTTTGGGTTGTCACAGGCATTACTGTTGGAGGCACGGTGGTGGAAGGTATTACCGGAGGAAGATTTTGAGGTGGTGTATGGGTGTAGACATACCCATATCCCTGAGTACTGGTTGGGATGCATGGAGGAATGGCCTCAGAGGTTTGTGCCGCCAGATATTGAAATGGGTATGGTATCCCTTGGGAAGCAATTGGCAAAGCTGGGGGTGGTAACCCGGCGGTGGTTGGAGCCAAGGGTGTTCGGCTCGTTGGGATTGGACCAGATGGGTTGAATCCGGGTGGATATGTGGGGAAAACGCCCGGAGGGATAAAAGGAGCTTGGATGGTGGGCGCACCTTGGTGAATGGTATTTTGGTATGCGGAACATGAGGTCGCCACATCGGGGTAATTTTTAGGAGGAGGAACTTGGTTATATCCTTGGGGTTGCATATTTTCAAACTCCTCTTCGTCAGTGATCTCTACAAGGCCTCCATCATTCTCAAACATAACGGATACCCCTCTCTGTCTCATGACCTCCACAACCCTATTCTGCATATCTTCCTGATGCTTTCTGACGTTTTCTTCCCTGGCCCTGGCGGCCTCCAAAGCTTGTACCAGTTCTTCCCTGGTGAGCCCATTGGGATTAACCGTGTTATCACCCCCGCTACTACTTCCTGCCGGACTAGTCATTCAGAGAAACCTAAGTGAAGCTGCTGATGAACTGTCGGACTCGGTACTAACCAAACGGTGACCCGGAACTCTGACCCACTTCTTGCGAGCTGCGGAGGAGAAGGAGGTACTTTTCAAACTCGGGTATCAGCTTGGGCTAGCGTTTGGGGGAGAGGCTTAGGCTCATGCAACATGAAAGATTAATGTCTTTATTTATCATTTTTGTTCCTGTTTACTTAAAACATCTTTTATCCTCAATAGGTTGGAAAAGATTTATCTTCTTTTTCGCGACTAATCTAAACCCTGGATCAGTGGAGGCCATCACTACGTCTATAGACCCCTCGTATTTCACATGTATTGCACACTCCCAAGGACGGACAATCCCGGGCGAGGGTCCTATAGGGCACGTGGCTTCCACCGACCAAAAGAACCAAACCTAGGGTCTAGTGCATCGCAAAACGCCAAAGATTGGGCCATTCTTACCATAATTAAGCCTCGTTTAAGGTCAAGATTAGCTCAATGCCTTAACGAAGATTCGGCATGACCTCGTTTCACGAGGGGTCTTTTTAACCTCAACCTTTGGCTTAAAGATGATTAGTATGAGTCAAGCATTAGGGTTTAACAACACGGTGTCATTCTTTCTTTAATACATGACTTTCGGTTATTATGGTTGGAATTAACGCTTAAGTCAAAGACCGGATCAAGGATGACTTTTGTCACACTCGCCTTCACAAGGGGTCTCGACTTTGGGCGTTAACTTGGCCATAATCGACTTTTGGGCATGTATTAAGGGCATGATGACGTGAGCTAGACCAAAAACCAACCATCGTCACGGTATTTGTGTGTCACGGACATGTGTGGTTGACTCAGCTCAGAAGGGGAGGTGGAATGGACCCATGCGCGCGAGAAGGGCACAAGAGCACCAATCAAGCTGCATCGTGGCATCCATCCCGAGTTTAAAGGGTTTTTGGAACGTGCACAAGGTCAAGTGCGCGTTGTGTGAAGCCTTCTATGTTCCCTTTTAAGTCAAAATAGAAATTTTTTGTCCGTTTTAATACCATGAGCATTGCATGAGCAATTATATGAACAATTATGATGAATAAGCAATTTGCACAAGCAAGTAAACAAGCATATTAACGAGCAAGAATCAAAATTTGTACATGAAAAGATTGTGCACAACCAAAGGTATTGAAACCAAAATCTTTACAACAAGGAAAAACCTTTTGAAAATCATTTATGAAACAAGGTTGTGCACAATAAAAGATTTTGAAGACCAAAACTTTATGAAAAGGGATCATGCACAATAAGGCTTTGAAACCCCAATTTTATGTCCAAAAAAGTTGTGCATGACCAAGACTTTAAAAATCCAATTTTGGCTAAGGAAAAGAAGGTAAAAGTGCACAAGTAGAGGCTGTAAATTGGAACCTGGACCAGAAGAAGCAAGGGGACCATCAGAATGTTTCTGCCCTGCACAAAATTGTTAATTTGAAACATTCTATGGGCCCAGATAAACTAGCCGTACAGCTAGAGCAGGAGATCCATTATTTTTTGCAAACTTTCAGCTTCTGATCATCAAGCCCCAGTTTTTTTGAATTTCTAGAACAGTCTTACTCACAGAAATCAAAACAGAAACATAAAACACACACAAAATAAGCACAAAGTCAATAAACGGTGACGGGAGTTTGACCCACACAAAAGCATTCCCAAAGATTCTAAAAAGAAGTTTGGAAACATTTTAGTCCCCAGCGGAGTCGCCACTGTAAGGATCCTCTCCCTCGGATGGCGAACACGGGGTCGCTCAAAGGAAGAAAAGCCAAACACGTGAACTAAACAAATTTAACGGAGTCGCCACATTTGTTAACTTTTAAGCCAACAAATGAAAATGGTTAGAGATTTAAGAGTTCGGAGGTCAGGTTACTGTAAGTACCCCAATCTGAAATCGACCTATCTTAGAGGTAGCCTTAGCACCGTTTCAGGGATAAGCTAATAGGCCAGGACCTCCCTAGGATAAGCTATAAATTCCAGGACTACTCTGGTATAAAATTGGAAAAATCCAGAAGCTCGCCAGTCTGAGCCGTACGGATGCTTTGGGTACTAGAGGGGCCTAGCCGTACGACTGGTTTGGGCACCCTCAGTCCCTATAAATAGAACCCCTTGCTGATCATTTCAGGGGGGGGGGAGAAACATTAGAACCAAGGTTACTCTGTCGAATTCATCTCAAAATAATGTGAGTAAGAGTGAACAAAGAGTGAAAGAGAGAAAGGAAGATTGGCCTAAACCAAGATAGGTAAAGCCACCTCCTCCCCCTCCCTTCTCTTCATCTAAGAACTCTATTTATCTTTGATCTTGTCATTTATTGTTGATATTTACATTCTTGCAAGTCTTGTCCATTCAAGCAATATACATATATCTATTATTATTTATATTTCCTAGTCCAAGCTATGAGATGATCAAAGGTGCCCTCCATACTTTGTGTGGAAGAGGTTCAAACCTAGTTTGATCATGGCTTGTTGATTTTTCATTTACATTCTTGTCATGGATGATGCTCTTGTTGTTCATTTTGCTCATTTTAAGCTATGATGATCATGTTGAGGATAAAGTCTCAATCCTTATCCTCATCACCTTGATCTAGCCCGAAATTCCCATGTTTGGGTAATAAAGATCCAATCTTTATGGTTTGTTCTTGTCCCTAAAGGATTAATCTTGCCTAGAAGAGCCATTTTGATGGTAAAATTTCAATATTTACTCATCAAATGGTCACTATGGCTCAAAACGGCATATTGGCCACCTTTTTAATTTTTCTCCCATGATTGCCTTTGATCATGCCCAAACTCTTGTTTTGGGAGGTTCTTTGATGATCAAATGGCATAGGAATGAGTTGTTAATGTTGTTTTGTGTTGGAATAACAAACTGGAATCAGAACAGTTTGGTCCAGTTCAAGCAGAATGCTCTGTTTCTGCCTGGAACTGGACTGTTGCTTGAACAAACTGTAAAATCCCAGGAATGGTCTCCCCATCCGTACGGCTACTTTGGCCGTATGGGGAGATTGACCATTTTTCCCTTATGTCTTCTGTTTTCTTGTCAAGCAAACCCTTTTTCAGTTGAAAAGATAAATAAAAAGTTAAAACAAAGATTTTCCGTTAAAACACACACACACACATGCACTTTTGTTAACTAACAAGGGAGACTCGGCTTTGTCCGAGGCAACTTGGGAGGACGTAAAAACTCTTCCCAAGTTGTAACCTGATCTCCAAACCTTTGAACTCAAACCCTTGTCATTTTGTTGGGTTTAAAATTAACAAAATGTGGCGACTCCGTTAAATTGGTCTGGTTCCCGCGTTTGGTATTTCGCCCTTGAAACGTGCTCATGTATTTTGGGGCGGGATCCTTACAGTTACGACTTGGGAAGAGTTTTACGTCACCCAAGTCGCCTTGGACAAAGCCGAGTCTCCCTTATGTTTGTTAACGAAAAGTGCATGTGTGTGTGTGTGTGTTTTTAACGGAAAACTGTAGTTTTAACTGGTTATTGATTTTAACAGAGGAAAAATGGTTTATTTGCATAAATATTGACAAAACAAGACAGAAAGGAAAAAAAAGTCCCTCTGACCCAACTTAGCCGTACGGCTAGGAGGGGCCTTCTCGGGGATTTTACAGTTTGTCCAGAAACTGTCCAGTTTCAGGCAGAAACAGAGTATTCTGCTGAAACTGGACTGATCTGTTTACTTTCAGTTTGAATGTTAACCAACAAACTTTGATTAAAATAATTCCTATGCACATTAATCACCAAATGTCCCTCAAATACATGGATTTGAGTGTGATTAAGGTAATCATTGGAGAAAATTAAAAAAGGTGATGAAAATGGCCTTTGAGCCAAGATAACCATTTTGATGAGTAAAGATGTAAACTTTATCATCAAAAATGATATTCTTAACAAAATTAAACCTTTAGGGACAACAAAATGACATAATGATTGAATCTTTATGACCCAAATGTGGGATTTAAGGCTAAATCAAGGTTGGGATGATAAAGATTGGGACTTTATCACCCAACATGATCATCATGGCCAAACATGAACATTATTAGCATAAAGATACATGCTTTCACCATAAAAATGGATCATCAAGCTATTTAAAAACAATAAACTAACAAATCATGATCTCCCTTAGGTTTTAACCCTTGATCACATACAAGAATGTGAGGGCACTTTGGATCATCTCATGATTTGGTTCCAAGATATGAATAACAAGAATAAAAGGTGCTTGAAGGACAAGACTTGCAATGTATGTAAATGCTTGACAAGGACAAGGCTTTTAAATGCAAATAAGCAAGTAATATGAACAAGAACAAAGAGTTTTGAGATGGAGAGAAGATGGGGAGAAGGAGGCTTCACCTATGATGGTTATGGCCTATCTTCCTCTCTTTTTCACTCAAAGATTTAATGGTGTTTGTTTCAGATTGAAATCCTGCAGAGTTTCCCTCTGAATTTGTATTTTCTCCCCCCCCCCTGAAATGATCAGCAAGAGTCTCAATTTATAGGGACTGAGGATGCCTAAACCAGCCGTATGGCTAGGCCCCTCTAGTGCCCAAACCATCCATACGGCTCAGCATGGCGAGCTTCTGTATTTTTCCAATTTTAATCCCAGAGCAGTCCTGGGATTTTAGGTTTATCCTAGTGAGGTCCTAGTGCATCAGTTTATCCCCGGATGATCCTAAGATTACCTCTAAGGTTGGTTGGTTTCAGATTGGGGTACTTACATAAACCCAACATACTCATTTCATTTATTTAAAACATGTTGCTGAGGCAGAGGACAATCAAATGCCACATTCACAATCAAGATTTATTAGTTATTCAATCACCTGATGACACTACGCTGTGTAAATACTCCCTCCGTCGTCCCAAAACGAATGTCCGTTTTTTTTTTTTTTTTCAAATTTGCTCGTGATCAAGAGTAAATTTGATAAATTTTCAGACATTCATTTTAAGACGGAGTTAATATTATTTTGAGACTAGGGCTAAGGCTATGTTGTTGTTGTTGTGAATCGGTCACGGAAAGGTGGATTTTGAACTACCACAAGAAGGTTCTCTTTTTCTCTCCAAAGTCCACATATTGTTATCAAAATTGTTGTTTTTAAGGGCAAATAATAAGGTTTGAAATCTTCCATCTCAACACTGATAATGTCAACGGAAGACTAATGTATCTTGGAAAAGATACACAGCACAACCAATGATATCACTTTCATATTTTAATACTACTTCTGTCTCAAAATGAATGTCCGAAATTGCTCTTGATCAAAAGCAATTTCGGACATTCATTTTGGGATGGGAGGAGTATGTAATTAGCGGATCATGCTACTTACTTTATTACTATGACTTGTAACAAACATACTTAAAACCTTTATTCAATAGTATCCATTAGGGTTTTAATATGATAGTATTATCAGACGTACAATAAGGTTGGTTGACTTAATATTCACGGAATTTCAGTAATTCCAGCATCAGCAAGGCGTTTTACTCTATCTTTAGTTCCAAATAACGCCTATAGTTCGCTTTTGAGGTCATAATTCGGATCAACCAGAGTCTATTGTTTGAAATTAACAGTATACGGGAATCAAACATATAGAGAGCCACATGCTCTTTTCAATGAGCTAGGAAACGCCACATTTAGTTTAGAAAAGGATGAAGCTTTGTCATGTAAAACCTCCTCAGATACAACTTCACGACTTGAAATTTATGTACTTTTATAGCATTCTCAACCTTTGGGATTCACATTAAACATATGTTCTTGTAAATTTGTTAGAATTTTCTGGGTTTAATTAAGACATTTTTTTTTACTATCAGAAAAATCATGAAACAAATGTCTGTATTCAAGGTAAAGATGTCTAAAAATAACAACTAAAGATGTCAAACAAACATGAACATTTTATGTGATTTCACCACTCAATATGACAAAACTTTGTCCATGTATATATACGGCCTGTGACATATTACACTAATAACAAAAGGGAAAATGACAAATAAGGGTCTGAAGTTTGGGGGTCGTTCGTAGAAAAGGGTTCGATGTTCTAAAACTCGCAGATCAGGGTCTAAAGTTGATGAAAACTAAGCAATTAAGGGTTTTTTGACGAAAAAGTTAGATTTTTCAGTTAAATCCACATGTGTCGTGCACATGTGGACCTAATTGAAATAAAAGTTATTCTGTAAGGGTTAAAATGACTATGTTAAACTTTAAAGGACTAAAAGTAAAATTTTCACTAGTAAAGGGGTAAAATGAATATTTAAAGTTTAAGGGCTAAAAGTAATTTTTTTATTAATATATGTATGATTCACGAAATTAATATTTTTTAAATTCACTAAATTATTTTTTGTAAAAATTATTAGTTTCAGAATTTTTTATATTGCTTTCGAAAGAATATTTCACAAAATTAGTGTTTTCAAGATTTTTTTTTCCAGTAAATTATATTATTGAGAAAATATTGCACTAAATTAATATATCCTAAAATCAAAATATCGAACATATTGCATTGAATTAGTGAAATTAGTTTTTTGAAAAATAATTTCACTTAACATTTTAAAAAAAAAATTAATTTTAATTTTTTCCTAAATTAGGTTTTTTTTTTTTTTTGAAAATTATACCTCCCCTCTTTCTCTTATGTAAACCCACGCCACCCACCATCTCATGCATCATAAGAAAATACATGAGATATATAATTAAATTTGAGGGTAGATAACTTTGGTTAAAGAGAGAGGGAAATATTTTAGAGTCTTTTTTATTTATGCTAGATTAATTTAGTGTAATATTTTTCCCCAAACCAAAATTAGTTAAATATATTTTCAAAAATACTAATTTAGTAAGGGGTTTTTCAAAAATAATATAAAATTTAGTGAAATTAGTATCTTTTTAAGAAAATGATTTAGTGGAATATTTTTTCACAAATTAATTAATTTATTGAATTTTATATGTACTAGTGAAAATTTTATGTTTAGTCCTTTATAGTTTAATATAGTCATTTTACCCCTTACTGGTTAACTTTTATTTCAGTTAGGTCCACATGTGCACGGCACATGTGGATTTAACTGAAAAGTCTAACTTTTCCATCAAAAAGCCCTTAATTGCTAGTTTTAATCAACTTTAGACCCTGATCTGCGAGTTTTAAAACATCGGACCCCTTTTTACGAACGACCCCCAAACTTCAGACCCTTATTTGTCATTTGCCCAAACAAAATGAACTGCATAGAAAAACTTGCCATAAATAGCATCGCAATTTTCCTCCAAACATCTTTTTAGAGCTTAAATTTTTATAAAGTAGAAGTTCCATCATGCCCTTTTGGGCTCTAGCAAGTAGTGTAATCTTTAACCGTACGTTCCCTGTACTTTATGGACTTTCACCAAAGAGCTCTATCTCAAGCGGTATCCGGTACAAACTAAAATTTCTAAAAATAAAAAAAATAAAAAAACTTTAACTGTCCCAAAATAAATGTTACACTTTCCATCTTGGTCCATCTCAAAATAAATGTCGCATTTCTAAATTATGAAAAAGTCTTACTGCAGTTATACCATTGTAAATGCAATGTACAAATAAATAAAGCACGTTTCTTGAAAACGCTGTTAGTCTACTACGACATTTATTTAGGGGCGGAGGGGGTAAAATACAAAAAAAAAACTGAGTGAAACTAGAAGAATAATGAACCAGGATTACCTGCAGAAGATCTACAATATTGACTACTAGAGCTCCCGGAAGAGAACATTAATCCATGAGTTGTGATCATGCAAAAAAAGGGATTAATAGTGCCGGATCCAAGGTTGGATATCTGGAACGCCTTGCTAAGCCTGAAAAAAACGAACAAACGTGAACTTGGCTGGGGCTTCACCGGCGAAAGCCCTCCGGCGTGAGAATAAGTTAGATATTCTTGATAGAGAAAACTTGGAAAGTGAAAAAGCTAGGGAAAAGAGATTAGACCTGAATTTAGGGTTTTGGACCCCTATATATAGTGGTAGATTGACTTGCTCCCCAAGTTCTAGATAGGGTGAGGTCACCCTTATCTCTAGTGATGTCATTGGCTCATCCTTATCCATACTAGGTTGAAGGAGACTGGTAGGTCAATTTCCCTAATGGGCTGGGCCTCCCTTGGTGGGGAAGGTTCTAGATAAGTGACGGTGACGTCATTGTGCCTATAGTCTGACGAGCAGACGAGTAGGCAAGTGATATCTCCTGCTTTGTGGAAACGAGCTGAAGTCAAAGACGATCTGAGGTCCGCGACGAGCGGAGAGCTGAGAGCTGAGCTCGGTGACGAGCTGAGAAGTATGGTGTCCTAAGGTGAGCCTGTAGAGACGAACCGGGCAAGCCCAAAAGCCGCTCCCGGGTTATTCCTTTCAGTGGCCCCCTGCGTCTGAGTTGGACGAAGTGAGAGTCAGAAGCATTGGAAAGTCCAAAGGCTTGCTCGGTGCAAGACTTAGCCAATGAATGCTTGCTAGGGCAAGGCTTGAGCTCGTGAAAATGAGGTGTATTGCTTGCTTGCGCAAGGCTTAACCAAAGATTGCTTGCTAGGGCAAGGCTTGAGCTCGTGAAAACGAGGCGCGTGTTGCTTGCTCGGTGCAATACTTAACCAATGAATGATTGCTAGGGCAAGGCTTGAGCTCGTGAAAACGAGGTGTATTGCTTGCTTGGGCAAGACTTAACCAAAGATTGCTTGCTAGGGCAAGGCTTAGCTCGTGAAAACGAAGTGTATTGCTTGCTCGGGCAAGACTTAATCCAAAGATTGCTTGCTAGGGTAAGGCTTAGCTCGTGAAAACGAGGTGTATTGCTTGTTGGGCAAGGCTTAACCAAAGATTGCTTGTTCAAGACAAGACTTAACCATGCTAAGACGAAGTATGCTTAGGTCTGTCCCAAGGCTTTGATGCTCTATCAAGAAGAGGACCTGAGTGCTTGGGTCTGTCCCAAGGCTTTGGCTCTTTCAAGACGAGGACTGGTGTGCTTGGGTCTGTCCCAAGGCTTTGGCTCGTTCAAGATGAGGACTGGTGTTCTTGGGTCTGTCCCAAGGCTTTGGCTCGTTCAAGACGAGGACCGGAGTGCTTGGGTCTGTTCCAAGGCTTTGGCTCGTTCAAGACGAGGACCGGAGTGCTTGGGTCTGTCCCAAGGCTTTGGCTCGTTCAAGATGAGGACTGGTGTGCTTGGGTCTGTCCCAAGGCTTTGGCTTGTTCAAGACGAGGACCGGAGTGCTTGGGTCTGTATCAAGGCTTTGGCTCGTTCAAGATGAGGACCGGAGTGCTTGGGTCTGTCCCAAGGCTTTGGCTCGTTCAAGACGAGGACCGGAGTGCTTGGGTTGGTCCCAAGGCTTTGGCTCATTCAAGACGAGGACTGGTGTGCTTGTTCAAGACAAGTCTTTCTCTTTTGGAACCAAGCAAGGCGATGCTCGGTTTAGGATTTGCTAGCGGCAGCTAGCCTTTTGGAGCCTGTCCAATTGTTCAGCTTGGCCGCGACGAACTTGCGGCCCCCCGATTTACTGGGTTCTGTTATTGATGTACGCACGTGAGTGCAGTTTGATGGGGACATTGGTGTTCATCCTGATGACCCGTTGGTGTGTCCCAAGTTTGGATAACAGGTTCGGCTTTGTTCCTTAGCCTGTAAAATGAGTGAACTTGCAGCAAATGTGTGATAGTTTATCAAAACACTCAATTAATATCAAATGGATCCATTGGAATTATAACACATAAAAGAGTTATCAATGTCAATTAAGCAAGCCAGAAAGTTAATTGCATTAAGATAGGCAGCAGAGAACTTATGGCATGGTAATATGTAGACAGGAAGTAGCCATATGAATAAAACATGTCAAGCTTGCAAGTTGCATCGCATGATTAGTTGTAGTAGGCTATTAGCAAGCAGATCTACATCATCAATAAGACATGGTTGCATTTTAATCTCAGATCATTAAATAATAAAGCTATAGAAGACAAATTTATTAGTATGAAAGGATGGAAAGAAATGACCTGCTGGGATTGGCGGCGATTTGATATATTTTGTCAAAAATTTAAATAAGATTTTTAACAGCCGTCAGAAATTTAACGAAAGTTGGAAGCACGGGGTAGTTCATGACGCTATGATAAGCTAATACAATATGTTGCTTCCTTTCTTTCATGCAATAGGCACAATCCAAGGTAATTGTATTACTAAGGGTAGCATACATATTTAACACAGGCATGGGAATTCCCAATTATCATCATGCGATCATTATTGTACGGGTATGCTCCTATATTAATGGTGGTGCGATGAATTCGAGCAATCAAATAATCAAATATGTTTAAGAATGCTAAATGACATTTAAACTGGGAAGAGTGCACCTGATTATAGAGGTTGCAGTGGTGAGCTTGGTGACTGGCAATAGCAGGTCGGCTTATTGAGCTTTGACTTCAACATTACTCTTTAGGATTACTGGTTTATTCGAGGGATTATTTCAAGCCTGCCATTGGATTAATCGAACTCCAATCTGGCAAGATTTCTTATTAGTTGCTCATGCTTTGACTGCTCAATGTGTGTTGGTCATTGTACCGATTAGGACGATTCTTGAAAGTGACGAACCGACCTGGTGAGTGTTGTGGGTAACTCAGATTGTCCATGCGACCCATTTGGAGATGACATGCTGACTTGTATAGATGGCAGTGGAAAACCCGAGGGAGCTCGAATGCTATGTCTAGGAGCAGAGCAGGCCCAGATCAATTATAAAGTCAGAATGGCCAAATGTGTGTTGTGCTCGGCACGAGCTACCCAGGGTATCGTGCCAGGCTGCTGGAATCTTCTCATAGAGCTTGCAGAAATTTTTGAACTGGGTTTCTTTATTATTGACTTCTAATTCAAGCCAAATTTTCGATTGAGCTTCCATTTTACGGGCTGTGTTTGTGCAGCTATTTTAGTGTTGGTTTTTTCTCCAGCCGTGCTTGATTTGGCAAGCTATCTTTTGGTGGGTTCGGGCTTAGGTGTCGACCCCCTAGCCGAGATGTGAGCTCTCAGCTGATCCCGGTTTTTTACTCGAAAAGTCTAACGGTTGTTGTTTATTCTCCTCGAGTGTGGAATGATGTGCTCAGCAATTATGCAGATGCTAGTCACTTCCTGTGCTTGCCATCGTTTGGTGACCTTTGGTCGTGGTTTCGTAGCTGGAAAGCCTTTTTAATGACCGGAAAGGTGATTGTTCCTCTGCTTCTTGTTGTTGACAAGAGCTTGTATGCCTGAACATCTAGCAAATTTGTTCGGCTTATGACCTGTGTGTTTGCTCGTATTTTACGAGTATGTCGATGTCTTTCCTTGTTCCTTCCATTATTTCCTGTGCTAGCACTCAAAAGAAACAATGGAGCAGTTTTGATATCCAAAATGCAATCATGATTAATCATTCTAATTGGGGTTGTCAAGCCAACGTAGCCAACTGGATGCATTTTGATATGTATACTCGGATCAAAAAGAGTGTATTATACTTGCTATTTAAGAGCAGGTCATGAAAAGAATACCTGATTCTTAGTCCTTAATCACATTACCAACTCTTATCATGCATTGAGGCCTCTGACAATAATCTAGTACTGGCCATTATATGATGAAGCCAACATTATATACACATAATAAGCATACTAGCATACTAGCATACTCAGCATGGAAGTTTCCACTAATCATATCCATGACCCTCGTATGTAAGTGTTGATGTATTTCATGATATTGATAAGTAACCACATGCTAAGATAAGTGCTTAGCTAAGATGAATTTCTCGTTTCCTTCTAGGGGCTATACAAATTCATATCATCGCTTCTAGATCGAGTAAGGTCATGGAAATTATTACAAATTCCCTGAGTTCATGTGTAAGAATATGCAACCAGATATCATATATCCCACATATGAAGCATATATCCCACGCTCTTTACCCATGTTTAGACATTTATAGCCTATTACAAAGCTGTTCTGACTTTGAATCATTTAATAGCAATGAGCCTACTATGCATATGATTTAATTTGCTAGACATGATATAGCAATGCACTAGGTTATGACAAGGAATTTTTAAATATTAACATAGAGTTAGAACGAGTACACCTGATGACGAGATGGTCTAGGTGGTTCATAGAGTTGCCTTGGTGAGGCGAAGACATTCGAGGTCCTTAGCGCTCAAGATCGGTAATCACGATTTTGCTCGCAGCTTGTTCAGGCATGGCCTCGACATCATGGATTTTACTCCTGCCAAACTTTTCTTCTGCTGTCTCTGCATACTGCTTGGCTAGCAGTTGTGCTTGTTCTGGAGCCGAGTACGATCGGGTGTTCCCACTGATGGCCATTTTGATGCCTCTGTCTCCACAAGTCTAATCTGTACTTCTCTGAACAAATCTTGTGCTAGCGAGTTGATTAGAGTGTTTGTAGGTCCAACTACTTGCATAGAGCATAGATTGGATCCTTACGGTCTACTATAATATTTGCATAGTAAGGTTGGTTGCTTTCTTCCTTAACATCTGACTTTTCAGGTCGGCATTAATGCTGGTTCTCGTAGGCGATTCCAATGAGTCGGCCTATACATATTCTCGTTGTTCTCCTTATCTCTTGGGTGCCCTATATACTGAGGGTTTTGTCAGTGATCTCGATGAGGTTGGCCACCTCTCTAGTTCTGATTGTGAGTGGCATGTTTGAGATGATTGCCTGATATTTCGGTCAACTTGCTTTCACCTTGTTCTCTGTCACCTCTGCGGCTCGCTTGCTTCAGCATGATTGTTAACTGTTCAATCAAGTTACAACCTTGGACCATTCTTGTACAACCGAGCTGGCATAGGCCCCCATGTTTGTGTCTCCTAATTTGTCTCTCTTACTGCTTTTTATAAAGAGAGTTTTCGCACTGTAACATGAATCGTTTGTCGCGGCTGGGTCGGGTTGGCGAGATTACATCTGCTCTCACACCATCGTTTTTGAGTTGCGTGCATGCTCGACGCCCTTGTTGATATAATGTATTCGCGGACTGGTTTGTGACATGGCGGCTGTTAAGTGCTAGGCTTCTTCTTGACGAGCTCGTGGTTTTTAAATGAAATCATGGTGCTTGACACTCGTAGTCACGAGGATCCTGTTGTGCTCGCAAATTTGCTTGTCTTTCCTAGCAGTGTTTCCCGGTTTTATTACCGCGAGCTAAGTCGATAGGCTCACAACTCACCGATTAATAATTTGTTTGGAGTTGCTCGGCACGTCCATGACTCTGATGTCGGCGATTAATCCGGCCAAACAACGTTTGTGCTGCTCCTGTCAAGTGCACAACTCCAAGACGAAAAATCAGTATTGAATGGTTCAATCAATGTATGTGTTCTAGTGAAAAAGTATTAAGTTATAAAATCTCCCTCCTTAGTGTGGATCGGCAAAGGTTTGGTTCAGGATGATAAGGAGCTCGTGATTCCCGCTCCCAACGCACACTTTTATACTAGAGATCATTGCGAATTTCGCTACCAACATTTATGGGTCGCATTAAACAGCAAGAACTCACTTTGTTTTTCTTTTCACGGGCACATAATTAATATGGGGGCTATGTGTGGTTTTAAACATCAAATAAGCATCTTTTCGGGTGCCATGCTTCCTGTATGTGAATAGCCAAATACGCATTGAACCGTACTGATCATGCATTATTGTTCGTGGGTGAATGTGCAAAACTTTCTAGCGGTAATGGTTACTCATCAGAGTTTCTATGGCATGCTTATACTTTAAATTAAAAGTGAATGCATGAGATTCCCACTAATCAGACATTCCAACTTTTCACAATTTCTTAGAGGCGATTATTATTGACTGAGCCATGGAATAACAATGCTTAATAGATTGTAATAATTGAAAAGAATACACCTGATGGGTTTAGACTCCATTGATCATTCCGCATAATTTCAATTTGGTTTGACAGGTTGTGCTTCGCCCTCGGCAGCATGTAGATAACATGAAATGTTCCCGTAGTTCTCCAGATCTATTCACTTGCTAATGTTTGTTTCTCAACATAGGATGCAAGAATAAAATTGAGTTGAAGTATCAACCTGTGCAATACCAACAATTTATTAACGCATCATATATGTACACATGAACCAGCACTAATGCTTCACTATGCCTGACAATAATAGCTAAGAAATACATGAACGCTTGTGCATAGTATTGCCAGATAGGTTTTAAGTCACCCATTACTTCCTTGGTGCAACAAATAATTTAATGATTAACATTATTAGCTCGTACAATCTCTTTGAACAATACGTACTTGTATGTCATTTATGTTTAATTGACGTGCTATAACCTCGGTCTCGGTTCTAAATGTCCATATGTGTATGGTGTATCAATGGATTGTTTGAATAAACAATCACTTCATCATACAATTCAGGCCCTTTATCTGAATTTCATGGACAAATAACAAGCATATTAAATTTGAAAAACAGTGAACATAGATTTAGAAAGAGTACATGTGATATCCCCCATCCCACATCGGAAATATGTGGGAATTGAGTGTGCTATATAGAAGGCCCATACACTCCTACTAAGCATCAAATCATCCATTGGACTTTTGGAGGCCTGTGATGGGCTGTGGTTGACCCAATTGAGGAGATGCTTGGTGGGCTAGTGTATGGTACCTATGTGGCGGGTCGGGTCTGCGGACTCGGGTCGTTACAGTACACCTTGAACTCCGATGCACGACTTTGCTTTAACGAGGCGGATCTAACTGCAGTGCCATGCCGGCTTGTTTTCTGTATTCACGAGCCATTGTTTTCTTCTGGGACCCCACCAAAATTTAATTTAATTGCTAGTGAGCTCAATAGCCATGGGAAGAAAATAACAATTGGGGCTCATTAAATTGTCCATGGATGTATCTTTGGTGCGAGGAGTTTCAAAGACTTTGATTGTGATTCTCCTACAACAAAACGAATTCCATTGCAGCGGATCTGGGTTTTTGGTTTCGGCGGGCTTGGCTTATTCCATGTACTCCCATGGGGTTTGAGTGTCGCCGTCGTTCGCCATATTCGTTTCCCACTGTTTATTTGTTGCCGAGGATATCGTCCGCTGCCTCAGATCTGGGTTAATTTGGTGTGTTTGACGGTGAAAGTCATAGACTGCTATCTGCCACCTGTTGTGAGAGAAGCGTGACTGTTTAAATGCTCTTAGTATTGCCGGTGTCATCTTCGCAGGGAGGAGCCAACGGGGGTGTTGCCTTAAATTGTAAATAGGTAGGATTTCTTCATCTTGTTGTCGATCTATGTTCTCCTTTAAGTCTGAATTTCCATTGGAGTCCACTTTCTCGCAGAACAGGCTATTAGTGCCGGAGAGAATTTGGGGAAAAATACTCGGGCTAGCAAGAAATCGTTCCCGGCAATGGAACCAAACTGATCATGCAAAAAATGTGATTAATAGTGCCGGATCCAAGGTTGGATATCTGGAACGCCTTGCTAAGCCTGAAAAAGACGAACAAACGTGAACTTGGTCGGGGCTTCACCGGCGAAGGCCCTCCGGCGTGAGAATAAGTTAGATATTCTTGATAGAGAAAACTTGGAAAGTGAAAAGGCTAGGGAAAAGAGATTAGACCTGAATTTAGGGTTTTGGACCCCTATATATAGTGGTAGATTGACTTGCTCCCCAAGTTCTACATAGGGTGAGGTCACCCTTATCTCTAGTGATGTCATTGGCTCATCCTTATCCATACTAGGTTGAAGGAGACTGGTAGGTCAATTTCCCTAAAGGGCTGGGCCTCCCTTGGTGGGGAAGGTTCTAGATAAGTGACGGTGATGTCATTGTGCCTATAGTCTGACGAGCAGACGAGTAGGCAAGTGATATCTCCTGCTTGGTGGAAACGAGCTGAAGTCAAAGACGATCTGAGGTCCGCGACGAGCGGAGAGCTGAGAGCTGAGCTCGGTGACGAGCTGAGAAGTATGGTGTCCTAAGGTGAGCCTGTAGAGACGAACCGGGCAAGCCCAATAGCCGCTCCCGGGTTATTCCTTTCAAGTTGTGATGAAGAATTTAGAGGCCGCCAATACTATCTTGAAGGAGTACAGTGAGAAAGTCACCATCGGCATACTTGTCTTTGAGTATTCTATCATGATATCTCTGCAGGAAAACCGAAGCCAGATGTAGCCTAAACAACTATAGTAATTTTCAATTTCTTAACACCATATTCGGGTATGGTTAATTCGCTAAAAGATACTCCCTCGGATCCAAATTGAGTAAATAACCAAAATTACCCGCGTACTATCTGATTACAACCAAATCGACCCGCGTACTATCTAAACTACCAAATTAACCTGCGTACTATTACAAAATGAACCAAATCAACCTAAACCGTTAATAAAAGTTAATAGACATTAACTATCGTTTGTAACTTAACAGATATTACAATAAAAATTTCAAATTGCCCCCTCAACCTAACAAAATCAAACAAATTAAATTAACATAAATATAAGTGTTCATAAAATGATTTAAAAGGGCATATAAAATGTTAATAACCCCTTCCTGTCTTCTTCATCTTTTCTTCTCCATCTCCACTTCCCACCACCGAAGGCCACCTACCAACCCAACCAGTGCCGCCCCTACTGAACTTATTTTTTCCCTTCCTAGAGCGCAAAACTGCTCCTCTTCCATTGCAAATTTTCGACTCACGACAAGGTTTTTCCCTGCTACAAAGACATCCTTAACTACCAATAATTAGAAGATCTTCATCACGATCCCCGACCAATATATCCGTCAAACGCCCAGTGAACCCTATACACTGGAAGCACCAAATTCTATCGAATCATCGGTCATACCATCGGCGGATTGATCCAACAAAGATCGAAAACCTAATTCACTTACTTTACATAAATTAGTATTAAAACTCTACAAATTTTTCAATCAAAAGCCCTAAAATGGTCGTTGAACGTTTAGAAAATTGAATGAAAATGCAAATTTGTTGATTATAAACTCTACAAATTTTTCAATCAAAATCCCTAAATTCGTGAGGCATTACTTCCCTTAGTGAGATGAGCATCTGAATAAGCTTCAAAACTGACATTTTTTTATTGTCGAAATCAGGTAGGCCTTAACCCACACATGGGAAACCCAACCTTCAGAATAAGATACAGTGGGGACAGCGATGGGTTGCCGAAGTGGGGGTGGGAGACGAAGGATGAAGAAGACGGGAAGGAGGTTTATTGACATTTTTCACTATAAGCCCTTTTAAAGTAATTTATTTGGGTTTCAAAGATTTTTTTATTCTACCTTTTACTTTTCAATTTTACATTATGAACTCTAATATTTACATTAATTTAATTTTTTTTATTTTGTTAGGTTAAGGGGGCAATTTGAAATTTTTATTGTAATATCCATTAAGTTACTAACGGCAGTTAATGTCCACTAACTTTTATTAACGGTTTGGGTTGATTTGGTTCATTTTGTAATAGTACGCAGGTTATTTTGGTAGTTTAGATAGTACGCGGGTCGATTTGGTTGTAGTACGCGGGTCATTTTGGTTGTTTACTCGATACAAATTGAATAACAATTTTTATCTCAAAATATAACGACCTTTTGAAACTTTTACATCAAAAAACTTTGTCCATAAATGATTTTTTTAAAAAAAAATAAAATAAAAAGTCAGAGTTAATTATATTTTTGCAAAACTAAAATTTTGAAAGTGAATAGGAAGAATGTTTATGAATTTTTTTTCTGCTAAAAATTATTTTTTTAATATGAGCCTTCAATTCAAAATGGTCTTTCATTTTGACACGGAGAAAGTATAATAAGACAAAAACTTATATGAGAACACTATGACCCATCTCATAGTAGAGACAAGTCATTTTTGACCCATGACCCGTGGGCGATTTTTTTTTAGTTTTTATATTTTTTTTTTTGGTGTTTTTTTGGTTAGCCAAAAGTAATAGTTACTATAACTAAATGAAACAAACGTGTTACTTATATGTAAAAGTTTGTATACATAAAAGTAATATATATATACAGAAAAGTAATAATGTTTCTTTTACATTTTTTTCATTTGCCAAAAGTAATACTTATTATAACTAAAATGTAACGAATATGTTACTTATATGTAACAGTGTTTATACATAATTGTAACACATAGAGTGGCGGACCTTGAACATTTACTCGGGGGGTGCACAATTACACTAATTTTTTTTTCTTAGTGGTCACAGTAAAAAAAAAAAAACTGTTAAAAAAAATCAAAATATAAGCATTTTTGTGTGTGAGTTTTTTTTATTGTGTGTGTGCGGGTTTGGCAATTCAAAAAAAAAACAATAAATTACATACCTTAATAAATTGAACATTAATCTCAAAATAATAATCATTAAAAATTCATTTTAGAATGAATATATTAATTAAATTAAATTATAAATACAATAATATTTAAATAAAAATAATTGAATTAAAAAAAGAAATAACTAAATTAATCATAACTCCAAGTTAGAAGATAGTGGGATTCGTACCCACTCTCCTTCCATAAGATAAGAATGCCTTGACCAATTGAGCTGGAGCTGATTCTATGTTCACTTGGTGCACTTCTAATATATATATTCTCAATGCAATTTTTTTTCTTCTTAATAACAAAAGTTGAGCAGGTGCACGTGCACCCCCTACTTATATGGGAGGTCCACCCCTGAACACATACGTGTAGAAAAGTAATAATTCATCCCTTTACACTTTAGAACTAAAAACACTTGTGTTAGTAACATTGTAAAAATAAGATAGTAACAATTTTTATAAATGAATGTTACATTTTACTTGTATAATAAAATTGTAAAACTGTTATGTTTACTTGTATAATAGTATATCCATATGTTTTCAAATAATAAGTTACAATGGGTTCAATTTATCATGATACATGTAAAAGTATTACATTATCTATAGAAATCTGTTACAATTTCATCTACTAAAGTGTTACATTTATTTGTACAAATAATTACATTCATGTATATAAGTTGTTATTTTTCAAATGTTACTTTCTTTCAAAAAATAAAATCAAAATACAAAAAAAAAATAAAAAAAATTGGAAAAACACTATTACATTTCAGTATAACGATAATTATATTTAGTTATTGTTAGTGTTACACGTATTTATAGTTAATATTACAGTTGAAAGATGAGTAAAATGTTTTTTTTTTAAACTGGTGTTATGTTTATTTATAAACAATGTTATTTTACAATTAACACAATTGTTACATTTAATTATACTAAGTATTACTTTTGGCAAACGAAAAAAAAGCCAAAAAAAATAATACATAAAAACTAAAAAAAAAAAAAAATCTTTCCTGGAAAAAAAAAAATATTTTGGTCCATGGATCGCTGCCACGTGGCAGATTTTGAGTGGAGCATTGGTTGGGATCCTATGCTTCGCGGAGAATGTTGTACACGAGTCATGGGTCGACTCGTCTCTTCTTTGAGACTGATCTAGGTGTTCTCATAAGAGACCATCTCGTATAATAATAACAGCACATAGTTCTTCATCCGCCCTAAATCAATGTTCACTTTTCAAAAACCGAAATGTCCCTGCATTTTCTGGTGAAGTTACTACATCCTCCCTTTTCAATCTAACATGTTCTAATGTACATTTGTAATCACAAGGATCCGAAACCACTATTTTCTCGACTTTTCAGACTTCCAGATACTAGATTGCACCGTACCATATTACTAAGTGATCTAATCTAATGGTCACAGTTGTTAGATACTTCCTCCATCCCAAAAATGAATTTCTCTAAAAAAAAATTAAAAAAACAATCTAAAAAAAATTCAAATTTGCACTTTAAGAGCAAATTTGGAATTTTTTAGATATTCATTTTGAGACGGAGGAGTACAATATAACTCCAACCATTGTCCTGTATTTACTCATTCAAGATCAAGCAATCTAGACCGTGAAAGTCATCAACTGCAGCGGCTCGGTATTATCTTAGAAGAATCACAAGAGGTGAAATACAAGTCATTAGCCATCACTTCAATTCAAACTATCCTTAAAAAAAAAAAAAAAAAAAACCGAGAGTCAAGGGATTATCTGAAAACAAACCTGCAAGGCTCCGGCAGTTGTTCAGGAAGAGGAGGATTAGGAAACATGGGGAATAAAGTGTATCCCTCCATCCAACTAGCTGCATCCCATGATTCACCACTTGAAAGAATCCCAACTATTCTGATGCTTCACGGACTTTCTCAATAATTTCCTCCTGGTGAATTGGATCATTATTGATGATCAAATCGAAGTCAATGATTGGAATACTGAACTGAGTTTCAGAGGAATTCAATGTGTCTCCGGAGATTTGTTCGATGGGAGAATGAATATTGGGGGAACATGAGTGATTCCGGCGTTAACGAGTCGGCTTTTAAAATCACTTGTTCTGTCATATTTCGAGTTGATTGCGGTTTGAATTTCACTTGCCAGGTTATTCCGGAAAGAAAGTTGAACAAAAATGTTGGCCCAACGGAAGGGCTGTATGTGCAAAGTTTTAGAAATGGATTTTTTTTTTTTTTCTGGACCCTATTATTTTTTTGAGCGGCTAAAATGAGTCAAAAGTTTTAAAAAGTCCTGGTAGAAAATTTTCTGAGATGCTTAATTACCAAAAAAAGGGATTTGTTTTCCACTTCATTTTAAATGCGCCGCTCTACCAAACGAGGCCGAAATCACCTCTACGATATGGGGGTTCTCAATTCTAATTTATGCAATTTTCTTGCATTAATGTATTTTGGTGTCCATTTCATTCAAACCCACAGGTCAGTAACTACCGCTCGGGGTTTAAGGGTTCGGTTTAATTTGTTTTCAGACAAATTACAGACTGAATCGCTAATGATCAGGCTGATTTTTTAAGATTAAATGAACCATGAAAAGTTCAAACCGAACCGAACCGTCAAATTATCATGGTCTAGCTCGGTTTGATTTAGACTGTGGTTTAGTTTTGTGGCTCAGCCTGTGGCCCAAAATGTGGTTCATACTAGTTCTAACCAAGAATTACCCCATAGTTTAAACAACGTTTCAGACTGCAAATCATCATCAAATTTGTTTAAATTTTTCAGTGATCACGAAAAAAGAGCAAGTGATGCAGAAGGAGAGTCGAAAAGGAAAGTTGGAGGAAGAGAGGCAGAAGGAAGAAAATGCATCACACATTGTCGATTATGTAGAGAACTCGGTTAGTTATATGTCGCAATAAAGATAACAAATGATGAAATAAATATTGAATAAGATGCAAAAAGAGTTAAGATTAGTATGATGCAATGTTCGTTTCTTAATAATCATTTGGTGAATATTACTCAATCTACAAATCTGTGGTTATATATGAGTTTGGTGGTTCGGTGGTGGTTTGTTTAGTGGTTAAATATGGCGGTCTCAAACTTTAGTTTAATTCGGTCTGCTTATTCCGGAAGAGTCAAACCACCAATCAAACCAAAATATGTGGTTTGCCGCTTTTTTAGACCGAACAAACCATTCACGCTTGGAAATCGAATCAAACCACATGGTTGGTTTGGCTCGACTTGATTCCTAACTGCAGTTTACACCAAACCATTTATACACTCCCACTACCCCCTCAGTCCCATAATACTTATTGCGTAAAGAATTAGTTTTTATTTCAAACTCAACATTTTCAATACTCATCATGTGTCTCCTCAAATTTTCATTTTTAGGGAACTAAATTTTAGTTTTTTCTTTACTTAACTAATTTTTAACTTCAAGTAATCAGTCTGTTAATAATGAGTACTTGTTCACACAGTATTGTCCCTTGCATTCCTTCTGAATGTTCAAGAGTTAATTCTCCACTCCCCCTCTTGTAAAAAGAAAAAAGTAGTCCATATTAATAAGTTGCATTAATAATATTTTCCTTAAAATTAGTGAACAATTAAAAATGGGATAATTACATATTAGGGTCTAACGTCTCGTATGAGGTCCCAAAACGGGGCCTGAATTTTTTTTTTTCTAAGCGAATTAGGGCATGAATTGACATTTTTTTCCCAAGTTAGGGATTTTTGACGATTTCCATCCAAAAATTCCATAACATGTATGTTGTCTATGAGTTTGAATGAGGTGGTCTTTGTGTGAGCGCCGCCCCTCCCGCGGTGCCTGGACCACTCTGTTCGGATCGTAAGGGTTTGGATGTTGCTCGTTTGTTGTGAGTCGCCACCATGTTTGACGGAACACAGATCGTAAGATCTGGATTCAGGGGTTAAGTTATGAATTGGGAAGGTCTAGGAGCACCCAATTCACCCAATCTAGGATTGGTATTGCTAAGAAATCATCATCGTTGTCTTAAAATCATGCAAAACATGCGCAAAAGGAACCAAATAAATAATTTCTTATTTATTTAGAATGTCGGATCATATGCTTCGAGACCATCTCCTTGAATTAGAGAGGCTCTAGGCTGATCCTTTAATGGAGTCACACTACTTCAAAGCAAAGAAAAGATGAGAAGATAGAAAGCAAAGAGTTTTACCTAAGCGTTCTTCGAGAATCCTATGGATGGCCTTGACTAAAGGCCTTGATGATCCAAAGAACTTGACGTGAATGGTGTTATGATCTTCTAAATTTCGTGGGTAAGGTGTGGCTGATTATGGGAGCCTTCTTTAGTTTATCCTCCTCTCTTAGGATCTCTGACTAGTCTGTTTTTTGTTCAAGAACCTCTATATTTATAGGGGTTTTCGACTTTAGGGTTAAGCCAAAGGGTGTAATTTGGATGGGAATCAATGACTTGATTTCCAAAGAGGTTTATTTGGACTCTAGAATCGCTCATTAGGTTTTTCCCGGATTGCATGAGTGTTTGCCAAGAAACGGGGTTGAGATCAACAAGGAAACTGACTGAAACCCGTCTGTCAAGGGGGATGTCTCGTACGAGACATCAATGTCTCGTACGAGGCATCTCGTGTTTGAATCACGATTTGCCCTCCTGCAGAAGTTTAAATGTTCATTTTGGCCCCTAACTAACGAAGTCAATTAGAAACTTAACAAAACATGTCCAACTTAACGAGTTTCGACCCAAATCAAAGGCGAGATATAGAAGTAGTGTGATTATGAGTGAACGTTCAAAATGGGGTGTCTACACTTTCTCACTTTGAATTAGGGCTAGTGCTATAAAGCGTGAAAATGCCCTCATATTCCCTCCAAAAACCAAACGCAATTTTGTTTCTCCCACGCAAGTATTTCTCCCACCCAACGGAATTTGTTGAAAACCTCTTTAACTTCTTTGCAATTTCATTGTAATGAAGCTCCATCCATCCTTAATCGATATCTAACCAAGTGATGGGTCGATTTCATAGTATGTAATCTCTATATTTCTGGATTGTTTTTGATTGACTTTTGATGTAATCTAGAGAGTTTGTGATGTAA
Source organism: Campanula takesimana (assembly GCA_026119855.1). Classification (NCBI taxonomy): domain Eukaryota; kingdom Viridiplantae; phylum Streptophyta; class Magnoliopsida; order Asterales; family Campanulaceae; genus Campanula; species Campanula takesimana. Next base: position 1,568,083 of record JAOWBW010000471.1, read on the forward strand.
TCTTTAGTCTATATATCATGTTTAGGGAACTGTTCGGTTTCCAAGTAACATGCGCAGCGAAAAATAGCATTTAAATTTTATGAAACCCAAAGCCCATAGATCCATTCATATGATTAAATCAAATACTTGCAACATGAATAATAGAAAAATTAACCCTTGATGACTTTGAATTTGGTCTTTGATCTTGGTGGAGAAATTGAAGCTTTAATCACGAACAAGTAAGAACACGAACTTTGAAGATGATGAGCTTCACCCTCTAGCGGTATCCACACCTTGAACGAATATCAAGAACACTTGATCTTGGTTGCTAGACCAAAATTGTGAAACACGTTTTCACAATTAATATGAACTATATGGAATTTTATTTGTGCATTATTTTGTTCTTCAATCTAGGATGTCTTAGAACAAAATTAAAACTCTCTCAAACTCTTTGGAGACTTGTACAAAAGCTATGGTAAAGTTCTGGCTGAATTTGGCTGTTTATATACAAGTTAGACCTATTCCAAATAGGAAACTTGTGTCTAAACCCGTCAAAAATTATTTTCCAAATCAAATTAGGAAATCTGTCCCGACATGCTGTGCGGCCGCCCAAAACCACCTGTGCGGCCGCCCAAACAACTGGAACAATCTGGTACTTTTGGAACCAAGCTGTGCGGCCGCCCAAACCATTTTGTGCGGTCGCACACTTTCCCCAAATTCCCCTAATTTCCAAAATCCTTGAATGGTCCTTTCGACCCAATATTCCAATATAGTCCTTTATAGGATTCGTTCTATTGTGTGTGACCCTCTAGGATTATACTAAGTTGGCAATGGGTTCAAACATGAAACCATAAGGTATGATTAGGTTCTAGCAAACCGTCATACCTACCCAAATAGTATAACTAGATACAATTTCGCATTCCTTTAGAATATGTCACAATCCCTTTGTCCACGATGTCATTGAACACAAGTCATGGTCAAACGGTCAACTTGTTTTGTTCAATACTTTCTCGATTCCGAATATGTTAATAATCCAAATGACATTGATCTAATCAATTCATTTGAGTCCGGCCGAACATTTTTCATCAACATCATTCCTACGAGAGGCCCAAGCTTGACATCTCTCCGAAGAGGGACAAATCCATTTAGCTTATTATTCTTCCCTACGTGAATCCGATTATGCCAATCATATCCTTTATAACTACCTGGTTAAAGGTAGCGTTTGAATATGTCAAACATAATGTTCATCAAGTGGAATACTATAATAACTTCATGTCTAAGGATTCAAATGACATAACTAATATGAGATATATGTACGACATAGACCATGACATAAATCTCATACAGCGGGTCATGTCCAGTACCTTGTTCCAAACAAGTACCCATAAATCTAACATGATCATCCCATGATCATTTAGCCTTTATACTAGTGCTTAACAAGTACTAGGGACGGAGATTATTGTAAGTGAACATGAACAACAATAATAATCAAAACATCTCTTTATTAATATGAAATAAGTGATAACAATTACAACGTTTATTAAACGTGCCTAGGGCACCACTACCAACAATCTCCCACTTGCCCTAGGCCCAATCTCCCATGTATCTAATACCCATGGACCTAACATTACCATCATGTTTACCTTGTGGAAGTCCCTTTGTTAGCGGGTCCGCAACATTGTCATCAGTAGGTACTCTGCATATATTCACGTCTCCCTTATCAACGATCTCTCGAATGATATGAAAACCCCTAAGTATGTGTTTGGATTTCTGATGTGCTCTTGGTTCCTTTGCTTGAGCAATAGCACCATTATTATCGCAATAAAGGTCTATTGGATTAGCAATACTAGGAACCACTTCAAGTTCAGTGATGAACTTCTTAATCCAAACAGCTTCCTTTGCAGCATCCGATGCAGCAATATACTCAGCTTCCGTTGTAGAATCAGCGTTTGTACTTTGCTTGGAACTCTTCCAGCTTACAGCTCCACCATTTAACATAAACACAAAACCCGATTGCGATCGACTATCATCTCTGTCGGTTTGGAAGCTTGCATCCGTGTAAGCATTTACAACGAGATCATCTTCCATTCCTCCATAGACCAAAAACGAGTCTTTAGTCCTTCTCAAGTACTTAAGAATCGCTTTTACAGCTACCCAGTGATTTTCTCCGGGGTCGGATTGGTATCTACTTGTCATGCTCAAAGCATAAGATACATCTGGCCTAGTACAAATCATGGCATACATGATGGACCCAATTGCCGAAGCATATGGAACATCATTCATTTTCTCATGCTCATCTTTTGTCTTAAGACATCGAGTCTTGCTTAGAGAAACTCCATGTAGCACTAGCAAGGTTCCTCTCTTAGAATTTTCCATACGGAATCTTCTAATGACCTTGTCAATGTATGTACTTTGGCTTAAACCAAGTAGCTTCCTTGATCTATCTCTGTAGATCTTAATGCTAAGTATATATGCGGCTTCACCCATATCTTTCATTGCGAAGCATTTTCCTAACCAAGTCTTCACAGACTGAAGTATAGGAATGTCGTTTCCAATGAGTAATATGTTATCCACATATAAAATAAGGAATAGCACTATGCTCCCACTAATCTTCTTGTATACACAAGGATCATCTTCGTTCTTGATGAAACCATCTTTGACCGATTCATCAAAACGGAGATTCCAACTCCTAGAAGCTTGCTTCAATCCATAAATGGATTTCTGCAATTTGCATACCTTAGAATTCTGTTCAAAACCTTCTGGTTGTGTCATATACACATCCTCTTGTAGTTTTCCATTTAGGAAAGCAGTTTTGACATCCATTTGCCATATTTCATAGTCATGATATGCGGCAATGGCAAGCAGAATTCTTATAGACTTGATCATTGCTACGGGTGAAAAGGTTTCATCATAGTCAATACCATGAACTTGCCTATAACCTTTCGCTACAAGTCTAGCTTTGTAAGTATGCACCTTCCCATCCATGTCAGTCTTCTTCTTGAAGACCCATTTTCATCCTATGGTTTTTACACCTTCGGGCGCATCAATCAAGTTCCAAACTTGATTGTCTTGCATGGATTGCAATTCGGATTCCATGGCTCCAAGCCACTTGTCCGAATCAGGAGAAGACATCGCTTCTTTGTAGGTTTTCGGTTCATCATTCTCAATGATTTCCACCTCATTACTATCCGTTATGAGAAATCCATATCTCTCGGGCTCGGATCGTAACCTACCAGATCTGCAAGTTACTTGTGTATTTTGAACAGGTTCCACAACTCCTTGTGGTTCTTGTTCTTGTTCCACTATCGGTTTGATGTCATTTTCTGGGTCTCGAATTTCAGCAAGATTTATTTTACTCCCACTGATTTCTTTGGAGAGAAACTCTTTTTCTAGAAAGACACCAGTTCGGGCAACAAAAACTTTGTTGTCCGTTTGGTTGTAAAAGTAATATCCTTTAGTTTCCTTAGGATCTCCCACGAAAATACATTTATCAGATTTGTGTGCAAGTTTGTCTGAGACAAGTCTTTTGACAAAAGCTTCACAACCCCAAATCTTCATGAAAGACAGACAAGGCTTCTTTCCGCTCCACATCTCATATGGAGTCTTTTGAACCGATTTAGTTGGAACACGATTTAGTGTGAAAGCAGCGGTTTCTAGAGCGTAACCCCAAAAAGATATTGGAAGATCAACTTGACTCATCATTGATCGAACCATGTCTAACAAATTCTGATTTCTCCTCTCGGACACACCATTCCATTGTGGTGTTCCGGGTGGAGTCAATGTGAAATTATTCCACAATTCTTTAGATGATCATCAAATTCATGACTCAAGTATTCTCCACCTCGATCTGATCGAAGTGCCTTAATACTTTTGGCAAGTTGTTTTTCTACTTCATTTTGAAATATTCTAAATATCTCAAATGCTTCACTTTTATGTTTCATTAGGTAAACATACCCAAATCTACTATAATCATCAGTGAAGGTTATGAAGTATTGAAATCCTCCCCTAGCATTGTTACTTAATGGTCCTCATACATCGGAATGTATCAACCTCAATAAGTCGCTTGCCCTTTCACCTAACTTGGTAAAAGGTGTCTTAGTCATTTTTTCAATAAGACACGACTCACAAGTATCATATGACTCAAAGTCACATGAACCCAAAAGTCCGTCCCCATGGAGTTTTGAGATACGCTTCTCATTAATATGACCAAGACGGCAATGCCACAAATAAGAATGATTTACATTTTCATTTCATTCTTGACATCCAAGATATAAAGGCCATTAAATGAATTTGCAATACCATAAAGCACATCATTTAAATAAATAGAAAATTTCCTATTCTCAATAAGAAACTTAAAACCTTCGTTATCCAAACAAGAAATTGAAATAATATTTCTACTTAAATCCGGTACATAATAGTAATTGTTCAAAACAAGTATTAAACCGGAAGGTAAAGTGACTTCATAAGTCCCTACGGCTAATGCAGCAACTCTTGCTCCATTTCCCACGCGTAGGTCTACTTCACCTTTTTTAAGTAGTCTCCTATTCTTTAGTCCCTGCACATTTAAACAAATGTGAGAACCACATCCGGTATCCAATACCCAAGAATCAGTGGTAGAAAGGAGAATATCTATCATATAGATACCTGAAGTCGACGCAGCCTTGCTGCCCTTCTTCTTCTTTTGCTCTTCCAAAAAAGCCTTGCAATTACGTTTCCAATGACCAATTTCTTGACAATGGAAACAAATTGCATCCTTTTGTGTATCAGGTTTTGCCTTAGAAGCCTTGGCAACCTTTGCCTTGCTTATCTTGGGTTTGACAACTTTTGCCTTACCCTTTCCTTTGGCACTAGCCTTCTTCCCATCATGAACCAAGAGCACAGGAGAACCTTTCTCCACAATCTTCATCTCCGCAGTTTTAGCATACCATGCAACTCGGAGAGATTCTTATCCATTCCATGCATGTTATAATTCATCACAAACTGATTATAACACTTAGGCAATGAATTAAGAATGAGATCCGTGGCTAGCTCCAATGGGATTGGATAGCCAAGTTTCTGAAGATGCTCTACATAGCCTTTCATCTTAAGCATGTGAGGACTCACTTGTTGCCCTTCACTCATTTTGCAAGAAGTGAATGCAACAATGGTCTTGTACCTCTCTTGCCTAGCTTGCTCTTGAAACATGGCTCTTAACTCCACGCCTATCTCATAGGCTTCCAAATATTCCAAACTTTGTTGGAGTTTTGAGCACATAGTAGCAAGCATGAGACAACTTACATCTCTAGAATCATTACGATGTTTTTTGTAACTGTCCCTGTCTGCCCTAGGGGCAGTAGGTTCTGGTTCAGCAGGAAGAGGCCCATCGAGAATGTACAACTTATTTTCTTGCCTAAGAACAATTCTTAGGCTACGGATCCAATCCATAAAGTTCGTACCATTCTCTTGGAGCTTATCCTTCTCAAGGATCGATCGCAACGAAATTGATTGAGTGTTGTTAGTCATTATCTACAATTATGCAAAATTTCCAAAATTTAATAAGTACCAATTTTCATTAAAGAAATAAACAATGTATTTTTTTTCAAAAATACTCCCACTAAATTATACAACCTTCTTTATACATCCAATGTATAGTATAATTTAAATGGGTTAAGATCCCTCTTTAATTTAATTTTAAGTACGCTTTGGCGCACCGCTCAAAATCAAATTAATTAGGTAGACAACTCTTGTCAATCATATCTCATATGACTCTCAGTTCTTTTCATGAGATTCTTTAAGAAATCCAATTTCAAAAAGCATGTTAAATCTCATCTTTACTTTAAGCCCAAAACTGTTTTGACGCTTAATTATGTCCAACCATTTTAAACGCATAGGAAACTCTTATTCACTCATCTTGCTCATATATGAATAAAATCAATGCACCTCGCTTTGGCGAGCCCACACAAAATTATCCATGTATAAACAAGTGTTTTAATCATGGCATGGCAAAAGGACTTAAAACTTTCTTTGAAGGTTCATCATATATAGCATACAACACATTTATGAGCACATATTATAAACATGTTACGCATCAAGTTTAGCCACTAAATTAATATCCATTAATTTAAGCATAATATTTATGTGTCATTAGTTTCTCTATAATTATGAGGATGAGACTATTTGAACTTTGGTTATCATCTCCAAATCAAGACAACAAGAAGTGCGGCCGAAACTAAGCCATGAGGCATCCACAATTCCGCACTAATTCAAGAAACCAAGAAAGTAGTCCATGTGGCCGAAACTAAGCAATAGATGGTCTCGATGAACGTAGGCCAATTGCATCCACAATTCCACATGGATCTATAATCATTGAATCAAGAACTTTGTTTCTCAATTTTAGCAATTATGAACTCTTCATAATTCTAACTTCGTTTTATCTTTGAAACCTTGATTGCGATCAAGTTTGGGAAACACAATCTCGATGAACGTAGATTAGCCATCCAAACCTTGAACCAATCTTAGAATCACAAGACTAAAACAAATAGGAAAATCAAACCCCAAGATCCACACCCAAGCCAACTGCCCAAAACCCATTCCAGACCAGCAGGTCCGGCCTGGTCTTGTCACTGGTCCGGTCGGACCCCATCAAAATTCCAGATTCTTATTATGACCAAAATCCAGAATCCTGAAAACTGTGCGGCCGCCCAAGAAAATATGTGCGGTCGCCCAAACATGTGCGACCGCCCAAGATTTTCTGTGCGGTCGCACAGTGCATCAGACAGAATTTTTAAAGTTCAAAAATTTGTCTCAAAATTGTTTTTCCCCGATTATTAAAACTTTGATCTAATCAAAATTAATAATCAAACAATTTAGAATCCATCATAATTTTTAGTGCGATTCAATAGTGCGATTAAAGTTGTAAAACAATAAACCACATAAAATCATATAACACATAAACATCATATAATCCAATATTCATAACATGCTAGGCATACAAACAATTTATATACACACAACATGATTTAAGTATTGAAATAATCAACATGAATGGGGCTCTGATACCACTGTTGGGTTTCCAAGTAACATGCGCAGCGGAAAATAGCATTTAAAAATTTTTATGAAACCCAAAGCCCATAGATCCGTTCATATGATTAAATCAAATACTTGCAACATGAATATTAGAAAAACTAACCCTTGATGACTTTGAATTTGGTCTTTGATCTTGGTGGAGAAAATTGAAGCTTTAATCACGAACAAGTAAGAACACGAACTTTGAAGATGATGAGTTTCACCCTCTAGCGGTATCCACACCTTGAACGAATATCAAGAACACTTGATCTTGGTTGCTAGACCAAAATTGTGAAACACGTTTTCACAATTATTATGAACTATATGGAATTTTATTTGTGTATTATTTTGTTCTTCAATCTAGGATGTCTTAGAACAAAATTAAAACTCCCTCAAACTCTTTGGAGACTTGCACAAAAGCTATGGTAAAGTTCTGGCTGAATTTGGCTGTTTATATACAAGTTAGACCTATTCCAATAAACCCGTCAAAAATTCTTTTCCAAATCAAATTAGGAAATCTGTCCCAACATGCTGTGCGGCCGCCGAAACAACTGGAACAATCAGGTACTTTTGGAGCCAAGCTGTGCGGCCGCCCAATCCATTTTGTGCGGTCGCACACTTTCTCCAGATTCCCCTAATTTCCAAAATCCTTGAATGGTTCTTTCGACCCAATATAGTCCTTTATAGGATTCGTTCTATTGTGTGTGACCCTCTAGGATTATACTAAGTTGGCAATGGGTTCAAACATGAAACCATAAGGTATGATTAGGTTCTAGCAAACCGTCATACCTACCCAAATACTATAACTAGATACAAGTTCGCATTCCTTTAGAATATGTCACAATCCCTTTGTCCACGATGTCATTGAACACAAGTCATGGCCAAACGATCAACTTGTTTTGTTCAATACTTTCACGATTCCGAATATGTTGATAATCCAAATGACATTGATCTAATCAATTCATTTGAGTCCGGCCGAATATTTTTCATCAACATCATTCCTACGAGAGGCCCAAGCTTGACATCTCTCCGAAGAGGGACAAATCCATTTAGCTTATTATTCTTTCCTACGTGAATCCGATTATGCCAATCATATCCTTTATAACTACCCGGTTAAAGGTAGCGTTTGAATATGTCAAACATAATGTTCATCAAGTGGAATACTATAATAACTTCATGTCTAAGGATTCAAATGACATAACTAATATGAGATATATGTACGATATAGACCATGATATAAATCTCATACAGCGGGTCATGTCCAGTACCTTGTTCCAAACAAGTACCCATAAATCTAACATGATCATCCCATGATCATTTAGCCTTTATACTAGTGCTTAACAAGTACTAGGGACGGAGATTATTATAAGTGAACATGAACAACAATAATAATCAAAACATCTCTTTATTAATATGAAATAAGTGATAACAATTACAACGTTTATTAAACGTGCCTAGGGCACCACTACCAACAGGAACTCTGTGAGAATTTGCATGTTTTGAGACACTTTTTAGTGCTTTTGTGGTGTATTACAAAGTCCTGAATGGTTAGAATGTTGAAGACTGATGATTGCTCGAGTCAAAGTCAACTGGATAATGGGCCACGTCGAGCAAGAAAAGAAAAGAGAAGTGCACCAGTTTTTCACACCAGGCGCCCGCTCGCACCCTACCAGGCGCCCGCTTACCTTGGCATTTTGGGACATACCTTCTGTCCGTACCAGGTGCCCGCTTGGTCTTCATCGAGCGCCCGCCTGGTCCCTCCGAATGAGATACAGGATTTGCCTATTTTTAGGGTTTTAATTTTATCCTCTCCATATATGAACTCCTCTTTTATGTATTAATTAGATAGGTTTTTAGATTCAGATTTTATTATGCATTATTTTAGTTTGGATTCTAGTTTTCAAGGTTGTAATCAGGATTGAGAGATTTTTATCATCATCAAGCATATTATCCAGGTTTATGATTTCTTATTATTTTCTTGTGATTATTGCTATGTCGATGAGTAGTTAATTTCTTCGTTCATGGATTGGGAGTAACACTATCGAATCTCTATGCAAAATCTTGTTTAACTAATATTTTTCTTGTTCTTGTTCATTGGAATAATTATAATTCGTTTAGAGATTTCAACAATATAATTAGGTATTTTTGGTCTTTAAATCATTAGGGTATAAATTGTTACACTAGCGTGGATGATTTATACATTGACTGTATTCCATTGATTAGATTTAATTGAAGTCTTATCGGAAATCAAAAGAGTCTAAAATCAATTGTTCTTTGGGTCTTAATAAATTATTTATGTGTGTTGTTGACCTTGCGGAAAACATCATATAGAGGTAATAATAGGTTTGCAATCCCACACCATACCTTCCTAACCCTTAATCAAGTGAACGATTTCTTGAACAAGTTTGGTAAATTTATTACTCCCTCCGTCCCAGAGTAAGTGTCCACCTTTCCTTTTTAGTCTGTCCCAGAGTAAGTGTCCACTTCCTAAAATGGAAAAGAATCTGTACTATTCATCCCACTCATTCTCTCTCATACTTTACTTTTACACTCACAACACCAATCAATTCACTATTCCCTACCCCACTTTCTCTCTCCTACCTCACTTTTTATACTCACAACACTTACACCACTTACACTTTTTCTTACACCACTTCCATTTTTTCTTAATCCCCGTGCAAATGGTCGGGTGGACGCTTACTCTGGGACGGATGGAGTATTAAAATTAGCATAGAGTGAAGATAGTTGTGAACCCCAATCTGTGAATTCCTGTCATCCTTGAATACAATCTTCGCGTTATTATGCAGTTTAATTTAGTTTACTTTTATTGCTTAGTAGTTAATTTAGTAATAAACAATCAAAAACAAAAACCCCCTTGGTTACTTTTACATTAATTAAATACGCTTGTTTTCACCAAGTCTACGTGGTTTGACCCTTACAAACGTACATTGCTACTTCGATACTTGTATACTTGCAAGGTTTTATTACATGTGAGATTTTTCTCCATCACCAAGCCTTCAACGCAAAATGACAAAAAAAAAACCCTTCATTCAATTCAATGTCATATGCAACAAACGTGTTAACTTAACGGAATTTTTAGATGTAAATCGTCAAAAAACCCTAACTTGGGCAATAAATGTCAATTAAGGCCCTAGTTCGCTTAGAAAAAAAAAGTCAGGCCCTGTTTGGAGACCTCGTACGACACTTTAGGCCCTAATTTGTAATTAACCCATTAAAAATTGACAACAATTTTAAATCGGGTGGAGAAATCATCTTTTAAGAGAAACAATGTTTGAAATAAAGACAAGTAATGAGTGGTAGTAATTTTTTTGGGATAATTTAAAATATAAATATGACCAATATAAATTGTTAGAACAATGTTTGTAGGGAAATGTGACAGACTGATAGATAGAAGTTGATTTTTCTTTTAAGTGTGGACACTCTTAAAAAATATTATTTTGTCCTAACTTAGAGTACAGATTTAACATGAAATTACTTTTGAGATACAAAGTAGGCTCAATTATAATTGATGATATTTCTAGAAAATATTTTTAATGTGTTTGGTGTATTTTACTAAGAGAAAATCTGCAGGAAATTTCTTCTTGAAAGCTTGTATCTTAATGAATTGATCATCTTTGGTTCTTACCAAAAGATTAGAAGTCTATCCTATTTATAAAATGATCACATCCGTTTGAATAAAGAGATGTTTTATTCACAAAAAAAAAAATAAAGACACAAAATTAAATGTTACTCCCTCTGTCCCAATTTAAAGTTCTTAGTTTGACTTTACACAGAGATTAAGAAAAAGTACATGTTGAGTATAAAAAGTAAAGTGGGAGAGAGAAAGTGGGTATGGAGTTTTTGTTGTGAGAATGACAAGTGGATCCCACTTTCCATTTTAGGTAATAAAGCAAAGTAAGAACCTTAAATTGAGACAAACTAAAAAAGAAAGTAAGAACCTTAAAGCGGAACAGAGGGAGTACATCTTCTCAAAAGAATGTTTCCTTTTGGTTTCAAATAAATATTTTTTACAGAACACGCTATGTGAAAAGTCACATATTTTCATATTAATGTTTCTTTTTTAATTTTCACTTTTCTATACATATTTGTTAGTTTGGTAATTATGATACACAATAATCTAATTATAATTATTTAACAAATCTATTTGAATATTTATACACTCATAATTTACTCTAAATTATTCAACATAAATAAGACGGAGTGAGTATTATGTTGAAGCCTCATATATCCCACATCAACTTGGAGAGTAAAATTGATTAACTATATAGATTGACTAATCTCACCCCTTAACAAGGCCTTTTAAGGGGATGAGGACCCAATTCTAATATGGTATCAGAGCCAACCCAAGTTGATGATGGGCTTGAGTTAACCCGTGGTGGGTTTGAGTTGATAATAATGACCGCACCCAATTCTAATAAATTAGCTTGAATACTCATAAGAAATTACAAGTTTACAAAACAAAATTGTTCAAAGATCTGGGAGAACAAGCAAAAATATATATGATTGCACGACCATTTAAATTCAAAAAGAGTTATGATCAGTGATATAAGTGTCAAAGAAATAATGATAATTCATGTTGCATGCTGTATTAATTCAAAATAGGAAAAATATATATACAAGAAATGAGCATTCAACGTTTAGATACATAAAAGGGGTATGAACAAAACCACGTATACAACAAAACCTTGGTTGAAGTGAATATATATTGATGACAATGAAGATGAAGATGGAAATATTGATCAATAATGACCAATTTAAGCCAACACAATAAAAGCCTTAGTTCGATTTTCCTGGTGGTTTGTGATGTTTACGTTCATTGTAATTCGGAGAGGGAGGGCGGCTTGGAGTTTCCTTTCTTGATCCTAGTTTCCTCCCATTCTCATCTGCACAAAGATTAAGATTTCGAAATTTAATTATTTCTTGCATCAAAAGTGATACACCGTAATACCTCCATTCGAAAACAAATCGAAACATTTTGGACATTTCATTAGGACGGAGAAAGTAATAATGTGCCGCAATGAAGTATCATAAAGAATAGGAAAATAGTGGACTATTAGCGTGGAGCAGATATATTATTTATTAGTATAAACCCCTCCTATCTAGGAGCGTCCACAATGCGAGTTTTTCACTGCTCTATATTTTAATGAAAAACTATATTTGAGGCTTTTATTGGTAGAAGTTTTGAAAGTAAAAGAGATGTTCATTCTACGAAGAGATGTTTATTTATGGATTTTTTATAATTAATATTCACCAATTTGCTACGCCGATCATTAAATTTCATATATTTTTGTTTCTTTGTGGATGCTATAAAGAGAGATGAAGAGCCCAGACCGGATGAACCGGGCTCAGAATTAAACCGGATATTGAGCGAGCCGGATTCGCTTCAGAAGCGGTTCGAGTACCAGTAAGCTTGTCAGCCTCGTCTCTCTCTCCGGTGATAGCGAGATCATCCAGATATTACGAGCCGAAATGAGTCTTGGAGCTCCTCTCAACCTCCAGGTTTCGTCACCTCGGCGAGCTCGGGATCTCCTCGGCGAGTCCGTCATAAAGGCAGCATTAATGGCTAGGTCAGAACTCTCCTATCAACTTAAATGCGCTTGGACTTCCTTGACCACCTGCCATGTTCGGCGCCGGCTGTGTCAACATCACGACATCCCTGGGTCTTAGCCTGTCCAGTCTGGGCTGCCGACCTATCGCCAAGCGACACGTGGCCAAGTTGGTAAAGTCTATTCCTAGACCTGCAGTCGGACCAGTGGGTAAAAGAGAGGGTATATAAGCCTTTTCTCTACCTCTATCTCAGGTATGAAAAACCCCGTACACACACTTAAAACACACAGAGAACTCTAAACTTCTCTCCCAAGGTATTCCACGCCTTGTTCTTAGACATTAAAGAGAATCTCACTCTTACGCCCGAGGGTCTAAGCCGGGATCAAACCCGGCCTTGACCTTGACGGTTTCATCGTCTTTGCTGTGTTAACAGGTGAACTGGACAACAAAAGCCAGATATCCATCCAATATATTGACCCAGAATTCTGTGGCGTCATCAGTGGTTCCATTGGCGGGAAACGAATTATAATATCTTTAGTATTTTTCTTCACGAGAAACTAGTGTCATCTGATACCCATAAACGCCTGTCAGTTCCTCCCGAACGTAAAAACGATTCTTCATTACCAAACTTGAAATGGCTGGAAATGGAAAAAAGCCAACTCAAGATCACGAGATAGTGACCCCCTCAGCCAATAGGCCTAAGGCCGCGTCTGAGGGCAAATCGATTCATGATCGATTGGGAGACAGGAGTGGGTTTTCTAAGAGCCCAACTCAACAAAGAAGAGGTTCAGATCTGAGAACCCAGATCACCAAATCCAAAGGCGCGAAAGCACCACCACCCGCGACAAACCAGAGAAAGCTCATGCTAGCCGCCCTCCAGGAACAATCGCGTCTGGTGGCCCAACAGTTAAATATTAACGCCCAAACCATTCAGTTGTTGGAAGAAGAAAGCAGGGCCCATAAAGGAGGGAAGTCATACGTAGACAAGCCGGGCCCTAGCAGATACCAAAGTAAGAGCGCTGAAGACATCTCTGATGATGACGACAACGAGTACTATGATCAGGAAGAGGAAGAGGAGTCAAGAGGGGAACCTGAAGGCGAGGGAGAATCCCAACCTAAAAGGAATCCCCCCTCCTCAAAAAATAAAAATCACAAGACTCCCACCAAATCCAACGCGGGCGGAATCACCCGAGCGACCCAAAGCGGCAGGACCGCGGGAGCTCAGGGAATAACCCCCTCTATGGAAAGAATGATCAAGGAGTTGTGGAAAGAGCATAAAGGAAGCCCAAAAAAGTCCACCTCGGCCCTAGATGCTTTCGTTGACAAGATCAAGAACTCGCCCATCACTAATCGTTGCCTCCCTTCCCTGGATTCATACTCCGGTGCCACTAATGCGAAGATCCATGTAGGGCGATTAGAGGTCCAGATGTCCTTATATACGGAATCCGAAGCGATCAAGTGCAAGGCACTGGCCTCAACCTTTCAAGGAAAATCCTTATCTTGGCTCTTGGCCCATCATCGGGGCTCAATCACCAGCTACGACATGTTGAGAAGCAATTTCCTCAATTCGTTTGCCGGGCCGGAGTAACAGCGAGGCCGAAAGAGGACTTGATCCGAATCAGCCAGCAAACCCAGGAAAGCACGGCATCCTATATCACCCGCTTTCAGAAAATGACAGAGCAAATAGTCGATCTGGAAAGAAGGGATATTGAGTTATGTTTTATGGGAGGTTTGACTTGCCAAGCCCTCAAAACAGAGTTCTCACTTCGCAAACCGGGCGGAGTTGAGGAGATGTACGAAAGAGCTATGGCGGTGGCGGGCTCGGAAGAGCCATATGTGCCTGAGATAACGCGGAAACCAGTAAAAGAGCGTATTGAACCCAAAGCAGAGCCTGAAACGAGCTCACGGCCGGGAAGGAACCGCACCCGCCGAACTGACACGTTTAAAGACTTCACTCCATTCACTGCCCCAAGAGAGGTGGTAATGAGGTCGGTGGAATTGCCGGCTCCCCCTCCATTAAACAAACCTGCGTGGCAACGCGACCCCAACCAATATTGTACGTATCACAGTGATCACGGGAAATCCACTGAAAATTGCATGAACTTGAAAAGGGCATTACAAGGTCAGGTAGATCAGGGAAAATTGAAGGAGTGGATATCGAAAACAAAGACTACGGGGAGCAATAAGGGTCCCGGAAAGAGGACCGCCGATCCCGAGCCCGAAGGAGATAGCTGGCGACTCCGCATCGACTTTATCGGGGTCGAGCCAGCTAGCAACGCCCAGTTAGAAACTCAGATCAGAAGGCTGGAAAGGGTATACTTAATTCCCCCAATTCCTCAGGAAGAGGAAGAAGTAATATCCTTCAAACGGTCCAAACTGGCTGCCACTTTATTCCACTCCACTCAACCTCTAACTATTGACATCGCTGTGGGGCGCGCCGACATCGGAAGGGTCCTAATAGACACGGGTGCTTCCAGGGACATCCTATATTATCAATGTTTAAAGAAGATGGGTATGGAACAGGCAAAATTGGCTCCATATGCAGGCCTGTTGGAGGGTTTTACCAACCACACCGTCAAAGTCATGGGAATGATGGAGTTCGAAGTGACAATCGGAGAGAAGGAATTCGCCAAGACCGCCAAAGTAAATTTCATGGTGATTGATTTGAAGTCACAATTCAACGCCATCCTCGGAATGACGGCCCAGGCTGCCTTGGGAATTGTAGCATCCATCCCCCATCAGAAAGTGAAATTCAATACCCCTGCCGGAGTGGCCTGTATCAAAAATAAACCAAAAGATTTACTCAGCGGAATCCTGAAAAGGAAAAGAGCAGAGGCGGTGGCAACCAACTCGACGAAGCCAAAACTTGGTGAAACCAAGGTAGTAATTGCTCCTGAGGTCAACTCGAAAGACACAATGCACATCGGTACCATCTCTTTCCATTCCTCCCTGGCCGAAGTGAGAAAAAGCCGAAGACAGAAGAGGAACGAGCCGAAAATCGAGCTCGTCCTCGAATCCTTAATTGACCGCAAAACACCAGACATACGCCCAAACGATGAACTGGAAGAAGTCATCATCAACCCGGATTACCCCGAGCAAAAGATCAAGGTGGGCCTGGAAATTGACCCCCAAGAGAGAAAGCTGCTCGTAGAGGTCCTCCGCAATAACTTGGATATTTTCGCATGGAAAGTAGAGGATATGGAAGGGATCAGTGAGGAAGTGATTGTGCACAAGCTTAATGATAGTGATGCATTCACTCCGATCCGGCAAAAACCTCGCTATTTCACCCCAGATAAGAAGGCTGCCATAAAAGAAGAGGTGGAGCGACTGGTCAAAGCAGGAATCATCGAAGAGATCTTATATCCTAAATGGCTGTCAAACGTCGTCATGGTGGCCAAAGCCAACGGAAACCTTCGAATGTGCGTCAACTTTACCGATGTGAACAAAGCATGTCCCAAAGACTGCTACCCCCTACCTCGCATAGATCAGTTGGTGGACTCAATAGCAGGACATCGGATTTTGAGCTTCATAGACGCGTATTCAGGCTATCACCAAATAAAAATGGTGCCGGAAGATTACGCCTCGACCTGTTTCTACGCTGCCGACAAAACCTATTGCTATCTCATGATGCCATTCAGACTCAAAAACGCCGGGGCAACATACTCAAGAATGATTGCCATTGTCTTCAAGAATCAATTGGGAAGAAACATTGAAGCATACATAGACGACATGGTGATCAAAACCAAGGAGAGTTCCCACGAGATCGACCTCAAAGAGACTTTCGAAAACTTGCACCGCAATAAGATGATGCTGAATCCGAGCAAATGCGCTTTCGGGGTCCGGGCTGGGAAGTTCTTGGGATTTATGGTTAATCAAAGAGGCATTGAAGCCAATCCAGAAAAGATCCAGGCACTCGTTAACATGACTCCGCCCCGATCCATCAAAAGCGTGCACAGCTGAACGGAAGGATCACGGCTTTGGGTAGATTCATCTCGAGATCCGCGGAGAAATGTCTGCCGTTCTTTAAAATTTTGAAAGGAAGTAAAGGCTTTGAATGGGCTCCGGAGTGCGACGTGGCTTTTGACGAGGTCAAGAAATACTTAGGCCAGCCACCACTTCTAAGCTCCCCGAAGTTAGGAGAAGAGCTTTTTCTTTATTTAGCCGCTACTGATCTGGCAGTAGCTGGTGTTCTTGTCAGGGAAGATTGTAACTCCCAAAAACCAGTTTATTATGTATCAAAGGCATTGTCCGCCGTAGAAGGACGTTATCTTAATGTTGAAAAATTAGCATACGCCTTGCTTGTCGCGGCTCGGAAATTACGAGCTTACTTTTCTGCTCATCCTATAACTGTGCTCACAGACTCACCATTGAGAAGGGTTTTGCATAAGCCTGAATCGTCAGGAAGACTCATGATGTGGGCGATTGAACTCACGGAGTTCCAAATAACGTACGCCCCGAGACGAGCAATCAAAGCACAAGCCCTGGTCGACTTCGTCGTAGAGACTTCATTCCGGCTCTAGGAAGCTCAGCTCGTCAAGGAAAGTCTAAAAAAGATGGACTCAACAAGTAATAAAGCGTCCGGCTCACCGTCAAACAGGCCAAGCCAGTGCTGGACCCTATATGTTGATGGGTCAGCTAGCAAAACAGTTAGTGGAGCAGGAATACTACTGATTTCCCCGGGACGAGATCAGTTCAAAAGAGCGTTAAGATTCAAATTCGAGGCTTCAAACAATCAAGCGGAGTATGAGGCATTGATCGGAGGAATAGAGTTGGCCAGTGACATGAATATACCCAGCATAATCATAAACAGCGATTCTCAGCTGGTGGTGTATCAAGTCAAAGGAGAGTATGAGGCTATACACCCTGTCTTAGCCCAGTATAGAGACATGGTAAAGGCCCTCCTTTAAAACTTTGAATATTACGAGCTAAATCAGATCTGCCGAGAAGAGAATTCCGAGGCGGATAGGCTGTCCAGGATAACCGAGAGCGAAATTGCCGAGCTCGAAGTCGATTGCTCACTTGAGTTCGTCGAATGGCCGGCCATCTCGCGCATTACAATCCAACCCATCGACGAGGTGGAAAAGGATTGGGTGGATGAAATTCAGGAATATATTGAAACAGGGACGACGCCTAACAGCCTCGACCGGGCTAGTATCACTCCTAAAAAAGCGGCAAGATACACAGTTATGGGGGAATTTTGTACAGAAGGTCCTTCACCAAACCTTATTGAGGTGCGTTCATGACCGTCTGACCACCAATTTAATGTACGAGGTACATGAAGGGATTTGCGGGGGCCACCCCGAAGCTCGCACACTATCGGACAAAATCTTAGCCCATGGGTATTACTGGCCCACAATGAGAAAGGATACGGAGGAGTATGTCAAGAAATGTGACAGATGCCAACGCTTCGCCGACATTCCTCGTCTACCAGCCATGGAGCAAACGGTTCTCGTCCCAAATTGGCCGTGGGATAAGCGGAGAAGTCATTACATAGATCAAAGCAAAAGAAAAAGTTGGAAATTGTTTGAAAATTGTCCGCAAAAAAGCTAGCGTATTACAAGACTAATACTCAGGACGCAGCCTGGTTTGAGTTAGTGGGATCAGCAGCAGCGGCGAGATTAACCTCGGGTTCAACAGAAGCTGTAGCGAGCACGATTCCCTCCGCGGCGGTAGGAGCGTTGACCTCGCCCACTTCGACTTCGCGGATAACGTCCTCCGCAACAACGGACCTTGCCACCTCGAAATCTGGCGGGCTCGCCTCAACAACAGGGGCACTGACGGTTAAATTAGAGCTTCCTCCCAGATTCATCTCTGCGGCTAATCGTTGGCGCTGAGGGTCATCCTGCAAGAGAAGGTCCAGAATCGGTTGAAGGGGTAATGTCTCACCATTCACGAAGCGCAATTCTTGCAATTTCGCCATTAAACTCTGATAGGTGACCTCGGTAACCTGGGGAGGCACCCATACTTCTCCCCGCTCCGCAGCACTCTGAACTTGAGCAGCCAAATCTTTATCATCAAAAGGAACCAGGGCGTGGCCATCGCGGCATTGAGGATCGGTGACAAGCGGAGCCCCATACCTTAGCAAGTCGTAAGCCGTAAATCCCTCTTGATGAGCAATGGTACGAGCGTATTGTTGGTTGGAGAGTTCATACTGATAAATGGAAGCATCAGTAACCTGCCCGTCATATTCGTCCGACGCCAGGAACTTGGCCTTGAAAGCCACCTCAATCCGTTCCCTCTCCTCCTCAGTGACCCCCCTCGGCATGGCCTCCAGTTCGGCAATTCTAGTCTTAGAAATCTCCAGCTCGGAGCTCGTCGAGGCCAGCTTAGAATTGTCCAAGCCAATTGTTCCTTGATTTGGTGCATTTTTGCAGTCATCTGACTAATTTCAGACAAAGCTTTCTCTCTCTGATCCACAACGGAGGCCAGCCGCCTATCCTGTTCGTTTTCCTCTCGGGATTTCTCGAGGAGGTTTCTTTCGGCTTTCTTCAACTCTTTGACCATGACGTCATTGATCTTCTTCAAATCGTCCCGTTGAGTGGTCATGTCGGCACACTGTTTGCTGACTAAGTCGAGCTGCCTCCTATCCGCCTCACCCTTGCGCCTCATAAGGTCAATGCAATTGGCAGCCTGAAAAGCAAAAGTGTTTACCAAACTACGGAACCGGGCAAAGAAATTTCGCGAAGAAGAAAAGCAAGATGGTTACCTCGGTGAAATTCGGGCCAACTTGGCCTGCCAGAGAATAAAAGTTCTTGTCGGCCAGAAGGGCATCCGTGAAATCCTGGGCATGTAAACGGTACAACAACCCGTTGCCAATATAGGCATTCTTGGCGCTCCTGTCAAAAAAGTCAACCCCGCTCACTTCCGGAGTCACCCTCCCGAGCTCTGAGCCCCTCGCCTTCACATCCTCGCGATCCTTGAGCCCGATAACAGGGTACCTGACGCGAGGAACGTACGATCCAGAAGTAGGGGCCACGGGAAGAGGAGAACTTTCACGGCTATGCTTAGAATGTTTGGCGGGGGGTGATTCAGATTCAATCAAGGCAGGCCTCTTACCCAATGCCCCAAGCTGGGCGGGCCCTGAGCCCGAACCCGAGGTAGGAGGAGTCAAAGAGAGAGAAGGCGCCGGGGCCGAAAAGATAGGAACCGTTGGCATCGGCGCAATTGTATCCACTCCCCTTGAGCCTTGGGCGCCTCCCACAGGTGCCAGCACAGGCACGCCGGCCCTGTTAATTATGGGCAACTTACCATCCAGTTTCCCCCCCCCCCCAGAGCGGCCTGACGAGCCGCAGCGGCCTCCAAGTCCGTTGCTGTTTTCTTACTCTTGAGGGCCCCGTAGTTAGTGACTTTCCTCGGCGGCATGTTGGGTTCAGGATTTGGTCCTGCAAAAAAGTCAAAACCAAAAGAGAGCCAATCAGTCGAGCTAATACATAGCGAGAACCGCTGACACAAAAACAAAGCGTATAGAGATGAGTAAAGACCGGCAAGATCGGGGTCAGTGCAGGGAGTATTATTGGCACAGAAATCGCATTCAAACGAGAATACTAGCCCTTGGTGTACCCTCCAGTCCGGATCCCGAGCTGAAAGAGTAACTGGAACCCGCGAAGATGAAGGGTATGGTCGGCGATCTGGAGCCACCCCACCTCGGATCAACAAATTCTCATCATCAATAATGGAGGCCACGTCGAAAACGGAATTACCATCCAACTCTGGATCAATCTCCAAAAAATTCTCAATAGCCGCCGTCAAAACAGCCCCCAATGATTTGTGAGGGTACTTGAACTCTGAGGGGCGGACTGGCACCTTGCCCTCCGGTTTTCCGAAGCCCCATCCCGTTCGGAACTCCACCATGATAGGTCTCACTTGCCAGGTCTCAAACTTATTAAAGGGTTTGGTAAAGATTTTGGGAACAGGCACTTTGGAGGCAGCTTTCGTTTTCAGACTCAGCGAGCCCGAGGTGATCTGGACATTATAATATCTAAACAGAGCCGACAGGCTGGGCTCGTATCCCAGTATTCTAGACACCACTATGAAAGAAGTCAACACCCTCAAAGTATTAGGGTTCAGGTCCATAGGCAGGCATTGGCAAAAATCTAAAAAGGAGCAGATAAAAGGATCCAAAGGAAGCCTCAGGCCGTGGTCAAACTGAGGCTGAAAAAAGATGCAAGTCCTGTTGCTTTCCCGAGCATCCTTGGCTTCTAAAGGACAAGAAGTACCATCATCAAAAACCTTCATCCCGAGATCCGACAAGCAGAACATACTGGTGTCAATACCGTAAAGGCTGGCAAAATCTCCCTCGCCTTTAGCCCCACCTCGGACATCCTGCTCGGAGTCCTGGGCCTTAGCTTTTCCTTTCGCCCTAGCGAGGTCAGAAGAAGAGGAAGAGGTTCCAGTCTGGCTCGTCCGGCGCAAGCTCGCCAGCTCATGAGGTTCCTCGAAATGGTCCACAATCTCTACCCTCTGCCTCACCAGAGCGGCCGTCCCCGGGGCCATTCGCCGCAATTGTTCAGCTTCGCCCAATTCCTCTGTATCAGAGTCATCGTCATCAATAGGAATTGGGTTATTCAGTTCCACACCCTCGACGGCACCACTCTCAACAGATGGCCCAAAAGGCAAATCGGGAGACCTAGCCTCCTCATCACTAGAAACGACGGCGCGACCAATATTGCCCCTTCGGGTCGAAGATTCAGACAACGTCACGTCATCTTCTAGGCCTATGGCGAGCCAATCAATGTCCTCGGTAGCCCTGGCCGCCCGGGAAGCCAAACGTTTGGCGGAATCTGCCATATCTACAGAATCGGGGAAAAGAGTTAAGACGGCGCAAACAAAAAGCCCTAATTCTCTCTCTCCCCCCAAAATCCTGACTCGTCTACCCGCCGGAACAATTAAGGGCCCGGACTCCCACAACCGGGGTAGGGTCCAGGAGCCCCACGAGTAGGCCGTAGCAAGCACTCGTAATATGTCTAACTTGAGGCGAACCCACCGATAAACCACTCGTTGATAAATTCCACCAGTGGTTAGACAGACGGCGTAAGAAGGAGGGAAAAGGCTCATCCTACCGAAAAATTATCAACTCAAAAGATAAATTGAAGCCTAAAGACAAGATAAACGAAGTAAAGCACTACCTGACGAGGGATCGGTGGAGGATTTCGGAAGGATTATCAAGCTTTGACAGACGAGTTTGAGAAGATGAAAAATTACGAAAAGGACTGTTAGAACCCTGGAAGTTGTAAAAGGTGGGAAGTTGTGAAAGGTGTTCTATTTATACGGAAGGAGATGGGTCGGGCCGACCCGATATCCACCGCCCTAAAAGTACGCTTTATTGGAAAACGAAAAGGCAGGAATCACTATTTTGAAAGTCATCAATGCGGGTAATAAGTGCCCCTCTCTTCTCAAAACAAAACGTCGCTTCAGGAACTGACGCGCCGTACCGTCAGCTGGCAGGAGGGCCCCACCCCTCCGATGACTAACACGTGTGTTCCACTACGCTCTCCTCTCACCTCGGCGACCTCGACTTTGTCACGTCGAGTTCGGCAAAACCGTAAAGATTACTCCTCGCTCTAACCATAAATAATTACGAGCTCGGAGTAAGGGGCCACTGAAGAGCCCAGACCGGATGAACCGGGCTCATAATTAAACCGGATATTGAGCGAGCCGGATTCGCTTCAGAAGCGGTTCGAGTACCAGTAAGCTTGTCAGCCTCATCTCTCTCTCCGATGATAGCGAGATCATCCAGATATTACGAGCCGAAATGAGTCTTGGAGCTCCTCTCAACCTCCAGGTTTCGTCACCTCGGCGAGCTCGGGATCTCCTCGGCGAGTCCGTCATAAAGGCAGCATTAATGGCTAGGTCAGAACTCTCCTATCAACTTAAATGCGCTTGGACTTCCTTGACCACCTGCCATGTTCGGCGCCGGCTGTGTCAACATCACGACATCCCTGGGTCTTAGCCTGTCCAGTCTGGGCTGCCGACCTATCTCCAAGCGACACGTGGCCAAGCTGGTAAAGTCTATTCCTAGACCTGCAGTCGGACCAGTGGGTAAAAGAGAGGGTATATAAGCCTTTTCTCTACCTCTATCTCAGGTATGAAAAACCCCGTACACACACTTAAAACACACAGAGAACTCTAAACTTCTCTCCCAAAGTATTCCACGCCTTGTTCTTAGACATTCAAGAGAATCTCACTCTTACGCCCGAGGGTCTAAGCCGGGATCAAACCCGGCCTTGACCTTGACGGTTTCATCGTCTTTGCTGTGTTAACAGGTGAACCGGACAACAAAAGCCAGATATCCATCCAATATATTGACCCAGAATTCCGTGGCGTCATCAAGAGACTTTTTTTTTTCTCACTACAGTAAAGAAAATGTTTGAGGTTTTTAGTTATTAACCTGACAGTGATATCATATGCAGAAATCACAATAAAGCTATAAAAAATCTTTACTATTGTTTATGCTTTATTATGGAGGAGAATTGACAAAAGATAGTGATAAATTGCAGTTGAATTAAATCATTTTAAAGAGAGAGAGAGAGAGAGAGAGAGAGAGAGAGTAACCTGCAGTTGCTAAAACCATAGACATAGAGAAGATAGAAAGGATGAAGATGAAGAGGATTGCAATATGTCTTCTTTGAAAAGAAGCCATGTAATGTATAATAGCTGAATAATTCAAATGTGCATTTCTATAACCTGATTCACCTTCATCTTATATAAATAACATAAAGTCTACAAAATAAATAAATAAAAAAATAGTTGTGCCAACTCAAATGAAAGTGAGTGGGTGATCTAGTGACACAGGCAACAAGCATATTCAATCTAAATTAAATGATTAAGTTTTTATTTTTTTTTAATCCCAAAGGCAATTTCATAGCAAGAACTTGGTGTCAAAGAGTTGAACTAGCACAGTTCCACCAACCACTCCTTCTTTTTTTTTTGGTCATGTTTACTTATTAGTATTAGGCAAAAATAATACTCCATAGCAAGAACTTGGTGTTAAAGAATTGTTGGAGTGTTTGGACTATAAAAATAAAGTCGAGAATGTTGGTGCAATGAAATTCATTGTAGGTCGTTTCTTGATTTAAAATAGTAGACTCCATAAACCGTAAAAAGTCGTAAAAGAATTGAAATAGTCTTTCATGAAATCCATGTCGAATGGATGGTGATAAGTGAGATTTTCAAGTGACATAAACAATTGAAAATTACTTTTCACTTGGAAAGATATCAAGAAGTACCTCAAAAAATAAATAAATTGAAATGAATGTTGAGATGCTTGCTATTCATCTTTATGTTGTAAAAGAGAATATGATTTCAGAAAGAAGTTGTCTAAAATTCTTGTGTCAAAAGCAAATATGGTAGAACATACCAAAATGCTTAAAACAAAGATAAAGTAGGTCAATTTTGCTTGAACAATCAAATTTGTCTGAAAAGTCAAATTTGTGAGATAGACAAACATGTTTGAAGCGTCAAATTTGTTTGAAAAGCCAAAATTGCTTTAATAAGTTAAGCATATACCTTGTCTTGAAAGACAACGGTAGATATCGTTAAGTATGATATTGAATTGGTTTGAATGAATGAAATGGAAATTGTATCAACTGATGAGTTGAGTTGGTGATCAATAATGAGAATATGTTTCTTTGGTTGGATCACATTCTCTCATTCAAAAAGGATTCAAACAAGATGTAAATGTGTGTTGAACTATATCATCACAAGTTAAGCATAGTGATGTTTTGTGATATATATAGATTTCAAACACATATATAGTAATAATAACAATGTTATTGTTATATATAATAAGCATTGTCTCATTAAATGGAGAAATTGGAAAACAACTTAAAAATTAGATAATATGGATAAAACACTAATGAGTATAGTGTGCGTATAACATGTATTTGTACACAAAATATTCACCTTGTAAACCACTATCAAATGGTGTTGATGTACGAAATGATAGCATTATTGCTATATTTAGGACTAACCCAAAGATGTGGGGGGTGAGTCTACTTTGAAAAATAAATACCTATTGAATATGTTACCCCAAGAAAACAATGTAAATCTATATATATATATATTTAAAGTTGGTGAGGAGGGCTAAGGGGTTGCCATTTGGATAAATCATAGAAAAACTTGAATTTGGTGATGCCACATCAATGCTATCCTCATAAATAAATGACTTTTCATTTTTTTTCTATTAGCTAATAGTATTAGCTAATAATATTAGTTATTATATAGGGTAACTATTATAGTTAACTATTACTAAGAATAGTAATAG
This sequence comes from Campanula takesimana, assembly GCA_026119855.1. Taxonomy (NCBI): domain Eukaryota; kingdom Viridiplantae; phylum Streptophyta; class Magnoliopsida; order Asterales; family Campanulaceae; genus Campanula; species Campanula takesimana. The sequence goes on from JAOWBW010000471.1 coordinate 1,592,936, forward strand.
TTAACTATAGTACTTAACTATTATAGCTAACTATTGCTAATAATAGTAATAGTTAGCTATAATAGTTAACTACTATAGTTAACTATTACTATTCTTAGTAATAGTTAGCTATAATAGTTAACTATAGTAGTTAAATAATATAGGTAACTATTACTATTATTAGTAATAGTTAGCTATAATAGTTAAGTACTATAGTTAACTATTACTACTATTAGTAATAGTTACTATAATAGTCAACTACTTATAGTAACTATTACTATTATTAGTAATAGTTACTATAATAGTTAACTACTTATAGTAACTATTACTATTATTAGTAATAATTACTATAATAGTTAGTACATTATATAGTAACTAATATTATTAGCTAATACTGTTAAAAATAATAGTTGACTATTAATAGTTAACTATCATTATAATTAAAATTTATATTTAATTATTATAATTAACTGTTAAATAAATTAAAAATTACTATTAATATTATTAGTTAATCACGATAGTTACTATATATATTAACTATTGTTATTAATAGTATTATTAGTTAATCATAATAGTTATTATATAAGTTAACTATTATTATTAATAGTATTAGTTAATCATTATACAATATATGTTAATATTTACTATTGATAGTACTCGCTTTGTCCGAGAGTAAGAGTCCTACTTTCTATTTTTGTACGTTCCAGAGTAATATTCTATTTCCTAAAATGACAAATGATGAGAAATAATGAATAAAGTTTTGGACAATTATACCCTCAACCCACTTGCAATGTTTACCAATTTTCTATTGTTTCTTTAATAAGTGTGCGCAAATAAGGTAGGACTCTTTCTCTAGGACGGAGAGAGTATTAATTAATCATAATAGTTACTATATATGTTAATTTTTACTATTAATATTATTAGTGAATAATAATAGTTATTATATATGTTAATAAATATTATTAATAATATTAGTTAATTGTAATAGTTATTTTAATTATTACTAATAATAGTATTAGTTAAGATGATTGATACTCTATTGTTACTATAACTAGAAAAGTTATTTATTTAAGACATAATAAAATTATTATTCTACTAACACATTAATATACATTATAAACTTTTATATTTACTAATCACAATGTGTGTATATAATATAAAATCATTCATTGAACAATATTAATTCAATTATCTATAAAATTAAAAGTCAAATCATAACAATAATAATTCATCTTTATATTAAAATTTCAATTATCATAATAAATACAAATTATTTATAACAAAATTTTAAAAATTAACACAATTTTCTTAAATTTGTAAGCAAACGTTTTAATTCATACACATTATAGTTATATTATAAAAAATTATGCTACTTTATTAAATACAAACATTAAAAAACAAAATACTAAAAAAAATAGTAAATTAGTTTCTCGTGCAAAGCACGGGTTACCCACTAGTTCCATATAAAGTATGGAAACGTATGCCTATGTACACTTGTGAATGTGGGGGTGGTTTGCAAAGTAGAAAGTCGAACGTCAACAAAATGGATATTTTGGTACAAGATGATGAAGTATGTAAATAATGAGTTTACATAGTGGTTGTTATATATGATTTAATGACTTTGAATATATATAAAACCAAGAACAGAAAAAATAAAATTAGAAATCAAGTATTGATGTCAAGTTCGTGAATATGAACAAATGACACTTTGAGTGAAATAGATCAAAGTGGTGCTTTGAATAAAATAGATCAAAATAAAACTTAGAATAATGTGTGCAAGTTAGTAAAGTCACTAGATGACTTGAAACAAGCACAAAATAATGACATCAAAAGCTTGATTTTACCATGAAAGGAAGTTGATTAATCAAATATGACACAAATGGTTATGTCACAATTTTAATTGAATCTATCGAAGATTAGCTAATATGACCATTGGATTTAAAATTTCAAAAAGAGCTTGCATTAAGAAAGTTATGATATAATTCTGGGATATTTTGAAAAGGTCAAGAGATATGAGTTTAGCGAGTGTAGTCGCTTGAACGGAAATTTCTAAAAAATCTACTGGATAATTCTTGAGAAATTAGCAAGGATAATTTAATAATGGCTAGAACCCAATGAGTATGAGTCAACATCTATTAAATAACAGAAGTGACATTGTTTCTCAAGTTGAATACTCGAGAATTAATGGAAGTCTAGTGAGTTGGTACACTAGTAATCCTATATATTGCAAAAGTACTAAGGTACTTGAGATACAATTGCGATCATGGATTACACTACACTGGACATATTTTGGTAACTTAAGGATATAGTGATTCTACTTGGATATACAAAATCAAAGACTCAAGGTCGGCGAGTGGATTCGTACTCTTATTTGCGGGAGCGACTATATCATGAAATCTTCTAATAAAATAAGTTATAAATATATTCATAATCGAATCTAAATTTATAGCTTTAGATAAATGTGGTGAGAAAGCCGAGAGACTATGTTATTATTTTGTGTGTTGTTAGAAGTCAATTGGCGATTGATTAAACACAAAACACTAGGTATAATGGTAGGTATTGACATTTATGTCAAAGACGTAGCACCATTAAGAAACTACTCTCAACTAATTTGACTATGTGAAGTCAAATGATAAACGGATCCGTTAATCAAATGGTTAGACCGAGAGTTAGTTGTAAATTATGGAGGGGAATGAGACTTAAAGCCTCTTAGAGTGGACATCCTTGTCCTCATAAAGTTCCTATATTATAAAAAAACCATAACTTACCCATTTATTTTTCTCCAACTTGCATTATGAATGGACAATTATATCCTCCATACACTACTTTTTTGACTCAAATTTGCCTTGGTTTCTTAATAAACGTGTAAAGTCAAACTAAGAATTTTAAACCGGGACGGAGGGAGTATAAATTACTAGGATTGTTGTTTATGTATCAACGGACAAAAGTATTCTGGGGTAGTTCATAATGTTGGAAAAATAGTGTATTTTTGTGTATTATGTGAAGGAAATATGATTTATTTAAGTGATAAATAATTTGTCGAATGACAAAATTGTTTGTGGGTTTGTATTCTACTCCATGAGAACATTGAGATAATGTATTCGTTTGTCTAATTTGGTTTTGGGATGAATGAGATACAAAAGCTTGAAGTTGGTGGGTTGAAATAGGGATATTGAGTTTATCCCACATTGAAAAGAAATGTGAAAGGAAGCTAGTATAAAGGCTTGAGCTTTTTAGTAGTGTTCAAACTTGTATGGCATAGAGGTTCTCTCTCGCGCGCAGGGGGTGCAAATCATGGATATATATAAATAGAGCATCAAACCACTTCAAGAAGACGAAAATACAAAAACAAATACACAGTTTCCAGCAACATCCACATCTTCTCTTTTGTTAAGCACTCACGGTGAGGAGGCGAATAAGTCTTAAGGACAGTGTGTTCAAGACACGGCTCGGCACAAAACAATCCGTCCAGTTTCTCTTTATTTATTTTCAATCTATTTATTTTGTAACAAGTTCTTTTTTCGTAGAATCTCACCAAACACATAATATAGAGACTCTATAGTTTATACACATACAACCTCTAGAATAGACATTACAGTACTATTTTTTTTTTCCGGTTTTCCTTGTATTTTTTTTTTTTTTTTTTTTTTTGGAAATGTGTAAACTCATTAGAAATTACTCATTTCATTTATTTAGAACATGTTGCTGAGGCAGAGGACAATTAAATGCCACATTCACAATCAAGATTTATTAGTTATTCAATCACCTGATGACACTACGCTGTGTAAATCCATCCGTCCTAAAACGAATGTCAGTGTTTTTTTTTGTTTTTTTTTTTCAAATTTGCTCGTGATCAAGAGTAAATTTGATAAATTTTCAGACATTCATTTTAAGACGGAGGTAATATTATTTTGAAACTAGGGCTACGGCTATGTTGTTGTTGTGAATCGGTCACGGAAAGGCGGATTTTGAACTACCACCAGAAGGTTCTCTTTTCTCTCCAAAGTCCACATATTGTTATCAAAATTGTTGTTTTTAAGGGAAAATAATAAGGTTGGAAGTCTTCCATCTCAGCACTGATAATGACAACGGAAGACTAATGTATCTTGGAAAAGATACACAGCACAACCATTGATATCACTTTCATATTTTAATACTACCTCTGTCTCAAAATGAATGTCCGAAATTGCTCTTGATCAGTGACGGAGCCAGAAAATTTAATCAATGGGGGCAAAATGAATCTTAGTGTATTTTTCTTTTAAATCAAGGGGGGCAAGTTATAAAAAATTACACTAAACCCCCATAATTTTGAAAATTTTTCATTAGTAAAAAAAATTGTTCAAACCAATGGGGGCAATTTCCCCCCTTAGCTCCTTCCTAGCTACGCCTCTGCTCTTGATCAAGAGCAATTTCGGACATTCATTTTGGGACGGAAGGAGTATGTAATTAGAGGATCATGCTACTTACTTTATTACTACGACTTGTAACAAACATACTTAAAACCATTATTCAATAGTATCCATTGGGGTTTTAATATGATAGTATTATCAGACGTACGATAAGGTTGGTTGACTTAATATTCACGGAATTTCAGTAATTCCAGCATCAACAAGGCGTTTTACTCTATCTTTAGTTCCAAATAACGCCTATAGTTCGCTTTTGAGGTCATAATTCGGATCAACCAGAGTCTATTGTTTGAAATTAACAGTATACGGGAATCAAACATATAGAGAGCTACATGCTCTTTTCAATGAGCTAGGAAAAGCCACATTTAGTTTAGAAAAGGATGAAGCTTTGTCAAGCAAAACCTCCCCAGATACAACTTCACGACTTGAAATTTATCTACTTTTATAGCATTCTCAGCCTTTGGGATTCACATTAAACATGTGTTCGTGTAAATTTGTTAGAATTTTCTGGGTTTAATTAAGACTTTTTTTTTTTACTATCAGAAATCATGAAACAAATGTCTGTATTCAAGGTAAATATGTCTAAAAATAACAACTAAAGATGTCAAACAAACATGAACATTTTATGTGATTTTACCACTTAATATGATAAAACTTTGTCCATGTATATATACGGCCTGTGACATATTGAAATGACACTAATAACAAAAGGGCAAATGACAAATAAGGGTCTGAAGTTTGGGGTCGTTCGTAGAAAATGGTCCGATGTTCTAAAACTCGCAGATCAGAGTCTAAAGTTGATGAAAACTAGCAATTAAGGGTTTTTTTGACGAAAAGGTTAGATTTTTCAGTTAAATCCACATGTGCCGTGCACATGTGGACCTAATTGAAATAAAAGTTATTCTCTAAGGGTTAAAATGACTATGTTAAACTTTAAAGGACTAAAAGTGAAATTTTCACTAGTAAAGGGGTAAAATGAATATTTAAAGTTTAAGGGCTAAAAGTAATTTTTTTTTATTAATATATGTATGATTCACGAAATTAATATTTTTTAAATTCACTAAATTATTTTTTGTAAAAATTATTAATTTTAGAATTTTTTATATTGCTTTCGAATGAATATTTCACAAAATTAGTGTTTTCAAGATTTTTTTTTTCATAAATTATATTATTGAGAAAATATTGCACTAAATTAATCTGCCCTAAAATCAAAATATCGAACATATTTCATTAAATTAGTGAAATTAGTTTTTTTTTTGAAAAATAATTTCACTTAACATTTTTTTAAAAAAATATAATTTAATTTTAATTTTTTCCTAAATTAGTAATTTTTTTCTGTTCTGAAAATTATACCTCCCCTCTTTCTCTTATGTAAACCCACGCCACCTACCATCTCATGCATCATAAGCAATAACATGAGATATATAATTAAATTTGAGGGTAGATAACTTTGGTTAAAGAGAGAAAGAGAGAGAGAGGGAAATATATATATATATATATATATATATATATATATATATATATATATATATATGCTAGATTAATTTAGTGTAATATTTTTCCCCAAACCAAAATTAGTTAAATATATTTTCAAAAATACTAATTTAGTAAGGTGTTTTTCACAAATAATTTAAAATTTAGTGAAATTAGTATCTTTTTAAGAAAATGATTTAGTGGAATATTTTTTCAAAACTTAATTAATTTATTGAATTTTATATGTACTAGTGAAATTTTTATGTTTAGTCCTTTATTGTTTAATATAGTCATTTTACCCCTTACTGGTTAACTTTTATTTCAGTTAGGTCCACATGCGCACAGCACATGCAGATTTAACTGAAAAATCTAACTTTTCCGTCAAAAAGCCCTTAATTGCTAGTTTTAATCAACATTATACCCTGATCTGCGAGTTTTAGAACATCGGACCCCTTTCTACGAACGACCCCCAAACTTCAGATCCTTATTTGTCATTTGCCCATAACAAAAAGAACAACACAGAAAAACGTACCATAAATAGGGATTTCGAACCGCTGCACCCCCTAGTTAGCTCCACCCAATGGTTCCGATTGGAGCCACCTCATTTTAGCTCCACCCAACGAATGAGATCTAGCCGAGCTCGGTGGGACCCACAAAAAATTGAAATCATCTTAGCCGCACAGATGATGAGCTCGCATATATGGCTTCGATCTGAGCCATTGGGTGGAGGGGTGCAGCGGTTTTGGGTGGAGCGGTTCCGGGTCCCATAAATAGCATCCCAATTTTCCTCCAAACATCTTTTCAGAGCTTAAATTTTGATAAAGTAGAAGTTCCATCAAGCCCTTTCGTGCTCTAGTAAGTAGTGTAATCTTTAACCGTACGTTCCCTATACTTTTTCACCAAAGAGCTCTACCTTAAGCGGTATCCGGTACAAGCTAAAATTTCCAAAAAAAAAAAAAAAAAAAAACTACATCCGTCCCAAAATAAATGTTGCACTTTCCATCTTGGGTCATCTCAAAATAAATGTCGCATTTTTAAATTAGGAAAAAGTCTTACTGCAGTTCTACCATTGTAAATGCAATGTACAAATAAATAAAGCATGTTTCTTGAAAACGCTGCTATGACATTTATTTAGGGACGGAGGGGGTAAAATACAAAAGAAAACTGAGTGAAACTAGAAGAATAATGAACCAGGATTACCTGCTGAAGATCTACAATATTACTAGAGCTCCCGGAAGAGAACATTAATCCATGAGTTGTGATGAAGAATTTAGAGGCCGCCAATACTATCTTGAAGGAGTACAGTGAGAAAGTCACAATCGGCATACTTGTCTTGACTCTTAAGCATTCTATCATGATATCTCTGCAGGAAAACCGAAGCCAAATGTAAATGCCGGATGTAGCCTAAACAACTATAGTAATTTTCAATTTCTTAACACCATATTCGGGTATGGTTAATTCGCTAAAAGATACTCCCTCGGATCCAAATTGAATACTCCCTCCGTCCCATTTTAAGGGTAAAAAATTTCCATTTTGTGCGTCCCAACTTAAGATTCAAAATCTAAAAAAGGAAAGTTTTTTATACTTCTTTATTTAGTGGGCCCTACATATCATACACACAACAACTATCCACTAACTATTTCCTACCCCACTTTCTCTCTCCCACTCACTTTCTACACTCACAACACTCTACCCAGGAAATCATCCATCAACTCAAAAATGACAAAAGCAATGAAGGGGGTATGATTCTGAAAATTGATCTTGAAAAAGCCTATGACCGTATTAATTGGGATTTTCTCCGTGAGACTCTCATTGCTTTTAAACTTCCTGACTCTTGGATCGATCTGATTCTTAATCTTGTTAAAGGCACCCAAACTTCTATCCTTTGGAATGGGTCGCAACTCCAAAGTTTTGTCCCTACTAGAGGACTCAGACAAGGGGACCCTCTTTCCCCTTACCTGTTTGTGCTCTGTATGGAGAGGCTCTCTCAACTTATCCTTAACAGCGTTAAGAACAAAACCTGGAGAGGCCTTAAAGCTTCTAGGAAGGGTCCCTCTATTTCTCATCTTTTTTATGCTGATGACCTTATTCTTTTCTCTAAAGTAGGAGTGGGAGATTGTGATAATATTTTTAACATCTTGGATAATTTCTGTTCTAACTTTGGCCAGAAAGTTAATTTCCAAAAATCTAAGATATTTTTCTCTAAGAATGTTCCTCCTGAAGTTGCTCAATCCATCAGTAGGAAGCTGAACATCCCTCTCTCTAAAAATCTTGGCACTTATCTGGGAATTCCCCTTGTGCACGATAGATTTTCTAAGCTGCATTGCAAACATATCTTGGATAAAGTTCACTCCAAGCTGAGTGGATGGAAATCTAAGACTCTATCTATGGCTGGTAGACTAACTCTGATTAAATCTGTTACCTCTGCCATCCCTTCCCATGTTATGCAAATCTGTGCTCTTCCCATTAGTATTTGTGACAAGCTGGATAAAATCAATAGAGACTTCCTTTGGGGTGACACTCAGGATCAAAAAAAGTTGCATCTTGTTAACTGGAACACCATATGTCTTAATAAAAAAGATGGAGGGCTTGGCATTAAGAAAGCTAGGTACCAAAACCTCTCTCTTCTCTCCAAACTTGGCTGGGATATCTCCATTGGTTCCAAACATTTGTGGGTCAAAGTTCTTAATTCTAAGTACTGTTTGAATACCAAGCCTAGAGATTGGACCAAAAACAACTCTTCCTCTTTATCTGGAAAGGCATCTTCCAGTCTAAAGAGATTATTTCCAATAACTTGAGATGGAAAGTTGGTAATGGTACTAACATTGATATTTGGGAGGACTGGTGGTGTACTGATAAGTGTATTCCTAGACCTACTGTTAATTCCCCCATCCCATCCAAAGTCAGTGAGCTTATTGTTAATAACAGATGGCAGCTGGATTCTATTAATCAATACCTTCCTGCTAATATTCTGAATATCATTGAGAACACTTACTTGGCTCAGCACTCGGAAGGTATTGATTCACCTCTCTGGGCGTTAAATAATAATGGTAAGTTCTCTGTTAAGAGCACTTACACTGACATTTATGAGAAGAACAACCTGGCCACTGGAAAGAATTTTACTTGGTTGTGGAAAATCAAAATCCCACAAAAAATTATCATGTTCTTTTGGACTGTTCTGGATGATCGACTCCCTTCTAATCACCTCAGATATCAGAGACACATGTGTGATTCTAATACTTGTGACAGATGCAATTCTGCCATTGAGACCTCTGATCATATTATCAGATACTGTTGCAAGGCTAAGCATATATGGGATCTTTTTCGACAGGATCAAAGTTGGGTTAATGACCTGAACCTTCCTCTTGAGGATTGGGTTAAATCCAATCTTAGTAATAATTCCATCTTCATGGAAATCCCCTGGTTCATTTTGTTTAGCACTATAGCCTTGTTTGTTTGGAAGGAAAGAAACAAAGAGGTCATACAAAACATTCATGGAAATGTCTTTGGTACTATCTGCCAAATCATTCACTTTGCAAGGGAAGTTTCTTCTGCCTTCACTTTTAACTCTCCCAAGTTAAAAGAGATTAGACTTATTTCGTGGTCTCCTCCATCTTCAGGTGTGATTAAAGCAAACACGGATGGTAGTGTTCAAGATGGCGGCCGCAAGTGTGGCTTCGGTGTCATTATGCGGTATGGTAGAAGGGGAGATTGGATTGGAGGCTACTACGGAAGACTCAAAAAATGCACAATTCTGGAAGCCGAGCTCCACGCCATCCTTGTGGGTTTGGAAATCTTGAAAGGTCTAGGATATGCCAATGTGTGCTTCGAGACAGACTCTTTGGCTGCGGTTAAACTTCTTGAAGGCCCATCGGATGAGAACCATCCCCTTGCAGCGCTAATGGGAGATATCAAAGCCTTACTTAGTGCTGCAAATTGTTTCATCCAGCATACTCTCCGAGAAGGCAACTTTTGTGCCGACTATCTTGCAAACATGGGAGCCAACCAAGATCTTCCCCTTGTGCATATGGCTTCACCCAATAAAGAAATTAAGGAACTCGTGGTGGCAGACTTCATAAGAGCCACCACTACCAGAATGTAGTTTTCTCCTCTTTGCTTTGTTTTCTTTCCAGTTGTACCAAAAAAAAAAAAAACACTCTACCCACTTTCTATATTTTATAATAAAAACATTCTTTTCTTAATTTTTGAACCCAAAAAGTTTTTTACCCTTAAAATGGGACTGAGGGAGTAACTATTTTTGTCTCAAAATATGACGACCTTTTGAAACTTTTACCTCAAAAAACTTTGTCCATAAATGATTTTTTTTCAAAAAATAAAATAAAAATTAGAGTTAATTATATTTTTGCAAAACTAAAATTTTGAAAGTGATTCTACTATTTTTTTTTTTTTAATATGACCCTTCAATTCAAAATGGTCTTTCATTATGACACGGAGAAAGTATAATAAGACAAAAACTTATATGAGAATACTATGACCCGTGGGCATTTTTTTTTTTTTTTTTTTTTTGTGTTTTTTCGGTTTGCCAAAAGTAATAGTTACTATAACTAAATGTAACAAACGTGTTACTTATATGTAACATTTTGTATACATAAAAGTAATACATATATAAAAAAAGTAATAGTGTTTCTTTTACGTTTTCTTCATTTGCCAAAAGTAATACTTATTATAACTAAAATGTAAGGAACATGTTACTTATATGTAACATTGTTTATACATAATTGTAATACATATGTATAGAAAAGTAATAATTCATCCCTTTACACTTTAGAACTAAAAACACTTGTGTTGGTAACATTGTAAAAATAAGATTGTAACAATTTTTATAAATGAATGTTACATTTTACTTGTATTATTAATAACATTGTAAAACAGTTACGTTTACTTGTATAATAGTATATCCATATGTTTCAAATAATAAGTTACAATGGGTTCAATTTATCATGATACATGTAAAAGTATTACGTTATCTATAGAGATCTGTTACAATTTCATCTACTAATGTGTTACATTTATTTGTACAAATAATTACATTCATATATATAAGTTGTTATTTTTTAAATGTTACTTTCTTTCAAAAAATAAAATCAAAATACTAAAAAAAAATATTCTGAAAAAACACTATTACATTTCAGTATAACGATAATTACATTTAGTTATTGTTAGTGTTACACGTATTTATAGTTAGTATTACAGTTGAAAGATGAGTAGAATGAGTTTTTTTTTTTTTTTAAACTGGTGTTACGTTTACTTATAAACAATGTTACTTTATAAGTATCACAGTTGTTACATTTAGTTATACTAAGTATTACTTTTGGCAAAAAAAAAAATTCTTTCCTAAAAGTAATAATAAGAATTTGGTCCATGGATCGCTGCCACGTGGCAGATTTTGAGTGGAGCATGACTTGGGATCCTATGCTTCGCGAAGAATGTTGTACACGGGTTATGGGTCGACCCGTCTCTTCTATGAGACGGATCTAGGTGTTCTCATAAGAGACCATATCGTAAAATAATAACAGCACATAGTTCTTCATCTGCCCTAAATCAATGTTCACTTTTCAAAAAACGAAATGTCCCTGACTGAACGAGTGTTCATTTTCTGGGGAAGTTAATGTTGGGACCACGACCACCCCCACCACTCCACATTAGTATGATATTGTCCGCTTTGGGCCCAGCCCGCACGGATTTGTTTTCGGGTCATCTCCCAAAAGGCCTCATACTAATGAAGCGGGTGGACACTTTTATATATTAGGCAATTCTTCTTTCAATTGCCAATGTGGGACTTGGGTGGACACCCCAACAATCTCCCCTCAACTCAAGGACCACCTCTAGCGAAGTTTACTTGTACCGCCGCTATTCGCCACATGCGGGACACGCCGCCCGATCACCAATATCAGGAAGACTTTCGATACAAGGCACACCATCATGCTATTCGCGAGGTCACACCAGAGGAAATCCTACAACTCACACACGCGGTCCACTTCGCGTCGGGCCCATCAACCAACCTGGGCTCTGATACCAGTTCTTGGGATCGCTCACCAACAAGAGAAATCACAATAAGAAAATCCAAAATAACACACGCACACAATCGAAGACAAAACACACAATTTTTTAGTGGTTCGGCTTAAAGCCTATTCCACCGAATAATAAATATATTAAACTTCTCGATATTACAAGAATGGAGACTCCATCTCTCTCAACACTCTTGAATATCCTCACCAACGCATACAAGCATACAATTTCTCTCTCTAAATTATATGCCTATGCTAACTCTCTCTTGAGTTGTGAAACCTATTTATAATGGGGAGGCACATTTATTTTCCCTTTCCTAACTGATGTGGGATTACTATTTCTTTTCCTAACCGATATGAGATATAGCAACCCTTTCCAAACCAAAATAGGATTTAGGTAATTTCGGTCAATTTCCCAACAAATCTCCCCTTAACCTAAATTCCAAAATATCATCAATGCCTGAGAAACGCACCATTTTCAATCTAACATGTTTTAATGTACATTTGTAATCACAAGGATCCGAAACCGCTAACATTGTATTTTCTCGACTTTTCAGACTTCCAGATACTAGATTGCACCGTCCCATATTACTAAGTGATCTAATGGTCACAGTTGTTAGATACTCCCTCCATCCCAAAATGAATTTCTCTAAAGAAATTTTTTAAAAAAAATCAAATTTGCTTAATGAGAGTAAATTTAGAATTTTTTAGACATTCATTTTGAGACGGAGGGAGTACAATATAACTCCAACCATTGTCATGTATTTACTCATTCAAGATCAAACAATCTAGACCGTGAAAGTCATCAACTGCAGCAGCTCGGTATTATCTTACAAGAACACAATAATCACAAGAGGTGAAATACAAGTCATTAGCCATCACTTCAATTCAAACTAGCCTTACAAAAAAAAACCGAGAGTTAAGGGATTATCTGAAAACAAACCTGCAAGGCTCCGGCAGTTGTTCAGGAAGAGGAAGATTAGGAAACATGGGGAATAAAGTGTATCCCTCCATCCAACTAGCTGCATCCCATGATTCACCACTTGAAAGAATCCCAACTATTCTGATGCTTCATGGACTTTCTCAATAATTTCCTCCTGGTGAATTGGATCATTACTGATGATCAAATCGAAGTCAATGATTGGAATACTGAACTGAGTTTCAGAGGAATTCAATGTGTCTCCGGAGATTTGTTCGATGGGAGAATGTATATTGGGGGAACATGAGTGATTCCGGCGTTAACGAGTCGGCTTTTAAAATCACTTGTTCTGTCATATTTCGAGTTGATTGCGGTTTGAATTTCACTTGCCTGGTTATTCCGGAAAGAAAGTTGAACAAAAATGTTGGCCCAACGGAAGGGCTGTATGTGCAAAGTTTTAGAAATGGAATTTTTTTTTTTTCTGGACCCTATTATTTTTTTGAGCGGCTAAAATGAGTCAAAAGTTTTAAAAAGTCCTGGTAGAAAATTTTCTGAGATGCTTAATTAGCAAAAAAAGGGATTTGTTTTCCACTTCATTTTAAATGCGCCGCTCTACCAAACGAAGCCGAAATCACCTCTACGATATGGGGGTTCTCAATTCTAATTTATGCATTTTTTTTCCTCAATTAATGTATTTTGGTGTCCATTTCATTCAAACCCACAGGTCAGTAACTACCACTCGGGGTTTAAGGGTTCGGTTTAATTTGTTTTCTTACAAATTACAGACTAAATCACTAATGATCAGGCTGATTTTTTAAGACTAAATGAACCATGAAAAAGTTCAAACCGAACCGAACCGAACCGTCAAATTATCATGGTCTAGCTCGGTTTGATATAGACTTTGGTTTAGTTTTGTGGCTCAGTGACGTAGCGGAAGACTTGATAGGAATCAACCCTAGTAGAATTTAATCAATACTAGTGATCGATCTTCAACAATCGTAGAATTTAATCAAATACGAAGAGTTGGACGAAAGGAGAAAAACTCAGACTTTCGGATTTAAGAAAAGAGCAACGCTCAATCAACTTTTTTATTATTCATCAACCAATTTCGAAATTACAAGATAGCTCATTTTTATAGGAGTCTTATGACTTGGAAACCAAGTCAAACACTTCCTAAAATATCCCTAGTCAATATACTAACCTAAATCTACTATAAAACATCAATATATTGCATAAATCTACTCTAAAACATGACTTTATTACATAATTAAATAATAATCCGAAAATGCATAATAATAACTAAAATTAAACCTAAATAAATCACTATCTTGATCTCCATCACTCAGCCTGTGGCCCAAAATGTGGTTCATACTAGTTCTAACACGAATTACCCCATAGTTTAAACAACGTTTCAGACTGCAAATCATCATCAAATTTGTTTAAATTTTTCAGTGATCACGAAAAAAGAGCAAGTGATGCAGAAGGAGAGTCGAAAAGGACAGTTGGAGGAAGAGAGGCAGAAGGAAGAAAATGCATCACACATTGTCGATTATGTAGAGAACTCGGTTAGTTATGTGTCGCAATAAAGATAACAAATGATGAAATGAATATTGAATAAGATGCAAAAAGAGTGTTAAGATTAGTATGATGCAATGTTGGTTTCTTAATAATCATTTGGTGAATATTACTCAATCTACAAATCTGTGGTTATATATGAGTTTGGTGGTTCGGTGGTGGTTTGTTTAGTGGTTAAATATGGCGCTCTCAAACTTTAGTTTAATTCGGTCTGCTTATTCTGGAAGAGTCAAACCACCAATCAAACCAAAATATGTGGTTTGCCGCTTTTTTAGACCGAACAAACCATTCACGCTTAGAAATCGAATCAAACCACATGGTTGGTTTGGATCGACTTGATTCCTAACTGCGGTACAATGTTATTATACAAGTAAAATGTAACATTCATTTATAAAAATTGTTACTATCTTATTTTTACAATATTTTTATTAAGTCTTTTCTTGTTGGACAAGAAGACCTAAGTCCTAAAGGGTTTTGGAAACCCCTAGTATAAAATGTGGACTGACGGGAATTGTTCCCATAACATTGATTTGATCAATTCCAAACTCTTTCTTGGAAAAAGAAAATACACATTATATTTTCAAGTTATTGTATTTGATTATTCCAATCATCAAATCACAATAATCATTAGGAGCTTTGAAGAATCGTTCTTCAACATCGTTTTTCAAACCGAAGGCCTAGCAGTCAAGTTCAAGAAGGCGTTCTTGAAATCTGTTCGTTGTGTTGATAACCGATAGAGGGTGCATCTTAGCATCTTGATTGAAAGTTTTCACATCTCGATTTAATGGTTAGTTTTCTTTCATCTTCTTATTATGAATTATTGTTCATAATGGTTCTAGGCTATTGGGTTTTATTCATGTCTTTCTTCCGCTGCGCATGATGGCACGAATGTCGCGACCCCGACCCCACGGGCCGGGAACTCGCGAGCTGGACGTTGACTTAATAAATAAAACACCAAAATAGAGAAGATAAAAATTCCCCTTTATAACAAAAGATGTGATACACGGTTTTAGAAATCCATTCTTAACAACTATATAATACAACTAGTATAAGCTCCACAAGCTTACACCCAAAATACCAAATATTACAACTCTTAATGACGTCTGTTTGGTAATACTATCCCAAAGGTTATACATTTAATAGCAATGTAAACCGAATAACAACATGCCCAAAAGTCACGAACACTCTCGACGTCCTTCTCGTGATCAGCGAGTCCTATCACTTTCCTCCTGGGGGGGGGGGGTTAAGGAAAACAAAGTTGAAAAGAAAAGGGGAGTGAGATAAATCTCAATAAGTCACTTATGCAGCTACATGACATGCTATTATGCAATAAACAATAATAAGTCCCACATAGCACTTAGCATATAACAGTTAACAGATAGCAGCGGAAATAAACAAGTTACGAAGGATACTAAGCCAAGGTTTCACCAAACGGATATAGTACAGAAATCCCTGCGCAGAACCAACCAATCAACCGAGCAACCATAGTAGCATAACAGCTGAAGAGAAATCCCCAGTACCGGAACCATGAACCAATAGTAGCTACAAGGGGAAAATGACACAAAGTCATAACCCAAAACGAACTAGCTAGAATACTCACTCAAGGGAGCTAGCTCATCCAAACCAAGGCCATATGGAAGGGGAAAGAAGGACCAATGGACAATATCATACTGGACTCGGCTCGTGTGCCATTATAATATTCCCCATTGCCTGACTCGAACACAAGTACCATCTGGACTTTCAAATAAAGGCTAAGTAATAAATACTAGCTCGATAAACAACCAATTATTCCAAAGTAGGGAACCATGCCAAATAGTCATCATAAAGATAAGTCAAACCAAAAATTACATCAAGAAGATGTTCCAAAATCCCAATTAACACTTAATCAAATTCCACCACATATTTGATCACAAAGGACCCATTTCCAACACTAGAGTGTACCACGATGTTCATAAAGGTCGACTAGAATAGTACACAAAACCTAGACCGAACCACACTCTTAAATCACACAAAAAGAACAAGTATAAACTTTCAGCAACAACTGTGCGGCCGCCCATTACTGGTTGTGCGGTCGCCCAAGGTGCCCTGCAACCAAGACAAAAACCTTCCTGATAGGTGTGCGGCTGCACGCCCCATTTTGGGCGGTCGCCCACCCCACCCGACTGGCCAAATTGCACTAAATTATACTCCCTTCGTTTCACAGTCTCAAAAGTACTACACATTAACACTTATAACACTCACATGAAACAATCCAACTCATTATACTCAGTTAAACTCATTCCAAAACATCCCAAGACAAGTATTTCATAAACCCAAACCAAGTAATGATCCAAACATCAATTATCATAAAAACAACCAAAATACCAATCAACTCCAAATTCATCCATAACACAATATATAACAATCATAGTATCATAGAAGCTAAGGTTGAACATTTTTAGCATAAAATGGGGAAAGCAACTTACTTGGAAAAATACGAATGGAGACGGAACTTATTTTTATTTAGCTACAAACGATCCTAACGATGATCTGAGCATTTTATATAAAAGGAGTATTAAGAAAAGATAAATAAAAGAAGATCAAAAGAAGGAAAATAGGAAGGAGTTCTTACCTTTCTTTCTAGAGATGCGGAGAAGATAGAAAAATTGGTTTTGGGTAAGAATGAAAAGCATGGGAGGAGGGGAGGATAATATCTAAAATCCAAAATTACGAATTGGTCACTCCTAGCTAAAACATTAACAAAAAATCCCCAAAGTTTCTAAAATACTTCAAAAGACCCCCGAACTCAAATTTACACTACGAACCTTAAAGTTTCAACTTAACAAAACTAACTCAAATAAATCATTAAAATGATTAAATAAATAATAAACAAAGTGCCAAGGTTTCGGGTCGTGACAACGAAACCCAACAACTAATACTCAGAATCAGTATATCTTCACCCTCAGTTACCACATTCGCCGATTTATCCCCTCGCTTGGGACAATCCCTCTTGTAGTGTCCTAACTCCTTACAATGATATCACTCAACCGATCCTCTTGCGACCCTTGGTCTTTCTTTGTTCTCTACAGGCTGACCCTTACCACTGATTACGCTTTCCCTTAATTCCGTTCTCACTTTGTTTCTAGAACCGGGTCTTCCCCTACTAGTCGTAGCCAAAGCCGATCCCGAAGTAAACGGTGTCCCTAACTTCTTCAAACGATTTTCCTGGCTCAGAAGTAGATCCTCGACATGATCAAACTTCAATTTATTCTTACCTGCTGAAGCACTTAACGCTGTAACCATCCCGCTCCAACTCACTGGTAAGGATGCTAGCAAAACCAAAGCATGAACCTCATCACCGAAAGTAATCTCCAACGCAGCCAATGAGTCTATAACATCCAGATACTCATCGATGTGTTTAGCTAATGATCCTCCCTCTTGCATCTTGAGATTCCTCATCTTACGTATCAAGTCAACCTTGTTCACCGCAGATGGTGTTTCAAATCTCTCAGTAAGATAATCAAGTAGCTCCTTGGTGGTTTTAGCCTTTTTGGTGGTTTCTGCGATCCACTTCGACAAAGTAGATCTAATCACCCCTAGGGTTTTCCTATCCAGGATATCCCAATCTGCCTGTTTTTCGCCTTCCGGCTTAACTCCTAATAGAGGCTTATAGAGATCCTTACCATACAAGAGATCCTCTATTTGCATCCTCCAATACGCGTAGTCAGAACCATCGAACTTTTCCACCGCTTGTTTATCCTTGCCCATTCTTGACTGCTTGAATAAACACTTGGCTCGTCTAACCAAAGCTCTGATACCAGGTGTTGTGGTATAGACCCTCCAAACACAAACAGATCGTAAGAATATAACACCCAAACCCAACAAGAAAGAACGATAAAAGAAGTAAAAATAGTAAAGAGACACAAAGAATTGTTTACCCAGTTCGTCAATATTTTTGACTACGTCTGGGGGCACTACCAAGCCAGGATCTTGCACTATAATATATAAATATGGAGTTACAATGAGTTTAAGGGCGGAACCCTGCTCATATAGGCATCCTAGAATAAAACCTAACCCTAGACGGATAAAGAAATCCAAAATCTGCTCTAATATTCGGCCTGGCCCAGATCTGCTCCGACACGCGGGCAAGCGCCCGCGCTAACTGTGAGAGCGTCCGGGTCCCAAACTCCGAAATCCAAATCTTACTGCCTCACCAGGCGAGCGCCTGCCCTCTACGCGAGCGAGCGCCCGGTCCACCGGCCTTCCTGACGTGAATTTCTTCCTTTCCTCCGATCGCTAGTTCCCGGTTAGTCCTCTATTCAAACTAGGAAAAATATAAATAAAAGAAATGAGCATTCAACGTTTAGTTACATAAAAGGGGTACAAACAAAACCACGTTTACAACAATGAAGTGAATATATTTTGATGATGTTAGAACCTAAGTTTCTAAAGAAAGAGTTTTGACAACTAATTAAGAAAATAAGGAACATTAATCAAACTGAGATAAAATAGTACACATTTTACTCTCATGCCACATCTCTTCAAAAAAAAAAAAACAATTGAATCATAGAAGTTTACATAGAGGAACATAAAAAAGGATCGGATTAACCAAACATTGATACAAGAAATCTATTATTAGTGCAACTCAAAGATCAAATCTAAGTCAGGTCTACTATCTTCATTTTCTCAGCAAAGACGGGATAGCAGACCTTATCAAAGATAATAGACCTCATCCTTTGTGATCTTCTCAGTCCAACTTGTGCCAGCTCAGCAAGTCAGTCAAAGTCAAACCGACTTTGACACTGTTCATAATCAATGTTCCAGTCAATGATAGTAGACCTACTTTTTACAAGCCCAAGATGCTCAAGACCGTTACACTCCAACGGACATAATATGAAGACCTATAAAAGAAGCTTTCATCAACTGAAGCAAATACAACCACTGCCCATTTTCTTGCCTTTGTTCAACCTTTAAAAGATTTTAAGCATATAATTGTAAGCGCACACATAATCATATAAATCTGTGCTACTTAAAGATAAAATAGAGATCTCACCTAGCTAATTAAGAGCCAACCAAGAGATCATCACCTTTCACATTGGTGAAACCTTTTCTTTTCTTTTTCTGTGCTTTGCAACAAGCACAAGCTTAGTTAGTGAGGCTAATTAGGCTGAAAAGTTCTGAGGGAATTTTCCTTGCAATTTATTGTAATTACTTGACGAAGGATTATAGTGGATTGCTTCTTCACTGTTGAGGACAGTGAGGCTTGGATGTATGAGGGTTGCAATACTCTGAACCACGTTATATTGTTGTGTTTGTCTCTTATTCTCTCACACTAGATCACACACTTATCACTGTAGACACCCCGATCTCGCACCCCTAAAACCAACCCTCGAATTGGTCTAAACCCTATAATTGACCTAAAACCCTAGATTTAGAGGTTTAGGACTACCGACCATCTTATCGGTCCATCGGATGAAGAAACCAAGTCCGGATTCGTGATCAGGACTCAAAACCGAGCAAATAAGCGTATTCTCTGAAAATTGAGCGTCGGGACCCACGGTGGGCCCCGCACCCCTAGAAAGTCTTTTACCGGTCATCCTTTGAATTTAAAATTATATTATGATATTCCTTACTTATTAACATATTTCAGATATACTATTATGACCAAAAAATTATTGCAAGCAACTTTGATGTTGGAAGCACGGACACTCGGACCACCGTTACGCGCACACCGGAGCAGTTCGGACCATTAAGGAACGAGAAAACGGAGCCGGAAATAATGCAAAATCACTATGTATGGCTAACAAGACGTGGCTGCATGCTGAGAAGCTTCAAAGGGTGAGTCAACATTGCTGGACCAATCAGAAGACGACACGTGGCGGACAAAATGACTCAGCAAAATTTCCAGTGACCGTACGGCCACAATGGAGGAGTACAGCTCCATCATGGCCGTACGGCTCCTATACCAGTTTCCAGCAATTTTTGCTTCCTCCTTGGTTTTGCTCATAATGGCCACCATTTGCTTCCCACTATCACCTTAATGACGAAGTATTGCTGATCACCACCCTCCACTACCCTTCCTTAAGGGCATTTTTGTCCTAAAATATCACCTCCCTCCGCCATATACTCCCTCTTCTTGATCAAAAAATGGGAACAACACATACAACACATACAACACATCACACCACATTCCACCTTCCAAAAACTCTCTCAAGCATTCTTGCTACATTCATAGCCCCACCATATCTCCACCACCACACCACCACTCAACCACCATACAACCACCACTCCTCCACCACTAAAACACCACAAAACAACCACTCTAAACATCTCAAACAACCTTACAAACACCCAAACTCAAGCAAACTCACAAACAACTCATACCCTCTTCAATCCACCTTCAAAACTTCAAACAAATCTAAAAGCCTTCCCTTGGAAGCGAAGGAAGCACACCCCACCAACCTAACCTAGGTAAGAATCATTTCTTTGACATGTTATCTTCAACTTTCATGTTTTGAGTTTCTCCATATTTGCATGTCATCATAATGTAAATTTCTAATCAAAATGAGATGTGCTCTGTTTTCCGATTCTGGGCAGATTTGATTCTTGTGTTCTTTCCATGATTTGAGCATGAAATAATAATCTATAAATTCTATGAAAATTCATATGTGTTCTATGATATGTTGGGAGTAAATCCAAAGTTTTTTTTTTCTGGATTTGGATTAGTTTTGGACAGGTACATTATCATAACAATCTTCAGCAGTCCTTCAATCAGCAACACCCCTTTGCTTGGACATTCATTCTTTTATGGGATTTGTCTCCCATTTTTTTGTGTATATTTATATAATTTGTACATAACTCCCTCTTCCCCTTACAAGTTTTCCTTCTCTAAATGTTCTCTAAACCTTTTTAAAAAACCAATCGGGAATCCACCCAAACCGGTTCCCGGTTGTGATCAAAATAAACATACCTAGATTAGGGGACTCCCATGTACACAAAACACACATATTCTCAAAATTAGGACAATAAAAGGAATTTTCAAAAGGCACCTAAAATCAAGCGTAGGCAGAAGCATACTAGAGACCGCAAGGGCGAACGGAGTGCCTAACACCTTCTCCTCTCGTAACTTAGCCCCCGAACCCACTTCAAAATTCAATCAAAAAGGTTTTATCTCTATTTCCCTAAAATAAAATGAGGTGGCGACTCTATTTTCAAAACCAAAGTATGGAAACCATTGTGAGGACGCGAGCGCGGAATCGAGGTTTCGAGCGCGGGCTCTCACAGTGGCGACTCCGCTGGGGACCTTTTTTAAGTGGGCTAGACTCAATTGTGTGCTTCTGCCATTATGTGCATTTCTTTCATTACATGTATATATGACTTGACATTTGCAAGTTTCTTCTTTTTTTTATATATACATGTAAATAAAAAATATGCTTTCCTTTTTCTTTCAAAAAATCATTTGTTTTCAAACTTGATTGTTACCGTACAAACCTTAGGGACTTGGAGCCCGCGCGGTGAC
This sequence comes from Campanula takesimana, assembly GCA_026119855.1. Lineage (NCBI taxonomy): Eukaryota > Viridiplantae > Streptophyta > Magnoliopsida > Asterales > Campanulaceae > Campanula > Campanula takesimana. The sequence continues at coordinate 1,614,815 of JAOWBW010000471.1, forward strand.
GAGGATCTCTTGCTCCCTCGAATTGATACCCGCGGTTGCCTTTCCCGACTCGAAGCTACGTCTCCTGCCGTGGCTAAGAGTTAAGCCTTCATGCAAAGCCAAGCCATTAAAACCTCGATGTCCATGTTTTAAAAAATGACACGTCCTCGACTTTAAGCCAGTTTTTGTCTAGCAATTTCCCCTTCAATCCTATGAATTTCCCAAAAGTTTATAAAGAACCTAAATGTGGATATCAATTGAAATGCTTGGATTGACTTAAAATTGTCAAGACCTTCACATAGACCGTAACCCGAATGGTAGATTCCAAAAAGAGTATAGGCCCTTCGCTAGGGGCTTTGGACGGCCATTAGTACATGTGCAAAATGTTGGTCCTATACTTTGGAGACGGTATCCACTGTTCCAGGATTTAATAATCGAACGTGTCAAAACAAAGCAAAGTGCTTGTCCGGCTTCTTAGGTTTGTGCATTGCTTGCGCTTGAACCTTTCTCGAAAATGATTTTATTTCAAAGTTGTATACCTTTTCTTCTCTTTGTTCTTTTATTCTTGTACATAAAAGAAAGCTCATTTCAAAATTTAAAACATTCTTTTTCAAACAATTTTGTAGAGGGAGAATCCCGTCCATTTTCTAGAGCGACATTCAAGGCCAGTTCCAGATACCACTTTTATCAAGGTCTACTCCGAGCCTCTCCGAATCAGCAATGGCATATAACGGACAGAAATCTAGAAATGTGACTAGGGGCTTGCCCGACTTTGAGCCCGAAAATGCAATGGAGCAATGGTTAGAGGAGCAGTTAAAAGCCCAAACGGAGTACGTGATCAATATCTTCCAAGAGGGGATAATGGGCAATGTACCGAAATTCTTCCAGAATCAAAACCAATTGGGGCTTGAAAGTCTTCAACCGCCAGTTGTCACAAGCATCCATACCGTGCTGTCTCCAGTTTAGTCACAAGAAATGGTCTCGATGCCCGCAAGTGCTTCCTTTCACCAAATATCGAATGCCCACCCAGATTCAACTCAAAACAATATACCGACTTTCACCTCCTTCATCGAGATGATGCAACACGTAGGGGTTGGAACAAATTTCTCATATCATGGTTTGGGAAAAGGGAAATCTCCATTTGGGACTGATGTGCGTGTAACCGAGGTTGAGCATGAAATGAAACCTTTGTTTTCCAAATTCCGTAATCAGAACCTGTCTTCAAGAAACACTTCCAATGATCAAGTGTTTGTTCCGTGGAAGGTTAAAATTGGTTCGAGGAAGTTCATTCCCCATGATAGGCACTTTGACAAGCTTGACGCTCCAATGACTGTGGTTTTTAACAACCCTATGAACCAAGGCTTGCTGAAACCGATGGAAGGATATAAGCCGCCAGTCAAACTATGGGATCCTACTGCCTGCTGCCTGTATCACCAATCAAATGGCCATGACACTGTTAATTGCTTCTTTCTTCGACAAGCTATCCAGAGCCTTATCGATGAGGAGGTCATTGAGAAACCCACATCTGTAGTGAACAGGTTCTTTGACGATCTAGGTGCACCAATGTCTCAAATCCTACGCGTTCTGATTTTTCATGGACTCTTAAAACCCTTGGAGAAGTACCGATCTCCTCAGCCATTACCCAAAGGGTGGAACCCTCTTGAGTTCTGCCAGTACCACCGATGGCCGGGACATGCTACTGACTCGTGCTGGTCTCTTAAGAATGTCATACAGAATCTCATCGACAGCGGGTGTTTAAGAAATCCCAGAATTGACCTTAACAGTGGAATGGTTATCCTAGGGGCTTCCCAACCCCCGAGGAATGTATTCTCTTTTGCTACAATGACCGCAACATGCCGACTCGAGACATTGGGCCACGTTTTGATAATAATGGAGGCTTGCCAGCATAAAGGGTTGTGATATGTTTTGCTAATGATGGAAACTTGCGGATCCGAGGGGTTGTGTCTCCTTTTGTTGTGAATAGGGAACACCGCCCAACTCTAATCCCTTTTACTTTCGGGCCCGTCCTAAAATGCGCTCACATTTCTTTTGCTTTCCAAATCCATGCTTACGTGTCATCTTTTCTGTAATATATATATTTGCTTGCTTGTCTTGTACATACGTTTTCAGTTAATGAACTCGCGTTATAATCAAGTGCCTTCATAATCACGTATTTTATAAATTTAGCTCCATAAATGATTAATCTCACTTAATTAAAAGCAAACGATAAAATGTGGACTAATTTTAGACTGCAATTAATTGAGATGAGAACTAAGGTCGACGGTGCTCAACGGGATTCACAAACAAAGACAATCAAAGAAGTCTGCAGAGGAGATCGATGGAGTTCCCACCAACTATCAGACACAGATCCGAAGCGACCAAACCAGTGCCAAGAACCAGAAAATCATTGTTCTCAACTGTTCTTTAATGTATTATAAATTCATGCATTATGTTTTATGATTATCGTTCATTGTAAATTTCAAGTTATTGCAAAAAACAAAAAAAAAAATGATGAGTGCAAAAAAGGAGAGGGTGTGCAAAAAAAAATAAAAAAAAAAAATGATGAGTGCAAAAAAAAAGGAGAGGGTGTGCCAAAAAAAAAAAAATCTTTGGTTACTTTATTTCGCTTTGTTCTCGTACATTATTTTTTGTACATATTGCATGCATCTTGTATTATTACTCCGAAGAAGCATCTTGACCCCATTGAGTGAGCACCATCAACGACGGCAAATGGTGACTCTCGCTAGAGATCTTATGCTCATAAACTGGCCTCTTACACTAAGAGATTAAAGACCCTTGCCCCAGAAATTTCGAGAGTTAAACATTTGCCCTTAACAAACCAACCTCTCAATTTTAGAGGTTAGAGACCAAAAGTCAGACAGCCTTCAAGGACTCCATCAAGATCGAAAAGCTCAACAACAACGAAAACAACGAGAAGGACCTCCCATCCACAAGGTCAACAGGCGATGCTAATTACGACAGTTGTTTGATGGTGTTCTCATCTCGATTTGTCACGGTCTAATCTGAGTCCAAATAAATTACTGGCCTTTCTAAAAATTGAAAACCCATTTGATTTTGAAGCACTTGACCATTAACGCAAATTCTAATCTTGAGTCATTGATTTCGAATATGAGCAATTTCCTTAAGTCTAGGGGCTTCCCCCTACTCTCGTCCCTCCGTCAATCTTTTCTGCATAAACACAATGTCAAAGATCTTACGAGATTTTCCTTCGTTTTCCCAAAACACTGGCCTCGTGCCTTCCTCTGTCAATCCCTGAAACTGTCACAGCAAGAGAGACAAGCGCCTGAAAATCTCAAATGTTCAAAATCCCAAATAAAAGATAAGATACTCTCAAATGAATGAACCTAATCTGGGGCTGAATGCCATGGGTTGTAACGAGGTAGATGAATGAGGCTTTTGATTCCTAAAACCTCAAACAGACATAAATTGGGGCTGCACATCACAAATTGGAGTTTGGTTTGGAATTCACAGCAACACAATGATTGAGCATCGCTTGCTTTGAACGATACATGTGTCTTCATTTAACATAATGCCAAATTTGGGACAACTCCTCAAAGAAGTTTGGTCCCCATCAAAGGAACACTGATTGTGAGGCTTACTTTTGAGTAACACTGGGGCTTCCTCAATCCCGACAGTGGAATATCAAAACTCGGTGATGATTCTTGTGAACAATTAAGTCCCCCGCAAGTGGGACATCGGAACAAATTTCCAGTTAATGTCAACAGTTTGGTTCACTAAACTCTAGACTCGCTCCATGACAAAATCAAGAGTCCTACATCTGAACCACATGGATCTGCAAAACACCTCAAAGTAGTTTGATTCCCAATAACATCAATTTCGGTTACAACCTTTGAATGACGCAGCGGTCTCATCAATCTTCCAGCAAAGAATCATCAAAGCATCAGGCAGCCTCTATAAGCAGTTATGTTGACTGCCTGAATCAGTGAGAACATCACTACCATTTGATAATTCCAGGATTCCACTCTTGTTCTACATAAGCACCGAAGATGGTTTTACTCTTTTAAACAGTGTGGTTAACAACGATAAAGCATCATGGCATTGAACAATTCTCCAGAAATGTCACGTTCCCCCGCAAGTGGGACAACGTAACAGATTGCCAGCAAATGTCAAATGCCGACTTTGAACAGAGTCAGAAGTCTCACATCTAGATAACAGTGATAAGCACCGAAGAAGTAACCACCCTCCTCGACGGTGGGGTCCCCAGTAATGAAACATCGAAGCAGTGGAAGGTCCTATAACTCGTCACTTTCCCCCGTGAGTGGGATACCAAAAGACAGTCACTCTCAGGGAACTTTCGAGGCTTCCCATTCGAATCACATGGTCAAGTATTGAAAGATAGGACAACTCTTCAAAACATTGTGGTCCTCAACAACAGAACGATGATTGCGGAATAGTCTTTTGTGCAGCAAATGAGTTCCTGTGACCCTTGGGTGATAGAGTATCAAGACCTTGCGAGATTTTCCTTAATAACAGCGGTCTTCCCCCGTAACCGGGATGTTAGAACCCAATTTCAAGCAAGAGAACATAACAACATTTTTGGGAAGCAAATGAGCCTCCGTGACTCTTAAACACTAAAACACCAGATCTCATGAGGTTTTTTTCAAAGACAGTTAACTCCCCCGCAAGCGGGATGTCAGAACACACTTTCTAATCGGTAAGCTGGAAGTCACTTTCGGGAAATGTCAGGGACTTCACATTTGGTTCACATGGTATAGCCGCTCTTCCAGACAGTTGAGTCCTTACTAATGAAGTATTAAGTATATATGGGCTTATCATTGAAACGCTTGGGCTTCCGCTGCCGACATCTAAAGCCTTATCATCAAGATATACTGGGGCTTCCATGATCAACAACTGGGGCTGAGTCGAATATTCCATCCCGAGAGATATCGTTGAGTAAACTTGACCAAATGGGTGTCGGGAATTTACTTTTCGAGTACCCACGCTAGTCTTTCGTTCTCGCCCAACCATTCATCCTAATCATAACTCTCAAAATTCTCAAAATCTTCAAAAAGAAAAATTGCACATTTCATTTCTTTCTTGATTCTCCCTCTTTGTAAATACATTCACACTTTGTCTTATTCATAATAAGTGAAGGTTGAAATGCAAGAAATGCACGCGTGTCAATAAAATCAAGAAGAAAAAAATTTGCTCAAAATAAAAAAAAAGTGAGATTTGAAATGCATTCATCAAGATGAAAATCAATTGTGAAAAAAAAATCATTATTCTTCAAGATCAAAGCTTTTGCAAATTGAAAGGAATGTGTTCTCTTTCCCTTCTCAATCTCCGAAACATGAATTCTCTTGTTGCACGTGTATGAAACTTCCAAGCACATAAATGTCACGATATATCTATATGCTTGTGAAAGTCTTCTGCAGGTACTAAAATCCAATCTCAAAAGTCGAGCCACGTCCAAGCTGCATGGGAACGAGTCCCTCCAACATCTTCTCCAATCAAAATGTGTTTTTCGAGTTTTTCACAAACTCGAACTACGTGAGGTCTGATTCCCGCAATGGATATGTAGGCAACCTGTCACCTCAGGTCTGACCACACCCACATCAAAACATTGCAAAAGAGATCTTGTCACCGCAAGTCCGACCACATAAGCATCAAAAATGTTGCAAAGGAGATCTTGTCACCGCAAGTCCAACCACACCCGTATCAAAACGTTGCAAGGGAGATCTTGTCACCACAAGAGCGACCACGCACGGATCAAAGCATTGTGAAAAAACATGAGACAGCCCGCGCAGTCAACCGTGTCTTGCACAGCAAGAATCAAAAATCTCATCACACAACAACTCCAAGCCAAAGATTCAAGCTTCTCTCAAATGCAGCAGCGCACAACGATCCTCCGATCATCATCAACCTACAGCGTATCCTTGAATTTACTTTCATGTTATGCGTCTTGAATGTTTAATTTTTTTCGACGGCAAGAATATTGTCTCATTTTCAAAAATGTGTTCCCAAAAATCACTCTCATTTTCAAAATAATTTTAGGCTCGAGACACCTCTAAAAAGTCTCACCCTTTCTAAAAATAATTTTAGGCTCGAGATGCCTCTCAAAAGTCTCACCCTTTCTAAAAATGTTTTAGGCTCGAGACACCTCTCAAATGTCTCACGTTAAAAGTAAAAACCTCATTTTGGGTCGGAGCGCCCCTTAAATGTCCCACTTCGTTGAACTACGTGACTGGTCTGATTCCCTGAAGGGATACGTAGGCATCCTGTTACCTCATGCATGACCACCCCTTCTTTCTAAAAGTTTGGTTACCCCAGTCTGTTCGGTCACCCCGAATTCGACCCCCTCTAATATTTGGTTCCTCTCTAGTCCACTTGAGCGCTCGGGTTGGATCTCCCTCAGAACTATGCCCTGACTTGATTCCCGAAAGGGATACGTAGGCAGCTCGAATTCAAGAGCTCAGTCGCTAGATCAAATCAAATCATGTTTTCATTTCAATCCCCAGCAAAGAGAATTCGAATTCTCAATACACCCCCAGCATTTTCCAGCCGAACTACGATTGGTCTGATTCTCACAAGAGATACGTAGGAAACTTGGGAAACCAGGTTCGACCATACTTGTGTGTTTGCTTGTTTGCTTGAGTAAAACTACGGAGTCTTGATTCCCGAAAGGGATACATAGGAAGCCCTACTTTGGGCTCAGCCGTTAAACCCTAGACGAGATCGGTTGTATATATTGGATCATCGAATCGCCTTTACATTAAAAGTGAATTCGATGAGGGGCTCTGTAGACACCCCGATTTCGCACCCCTAAAACCAACCCTCGAATTGGTCTAAACCCTATAATTGACCTAAAACCCTAGATTTAGCGGTTTAGGACTACCGACAGTCTTATCGGTGCATCGGATGAAGAAACCGAGTCCAGATTCGTGATCAGGACTCAAAACCAAGCAAATAGGCGTATTCTCTGAAAATCGAGCGTTGGGACCCACGGCGTGCCCCACACCCCTAAAAAGCCTTTTACCGGTCATCGTTTGCATTTAAAATTATATTATGATATTCCTTACTTATTAACATATTTCAGATATACCATTATGACTAGAAAATTATTGCAAGCAACTTTCATGTTGGAAGCACGGACAACCGGACCACCGTTACGCGCACACCGGAGCAGTTCGGATCATTACGGAACGAGAAAACGGAGCCAAAAATAATGCAAAATCACTATGTATGACTAACAAGACGTGGTTGGATGCTGAGAAGTTTCAAAGGGTGAGTTAACATTGCTGGACCAATCAGAAGACGACACGTGGCGGACAAAATGACTCAGCAAAATTTCCAGTGACCGTACGGCCACAATGGAGGAGTACGACTCCATCATGGCCGTACGGCTCCTATACCAGTTTCCAGCAGTGTTTGCTTCCTCCTTGGTTTTGCTCATAATGGCCACCATTTGCTTCCCACTATCACCTTAATGACGAAGTATTGCTGATCACCACCCTCCACTACCCTTCCTTAAGGGCATTTTTGTCCTAAAATATCACCTCCCTCCGCCATATACTCCCTCTTCTTGATCAAAAAATGGGAACAACACATACACACACAACACACAATACATTACACCACATTCCACCTTCCAAAAACTCTCTCAAGCATTCTTGCTACATTCATAGCCCCACCACATCTCCACCACACCACCACCACTCAACCACCATACAACCACCACTCCTCCACCACTAAGCCACCACAAAACAACCACTCTAAACATCTCAAACAACCTTATAAACACCCAAACTCAAGCAAACTCACAAACAACTCATACCCTCTTCAATCCACCTTCAAAACTTCAAACAAATCTAAAAGTCTTCCCTCGGAAGCAAAGGAAGTACACCCCACCAACCTAACCTAGGTAAGAATCATTTCTTGTAAGTGATAAGTGTTAAAATGTAAGTCTTTGTATGCCTAGTTTAGGGGTCTAGCCATTAGAATGGCTAGACTCCCATTTTCTCCATGTAATCCATGTTCTATGTTTTAAATCTTCATGTAAATATGTTGTAAATGCTCAAACTTCTGATCCATCTTGTATATATACGTTATATGTTCATCTCATGTTCATCTCTATGTTTTAAATAAAGGTTTCAAGCATGCAAATGGAACTTCTTTCAAAATGCTCACAATCTGTCCACTTCTTGTTCTTTCATGATTATATGTGTTTTGGCCCATATTTGTTCATGAATAAACACTTGATAATGTTCACAACATGTTATAGTACTTTCATGCCATGTTTAATGACTTGATTCCATGTTTAGATCATGTTTGGACGTTTGTTTCCGTGCTCCATGTCTGCTGTCCAGTATATTCTGCTCCTGACCACTTTGTTGTTCCATGCAATAAACATGAATTAAACTTGATTTCTGGGTTTGGGTCATAACATTAATATTGTTCCTAACATGCTAAGGAAACCATTCATGCCTTTGAAACAATTTTCTGACCTCAAGAAAGACCCTTTTCCATTTTTTGATTCAAGTGCATGCTCCTAGAATTGAAGCTGTCTTGTTTCTGACATTAGATTTCATAAGTGTTTTGAAACTTTTAAACATGTTTTCTGGACTTGAAACTCCTCAAGATTCATATTTTACATGTTATCTTCAACTTTAATGTTTTGAATTTTTTCTCCATATTTTCATGTATTCATAATGTAAATTTCTAATCAAAATGAGATGTGCTCTGTTTTCCAGTTCTTGGCAGATTTGATTCTTGTGTTCTTTTCATGATTTGAGAATGAAATAATAATCCATAAATTCTATGAAATTTCATATGTGTTCTATGATATGTTGGAAGTAAATCCCAAGTTTTGTTTCTTTATTTGGATTAGTTTTGCATAGGTATATCATCATAATAATCTACAGCAGTCCTTCAATCAGTAACACCCCTTTGCTTGGACATTCATTCTTTTATGGGATTTGTCTCCCATTTTTTGTGTATATTTGTATAATTTGTACATAACTCCCTGTCCCCCTTACATGTTTTCCTTCTCTAAATGTTCTCAAAACCTTTTTTAAAAACCAATCGGGAATCCACCCAAACCAGTTCCCGGTTGTGTTCAAAATGAACATACCTAGATTAGGGGACTCCCTTGTACATAAAACACACATTTTCTCAAAATTAGGACAATAAAAAGAATTTTCAAAAGGCACCTAAAATCAAGCATAGGCGGAAGCATGCTAGAGACCGTAAGGGCGAGCGGAGTGCCTAACACATTCTCCTCTCGTAACTTAGCCCCCGAACCCACTTCAAAATTCAATCAAAAAGGTTTTATCTCTATTTCCCTAAAATAAAATGAGGTGGCGACTCTATTTTCAAAACCAAAGTAGGGAAACCATTGTGAGGATGCGAGCGCGGAATCTAGGTTTCGAGCGCGGGCTCTCACAATCTCTTGTTATTTACTCATTAATTTCTTCCTTTTATTCATACATTATTCCGCTGCAAAACTCAACAAATCACACACTGCACCTCAAGATAGTCGACCTATCATTTGATGATAGTAGACCTCTTGTGAACTAATCAGTTCCCTTGCCTAAGTGGATTAGTGATACAGGTTCTTTTAATTGGCACCAGAGCTGATTTCTAAGAGACTTAAGTGTCTTCAAGCTTAACATCTTGTGAAGAATCCAGAAGCATAAACACCATGCCTCAACCAAGAAGAAAAAATGAGAAAGACATTCCACATGTTTATGATTGTGGATCATTTGAAATATTTTCTTCTAAAATTAAGACTTACCTTGATGCCAACAGTGTTTGGAACTGGTTTTTCCTTCATGAAGAAGTTAGAATACCCACACAATGTCACGACCCGAAATCTAGGCTCTATTTTATTAGTAATAAATAATTATTATTTATTTATTTGCTTATTTATTTATTTAAATTATTATTTATTTAAATATTCATGTGTGCATTTTATGTTTCATAATAATTTATGCCTGGCATTTTATTTGGGTCATTTGTGCTAGTGTAGAAGTGTTGAGTCTTATTTGTTAGTGGGGAGTTTAATTGAAAGGTTAGTTTTAGGGGAGGGGCCTATGTGAAAGTTTTCAAATAATTCATCATCTACTCCCTCCCTCACCTCCCTCACCTTCTCCCTCACTCACTCCTCTCTCCCAGCTCAATCTCTCTCTCTCCTCCATTTGGGTAAGTTTTCTCTCTTCCTTCTCTCTTCATTTTCTTCATCTTCCTTTCATAATCTCTCATTTATTAAAACATGAATCTTGTTTAGATCGTCGATAGGATCGCGTAGAATCAAAAAGAATTGAATTCCGTCAACTTTGAGAAAATTCAGGTAAGTTGCTTTTCCCCCATTTTTATGCTAAAATGTTCATATCATGTTTATATTATGCTTGTTGTGTTATATTTGAAGTTTGGTTGAGTTTGGAGTTTATTTGGAATTTTTCTTGAGTTTTGGTCAAAAATGGTGATTTTAGGAATGTTGGGTTTGAATCTTGATCTTGGTTGATAATTAGTATTATTTGAGTCCTCGTTCTAGTTATAAGTTGTTTTGGGTTCATCTTTATGCTTGGTGGAAGGTTGATTATGTTGGATTTTGATTGTTATGAGAAATGGGTAAGAAAAATGGTAGAAACCCAGATTTTTGGCCGGAAATTGCATTTCCGGGTAAGGAGGCGCGCGCACCCTCCCATAGGAGGCGCGCGCACCCTTATGCCCCCTTTGAACAAGAACCTTCTGTCCATTTGAGGCACGCGCACCCTCCCCCCTTCCAATTCTTGATTTCCTTCTGATTCAAGGAGGCGTGCGCCCCCTTTTGGTTGAAGCGCGCGCACCCCTCCCTCCCCTGTTCCAAATTGATTTGTTTTCGTGCTATCTTCCGAAAGTCATAACTCTCTCGTCCGAACTCCGATTTAGGTGTATAAACTATCGTTTTAAAGCTCTCCTTGAGATCTTCGGGATGAATGAGTAGTTGTAGTTGGATGCCTAGATTTGAATTGGATCCTTTGTGATTTAATTTGTTATAGTAATTGAGTATTCTTACTTTGGAAGTGTTGGAGCACCTTTATTGTGTATTGTTGGTTCATTTCATCTTCTTGGTGATTATTTGGCATGATTCCCTACTTTGGAATCCATGGCTATTTATCGTGCTAGTATTTTATTACTTGGCCTACGTTTGAAAGTCCAGCTGGTTATTTGTGTTTGTTTCGGGCGATTCGAAATATTATAATGGCACGTCCAAGTCCATTATGATGTTGACCATTGTTTTGCCCCATTATTACCCTCCTCCAGATTGGCCTTGGATGTGAGAAGAGCTAGCTCCTTTGTGTGCATTTTAGCTTTACTTGGAGCATGACTTTGTGGCATGTCTCCCGTCCTTTGTGACAGTCTTATGGTTATTGGTTCAGGTACCGGGGATTTCTCTTCAGCTTTCATGCTATTATGAAGATGATGATTTGTTGATTATTGAAGCTGCGCAGCGACCTTTATTTGGTTTATCAGTTGGGAAAACCTTGGCTATATCCTTTGTTATGTGTTTATTTCTGCTGCTATCTGTTATGTGATACTTGCTATGTGTTATGTCATTTATTATGGATTATTACATTATAGCATGTCATGTAGTTGCATTAGTAACTTATTGAGATTTATCTCACCCCCTTTCTTTTATCTTTGTTTTTCCTTAACCCCCCCCCAGGTGCTAAGGATTAGTCTCGCTGATCACGAGAAAGAGGACGTCGAGTGTGGATATATTCTTTTGGGTAAAGTTGTTATAGGTTGGTTTACATTATATAAATGTGTAAACTTTTTGGGATAGTTGTACCAAACAATGACGTCATTAAGAATTGTATATTTATATTCTGTTGGGCATAAACTTGTGGAGGTTTATGATAGTTGTATTTGGTTATTATCAAACTTGGATTTGTAAAACTTTGGATCATCACCTTTTGGTATCAAATGGAATTTTTAACTTCGGTATTTCACAATTTTGGTTTTAAGTCGACGTCCAGATCGCGGTCTCGGGCCCGCGTGGGTTCGGGGTCGCGACAGTTGGTATCAGAGCTATGGTTTGGCTCTAAGTATAAGTCTAGGTGGACTAGTATGACCTAGGAGGGTAGTAGTGTGCGGAGTGATTAACGGTTGATGTTTTATGCAGGTACTTATTTACAATGGTTCGTAGAAGGAGTGGTGAAGGTAGTACCAGTAATGCAAATCAGAATGATACAAGGGATGAAGCCCGTTCCATGTTTCAAGGCATGTTCGAGGCAGCCATGAAGGCCATACATGATCAAGGTCCGAGGGTAGAACAAGCACCACCCCGCTACGGATTGGAACAATTTCTGAAGTTGAAACCGGTTGAATTCAATGGGGAACCCGATGTTCGGAAAGCTGAGTTGTGGATTGAGTCGATGGAGAAGATTTATGAGGTATTTGGTTGCACGGATGAGGACAAGGTCCGGTTCGCAGCTTACAAACTTGTGGGAGCCACCGAGCATTGGTGGAAGGGTGTTAAAGCTAGTTGGGATGATACTCACATGGTGTATGCGTGGGAGTTGTTTGTGCGCAAATTCAAGGAACATTTCATTCCGGTTGTTGATCAAAACCGAAAGGAGATCGTGCTACTCAACCTGGAGCAAGGTTTGTTGTCTATAGCACAATACTCGGCTAAGTTCACAGAATTAGCCCGGTATTGTGACTATTTGGTGAGGACCGAGGAACAAAAATCTATGAGATTCATTCGGGGATTGAAGACCTCCATCCGTACTCAACTTATTGCCCAACGGATTGTGACCTTCCAAGATGCGGTAGACCGAGCCTACTTGATATAGCAAGATATTGGGGAGCACAAAAGGAAAACCGAGGTTGCGGGTACGGGTAAACCGGGAAGCCATGCTAAATCTCAACCTCAACACCGTTCCGATAACCGAGATAACTTTGGGGGACAATCTCAGTTACGAGGGCAACCGATCCCAAGGAACCCGGGTACCACTTCAGGGAACCAAATTAGGAGGCCTTGTTCGTATTGTCAAAAGGAAGGTCATTCTGAGGACCGGTGTTGGAAGAAGCAGGGAAGGTGCACCAATTGTGGTCAAATGGGTCACTTTGTAAGAGATTGCCTGAGAGGTAGAGGACAAGCATCCGGGTCAGGAGTTGGTAATAATCAAGGTCAGAAAAGGGATGCTACCGGGAAGCCCAAAGTTCAAGGAAAGATATATGCCATGAATCAACAACAGGCGACCGATGATCCTTCGGTTATTGGAGGTATTGTTTTTGTGTCTAATGTGAGCGCACGAGCGTTAGTAGATCCAGGATCATCTCATTCATACATTTCTGTGCAATTTGCTTCCATGTTAAATGCTGCATTCGAGTCTTTACCGTACGTGCTAGAGGTGTCGACCCCTATAGGAGAATGCTTGATTTCTGATCGAGTCTTTCGTGCTTGTGATGTGGTTATTTGTGGTCGTGTACTTTGTGCGGATTTGGTAGTTCTTCCTATCCAAGACTTTGATGTCATTTTGGGTATGGATTGGTTGAGCAAGTTTCATGCTTCCGTTGATTGCCGTAAGAAAACTGTTACTTTTTCTATTCCCGATGTGCCTAAATTTGTGTTTGAGGCTAGTCCTCTGAGTAGAAAGGTTCGCATAATTTCTTATATGAAAGCGAGAAAATTTTTGCATAGTGGTTGTGAGGGGTATTTGGCTAGTGTTCTTGATACTAGGAAGGAATCCCCTAGTTTGGATAGTGTTCGGGTAGTTCGGGAATTTCCCGATGTTTTCTCTACCGAGTATGATATGCCGCCCGATCGTGAGATTGAGTTTTGTATAGACCTTTTGCCGGGTACGGCTCCAATTTCGAAAGCACCTTATAGGTTGGCTCCCGCAGAGTTGAAGGAATTAATGGTTCAATTGCAAGAGTTGCTTGATCGAGGGTTTATACGCCCTAGTGTTTCCCCGTGGGGAGCACCGGTTTTATTTGTGCGGAAGAAAGATGGTTCGTTGAGATTGTGTATCGATTACCGAAAGTTGAATCAGGTTACGGTGAAGAATAAGTATCCTCTACCACATATTGACGATTTATTTGATCAGCTTCAAGGGTCCGTGGTTTTCTCTAAACTTGATTTGAGGAGTGGGTACCATCAGTTGAAGGTTCGATCGGAGGATATTCCGAAGACTGCCTTTCGCACTCGTTATGGTCATTATGAGTTCTTGGTTATGCCGTTTGGGTTGACTAACGCGCCTGCAGTATTTATGGATTTGATGAACCGGATTTTCCATCCTTATCTTGATTCGTTCGTGGTAGTCTTCATCGACGACATTCTTGTTTATTCGAAATCTCGAGAGGAGCACGAGCAACACTTGAGGACAGTCTTATCCGTTCTTGCGAGGGAGCAATTATTTGCGAAGTTTAGTAAATGCGAATTTTGGCTCGAGAAGGTTTCTTTTCTGGGCCATGTGATTTCGAAAGATGGGATTTCGGTGGATCCTTCAAAGATAGAGGCTATAGTGGATTGGAAGAGACCCGAGTCAGTGACGGAGATTAGAAACTTTCTGGGTTTAGCCGGGTATTACAGAAGATTTATTGAGGGGTTTTCGAGGATCGCTACTCCGATGACTCAGTTGACCCGGAAGAATGTCCCGTTTGTGTGGACCAAGAAATGTGACAAGAGTTTCGAGGAATTGAAGAAGAGGTTGACTACCGCACCGATCTTGACCTTGCCTAATGGTAATGATGATTTAGTAATTTACAGTGATGCTTCGAAAGAGGGTTTGGGTTGTGTTTTGATGCAGAATGGGAAAGTGATTGCGTATGCTTCGAGGAAGTTGAGCCCGAGTGAACAAAATTACCCGACTCATGATATGGAGTTGGCGGCGATAGTCTTTGCGTTGCACAAGTGGAAGCACTACCTTTATGGGGCAAAGTTTGAAATTTTTACCGATCATAAGAGTTTGAAGTACCTTTTCTCCCAGAAAGAGTTGAATAATAGGCAACGCCGATGGATGGAATTGTTGAAGGATTTTGATTGTACGATTTCCTATCATCCGGGGAAGGCGAATGTGGTAGCCGATGCGATTAGTAGAAAGTCTTATGTGGCTTCGATGATGGTTCGGGAATGGAAAATGCTTGAGGAGGTTCGAGATTGGTCTCCTCGTGAATCGAGATATGGGGCTATTTTTGCGAATATTAGGGTATCTCCGACCCTAATTCAGAAATTAAAGGAAGCTCAAAAAGAAGATCCCGAGTTGGTGAAGATAATGGGTAAATTGAAGGAAAAGAATTTCGAGGATTTTTCATTGAGTTCGAGTGGAGTGTTGACTTTCCATGGCAGATTGTGTGTTCCGGATGTTGATGGAATTAAACAGAGAGTCCTTGATGAGGGTCACAAATCGAGATATACTATTCATCCGGGTAGTACGAAGATGTATCAAAATCTGAAACAACATTTTTGGTGGAATAATATGAAAAGGGAAATAGCCGAGTATGTTTCGAGGTGTTTAACTTGTCAGCAGGTCAAAGCCGAGCATCAGAGACCCGCGGTACTACTTCAACCGTTAGAGGTTCCCGAGTGTAAATGGGAGCATGTGACTATGGATTTCGTTACGGGACTACCTCGTACCCGTAGGAAGTATGACAGTATTTGGGTAATAGTGGATAGATTGACCAAGAGTGCCCATTTCTTGCCTATTGACATCAGATATTCGATGGAAAAGCTTGCGACCCTTTACATTGATGAGATTGTGAGATTGCATGGGGTTCCGGTTAGCATCGTGTCAGATCGAGACCCGAGGTTTACTTCTAGATTCTGGAAGGCGTTTCAAGAAGCTTTGGGTACAGATTTGCGATTCAGTACGGCTTTTCATCCTCAGACCGACGGTCAATCCGAGAGGACCATTCAGATTTTGGAGGATATGTTGCGAGCGTGTGCGATAGACTTCTCTGATTCTTGGGATTCGCACCTACCGTTAGTGGAATTCTCTTACAACAACAGTTATCAGGCTAGTATCGAGATGGCACCGTATGAGGCCTTGTATGGAAGAAAGTGTAGATCGCCTATTTGTTGGGATGAGGTCGGTGAAGCGAAGATCGTGGGTATTGATTTGCTTCAGGATTCAGTTGAAAAGGTTAGAGTTATCAGGGATCGATTGAAAACAGCCCAGAGTCGACATAAGAGCTATGCAGACAACCGAAGGCGAGATCTTAGTTTTCAGACCGGTGACTTTGTGTTCTTGAAAGTATCTCCGAAGGTGGGTATTCGTAGGTTTGGGAAGAAAGGCAAATTGGCTCCGAGGTTTATTGGCCCGTTTGAGATTTTGGGAAAGGTTGGACTTCTAGCGTATCGACTTGCGTTACCGCCATCTTTAGACCGGTTGCACAACGTGTTCCACATTTCTATGCTTCGGAAGTATATTCATGATCCATCTCACGTGTTACCGAGGGTACCGGAGGATATCGAGCCGGATATGACTTATGAGGAACGACCGGTTAGGATCCTTGACTCCAAAGTCCAAGAGTTGAGGAGCAAAAGCATTGCGTTGGTTCGGGTTCTTTGGAGGAATCATAATATTGAGGAATCGACTTGAGAACTTCGAGAGGAGATGGAGCGTAGATATCCGTGGCTTTTTAATTCGGGTAAGTCTCGTTAAAATTCGGGTCGAATTTTCTTTAAGGGGGAGTGAATGTCACGACCCGAAATCTAGGCTCTATTTTATTAGTAATAAATAATTATTATTTATTTATTTGCTTATTTATTTATTTATTTATTTAAATTATTATTTATTTAAATATTCATGTGTGCATTTTATGTTTCATAATAATTTATGCCTGACATTTTATTTGGGTCATTTGTGCTAGTGTAGAAGTGTTGAGTCTTATTTGTTAGTGGGGAGTTTAATTGAAAGGTTAGTTTTAGGGGAGGGGCCTATGTGAAAGTTTTCAAATAATTCTTCATCTACTCCCTCCCTCACCTCCCTCACCTTCTCCCTCACTCACTCCTCTCTCCCAGCTCAATCTCTCTCTCTCCTCCATTTGGGTAAGTTTTCTCTCTTCCTTCTCTCTTCATTTTCTTCATCTTCCTCTCATAATCTCTCATTTATTAAAACATGAATCTTGTTTAGATCGTCGATAGGATCGCGTAGAATCAAAAAGAATTGAATTCCGTCAACTTTGAGAAAATTCAGGTAAGTTGCTTTTCCCCCATTTTTATGCTAAAATGTTCATATCATGTTTATATTATGCTTGTTGTGTTATATTTGAAGTTTGGTTGAGTTTGGAGTTTATTTGGATTTTTTCTTGAGTTTTGGTCAAAAATGGTGATTTTAGGAATGTTGGGTTTGAATCTTGATCTTGGTTGATAATTAGTATTATTTGAGTCCCCGTTCTAGTTATAAGTTGTTTTGGGTTCATCTTTATGCTTGGTGGAAGGTTGATTATGTTGGATTTTGATTGTTATGAGAAATGGGTAAGAAAAATGGTAGAAACCCAGATTTTTGGCCGGAAATTGCATTTCCGGGCAAGGAGGCGCGCGCACCCTCCCGTAGGAGGCGCGCGCACCCTTCCCCCTTCCAATTCTTGATTTCCTTCTGATGCAAGGAGGCGTGCGCCCCCTTTTGGTTGAAGCGCGCGCACCCCTCCCTCCCCTGTTCCAAACTGATTTGTTTTCGTGCTATCTTCCGAAAGTCATAACTCTCTCGTCCGAACTCCGATTTAGGTGTATAAACTATCGTTTTAAAGCTCTCCTTGAGCTCTTCGGGATGAATGAGTAGTTTTAGTTGGATGCCTAGATTTTAATTGGATCCTTTGTGATTTAATTTGTTATAGTAATTGAGTATTCTTACTTTGGAAGTGTTGGAGCACCTTTATTGTGTATTGTTGGTTCATTTCATCTTCTTGGTGATTATTTGGCATGATTCCCTACTTTGGAATCCATGGCTATTTATCGTGCTAGTATTTTATTACTTGGCCTACGTTTGAAAGTCCAGCTGGTTATTTGTGTTTGTTTCGGGCGATGCGAAATATTATAATGGCACGGCCAAGTCCATTATGATGTTGACCATTGTTTTGCCCCATTATTACCCTCCTCCAGATTGGCCTTGGATGTGAGAAAAGCTAGCTCCTTTGTGTGCATTTTAGCTTTACTTGGAGCATGACTTTGTGGCATGTCTCCCGTCCTTTGTGACACTCTTATGGTTATTGGTTCAGGTACCGGGGATTTCTCTTCAGCTTTCATGCTATTATGAAGATGATGATTTGTTGATTATTGAAGCTGCGCAGCGACCTTTATTTGGTTTATCAGTTGGGAAAACCTTGGCTATATCCTTTGTTATGTGTTTATTTCCGCTGCTATCTGTTATGTGATACTTGCTATGTGTTATGTCATTTATTATGGATTATTACATCATAGCATGTCATGTAGTTGCATTAGTAACTTATTGAGATTTATCTCACCCCCTTTCTTTTATCTTTGTTTTTCCTTAACCCCCCCCAGGTGCTAAGGATTAGTCTCGCTGATCACGAGAAAGAGGACGTCGAGTGTGGATATATTCTTTTGGGGAAAGTTGTTATAGGTTGGTTTACATTATATAAATGTGTAACCTTTTTGGGATAGTTGTACCAAACAATGACGTCATTAAGAATTGTATATTTATATTCTGTTGGGCATAAACTTGTGGAGGTTTATGATAGTTGTATTTGGTTATTATCAAACTTGGATTTGTAAAACTTTGGATCATCACCTTTTGGTATCAAATGGAATTTTTAACTTCGGTATTTCACAATTTTGGTTTTAAGTCGACGTCCAGATCGCAGTCTCGGGCCCGCGCGGGTTCGGGGTCGCGACACACAACCTGACACAAATGGAGGAGATGTCAAATATAAAACTCCAGATCTTTGGACTGAAACTGAAAGACACTTAATCACAGCTAATCAAAAAGTTAAAAACATTTTACAAAAAAATGTTAATGACTCTTTAGCCCAAGAAATTGGGAAACTTGAAACTGCTAAAGAAGCTTGGGACCTTATTAAAACCAAGTTCACTAAGCATACAAGTGTAAGAGAACAAAACTTATATAACCTATTAAGGCAACTTGACAATTTTAAATTTTCCCCTGCTGAAAGAGTTAGTGCTGCCAAAGACAGATTTGAAGACCTCCTTAGACAAGTGTCAGACCATGGCAAGAAATTTGACCAACAAGATCTATGCTTGAAAATCTTTAGTCTTCCTCAAGAATATGAAAAAGTAGCCTTACCCATAAGGGAAGGTGTTGAATGGTCAACGATGACTGTTGAATAATACTTTGGAATATTAGAAGCATATGAACTTTAAGGGACTGTCAAATTACCCACCATTGCATCATCTCTAGCCAATGCTCACACCATAGCTCTCGCTGCACAAGAAGCTCCAAAAACATTCTCACAACAAGACATTGACTCTAATCTGCAATGCAATTCAGAAAGTTAATCTGTCCCAAAAACAAGAAGTCAAACCTTTGACTCAAAAAGATATTCCAAGCCTGATATACATAGCTGTTAAAAATGCTATGAAACATCAAAAGAGAATGTTTGACAAGAGAAATAATGCATCCACTTCAAATCAAGTTCAAACTGAGAAGAAAGAAGTCACTTGCTACAACTGTGAAAAGATAGGACACTATTCACAAGAGTGCCCTGAACCAAAAAAAATTAGAAACTTTTCATCTCAAAAGAAGCTATCATACTCCAAAGAAATCATACACAGCTCAAGGTGTAACTGCTACAATTGTGCTAAAGCCAAGAATGATGGAAAGAAGGAACAGGTCATGATAGCAGACTTGTCAAAATTCAGTGATGATGACAGTGACTCCTCAGAGTCAGATGATGACATGGATGCCATGATATGTCTCATGGCAAATGAAGAAGATGACTCAGAAAGTGATGAAGAGCTTGAAGCTCATGCAGCTGCAGAAGAACTAAAAGTGGTTAAAGACTTCAATTCCCATAACCTTAAAGGTCTAAAAAACCTAGCTTGTACTTTATTTATTCAAAGAAAGAAGAATCAAGTCTTAGGGCCTTGATAACTGAAAATTTACAATTTTCTAAAGAGTTAGATAGTCTTAAAACCAAAAATAGCCTTATAGAAAACCAAAACCTCACCCTTCAAGAGCAAAACAAGAAACAAGCTGATGAGATAGTAGACCTTCATGCTGATGTCTTCAATGCAAGGAATAATCATCTTCACATTAGAAGTCAACTAAAGGAGCTAAACCTAAGAATAGAGGCACTGAATGATGAGAAGCAAGCATTCAAAACAAAAAATTGAATCTTGGAACAAATCAAGCACAGCCATGTCACATTACTTGTACACTCAAAGGCATCTCTGTGACAAAACTGGATTTGAGCAAATAATCCAACTGTGGTAGAATACAAACTACCTGAAGAAGAAAGAAAACTTGAGAAAATGCTTCTTGTCAATATGGGAGACAAGACAATAAGAAAACCCATCTATCATGTTCAAACAAAACAAGATGTATACAAGGCTCAAGGAAAAAGGAAGGAGGTCTGCTATCAGGATCAAGCCTCCAGTAGCGATGCTCAAATGACAATTCCCTACAACAAAGTTGTAGCCCCAAGTCCTCCAAAGCAATCTCAGACTTGGAAGAATAATCAAACAAGTCAATATAACAGAAGAGAGCAGAACTACCAAAAATATCCTAGAAGACAGTAGACCTACCAAGACTACCCAAGAAGACAACAGACCTACCAAAGGAGAAACAAGAGAAGGAAAGGACATCAAAACACCACTTCAAGTTTCCCTAAAACCTATCCTTCATATAACCCTTACAAATTTCACTTCTTCCACAACCAAAACCATCAACAAAACAGAAAGACACCCTACATGTACCAAATTTTGTCCTACCTAAATTCCCTTAACAAAAAAACTTTTGTCCCAAAGAACACTACCCCTCCTAAGAAAACTGTGAAAATTTGGGTCCCTAAGGCTGTCTAACCCCCTGGACCTACATTCAAAAGGGGACCATGTTTATTGTATTTTTTTTTGCTTTGTAGGAATTAAATAAATGACTTTGGTATCTAGATAATAGTTGCAGTAGACACATGACCTTCAACAAGCAATGGCTTCAGAACTTTACCTCAAATGATGGACCAAATGTTATTTTTGGAGATAATTCACAAGCCAGAGTCAAAGGACATGGAGATTTAGTTACAAAAAGCTTTATTCTATCAAATGTGTCCGATGTAGAAGGTATCAAGCACAACTTGATTAGCATTAGTCAAATCTGTGACAAAGGATTTCACGTTATATGCTCTCACAAGTTGTGTCAAGTGAAGAATTCAAAAGGAGAAATCATCCTCACTGGTTTCAGAAAGAGAAATGTGTATTGTATATCTCTTGAAGTGTCTCAATCTTCTAATGCCCTATGTCTACTATCTTACAATCAATCTGATTAAGCATGGCTTTGGCATAAGAGATTGGCTCACTTGAACCTCAAAAGCATAGCCAAACTTGCATCTTCCAATCTTGTTAAAGGACTTCCAAAGATATCCTTCAAAAAAGATAAGCTATGCAATGCTTGTCATTGTGGAAAGAAACATAAGATTTCTTTTAAAGCAAAAAACAGATTGGATACAAAAAGACCAATTGAACGCATTCATATGGACTTATTTGGATCAATCAGAACTAGAAGTCTTGGAGGAAAAAGGTACTCTATTGTGGTAGTTGATGATTACACAAGATACACTTGGATTATTCTTTTGGAATCTAAGTCAGAAACTCTTGGACATTTGGTCAAACTGTTCAATCAAATTCAGAATCTCAAAAATAACAAGATTATCAGAATAAGGTCAGATCATGATCATGGTACTGAATTTGAGAATACTGGAGTTGAAGAGCTCTGTAATCAGCAAGGCATAAGTCACAATTTCTCAGCCCCTAGAACTCCTCAACAAAATGGAGTTGCTGAGAGGAAAAATAGAACATATTGTGAAGCTGTAAGGACAATGTTATCTGAAAACAATCTTCCTAAGTACTTTTTGGGAGAAGCTGTCACAACTGTAGTTGATGGATAAAATTCCAAGTAATAAATACCTAGCAAGCGCGCTAGTTACCGTAGTAGTAACGCGCGAAAGCGAGGGTCGATCCCACAGAGACTTGTTGGACAAACAAGTGAATTTAATTAGTGCAAAAGAGTAACCAAAGGGGGGGGGGTTTGATTTGATTTTTAATTAATCTACTTTAACTACTAAACAATCAAAATAAACTAACATTAAAGATCACAAAGCAAGCAAGGATTGAATTCAAGATGACACAGATTCACGGATTGGGGTTCACAACTATTTCCACTCTATGCTATTTTTAAATAAAGATTATCAAACTGGTTCAAGAAATCGTTCACTTAGTTAAGAATTGGAACGGTCTGGTCACCGGATTGCAATCCTATTATTACCTCTAGGTGATGTATTCCGCTAGGTCAACAACACACACAAATAATTTATTAAGTTCTTAAGAACAATTGATTTTAGATCCTTTTGATTTTCCCTAGGTCCTCAATTAAATCTATTCAATGAAATCTA
Organism: Campanula takesimana; assembly: GCA_026119855.1. Lineage (NCBI taxonomy): Eukaryota > Viridiplantae > Streptophyta > Magnoliopsida > Asterales > Campanulaceae > Campanula > Campanula takesimana. Next base: position 1,637,348 of record JAOWBW010000471.1, read on the forward strand.
AGTCAATGTAAAAACTATCCACGCTAGTGAAATAATTTAAACCCTAATGATTTAAAGATCAACAATATCTATCTATAAAGTTGTAATCTCTAAATGAATGAAGATCAATTTCAAAGAACAAAAACAAGAATGATATTTAATTAAACGCAATTTAGCATAGAGTTTCAAAAGAGTTACTCCCAATCCATGAATAAGAAACTTAGCTACTCATAGACATAGCAAGAATCACAAGAATAAGATTTAAAAACCATAAACCTGGATAAACGCTTGATGATGAATAAATCCCAAAATCTTGTTTACACCTTGAAACTTCAATAAAACCTAAAAGAAAGCCTAAAAAATAAAGTGCTGCAGTCTAATATATATACAAAGAGAAAACTAGGCCCGGAAAATAAGTAAAATTGGGTTAAAGCCCGTCTGGCAAAGGAATCCCGAAAATTGTACGGAAAGAGCGAGCGGGTGCCTGCTCATACCCAAGCGGGCGCCTGCTCATACCCAAGCGGGCGCTCATTTGGCCAGAAACTTTGGTTTGTTAAGAATTCATAATGAGCGGGTGCCTGGTATTGGTCGGGCGGGCGCCTGGTAGGTTTTTCTGACTTTCTTTATCTTTTCTTCTTTTCTTCACCTCCTTGACTAGGTTGACCACTGTTGACCTTTGACTTTGACTTTGACTCGATCAATTCTTGGTCTTCAATCCTTTAAAAGTGTCTCAAAACACACATACTCTCACAAAGTTCCTCAAACACAATTAGACCAAAATTACATTAAACTATTCTAAATTACATCAAAAAATCAATAAAATGAGAACGAAAATGTAGAGATAACATATGATAAAATCGATCCATCAAATTCCCCCACGCTTAGACCATTACTCGTCCCAGAGTAATATTCCTAACCCCACATCTAAACTCCGGTCTATTAGCGTAGCATGGAGGAAAATGACCCCTATCTCCTCTACAACTCCTATCAAACAAAGCAAAGACAAGGATAATGAAAATCAATCGGAGTGTAAAGGACTCCGCTCCTTATAACTCCCCAAAACAACAAATAATCAATGACAAATGGCCCTAATTGATAGCACCCCAATAATAAGAAAGTAATACGCATATCCAACTAGGGCCCACTCAAAAAGCTAGGGGGATCTAAAACGTCCTACGTTTCCCCCACGCTTATCTTTCACTACATTCTCCCTCAAAAAGAAACCAAAGCTAGGATAATCCTTAGCAATGATTTACCTCATAAAAAGCTCCAACGCCCCTTATGACTCCAATACGAAATATGAGGATTTTCTATCCTATTCGCCTCTAACCAAATCTCCTACACCAAACAGGAATCCTACCCAATTCTCCGAACCTCCCTTAGGACGCCACGCCAAGTAAAAACACTAACTCACTCAATTTCTTTCCTTTTGCCTAGGCGCCCTTTCGGGTTTTCACCTAGCCTCTCTTTTCTTTTTCAATTTTTTTTTCTTTTTTTTTTAACTAAAAACTATACAGTAAAACAGGTGATAACATGTGCATCAATCAACAACCAACCAATATTCCACCCCCCAAACTAAATATGAGCATTGCCCCCAATGCTCGTCACAACTAAGCATAAAAAAATATAGGGAGTGGAAATACCTCGAGCTACTCACGACGGGGGATGTCCAAAAATATCATCCCAAGCATTCCATCCATGCTGAGGCGGTGGCGGAGGTGGTACATACTCAGGCGGTGGAGGGTAAGTCAACGGTGGGTACCGCTCACCAGGAAAATGATGCGCCATCATTCTTTGTCGGAAATACTGATCCTCCCGAATGTTGGCGTACAATGCCTCCTCCATCCTCTGTATCCTCTGATCATTCTCTTCTTCCCTCCGCTCTCTCTGATAGTTCGCCATGAATTGTTGTTGCTTAAAGGCTCTGAACATATCATCTAACCCCTGAATCTGTCCCGACAGATAGTAATTCATCTCTCTCTGAGTCATCTCTGCCGGGATATCATCATCTTCCTCCTCATCACCAATGGCCTGACCGCCAGCAGCCTGAGCTGGAGCTGGGACCCGAGCTCTCTGCACTCGCCCACTTTCTATTGTTGCTTTTGTTACAGTGGTGCCTGGAGCTAAAAGTCTGGGGAAGCCCTCCATAGGCACCCCTGCCCTCTATGCCATCGTAGTGATCATAATGGGGAAAAGATAATTCTTATTCTCCAAATACCTAGCTCGGACCCCCATCTCACTCCTCATGATGCCCCCAATGTTTATCGGCATCCTCCTTATCATGGCATAGAGCAAAGGGGCCCTATACCAGTGAACCTCCTGATAGTGAGCGGAAGGCATGATCCTCTCGCAAATAAAGCGATACAATGCATTTAGGTCCAGCCGCAACTCAATGATATGAAACAAGTAGCCACTTCGGATGTTCCCCCTATCAATATTCACTCCAAACTCTCCTGCAAATAGAGCTAGGGTCTCATCCATCCGGTCCATGTTCTGGAGATTCCTCTTCAACTCCCAATACACACAGTTCCCTTCCGCCACAGCATCTGACAAACCATAGAAATTATTAATAGCCGTCGCAGTCACATCAACATTAAATCCCCTAACCCAGACATTGGGGGCCTCAGTCGCTGCATGAAAATTTGCATAGAATTCTTGCACAAGCAATTTCGACCCCATCTGGGCCGGCACGGCCAACAATCTTCTCAAGTTGTAATGTTCGATGATAGCGTCTAACCCACAATTTGTCAAGTTATATCCTCTCTCCACCGTTACCCCATTATTTTGCTTATTATCAAAGTAATTTTGTGAGTCCCGGGATACAAAACGGGTGTTATCGAAATTCGCCTCAATTTGGGGTGGGGGAACACCACGACCACGTCCTCGACCTCTTGGTCTTGGAGGCATGATAACAACCTCGACAACCCCTAACAAATTTTAAAACTTTAAATTGTTCTTACCCGGACTCGCCGGAAAATCTCGCCGGAGGTCGCCGGAAAATTCTTGCCGGAGACGGAGAAGATGATCCGAGAAGATAACCTTCAACCTTGCAAGCACTTTCTTCTTCTGCAACTACTCCCAATTCTTAATCACAAACTCCCAATTCCTCGAAATTCTCCATCCTTCAACCTTGAAAATTTCTTGCAAAAACCCTTGATTTTAGGATGAATGGAGGCTAAACCCTTAGTAATTCTTGAAGAGGGTTATGGTGGGAGGTGGTTTTGATAGTTTGTGGGTGGTGTGGGTGAGAGATTTGTAGGTAGCGAGGGAAAGAGGCGGGTGAGAGAGGGTTTAGAGAGGGAGAGAAATTGGAGAAGATGGGTAGATTTAGGTTAACCTCCCCCAAAATCCAGTTTTTACCCAACAAGGATTGCTTGAACCGACAACCAGGCGGGCGCTTAACAGGGTCTAGGCGCGCGCTTATTTGGGCAGAAACATTATATTTTGCGCATTCTTGAACAAGCGCGCGCCCCCTGTACACCAAGCGGGCGCTCGATATGTTTTTCCAGCATTTTTTTTTTTTACTGCTGGTTTGATCGCTCCACCACTGGTTGAATTGATTTCTTGCACATCACCACAAACAAACATCACAAGCGTAATATCCATTATGAAAATAAAATTGACTCAAAAACAAAAAATGAAAATCTTTTTGGAGGGTGACACTATTTACACTCCCCTATAAACCCACAAACTCGGAGAGATCCATGAAGGATGACACGGACTGAACTTTTGACCGCACTTTCGTTGCCTACGTTCTCCCTACGACAATAAGGAGCTCAGGTCACCGTAGTTCGAACCGACCCAGAAATAAAAGACACGACAGCAAAATTTTAATTTTTTTTTTTTTTTTTTTTATGAATACCACCACCCCCAAACCAAAAGTGTGCTATGTCCTCATGGCATTGAAGAAAACAACATACTCCCGATTCAAAAATGATGATAAACTGAAAGGAAAAAACATAAAGCAATAAAATGATACCTGGTTGGGTTGCCTCCCAACAAGCGCCTTTGTTTTAAGTCTTTGGCTCGACATAATGCCACGTGAATATTAAGTGGCTCCCTCCGGGTCCGTCAAATCAATTACATCAATTTCATTGATGTCTTCCAAAATAGACAGCCCCTCATAATATGGCTTCACTCGGTGTCCATTCACTTTAAATATTGTCCCATCTTTCAAATCTTTAAGCTCGACGGCTCCATGGGGAAACACTCGAACCAATTCATAAGGACCCGTCCACCTTGAACACAATTTTCCGGGAAAAAGTTTGAGGCGAGAGTTAAAGAGAAGGACTTTCATACCCGGTTTGAGAAATTTGGGTTTAAGGTTTTTATCATGATATCTTTTTGTCCTCTCTTTGTATAACTTTGCACTCTCATAACTATCCTGCCTCATTTCTGCAAGCTCATCCAAGTCAAGCAACATTTTCTCCCCTGCTAGAGTCAAATCCATGTTTAGTTGCTTGGTTGCCCAATATGCTTTGTGCTCTAATTCCACTGGAAGGTGACACTCTTTTCCATACACAATCCGGTACAGGCTCATTCCAATGGGGGTTTTGTATGCAGTCCGATAAGCCCACAGTGCATCACACAATTTGTCAGCCCAGTCCTTACGATTTGGACGCACCGTTTTCTCAAGCACCGCCTTGATTTGGCGATTACTCACCTCCACTTGGCCCGAAGTTTGAGGGTGATAAGCTGTAGCCAACTTGTGACCCACCCCATATCTTTTTAGCACTTGATTGAACATTCTGTTTGTGAAGTGCGTCCCTTGGTCACTGATAATGACGCGCGGCACTCCATACCTGCCAAAGATATTTTCACGCACAAACTTGCAAACAATATTAGCATCATTAGTCCGGGTAGGAATTTCTTCCACCCATTTAGACACATAATCTACAGCAACAAGAATGTACAAGTAGCCTTGGGAAGGGGGAAAAGGACCCATAAAATCAATACCCCACACATCAAAAATATCAACAATTAAATTATGTTGTAGGGGCATTTCATCTCTCTTTCCTATGTTGCCGGTCCTTTGGCATCTATCACACCTCACACAAAAATCATGAGCATCTTTAAATAATGTGGGCCAATATAGACCTGCTTGCAATACTTTTCTAGCGGTTTTTTGCCCACTAAAGTGACCCCCACATTAGAGTTCGTGGCAAAATCTCAACACACTAGCTTGCTCATGCTCCAGAATGCATCTCCTAATTATCTTGTCCGGGCAAACTTTCCACAGATAAGGGTCATCTTAAATGTAGTGCTTCACATCCGATCTAAACTTTCGTTTTTGATCGTAAGTGAAGTTAGGTGGCATAATATTAGAAACAATGAAATTCACAAGATCCGCATACCAAGGCTCATGAACATGTAAAGCAAATAGTTGTTCATTCGGAAAATTTTCATTAACCGGAATTGCACCATCAATCACACTAGTGAATGTGAAGTCCTCAAGCCTAGATAGGTGATCCGCCACCACATTTTCAGTCCCCTTTTTATCTCTTATTTCAATGTCAAACTCTTGCAGTAGGAGCATCCACCTAAGAAGTCTAGGTTTAGCATCCTTTTTATTCAGCAAATATTTAAGTGCAGCATGATCAGAGTAGATAATCACCTTGGACCCAAGCAAGTAAGAACGGAACTTTTCAAGAGCAAACACAACTGCTAAAAATTCTTTTTCAGTGGTAGTGTAATTCAGTTGTGCATCATTTAAATTTCTACTTGCGTAATGAATCACATGAGGTAATTTATCCACTCTTTGCCTCAGGACAGCCCCAATCGCAAAATCTGATGCATCACACATGATCTCAAAAGGTAGAGACCAATTGGGGCTAGATAGAATGGGGGCACACGTCAACTTCTCCTTCAGCAGATTGAAGGCCTCTAGACACTCTTGGTCAAAGATGAACTCAGTGTCCTTAGCTAGCAGGTTACATAAAGGCTTACAAATTTTTGAAAAATCTTTTATAAAACGCCTATAAAAACCTGCATGGCCTAGAAAACTTCGCACACCCTTAACCGACACATGGAGGCAATTTTGAAATCACATCGATTTTAGACTTATCTACCTCAATCCCCTTGTTTGACACCAAATGTCCTAACACAATGCCATGCCTTACGAGAAAATGACATTTTTCCCAACTAAGGGTCAAATTTGTCTCACAACAACGATTTAAAACCATTGTCAAATTCTCTAGGCACCCATCAAAACTGTCACCAAATACCGAGAAGTCATCCATGAAGACTTCGACACATCGCTCGATCAAATCAGAAAAGATGGAGGTCATACACCTTTGAAAGGTCGCAGGTGCATTACAAAGCCCAAAGGGCATCCTCCTAAATGCGAATGTGCCAAAAGGACAAGTAAAAGTGGTCTTAGCTTGGTCCTCTGGTGCAATGGGGATTTGGTTATACCCTGAAAAACCATCCAAGAAACAATAATACTCATGTCCGGCTAACCTCTCAAGAATCTGATCAATAAAGGGCAAAGGGAAGTGATCTTTCTTTATTTCAGCATTCAGTTTGCGCAAATCTATGCACATTCTCAGACCAGTCACTTCCCTTTTTGGCACTTCATCTCCTTTCTCATTAGTGGTGACCGTGTAGCCCGATTTCTTAGGAACGACTTGAACCGGGCTCACCCACTCACTATCAGCAATGGCATAGATAATGCCTGCATCCAACAATTTTAGAACCTCTTTCCTAACCGCCTCCTCCATGTGAGGATTTAACCTCCTCTGTCTCTCTCTAGACGGCTTAGCACCATCTATGAGATTAATTTTGTGCATGCACATGGAGGGGCTTATACCCTTAATATCTGATAAGGTCCACCCTATGGCCTGCTTGTGCTCACGAAGCACTTTGATCAACTTGGCCTCTTGTTCTATGGTCAAATCTGAGGCAATTATCACGAGCAATGTCTCTCCCTCCCCAAGAAAAACATACTTTAAATTTGAAGGAAGGGCTTTCAGCTCAAGAGCTGGAGGGGTTACAATAGAAGGCACCGACTTCTTATTGAAGTGGCCTAGTGGGTGAAACGGGCCATCACTAGGATGGTGTTCGTCGGCCTTTTCCACAGCCATCAGTTGAACATCCGCATTATCCCTAAGTTTCTCACCGCCAGTTGACAACAAAGACTCTAATTCCTCACAGTCTCTCTCATGCCACAGAACTTCACTCACACAATCCTCAACAGTATCCACACAGTTACAAGACTCATCATCTATGGGACTTTGCATGACATCAAACACAGATATTTCTATTTTCTCATTAGCCACACACATAGATAGTGTCCCATCACCCACATTAATGATGGTGTTAGTAGTAGCCATAAATGGACGCCCAAGCAATATGGGAGAATCCTGACTATTCCCAACACCATTAACAGTCTCAAGCACAACAAAATCCACAGGGATAATCAAATTGGCTACCTGCACCAAAACATCCTCCACAATTCCCAATGGCCTCTTGATTGAACGGTCAGCCAATTGCAAGGTCATTGTGGTGGGTTTTAGCTCAGGTAAACCCAATTCAAGATACAAATGATGTGGTAACAAATTGATGCTAGCACCGAGATCTAACATTGCCTTCACCTTTTTAGAATCCCCCATAGATATAGAAATATTAAAACTTCCGGGGTCTTTTAATTTAGGTGGGAGGTTCTGTTGTACCACGGCACTGGCACTTTCACCCATAACCAATTTCTCATCATTCCCATACTTGGGTTTCCTGGAGTTAAGTTCTTTGAAAAACTTTGCATAAGCTGGGATATTTTTAATGACATTTAACAAAGGAAGATTAATGTTCACTTTTGAAAATATGTCATACAAATCAGACATTTGTTTATCCAGTTTACTTCTCATGAATCTACCAAGAAACGGTACGGGAGGTACATATGGCTTGGGGGTGGAAGAATCAGTAACATGAATTTCCCCCATGCCATTAGTACTCTTACCAACAACATTCTCAACAACAGGTGGTTCGGCAGTTTCAGAAGGAGAGTTAGGACATACCTCATTGCTTACCTGTTTGCCATTTCTCAGAGTCATAATGGCCTTGGCTTACTCCCCTTGACTAGGGAAGGTTCCTGGTTTATTCCCTTGCTGACCCACAGCTAGTTGACCAATCTGGGTCTCCATCTTTTTGTTGACCGCTTCCTGCTGCTTCTCACGCTGCTCCATCATTATTTTCATTTGTTGCTGCTCTTGCATCATGGACCTCATCATATCCTCCAGAGATTGCTTGGGCTGTTGTTCTGGATTCCCTTATAGGGGAGGAGGATAGAGAGGTTTCTGCTGCTGGTACTGAATTCCTGGGTTACCCCTCCAAGAAAAATTGGGGTGGTTTTTCCAATCTGGATTATAAGTGTTAGAATACATACCACCTTGATTATGCCTTGGGGGGTACCCTTGCATCGCATTCACCTGTTCAGAATCAAACTGTGCAACAACTTGACAAACATTAGTAGCATGAGTGTTAGATCCACAGTTAGCACAGAAATCAGATACCACATTAGCACTTGAGGAAGACATATTAGAATTCATTTTAGCCATGTTTTGGTTTAACAAAGACACCTGCCTAGTGAACTCATCCATACAACTCAACTCATGCACTCCCCTAGGTTTCCCTCTAGAGCCTTTTTCTTGCGAATTGGCCCCCAACATCTCAAATAATTCTTGGGTTTGGTCAACAGTTTTGGCTCCTAGAAATCCGCCTGCAGCGTTGTCGACCATAGCTTGGTCTACTGCAGTTAACCCACCATAAAATGTTTGATGTAAAAGGCCCTCAGGAAAAACATGATGGGGGCATTGCACTTGCAACATTTTGAACCTATCCCAAGCCTCATGAAATGGCTCACCTACCTCTTGAGTAAACCCTATGATTTTCTGTCTAAAGGTGGCCAAAGTAGCATGCGGGAAAAATTTCTTTAAGAATGCATCGTGCAACCCATCCCATGTAGTGATACTCCTAGCAGGAAGTAACATAAGCCATGTTTTAGCTGCCCCTTGAAGAGAGAAGGAAAAATATTTAAGCCTTAATTATTCATCAGTAACCCCCTCTTTTACAGGGAATCCTGATATAATCATCATGTACTCTCTCAAGAAGTTTAAAGAGTCTTCAGCGGGAAGACCCTGAAACTTGGGCAACTGACTGAAGTAATGCCCCTTCGCCTCATAAGATTTAGCGGCCTCAGTCAAGACAATACATGACACTGATGTGTCAACCTTAGGCCTAGCATATTCTTTCATTAAGGGATTAGCCATTACAACTTCAATATCTTCTCCCCCGGTGGAAGAAGTTTCAGATTCACTTAAAACTACCTCTGTCTCGGTGACAGAAGCTTCAGACTCACGAATAGGGGGAATGACCCTGTCAAGTCTATAGATATTATCGTCCAAAGGAACCAACTCGGGGTTCAATGAACGCCTACCAAACATACACCGATTAAATTAACTTGTAAATCAAAACAAGTCCCCGGCAGCGGCGCCAAAAACTTGATGGATAAAATTCCAAGTAATAAATACCTAGCAAGCGCGCTAGTTACCGCAGTAGTAACGCGCGAAGGCGAGGGTCGATCCCACAGAGACTTGTTGGACAAACAAGTGAATTTAATTAGTGCAAAAGAGTAACCAAAGGGGGGGGGGGTTTGATTTGATTTTTAATTAATCTACTTTAACTACTAAACAATAAAAATAAACTAAGATTAAAGATCACAAAGCAATCAAGGATTGAATTCAAGATGACACAGATTCATGGATTGGGGTTCACAACTATTTCCACTCTATGCTATTTTTAAATAAAGATTATCAAACTGGTTCAAGAAATCGTTCACTTAGTTAAGAATTGGAACGGTCTGGTCACCGGATTGCAATCCTATTATTACCTCTATGTGATGTATTCCGCTAGGTCAACAACACACACAAATAATTTATTAAGTTCTTAAGAACAATTGATTTTAGATCCTTTTGATTTCCCCTAGGTCCTCAATTAAATCTATTCAATGAAATCTAAGTCAATGTAAAAACTATCCACGCTAGTGAAATAATTTAAACCCTAATGATTTAAATATCAACAATATCTATCTATAAAGTTGTAATCTCTAAATGAATGAAGATTAATTTCAAAGAACAAAACCAAGAATGATATTTAATTAAACCCAATTTAGCATAGAGTTTCAATAGAGTTACTCCCAATCCATGAATAAGAAACTTAGCTACTCATAGACATAGCAAGAATCACAAGAATAAGATTTAAAAACCATAAACCTGGATAAACGCTTGATGATGAATAAATCCCAAAATCTTGTTTACACCTTGAAACTTCAATAAAACCTAAAAGAAAGCCTAAAAAATAAAGTGTTGCAGTCTAATATATATACAAAGTGAAAACTAGGCCCGGAAAATAAGTAAAATTGGGTTAAAACCCGTCTGGTAAAGGAATCCCGAAAACTGTACGGAAAGAGCGAGCGGGCGCCTGCTCATACCCAAGCGGGCGCTCATTTGGCCAGAAACTTTGGTTTTTTCAGAATTCATAATGAGCGGGTGCCTGGTATTGGTCGGGCGGGCACCTGGTAGGTTTTTCTGACTTTCTTTATCCTTTCTTCTTTTCTTCACCTCCTTGACTAGGTTGACCACTGTTGACCTTTGACTTTGACTTTGACTCAATCAATTCTTGGTCTTCAATCCTTTAAATCTCTAAGACTTTGTAATACATCAACATTACACTAAAAAGTGTCTCAAAATACACATACTCTCACAAAGTTCCTCAAACACAATTAGACCAAAATTACATTAAACTATTCTAAATACATCAAAAAGTCAATAAAATGAGAACGAAAATGTAGAGATAACATATGATAAAATCGATCCATCAGCAGTCTATGTTCAATACAAAACCTTGATAAACAAGTATCACATGAAGACTCCCTATGAACTGTGGAATGAAAAAACACCAACAATCTCATACTTTCATGCTTTTGGAAGTAAATGTTTCATTCACAATAATGGGAAGAACAATTTAGAAAAATTTGAGTCTAAAAGTGATGAAGGAATATTCCTTGGCTATTCAGTAACTAGCAAGGCATACAGAGTTTACAATAGAAAAAGAATGGTAGTTGAATAATCTATACATGTAGATTTTGATGAATTACCCAGTGCTTTGGATTTGAAATCCAATGAGTTTGATGAAACTCTTGGAAATTTTGACTCTCTTCCTGAACCCTCACCCATTACCTCTCAAAATTCCAAAAATGATCAACATGACTATATTCCTTATAATCTATCAAAGAGTTATTTTGAAACCTTTCCACAACAATCTCAAAATCAATGATAATCAAGTTTCACCACCAGTTGTTCAGTCTGAAACACCTTTCATTAATCCCTTTCATTCTACTGATAGTAGACCTACTAATGATAGTAGACCTGCTGCTGATAGTAGACCTTCCACTGAAGACAGAACTGAGAACAACTGTGAACCAAGCACTTCCACTCAAGAACCATCAAATCCTAATCCACCCAGACCTATTCCTGTGTCCAACATATACATTGTTCTTCCCATATACAGAAACTACAACAATGACCATCCTGAGTCATTAGTTATTGGTGATATTTCCAGAGGAGTTCAAACAAGATCAAACATTAAAAATCAAGCATTGTACAGTGCCTTTATATCCCAAATGGAACCAAAGAAGATTAATGAAGCCCTACTTGATGCAGATTGGATAGAAGCAATGGAAGAAGAACTTGAACAGTTTGAAAGGAACAAAGTTTGGAAACTTGTCCCTAAACCCAAGAATCAAACTGTAATTGGAACTAGATGGGTGTTTAGAAACAAGATGAATGAAGATGGTACTGTGGTGAGGAACAAAGAAAGATTAGTAGCTCAAGGCTACAGACAAGAAGAGGGAATTGATTATGATGAGACCTTTGCTCCTGTTGCAAGACTTGAAGCTATTAGGCTATTTCTTGCCTACTCATTAGCTAAAATTATAACTGTGTATCAGATGGATGTGAAAAGTGCATTCCTGAATGGGGTTTTGCATGAGAAAGTGTTTGTTGCACAGCCACCTGGTTTTAAATCCCCAAAATTTCCATATCATGTATATAAATTGGATAAAGCACTCTATGGACTTAAACAAGTCCCTAGAGCTTGGTATGAGACACTGTCCAATTTCTTACTTGAAAAGGCCATATTACATTGTTCATTAAAAAGTCTAACCAAGATATTATGCTCATTCAAATTTATGTTGATGATATTATCTTTGGTTCAACTAATGACAATTTGTGCAAAGAGTTTTAACAACTAATTAAGCAAAGAAGAAACATTAATCAAACTGAGATAAAATAGTACATAAGAAATCTATTATTAGTGCAACTCAAATATCAAATCTAAGTCAGGTCTACTATCTTCATCTTCTCAGCAAAGACGGGATAGCAGTCCTTATCAATGATAATAGACCTCATCCTTTGTGATCTTCTCAGTCCAACCTGTGCCAGCTCAGCAAGTCAGTCAAAGTCAAACTGACTTTGACACTGTTCATAAGCACTGTTCCAGTCAATGATAGTAGACCTACTTTTTACAAGCCCAAGATGCTCAAGATAGTTGCACTCCAACAGACATAATATGAAGACCTATAAAAGAAGCTCTTATCAACTAAAGCAAATACAACCACTACCCATCTTCTTGCCTTTGTTCAACCTGAAAAAGCTTTTAAGCATATAATTGTAAGAGCATACATTATCATATAAATCTGTGCTACTTAAAGATAAAATAGAGATCTCACCTAGCTAATTAAGAGCCAACCAAGAGATCATCACCTTTCACATTTGTGAACCTTTTTCTTTTCTTTTTCTGTGCTTTGCAACAAGCACAAGCTTAGTTAGTGAGTCTAATTAGGCTGGAAAGTTCTGAGGGAATTTTCCTTGCAATTTATTGTAATTACTTGATGAAGGATTATAGTGGATTGCTTCTTCACTGTTGAGGACAGTGAGGCGTGGATGTAGGAGGGATGCAATACTCTGAACCACATTATATTGTTGTGTTTGTCTCTTATTCTCTCACACTAGATCACACACTTATCACTTGTTATTTACTCATTAATTTCTTCCTTTTATTCATACATTATTCCGCTGCAAAACTCAACAAATCACACACTGCACCTCAAGATAGTCGACCTATCATTTGATGATAGTAGACCTCTTGTGAACTAATCAGTTCCCTTGTCTAAGTGCATTAGTGATATAGGTTTCTTTCAGATGACAATGAAGATGAAGATGGAAATATTGATCAATAATGACCAATTTAAGCCTACACAATAAAAGGCGCCTTAGCTCGATTTTCCTGGTGGTTTGTGATGTTTACGTTCATTGTAATTTGGAGAGGGAGGGAGGCTTGGATTTTCCTTTCTTGATCCTAGTTTCCTCCCATCATCTGCACAAAGATTAAGATTTCAAGAGTTAGTTATTTCTTGCATCAAAAGTGATACCCCGTACTACCTCCATTCGCATTCGAAAACAAATCGAAACATATATCCAATTTTTTAAAAAAAATTGCTCTTGATCAATGATCAAGAGCAGCTATAAAATATTTTGGACATTTCATTAGGACGGAGAAAGTAATAATGTATCGCAATGAAATATCATAAAGAATAGGAAAATTGTGGACTAAATTAGCGTGAAGCAGATATATTATTTATTAGTTTAAACCCATGGTATCTAGGAGCATCCACAATGCGAGTTTTTTGCTTCCACAATGCGAGTTTTTTACTTCTCTACATTTTAATGAAAAACTATATATTTGAGGCTTTTATCAGTCGAAGTTTTGAAAGTAAAAGAGATGTTCATTCTACAAAGAGATGTTTATTTATGATTTTTTTTTAAATTAATATTCACCAATTTGCTACACAGATCATTGAATTTCATAAATTTTTTGTTTCTTTGTGGATCCTATAAAGAGAGATTTTTTTTCTCACTACAGTAAAGAAGTGTTTGAGGTTTTTAGTTATTAACCTGACAGTGATATAATATGTAGAAACCACAATAAAGCTATCAAAAAACTTTTTACCATTGTACTGTATGCTTTATTATGGAGGAGAATTGACAAAAGATAGAAAGGATGAAGCTGAATAATTCACATGTGCATTTCTATAACCTGATTCACCTTCATCTTATAAATAACATAAAGTCTACAAAATAAATAAATAAAAAAATAGTTGTGCCAACTCAAATGAAAGTGAGTGGGTGATCTAGTGACAGGCAACAAGCATATTCAATCCAAATTAAATGATTAATTATTATTTTTTTAATCTCAAAGGCAATTTAATAGCAAGAACTTGGTGTCAAAGAGTTGAACTAGCACAGTTCCACCAACCACTTCTTTTTTTTTTTTTTTTTTTTTTTTGTTGTGGTCAAGTTTACTTATTAGTATTAGGCAAAAATAATATTCCATAGCAAGAACTTGGTGTCAAAGAATTGCTGGAGTGTTTGGACTATAAAAATAAAGTCGAGAATGTTGGTGCAATGAAATTCATTGTAGGTCGTTTCTTGATTTAAAATAGTAGACTCCATAAACTATAAAAAGTCGTGAAAGAATTGAAATAGTCTTTCATGAAATTCATGTCGAATGGATGGTAATAAATGAGATTTTCAAGTGACAAAAATAATTGAAAAATTACTTTTCACTTGGAAATATATCAAAAAGCACCTCAAAAATAAATGAATTGAAATGAATGTTGAGATGCTTGCTATTCATCTTTATGTTGGAAAAGAGAATAGGATTTATGAAAGAAGTTGTCTAAAACTTCTTGTCTCAAAAGCAAATGTGGTAGAGCATATCAAAATGCTTAAAACAAAGATAAAGTAGGTCAAATTTGCTTGAAAAATCAAATTTGTATGAAAAGTCAAATTTGTGAGATAGACAAACATGTTTGAAGCGTAAAATTTGTTTGAAAAGCCAAAATTGCTTTAATAAGTCAAGCATATACCTTGTCTTGAAAGACAACGGTAGATATCGTTAAGTATGATATTGAATTAGTTGAATGAATGAAATGAAAATTGTATCAACTGATGGGTTGAGTTGGTGATCAATAATGAGAATATGTTTCTTTAGTTGGATCACATTCCCTCATTCAAAAGGGATTCAAACAAGATGTGAGATGTGTGTTGAACTATATCATCACAAGTTAAGCATAGTGATGTTGTGTGATATGTATAGACTTCAAACACATTATTATGCATGGAAGTAAGTGCATGGTAGCTTTCCAATTTCAATCTCGTTTTCGTTGCAACCCCAATGCGCTTTCGAGTTTAAATAACGAAAGAACAAGCCATTTGACAGGGTAATTCTAAAATTGCTGAGGCTTGGTTCGATCAAGGAAATGAGTATTAGAAACAGGCTATAGCACTGACTCCTGAGAAAGGAAAGAAAAGGAACGTGGTGAAATTTTAATTTGTTTTCTTTCCTAAAGTTGCTCTTGATTTTTTTATTTTTTTTATTTTTTTAAAATTATATATATAAATAAATGGGAAGAAAAGAAATGAAAATAATTTTCCTTTCTTTTAACTCATTTCAAAAGTGAGAGGAATTAAGGCGGAAGAAAGGAAAAAAGTGTAAAACAAGTATAGTTCTCCTCTCAATTTTTCTCGAACTCAAAAGTATGAGAAGGGAAAATTAAATATTTTCTTCTCTTTTATTCTTAACTCAGAAGCACACTAAAAAGATTTTAAATTCTCATGTACGGACTCTAAAAAGAGAGTTGGGGAAGCGGATTACTATAGCATAGAAAGATCTTGACCTGAACAAACACGAATGTGTGATTAATTATTTCTCAAAATAATATTAAAAGAGAAAATTTTGGGGGAAACTAGTTTCTCCATAAGGCTTAGGATTTAAAGTTAGGGTTTAGGCCATTTAGGGTTTAAGGCTTAGGGTTTAAAGGATTAAAAAATGGACTTTTTATAACTTATGGAGTAACTAGTTTCCCCCAAAAACCAACTCATATTAAAAAGGGTCACATTTTAAGTTTTGTTTTTGAACTACGCATTTTAAGTTTATAGATGTTATAATGTATCTAAATAAAAGCTATTGATTTATTTCCTCTGTGAATTTGTTTTCAATTAGTATTAGTTTTCCGCCTATTTAAAATTTTATTAAGGGGAGTAAATAATTTTTTTACCACCATTTAATAGTAAAGATCAATTACTTTCTTTTTTACTAGTTGAGTGGGACAAAATAATTATTTGAGATTTGAGTCAATTATGTGAATATTTATGTCAAGTGAAAATCTGGGAAAAACGTGTTTTTCCCAAAGGTTCGCGTACAACGTGTTTTTAAATTGGCGCGGTGGTATTTTTGTAATTAACGGGAAGTTGTTTAGCACTGATCGTAAGTGCCAGTGGTAGTGTAAAAAAGTGTCAGCCATGTACACTGACACTTATTGACACTACCCTAACACTTTTAATAAGTGTCATTATCAATGTTAAAAAGTGTCAGTGTAATGGCTAGCACATTTAAACACTAACACTGACACTTATGAAAAGTGCAAATTCCAATGTTTATAAATGTCAGTTTGAAGTACTGACAATTTATAATATTAACACTCGTCATTTATGATGCCCCCAATTATTTACGACACGTTTTTTACAAGACCAAATCTCATGTCAAAGTTGGGTGTCCTAAATACTAATGTTACCTTACTTAATACCTATTCTTCTCAAAAAAAAAAAAAAAAAAAAAAAAAATCACAATTCACCCCTTCTTTTGGTTACTCTTGAATTTCTCAGAAAATTTCACAATTAAATAATATGGAGACATAAATAGTTAAAACATCTTCAAAAAATTGACTTGTTCAATTAAGCTACATTTTTGGGAATAATAGATATTATATACACGTTGTCTCATGGTAAAGAATAATAAAACACTCTTTTGGGTATTAGTTATTAGCGGTGGTCTCTTGTAAGAACACCTAGATCCGTCTCATAGAAGAGACGGGTCGACCCATGGCCCGTCGTGGGATCGATCCTTACTTCCCATACTACATTAGTGTAGAGAGAGATATAAGGTTTTAATTTGGGTGCTAACGACAGCACGACCAAATTTTGGCGCCGTTGCCACAACTATTAACTTGATTACTTTATTGTTTAGATTTTGCGAAGTAACATTAAAACTGTGTGATCGGGATTACTCTAGAGACGCGAAACGAGGTAAGGAATTACGTATTTTTACGTCTCATTTATAAATTTTAGGATCTTTCATATTCTTGTATTCATTCCGTTTTTAAAAAGTAAATGTACCAACTTGACGGGTACTTTTTATAAATTCAATTTCGTTGTATTCGTAGTGTTCTTGGCCATCACTCTAAAATCGCACTTAACAAATGTCATTCGTTAAGTGAGATATCTTCTTGAGATTAAGGATTTTATGATTTTGAATATGATTTTGAATAAGACTTTTAAACTAAGATTTTGATGAGATTCTGAATGTACCGGCGAGTACTCCTTTAAGATTTTGAATTGATCACTAAGTTGAACAACCCGGTCATGGGGCGTAAACATGACACCCCTTTTGGGAGTTATTTTGTGCACCACTTGGGATGTGTGTGCAGTTATCTGGATAAACCTATAAGAATAAGATTTAGAACCCCTGTTCGGGGCCCCTATAAGAAATCGGTCTTAGACCGCTTATGTGATCAGAAAGTATTAAGTGTGAACCTTTTGAATTTCGAATATGATGCCATGAGATTTTGACTTGTATAGGATTTTGAACTATCAGTTTATACTTTTTTTCATATGTGAATATATAAACTGTCTCTCCTTTTGGTAAAAGAATTTTTGAGCTTCCTTGTGAGTCACCCCTTCTTAAAAACCGAAGGGGCGACGTATGAACTTATTGAGCATTCGCTCGCTTACTCTTTCTTTTTTCCCTCCCCTTCCAGGTAATAATTAGAAGGAGTTGGAGACGGTTCGAGGAATAAGTTGAGAACATTTCATAAGTGTTTATTTCCTTTGTTATGAAACTATAAATTCAGAACTTAGTTTAGTATTTGTTTTGAAGACATTGTGGACCTAATTTTATGAGTTTTGATGTATGGTTGGTGAGACTGATGAACTATCTGTGAATGTTGATTTGAGATTGTGGAGATTCTTTATTATCATTATTTTGTGATTAATATACCGATCACGTACTCAACCTGTGGGCCAAGAGGTGGGATCCGGGTTTTGAGTTGTGACAATTTCGGTGGAGATAAGCTCAGATCCTTGGGCTTCAAGATTTACGCTTTCACAGAACGGATTTATATACTCTTGAAGTTTAGAAGGCCAGTTTCATAAAAAAAAAAAAAAAAAAAAACTATAACCGGCATTGATATTGTCGGGTTTACTAACCTAAATCCGGTACTGTTAATTCCGGAATTCACCTTTTGAAAAAAAAAAAAAAAAAAAAAACAGTTTACAAAAGCGGAAGTGAGAGTTCCGAGTTTGATTTTAAATTCGGCAATAGTGATTTCGGTTTCTAGGAAAAGTGTTAGTTTGGTATATAAGTTTTTTTTTTAGACAAAGACTCAAGTGAGAACACACATACCCGTCTCATCCATGAGACGGGTCATTTCGACCCAAAACCCAACCCATGACCCGGCCATTGAACCGGCTCCATGACCCAAGGGGCAACTCATGCCACGTGGCAACTTCTTATAGGCCCAATTTTTTATTTTTTTTTTGCTCCAGGACTCAAGGGCGACCCTGCCACGTGGCAGCCTCTCATAGGCCAAAAAAAAAAAAATTTATATATTTTTTTTTTCGGTTTGTCAAATTTTATTTTTTTTTAAATTTTTTATATTTATATGTATTCAGTCATTACATTAAGTTATGATAACTATTACTTTTGGTCAACGACGGAAAAGCCGAAAAAATAATATAAAAACTCAAAAAAAAAAAAAATGGAGCTCTGGGAGGCTGCCACGTTGAGGGTTCGGCCCATGGGTCATGGGGCGACCCGTCTCATGCAAGAGACGGATCCCCTTGTTCTCATGGGAGACCACCTCTTTTTTTTTTAATGTTATTGTGGTACATATTTTTATAAAAAACTATATTTTGAAAAAAAATTCCAATGGATGGGTGTGACTCCACTACTTATATATGCCTCAAAACAAACAACAGAAAAAAACAAAATACTGCAACAAAAACCGCTTTTAACAAACTTTTTTACAACGTTTCTTGTAATATGCTGTGAGAGCTTTAACGATTCTAGAAAAAGGT
This sequence comes from Campanula takesimana, assembly GCA_026119855.1. Lineage (NCBI taxonomy): Eukaryota > Viridiplantae > Streptophyta > Magnoliopsida > Asterales > Campanulaceae > Campanula > Campanula takesimana. Next base: position 1,656,574 of record JAOWBW010000471.1, read on the forward strand.
ACGTTGTTGTCTTTGAAAACGTTCATGTAAAAAACGTTGTTTGAAGTGGCATTACAAATATTTACAATGTTTTGAGAGTAAACGTTGTTTTGTTTGACAACATTTTTCGGAATAAATGTTCTAGTGGGTTACAACGTTTCCCTTGATTATTAATGGCATTATTTATTGCCAAAATTTTGGGTAAAACGCGTTTTACAAGACGCCCAGGAAAAAAGTGTTTTTTAAAAAATGCGGTGGCATATTTGTAAATATGCGGAACTTCATTAAAAAACGCGTGGTGGCATTTTTGTAAATAATCAGAACTTTTCAAACGGTTCTGGATATCAATATAAAGCATTCTAGATATGTTTTTTTAAGCACATTTGAAGAATGTCATGGCCAACAAATCTTCTGGATATCAACATCAAATTGTTCTAGATATATATATATATATATATATATACTCCCTCCGTTTCATGTTAATTGAGACAAAAAGAAAGGGCACGATAATTAAGAGAAAGTAGTGAATGTGTGGTGGAAAATGAAGAGAAAGAATGAGTAGGTTAATAGTAGTGTTGGTTGGATAAAATGAGTGGTGAAAAATGAAGAGAGAGAATTAGTGGGGTTAAATGGGTGGGGTTGGGTGAATATAAAATATTAAAAAAAGTTTGTCATTTTGGGCAGTCTCAATTGACGTGAAACGGACGAAAAAGAAAATAAGTCTCAATTCACATGAAACGGAGGGAGTATATATAAAGTCATTTGGATATGAGTTTCAAGCACATTTTAAGAAAGTCTTGGCCAAGAAAATTCTGGATTTCAACCACAAACGTTTCTGGACGTCAATAATAAAACCTTCTGGATATGATTTTAATGATATTTGAACAAAGTCAAGGCCAAGAAACCTTCTGGGTATCAAGCTTAAGAGGTTCTGTATAGAAATAATAAGGCTTCTGGATAGTGTTTTTCATTTTGCAAGTGAGAAAAAAATGATTTTTGTTAGTGCAAGTAAGAGTGTATTTTTTCAGCGTCAGTTCTAGTGTTTTTTATAGCCAGAGAGCATTTTGAAAGAACCTTAAAGCTGAACAAAACTTTTGAGACTGATAGCCAGAACCTTTGAATCGGATAGCCAGAACCTTTGATAGTGATATCCAGATGGGTTTTTTCGAAAGAAAATATGAAGAGAAACATGTCATCGGGCTTTGCTCCCTGGTTCCGTGTTTAAAATCGCCAAAAGACGTCGTTTAGGCCCTCAAATTGTCATTTGAAGTTTTTTTTCCAGCCAAATCACACCGTTTTTGCAGCACACGTTTTTCCTAACCAATTGGTAAAACGCGTTTTACGGGAGACAAACCCTTGTTCATTATAGGGAATTAGGGATTGAAATCTTGAAGACTTTTACTTTTAGAACCTTCATTTAGTATGCATTTTTCATTTTCCACTTTCAACTTATTTGGTTTTAATCTTGTTATAGTTATACTAACTATTAACACAAATTGTTTTGTAAAGCGCGTTTTACCAATGCCTTACGAAAAAACATGTTTTTATAAAGCACAGTGGTATTTTTTGTAAATATGTGGAACTTCTTTTAAAAACGCACAGTGACATTTTTGTAAATAACCTGTACTTTTCAAAAACCTCATGGCGCTCTTATAAACGGCATCTGACATTCTTAAAATGCACTGGCGATATTTGATGTGGCGGATTTTGTATTATCTATTTTCTTGTTTTCGGATGTATTACGCTTTATTTTTATGTACTTTAGACTAGTTTTAATGTAATTGGGACAATTATGTAATGGTTGGGCTTAATTGTAATCTGGGGGCATTTTAGTCTTTTTACACTTTATTCGGGTGTATTATTTATGAGCTTCAGAGTCTTGTTGTTGGGTATGCCCACTTATATCTCAGTTTTTAATGGATTGATTAGATTTGATTGATCCATCACCTAAGTTTTATTTCATGTACTTTAGACCCATATGTAAGAAGTATTTATACTTCATTTTTTTAAGTTGTCTATTTGAATAGAATAGGCTTAGGAATAGGGCAAGAATATCAACATTCACGAAAATCACAAGTTTGAGTCATGCGCCGGGCCTATGCGCCTCAACCAATGCACCTATGTGCCTACTGGCGCGCGCATAGATATGCGCCCCAATGACTCACGTGCCTCAATAATAGTGATTCAACACTTAGAAGATTTTCTGAAGAATTGAAGACTTGACGAAATTCAAACTACGCCAAATATCCAACGTTGGTTAAATAACATGTATGCACCCAGATTTGAGGACACCTGTCCACAACGGTCATATTGATGTTATGTGTCTAACGGCTATAAAAGAACACGTTCTCCACTCAATGAGCTCCAGCACATCTGTCCTTGACCTTATCCACAAGGAATCTCCAACAGCTAGTTTTTGGGGCTCACCTATAAATACCCCATAACTTCAAACGTTTGAAGTTGCTAAGTTGCTCTGAATTTCCTCTCAAGTATTTGTTGAAGATTTAAAGATTGCTCATAGATTTCCCAGAATTCTCAAGAACACCTTCATACCTTCATACTTAGCCCAGATCCTCAAGCAAAAATACTTTAGTTTTCTTATGCTTTCAATCTCATAGATCTAAAGAGCCTTGATACTAAGAACACACACGCACCTCTTTAAGTTTGATCATTTAGATCTTTCTTTAAGAGATACACCGGTTTTGTCTAGGATTTGTTCTTTCATATATAATAGATCTTGAGTTAGTATAGAGCTCAAAAGTTGTAATTTGTAATACTCTCTCATATTATAAGATCTCCATTAGAAATCCAAGACTAACCATCTTGGTAGAGGACGTAGATCATTTCCCGATCGAACCTCTCCAAATAGCGTGTATTTACTTCTTGTCATTTACTTTCAAGTTTATATCTTATCTCACTATTTGCTTTGTTGGGTATGCTTATTACATAACACTCCTACTTATGTTAGAATTGATTGATACCATCACCTAAGTTTATTTTAAGGACTTTAGGACCCTATGTAAGAAGTTTTATAACTTCAATTTTTAGCTAAGTCCTCTTTATAGACTAGGCTTAGTGTTTAGGGCTGATGCTTTGGTTTTAAGGTCTCAAGTGCAATTGACTATATGGGATGCGCATGACTCCCATGCGCAGCGCTCCATCTGCGTATTTAATGCGCATGGCTCTCATGCGCACGCAATTCTGCCTTAGTCAATTCTCTTATTTCTTGACCTCACCTTTATGAAGCTTGGAAAGCGTCATGACAAGCTACACTTTTTGGAATGAGTCAAAGTGCTGATGTGGACAAATGACAAAACGTGCACACTCAACATACACATAGATAGAGACGCGCCTCATATTTGAAATTCAAATTAAAGACAGCTGTCATCCTTCTAGAAGAAGTTTGAAGCTCATCCACTTGCTCTGTCTCCAACAGCTACAAAGGACCCTGCGCACCAATCACATTGTGACAGCACATCGTCCTTGCTCACCTCTGATGAGAAAGTCGTAGGCGAAAGCGGGCCTTTCACCCATACTCATTCAAAAATGGGAGAGCTTACTTAGAGCTCCAACGGCTAGTTTTTGAAGCTCCACTATAAATAGCCAGCTCTTCCTCACTTTCCAAGCTGCTTGTGTTTTGCTCTATGAAAGAAAACTTTGAAGATTTGAAGATTGCTTGCTCATTTCCAGAATTCTCAAGAACAACCTTCATACCTTCATACTCAATCCAAGCCCAGATCCTATAAGCCTTTGTAACACCAGAATCTTGTGCTCTCCATCTTATAGATTTAAAGAGCCCAGATTTCTGACACACACACACCTCTTGAAGTTTCGATCTCATCTATCATACTTCTAGAGATACACCGGTTATTGTCTAGGATTTTGTTCTTTCATAGATTATAGATATTTGAGTTAGTTTGTTCTAAATCATTGTAACTTTTTCTCATATAATAAGATCTCCATTAGAAATCCAAAACTAACCATCTTGGTAGAGGACGTAAATCTTTTCCCAATCGAACCTCTCCAAATAGCTTGTCTATTTATTGTGCTTTATTTTCTACATTTAAGATTTTCTGATATATTGCTTTGTTTGATCCTTGTAGATTATATTGCGCAGATTGAATTGTGTGTTGTGTGCTTATTGCCTTAGTTCCATTTTGCGCCACTCTTTAAACTAAATCTTAGTGCGTGCGTATTTACACTTCTGCGCATCTCCCTACGCATAAGTGATTGCTTTAAACTTCCGCTGTGCATTTCACACTCTTGCTGCGCGCTATACTTAGCCAAATTAAGAGTCGTGCGCATTTGCCATTGATTTGCAAAAGGGTTTGAAAAGAATTTTAAAACGCTATTCACCCCCCCCCCCTCTAGCATTTTTCATACCCTTGTTGCCCCTTTGGGACCAACATGCTTGTTTAATCATTGTAGATTGATTGGATTGAATTGTGTTGTGTTTGTTTCTCATTTTCCTTAGTTTCATCTTTCACTCACTTTGAGCCAAAATACATAGAGTGTGTGTGCGCCCCCTTTATCATACTTTGCGCCTACTTTACATTACTAAATTCCGCTGTGCATTTCACTCACTCACTTAGGCGCATTTCATGACGCTTATTTGATAAAGTGCACATTTGCAATTGAGTTTTTCAAGGGTACGAAAAGAATTTCAAAACAGCTATTCACCCTCCCTCTAGCTATTTTTATACCCTTGTTTCCCCTTTGGGACCAACAAGTGGTATCAGAGCAAACACCTACATAAAACGTTTTTGTTTTTCAAGCTTAACAGCTTGGGTGCCAATTCGATTTGGCAAACTCAAAACCTATGGCAACTGCTAACTACACACATGTTTCAGTCTTTGATGAAGATCATTTTGACGTATGGAAATTCAGCATCTTAACCCATCTCAGCTCAATCGATGAAAGGCTTCATGACACCGTGGTTTATGGACCTTACATCCCAATGAAAGCGAATCCAAATCCGCGCACCAACGCTGCTCAACCAACAGTTTAGAAACCACAGGAAGAATGGACTGAAGAAGAAATAAGAAGAGTTGCAAATGATGGGAAAACAAGAAACATTCTCCTAAGAACCCTAAGCACGGCTATGAAACAACAAGTCATGCATTGTGCTACTGCTAATGAATTATAGGATGCTATTGAAGAGCATATAGAAGGAGATACTGTTTGCAAGGAGAACAAGAGATATGAAGTTCAAAAGAGATTCAACAATTTCTCTCAACTCCCCGGTGAAACTTTAAGATAGGCTTATGAACGCTATTGTGAAATTATTAATCTATGTATTTCACTTGGAAATAAGTTCTCAAATAAGGAATTAAATGTTAATTTCCTTGCCGTGTTTGGATCAAGATATCTCCATAAATCTAGTGCTCTTGAATATGTTGGAACTTTGTATGATTGGACTTTAAGAAACCTTTATCCTAATCTGAAGGTTTATGAGCTCAAACTTCAGCGTATTAGCGAAACTGAAGGAAAGTCAAAATCCATAGCAATGGTGGCGCAAAGAGAGGAAGCGCCGGTTAAAAAGAGCTCAGACCCCAAAATCTCAACTTCTGAGTTATTGGACATGGATGATGAAGACTTCGCTTTATTTGTGAAGAGATTCCAGAAGTTCAGAAAATTCTCAAAACCAGGAGCAACAAGCAAACCTCAAGGATCTACCAGCAGAGCTCCTCCCAAATTCACAAAGAGTAGTGATTCTAAAAGAAAAGAAAATCTTGTTTGTTTTAATTGCAGGAAACCCGGACACTTTGCATCAAGCTGCCCAATTCCCAAGTTTGAATATATGCAGAAAAAGAGCAGCCACAATCCCAAGTTTTCTCGTCACAAGGGAATGGTTGTTGAGGAAAAATCACCATCAAATGAACGTAATACTTGGATTGAAAAGGATTCAGAAGAGAGCGATGAAGATTCCGATGATGGGCTCGTGTGATTAGTTACAAAGTTTGATGAAATTGATGTTTATGACTCTGATGATGACTACTCCAAAGATGTTCCCGATATGAAAATCTTGAACAAACCCATTAAGAAATCTGCAGGTCATTCTGAAGTGAAGAATAAGAAAGGACCTACCATCAGCGAGCTCATTGAACAAGGATGTATTACTCTGGCTCAAAACGATGGTGGACTGTTATTCTCAAGATGTGATCTGAGTGCTCGAAGCAAACTCAGAAAGGGAGATTACATCAGACCACAAGTTGCACCACCTCCTAAAATCAATCATGATGAAGATCTTGCAAAGCAAGAAAAGTTATTCAAGGATGCTGAAAAGGTAATCAGTAGATTTAGTGATATGAAGGAAGCTTTAGCACTATCATGTGATGAAATTTCCCAGCTTAAGACCGAGAAATCTCTTCTTAAATCTGAACTCACCCTCCAAAAAGAGCAGATTAAGAGTATGACTCATCTTACTAATAAAAACAATTATCTAACAGGACATAACTCATTACTTAAAGTTCAAAATGAGGAATTGGTTACTCAAACTACTGATCTTAAAAAGATTACAAATGAGTGGTCCAATTCTCGTGTCACTATGGAAAGTATCTTTGAGTCCCAAAAAGCCAGTGGTGACAAGGGAGGCTTGGGATTCACATCAACTAGTGACAACTTTAAGTGTGATGTCTGTTGTGAAAGAGACAGTGAATTTACACCTCAGCAAACTCGTGAAATTTCCAAGGAAAAATATTCTAATTCAATGGGTAAAGGACAGGAACACGTCAAGAGACAAACATTCCATTATGTCTACCCAACGAATCAATTTGGGAAAGCTAAAGGGAAGGAATTAGCTACAGATGGATCATCCTCTAGCAAAATCATTCTTGACATAAGGCGCGCTCCATCTACGAGCGAACATTATACGCCTAGGAGCCACGCGCCTCATCGTCATGCGCCTCCTAGCCCTATGCGCGCTCCTAGAAAAAGCGCTCCAAAATTTCAAAATAAGGATTTTGTTAAGGCTAATTCATCTTACCCAATTAAGAATGCTATCCCAAAGAAAAGTAAAGAGTTTGTGAAAACTCACGTGATTGGTGGCTTTTATCATTGTTCAATTTATGATTGTTCTGGACATAAGGCCGTGGAATGCCTTTTAAGATTCACTCCAAATGCCAAAGGACGTAAAAATCCTAAGGTCAAGCAAGAGTGGGTCGTCAAAAGTTGCTAACTCTAGGACCCAAAAAGGAATAAAGGGGACCTCCTTTAATGTCTATATTTCAGGTTCTTTGCTTCATGGCTGGATCTTCAAAAGCTAGAATGTATGAATGGATTCTCGACAGTGGGTGTTTACGACACATGACTGGAGATGAATCTTTACTTGAAGATGTTTATGAAGAAAGAGGTCCCTCAGTAACATTTGGTGATAATAACAAATGACAGGTTATAGCATATGGAAAGATCAAGAAAGACATAGTGTGCATTGAAAGAGTCTCTCTCGTCGAAGGACTCAAACACAATTTATTATCCATATCTCAATTCTGCGACAAAGGATTATAATGCCATTTTACTTCAAAGAAATGTCTTATCAAGGATGGCAAATCTGGAGCTACATTACTCACCGGTTATCGTAAGACAAATATTTATATTATTGATTTCCAGAATATGAACTCTAGTACTAATCTTTGTTTTGTAGAAAATAGTTGGCTATGGCACAAGCGCTTGAGTCACCTGAACTTCAAGTATCTATCTAAACTCAGCAGGAATAATCTTGTTAAAGGACTTCCCAAAGTTGCTGATCATCATGAAAAAAAGTGCGCCGCATGTCAACTTGGCAAACAACCGAAACAGTCTTTCTCCAGAAGACAAATCCCTCAACTACTAGATGTTTACAACTGCTGCACATTGATCTATTTGGACCAGTTACCACTGCAAGTATTAGAGGGAACAAATATACTCTAGTTGTGGTGGATGATTTTTCAAGATATACGTGGGTGGAAATGATGATCTCTAAAGACAATTGTTATGACATTCTAACCACTCTATTCAGACTGCTCCAAACCCAAAAAGAAGATGACATCGTAAGTGTTCGATCCGACAATGGAACAGAATTTAAGAACAACGGTTTTGCTTGATACTGTGACGATCATGGGATAGATCATAACTTCTCAACAGCTGGAGTTCCTCAACAAAATGGTGTTGTGGAAAGAAAAAACAGGACGTTGATTGAAGCGGGAAAAACGATGATAGCTGAAGCCAAACTACCGAAGTACTTTTGGGAAGAAGCTGTCAACACCACATGTTTCATTCAGAATCATTCCCTCATCAACAAACTTCACAACAAGACTCCGTATGAACTTTGGCGTGGTAGAACTCCCAACATTGTATTCTTCAAAATCTTTGGTTACAAATGCTATATCCTCTACAACGGAAACGAACATAGAGGTAAATTCGATGCCAAAGCCGACGATGGTATTTTTGTTGGGTATGCCAAACACTCTAAAGCTTTTCGTGTTTTCAGTAGATCTTCATTAGTGATAGTTGAATTTGTACATGTTACATTTGATGAACATTCTCTCCTTGAGCCACATTTGGCTCCAAATGTTTCTGATGATTCTGTTGAGTCTATTGAGACAAGTGCAACGATTCGAGTTGCGCCTATACAAGATCAGAATTCATCAACTCAAGGAAATCCATCTACATCAGTTGCGCCAAGTTTTGATAATAGCGCTCCAAGTGAATCTTTAGTTGCACCGTACAATGCGCATGATGATTCCACTCATGCGCCTCATTCCAATTCTACACCTGGTGTCACTCCTATTTTCAATTTTGAACCAGTTCAACCCCCTAACTTTGATGATTTCGAAGCTGGTGAAGATGTGCCAATTGAAGACCTTCAAGTTACAACAACTCAACCTAACTTACCTCCTGAAATTCGTGAAGTTAGAGGTCACTCAATCGCAAATATCATTGGTGATCTACATGTTGGGGTTCGTACAAGGAGAGCTACAAACTTTGATGCTTACACTACATTTATCTCTCAAATTGAACCTAAGAAGGCAGAAGAAGTGCTCCAAGATCCAAATTGGGTTATTGCACTGCAAGAAGAACTCAATCAATTTGAACGATGCAAGGTTTGGACTCTTGTTCCAAGACCACATGATCAAGGAGTGATTGGTACGAAATGAGTGTTTAGAAACAAGATGGACGAGAATGGAACCATCACAAGAAACAAAGCAAGGTTGGTTGCACAAGGCTACAGGCAAGAGGAAGGAATTGATTACGATGAAAGTTTCACTCCCGTAGCAAGACTTGAAGCTATAAGAATCTTTCTAGGTTACGCTGCTCACAAGAACTTCAAGTTATATCAAATGGATGTGAAGAGCGCGTTTCTAAATGGTGAACTCCAAGAACAAGTCTATGTAGATCAACCACCTGGGTTTGAAGATTCACAATTTCCAAATCATGTTTACAAACTCCAGAAAGCTTTGTATGGGCTCAAACAAGCACCAAGAGCATGGTATACACTATCCAAGTTTCTCATTGAAAAAGGCATCACTCACGGTAAAATCGATACTACTATTTTCATTGCCAAACATAATGGTCATAAATTACTTGTTCAAATTTACGTTGACGATATTATTTTTGGATCTACTAATGAATTGTTGTGCAAGCACTTTAAGAAACTAATGAAAAGAAAGTTTGAGATGAGCATGATGAGAGAACTTACATTCTTCCTCGGGCTTCAAATGAAGCAAATGAATGAAGGTATATTTATCAACCAAGCCAAGTATACAAGGGATCTTATTAAAAAGTTTGGACTTGAAAATGCAAAAGCATACGACACTCCTATGGCTACCGGCAATAAACTCGACAAAGACTTAAAAGGTAAAAAGATTGATCAAACTCTTTACCGAGGTATGATTGGCTCACTCCTTTATCTTACTGCTAGTAGGCCTGATATAATGTTTAGTGTTTGTGTCTGCGCTCGTTATCAATCTGACCCTAGAGAAGTGCATTTGATTGCTGTGAAACGTATTATAAGATATCTATCCGGCACTGTTAACCCTGGACTTTGGTACACTAAAGATTTGAATTTCAAACTTGTAGGTTATTCAGATGCTGATTATGCAGCGTGCACGATAGACAGGAAAAGCACAAGTGGCACTTGTCATTTCCTCGGATATAGACTTGTGTCATGGGCGAGTAAGAAACAAGCTTCTGTATATGTCTCAACTACGGAAGCATAATATATCGCTGCTAGAAGTTGTTGCTGTCAGATTCTATGGATGAAGCAGCAATTGGTGGACTATGACATCATTGAAGAAAATTATCCCATTTACTGCGACAATACATCAACAATTGCAGTTTCTGAAAATTTTGTCATGCACTCCAAGACCAAACACATAGACATCAAGTATCATTTCCTCAAAGACCACGTGGAGAAAGGAAACATTCATTTGGAACACGTGGGAACCGACTATCAAATCGCTGACATTCTCACAAAAGCACTAGATGCTAAAAGGTTCATATTCTTGAGAGGAGAAATGGGTATGCTTGAACTCACCTAGTCCATATAGTTTTGTCAATACTGATGATTTCTTCTCTTGTTAGTATACTTCAAATAGATATCAATTTTAAAGTTTTAAAGAAACTTTGTTATAAGCGCCTAAGACATGTCATGCACCCGCACTCATCAAGCGCACCTCAAACACTCCTACGCGCCCAAACAGTGTTTGCGCCCATTATAGCGCATATATCATAAATGCGACTCAATCAATGCCTCTCATTTAATATTTCAATGATTGAACGTAGTTAATTTTCACAAGTACCAGGTATGTATGTTCTTATTTATTATATAGAATCTTTGTCTTTTTCAAAGACATTCCATGATTGTTCAAAGGTACTTGTGCAATTAATTTTTTCCTCATTTTCCGTTTTTCAAATTTTTTATTTTCTAGGGATATATTTCTTGCACCCCAAACTTACACTAAAATAGATGTTTTTGGTGTTTGTGCAAAAATTAGTCAAAATTGTTCATACACTTATGAGGGAAGCGAGACAATTTTTCTGCACACTTGGTGTCACATCAATGTACCTTTATGACACTTTCATTAAAAGCTTGTCCTTTCAACTTCCCATCTTCTAAAAACCCTAACCCTATATAAGTTGACCTTCATCTTCCATTTCCTCTTTCATGCTAAATATCTTCTCTCTCTCTCTATAATCTCTCTGCAATCTTCCTCTTTCTCTCTAAATATCTTCTCTTCCCAGTCTCTCTCTTCCCCCAGTCGCGTGTCTCTCTCTCTCCACTCTATATTTCTTCATTTCTTCTCCAAATCTCTCCATATTTTCATATAAATGGGTCCAAAACGTGCTACAACATCAAAATCTAAAGGCCCTCAAGACAAAATGGTATGATTTTTCAACTCTAAACTCTTAATTTCTGCAAAAAAAAAATTGTTGTCTGAGTTTCGTGTTCTTCAAACCCGAAAATTCTCCCTTCTTGATTTCTCTCTTTTCTGTGATCCGTTTGTGGAATCATTTGTTGGGTTGTGTTCGTATCGTGATTTCGAATCTTTACAACCTAACTTTTCAACGATCGATGCTTTTTTGTTGTTGCGAATCTGAGAATCTTAGTTTTTGAATTTTTCGATTTTTCGGATCTTTGATTGCTTATTATGGTTTTGTTGTTGATTTGTTCTTGTTTTGGTTTGGATATTTGGAATCCTTGTGTTCATGCGATCGTTTTGGTATATTATTTGTTTAATTTGGTGAAGTTTCATGATTTTTGTGTTCTTGGTGTTCTTCGAGCACTCAAAGCTTGTTCTTCGTGTTCTTCATGTTTCTTGCATGACTTGGGTTCTTTGATCTTTAAAACGTGTTTTTCGAAAATTTTCATGTTTGATCCGTTTTTCTTCTATGTTTATGTTTTGCAAGTGTTTGTGCATTTGTTGCGTTTTTATGCTAAGTATAAATTAAATATAAAGATATGCGCCTAAGTATAACCTTATGCGCCTCATTTGTTTATGTGCCTCATGTTATTCTGCGCCTCAAAGGTTCATGCACCTAACACTCGTATGCGCCTCTTGCAAATACAATTGTTATGCCCCTCTTCCTTTTATGCGCCTATACTATTTTGCGCCTAATAAATTATGCGCCTAGTTTTATACTTCGTCAATTTTCCTTATGTTTAATTTTTCCTTAGTATTTACATAGAACCATATCAATGTGCCTCGTTAGTCTATGCGCCTATATTGCCTATGCGCCTAATTGTTGTATGCACCTGTTGTGATTACAACTGTTATGCGCCTATTCATTCTATGCGTCTATATTTACTTTGTTCATTGTTATGTTTCTATGCGCCATATTCACTCCTAACATCAACAAATTTTTGTTTATGCAGGATCCAGCTAATTTTAGACCAGGTGAAACGATCAACGTATCTGAGTTAGCTGCTGAGCCTATGAGCATCGACATCATGTGCCGGTCTTCTGCCACTTTATACGATGACTCAAGACTACTACGCGCCTCTGCTAGTAGATGAGTTCTTTGTATCGGCTGAAATTGTGGAGACTACGTCTGGGGTTGATGGACATGTTCATTATAGAATCCATGCTACAGTTCATGATGTGCCGGTCATTATTTCATATGGAACCATCAGGAATGTACTGGAATTTGAAACTACCGGACCTCAAAGTGTTGCAGGGCACATGATGATCTACGCGCAGGCAGCACAGGATCTTATGGTGAAAACTTACTTGAATGTTCCCACTCTTCAAAACAACATCAAGTCAGTGGAAATCAGAGATGGTGGAGATCTCTTAACTCACATCGCGCATCTAGTGGATACTTCTATAGTGTTCAAGACAGGAAATGTGAACAGATTTACAGTTGAACAATAGGAGTATACGGCGGTGATTATGGGTCTAGCTAAATTCAACTGGCCTCAGGTGTTGATGAAAACACTGATGGAGAAGATTGAGAAGTACAACAAGAGTAAAAATGAAGGAAAGACTAAATTCAAGACTCATTACCCTTTCTTGACGAAAATTTTCCTAAATTACTCGAATTTGGCGCGCTTTCTGAATGCCAATGCTGATCACAAGTCCAATGATGTCCCAATTTTTGGTAAGGCAAATTTGATTCTGAAGAGGCGCAGTAAGCGCATTGCAAAGCGCACACCAAGAATTCGTGGTGAAGCGTTAGTGGATGAGGACCTGAATCTGAAGCAGAGGCAGGCGCAGAAGCTGCACCTCAACCAGGCGTAGAAACTGGCGCAGTTCCTGGCGCAGAAGATGATAGAGGAAAAGGGATTGCTGACGAAGAAGGTTTGAATGAGGTTGTTAGGGCTGAACTTAGAAGGGTTCAACGTGGACATACGCCCCAGGATTTATCTGGTGGAACCGTTGACTTTATTGAGCGCGAGGGCCGACCACCATAGTTCCCCAGAACAGATAAAGATGCTGATAAAGATCTCAAGCGCGCTCAAGAAGCCAGCAGGATTGAAGCGTAGAGAAAAAGAGATGAAGAATACCAATTGAAGCAAGCTGCTGCTTTGGCTCAAAAGGAGAGGCAAAAGGGCGCAGGCTCTAGCGCAGATGTACAACGCGCGCCTGCTCTTTATGCGTCTCTCCCTCCTCGTGCGCCTCCCTCCACTCAAACAACAACTGCAACGACTAAGGCATTTGCTGCGCCTCGTCCATTTTGTAAACCACCCCCTCCTGCGCCAAAACTAACTCCAACACCAACTCCTACTCCAGCGCCTACTAAACTCACTCCTCAACAACAACAAGTCAGAGATAGATTATCTACTAAACTTTTTGGGGATCTAGGGGAGGAACCAGTTCAGGGGGAGCCAGAGCCTCTTATTAGGCGCAAATCTACTCGTGCGCCCCCGACTCCTGCGCCTCCTCCACCTACTGCAGCTCCCGCTACTTCAGTTGACTCAACCCTCAAACATATGCTAGCAGATGCATTCAGTGAATCAAGTGCTGAGTGTACTCAAACTTCTCATCTGCGCACTACCGTTCCCTTACCTACCAGGCGCACTACTACAGCGCCCCATTCTACTCATGCACCTCCTCCACCAACTCGTGATATGAGTTTGGTTATTTCACTCCTCCAGCAACTTCAGCAAGGGCAAGTTCGCATTGAATCTCAATTAGAACTTCAAGCTTCTACGATTGCAAATCAGGCTGATAAGATTGCTGCCATTAAGGAGGAGATAACGCGCATCGGCGGTGATATCAGGGACAAACACTTCTTGACTCCTCAGCAATGGAATGATGCGATAGATCAGATGAACAGTTTTTTTTAAGCCACTCTCACCTCTCTCCATGAGAAAATTGATGGAGGCATTAAACTCAACGACAACCAAGAATTTCTTGATGCTATAAAAGAAGTAGAGTCTGGAGTTGTATCAGACATCAGAAGACTGTTCGAGATGGTGGCTGGGGATTGTCAGAAATTGTTAAGTGTTGTTGATAAATTAAAGGAAGTTAAGGATGATTTAGAGATTTTGGGAGTAACTGCTTATGGCGCAGTACCCAAGGTGCCTGTTGCTCCAGCGCCCACTATGAGCGCAGATTCTGGCGCGCAGACCATTGACTTTAGTTCCTTACTTTCAAAGATTGATGTTTTGAAGGAGCTGATCGTGACTCACTTCATCGCAGCGCACTCTAGCGCAGATAGGCGCACTGAACGAGTATCTGCTGACATTCTTACAGCACAAACTGCAGTTGAAGCGAACTTACAAGTGTTAGCTGAAAAATTCTCTCAACAGCAGGAAATTACTCAGCGATCCATTGATGAGTACCAATCAATCAATGATGGTCATTAGCGCTACATCAGAGATGGAGTTTTAGAGACGTTCTCAAATGTTAATCGATCCTATCAACTGTCAAAGCAAACCGCTCGATCAGTGAGCGAAATTGAAGAAGGACTGAAAGAAGACTCTGCAGCGCCTCCTAACCCTTAGTTCTTTCATTTGATTGTAAGTTGTTAGAAACACTTTTTGATGTTAGAAACTTTTTGTGCTTAAATGTTTTAGCACCTTTTGATTTTTTTTCTGTTGAATACTTGTAATCGTCAACTCTTATATTTCAAGTATTAATGAGAATAATGCATCACGTTTATCTCAAACCTTGTTCACTCAAACTTCTTTTTTGTAGAACAATGAATGTCTTGTTTAAAAACCATTATGCATTATATTTGAACTGCTCATATTTTCATGCATATAGTTTAAACTTTCAGTTTAAACACATTCCAAAACTAAAACTCATACATTTTGAATGTGTTAATTGTTATTTCTATCTTTCCATTTGTAATGTGTTATCCTTATTGGAATAGATTAGAAATCTATATCTTGGACTAGTGTGTGCATTAACTTGAGACATGATTTACCAATTTCATTTATTTGGACATGTTGTTATCAAGTATAATGTTTGTCCCTGATATAGTAGGTAATGACATCAATCAAATAGGGGGAGATTGTTGGGTATGCCCACTTATATCTCAGTTTTTAATGTATAGGATTGATTAGATTTGATTGATCCATCACCTAAGTTTTATTTCATGGACTTTAGACCCATATGTAAGAAGTATTTATACTTCATTTTTTTAGGCTGTCCATTTGAATAGAATAGGCTTAGGAATAGGGCAAGGATATCAACATTCACGAAAATCACAAGTTTGAGTCACGCGCCGTGCCTATGCACCTCAACCAATGCACCTATGTGTCGCGCCCCGACCCGTGGTCCTACTTGGCCCCACGCCCGGGAAACGCGAGGAAGACGTCGTAAAGCAACTCTAAGAAAAATTTTCGAAATATATTTTCATAAAAAGGGTCACACAACCAACACGTTACCAAAACATGACTTTAAGTCACAAAACAAACCTTCTCAAATGAGTACTTAGCCACTTGGCTATAACAAACTTTACTTATAAAATTTACAAACACGAACACCTACTAAAAGAGATGATACAAATAACTGAGTCACGGGTACACTACCCTAAAGGTATTACATTTACATAATGTATCCTTTATACACATCACTTCCCAAAAGTCTTACCAAATCTCTCTTTACCAACGTCCTCCCTGTGCTGTGACCTATTCCCTGGACTCCTTCTTATCTAAAACGGTAAACAAATAAGGGGTGAGAATAAATCTCAGTAAGTTACTAAAATGCAACTACATTACATGTTAATATGATGATCATAAAAAAAACAATATTAACAAATAAGCGTATAACACATAGCACATAACATGAGAGGCTCCCTATCACCAACCGTCCCATACCGGTTGGAAATAACGACCAACTCATCATGCAACACATAAAGCGGAAATAAACACTCATACGTGGATACTGAGCCAAGGTTCTCAAACCAAACAATAGCCATCTGAGAGGCATCAACTGAGCAGCATCGAAGAGCTGAGACGGGTTCCGGAACCAAACAACAACAACAACAACGGGGGGAAAATGACACAAAGTCATAACCCAAAGTGCCCAACCTTTGGCCTAAGGAAGGGGTTTAAAAATGGGAAACCAATGATAGGAGCCTTATAATGTACTTGGCTCAGAGACCATTATAATCCCTATCACTGCCCAACACACACAAAAGTACCAGCTGGACTTTAGACACAACCGAAGCAAAGAAAACTTGCTTAAACAACAAACGGGGTATGATTCCAAAGTAGGGAACCACACAAGCTCATCTTAGAGAAGTAAACACGTTTTCATAATAGTATGCACCATATTGACATTAAGTCATCACACAATCCATCCAACAATCACATTAATTCAAACTTGATCACAAAAGACCAACTCTACCATAATGAACCATTCAACACATTACAAAATGTTCAACAATGCTCACTTAATCCATTATTCACATTTCACAACACTTGTGTTCACAAAGGAACCAATTCTACCACTTTAGTGATCCACAACAATCATCTAACTACTTTAGGACACTACCCAAAAACTAGACCAAGATTGACCTTTAAATCCCTTGGTTTGAAAACTATAAAATTTTCAGACAACTGGGCGGTCGCCCAAACAGGGCTGTGCGGCCGCCCAAAATGCTCTGTTCCAAGAAGAAAACCCTTCAGATAGATGTGCGGCCGCACGCCCACTTTTGGGCGGCCGCCCACATCACCTGGCAGACCAAAATCTTACCAAAGTTCACTCCTTATATTTCACAACCCAAATTTCACTAATACTTGCAACTCTTAACATCTACAACTTACACAAAGGCTAAACTCAGCCTAAGAACAATATTAACACCAACTCCTATAGCAATCTCAACCATAATAAGCTTATGTAACAAGTTCTTTCCTACTCCCTTTGTCCCAAATTTACAATTATAAATAAAACATACCAAAACATTATTTCACAACCTACTAGGCATATATAACATGTTTATATCCATTTTATTAGGTACAACAACATTACTATACTTTCACAATACTACAACACCCATTTGTATTAACATTTCCCACATGCAACAAAGTATTACTACTCCCTCCGTTTCACAAGTATCATTATAATTTTTAATATACTAATATGCCCACTTTAGGATACTTTCACTTCTTTCCCCGTCCCATAAGTAATAGTATAATTTTATAATACATTTATTTAACCTTTAACTAAAGATATTATTTTACCGTCCCACGAGTAGGAGTATAATATATAAAGCATATATAATGTTGCATCCTCTCATACTTCCCCAAAACCAAAACTACTATACCCATATACCCACTTCCCACAAATAACAAATCTATAACCAGTTTTACTACTCCCTCTGTCTCAAAATTTCAAGTATATAAAAAGTTATTACTACTCCCTCCGTCCCAAAATTACAAGTATATAAAAAGTTATTACTACTCCATCCGTCCCAAAATTACAAGTATATAAAAGTATACCCAAAACATTATTTTATAACATATAAAGCATATATAGCATACTTATGACCATTTTAACATTTAAAGGGGGGATTAGTAACTTACCTATTTTTCGGAAATGAGTCAAGAAAAATATATTGTTCGGTAGATATGACCTATTCAACTCCCTGAACATTTATATATAATTAGATTTGAAAATGGAGTAGTAAATTAAAATAGGGAAAATTAACAAAACAAAATCTTACCTTTTCTTTCTTTCTCCAACAATGGCAATTCTCAGGGAAATTTTGAGATTTTGGGAAAGAGGTGGTGAGTGGCGTAGGAGAGGGGAGAGGATGAAGAGGTGATAATGAAGAAGTTTTATCCCTTTCTCTTAATTAAATCATCCAAGTTCAATTGTTAACACTTAAGCCCCTTGAATACTAATTCCACTAAAAACCCTCATAACTTCCCACTAACAACTTAACTCCCCAAATAACTTGACTACTAACATTTTAACTAACACAAATAATCAAATAAAATGTGCAACTCATATAATATGATGCAACACATAAAATGCATACAAAATTTTAAATTTAAAATTCTCAAAAATATAAAATAATTATAAAATAAATAAAACGGATTTTTGGGGTCGTTACACTATGCGCCTACTAGCGCGCGCATAGATATGCGCCCCAATGACTCACGCGCCTCAATAATAGTGATTCAACACTTAGAAGATTTTCTGAAGAATTGAAGAATTGACGAAATTCAAACTACGCCAAATATCCAACAGTGGTTAAATAACACGTATGCACCCAGATTTGAGGACACCTGTCCACAACGCTCATATTGATGTTATGTGTCCAACGGCTATAAAAGGACACGTGCTTTACTCAATGAGCTCCAGCACATCTGTCCTTGACCTTATCCACAAGGAATCTCCAACGGCTAGTTTTTGAGGCTCACCTATAAATACCCAATAACTTCAAATGTTTGAAGTTGCTAAGTTGCTCTGAATATCTCTCAAGTATTTATTGAAGATTGCTTATAGATTTCTCAGAATTCTCAAGAACATCTTCATACCTTCATACTTAGCCCAGATCCTCAAGCAAAAACACTTTAGTTTTCTTGTGCTCTCAATCTCATAGATCTAAAGAGCCTTGATACTAAGAACACACACGCACCTCTTTAAGTTTGATTATTTAGATCTTTCTTTAAGAGATACACCGGTTTTGTCTAGGATTTGTTCTTTCATAGATAATAGATCTTGAGTTAGTATAGAGCTCAAAAGTTGTAATTTGTAATACTCTCTCATATTATAATATCTCAATTAGAAATCCAAGACTAACCATCTTGGTAGAGGACGTAGATCATTTCCCGACCGAACCTCTCCAAATAGCGTGTATTTATTTCTTGTCATTTACTTTCAAGTTTATATCTTATCTCACTATTTGCTTGTTTAATCATTGTAGATTGATTGGATTGAATTGTGTTGTGTGTGTTTCTCATTTGCCTTAGTTTCATCTTTCACTCACTTTGAGCCAAAATACTTAGTGTGTGTGCGCCCCCTTTATCATACTTTGCGCCTACTTTACATTACTAAATTCCGCTGTGAATTTCACTCACTCACTTAGGCTAATTTCATAACGCTTATTTGATAGAGTACGAATTTACAATTGAGTTTTTCAAAGGTACGAAAAGAATTTCAAAACAGCTATTCACCCCTCCCTCTAGCTATTTTTATACCCTTGTTGCCCCTTTGAACCAACACTTGTTCCAAAAAGTCAAGCAAAGTCAAAGTCAGAGGGAAAGTCAAAGTCAACTAAGAAGAATGATAGTGAGTCAACATTGGCAATTGATGGTTGGGAACGGATGAACCTACAGAGCACGACTCGGTCTTGGGAGTCCGACTCAGACTCTTCATGCACCAGCTAAAATCATCAGCACGTGTGCAATCTGAAAATCGAGGCGAACTCCCGAGTGAACTTATGGAGCTCGACTCGGATCCAGCGGCGTGGGACAGATTTCGCGGATGATCCTGGAGTGACGGGATTTATTATTTGTTATTTTATTTTTCTTTATTCTTTTTCCTTATGCATTTAGTATTAGTCTATGGTATAAAAAGCGTTTTTGAGAATTAATGGGGGATCGACTCTTTAGTTTTGGGATCGTTATTTTTATTTTCCTTAGAGATTGAAAAGCTTGTATGGAGAATTAAACTCTTTTGCTTTGGATTTGAGATATTGAACCGTTGTTTTAATTCAACTGAGGTAATTCTTTCTCCTAATTAATTCTTGTTCATAGTTTTACTTGTTCTAAATCTATATCTATTGCTAGGGTTTGTAGATGTGGCCAATTCACTAGTTCTTGTTATAGATATTGGCTAGAAATTCTTGTTCTTTTCACCGTAGCACATTCGTGAATTCTGTATGTGCTACAGCAATTAGCGAACTAAGTAAAACTAGGCGATTATCTATTAAATTAGAATGCGTTCTCCATTTTAGTCTCATAAAACATCATCAATTAATATTTAGACTTTTTCTGTGCCAGTTTAAGTTTAATATAGATTAGAGTTTATAGTGAGTGAGCCATTACTGTTAACTAAATTGAAAGAAGAGACATAGATTGAACTACATTTTGTGATAAAGTGAATAGGATTAACGGAGAAAAGAATTATCAGTGATATTGAATTAGAAGACGGGGATAGTAAAATTATTTGTCACTTCAACTCGTTGTGCCAGTGCAATTATTTTGTTGTGTCAGTTCATTTGTTTTTTATCGCCAGTGAGAAAAAAAAAATTAATTTTTTTAGTGCAAGTGCGAGCGTATTTTTGTGTCAATTTTAGTATTTTTGATACTCAATTGTAGTGTTTTTGATAGTCAGTCAGCATTTTGAAAGAACCTATAAAGCTGAAAATAACATTTGAGACTGATAGCGAGAATCTTTTGAGACTGATAGCCAGAACTAGGAATGGAAACGGGTCGGGTTCGGAGCGAGTTTTGTCAAAACCGAACCGACCCGACCCACAGAGTGGAACTTGAACCCGACCTGACCCGAAATGTATAAATATCTAATTTTTTCAGCTCATATTTGCTTGGGAACAATCTATGTTTAAGCCTAAATTTAAACCAGTTGTATAAATCAGTATTAAATCATCAAACATCACCCACAAACAACTATAAAAATAAATTGCACAACACTTATAATATGGTTAACTAACATAATATGTTAACTTTGTACATAGGGGTGTGGGTCGGGTCGGATCTCACAACATGTCAACATCAAAACCCGAACCCGACCCGAACCCGCTCGGGTCATGAAAATTGCAACCAGAACCCTACTTTTTTGGGGCGGATCGCGTTTGGGTTTAGATCGGGTTCGGGCGAATTGCCATCCCTAGCCAAAACCTTTGAAAGTGATAGACATATGATTTTCTGAAAGGAAATTTGAAGAGCAACAAGAGTGGCTCCGCCCCATGATTACGTGTTTAAAATCCGCAAAAGACGTCGTTTAGGACCTCAAACTGGCCGTTGAAGTTTTTATTAATGAAGTGTTAATAGATAGCCAGTGACAATGTTTAAGATGACCAGTTGCTGTGTTACAAAGGTCCAGTGAGTGTATTGAGCAGTGCTAGATGATGTTGAGAGGTTTTGATTATTTACAAAAATGTCACCGCGCCTTTCTTTAGAAACACGATTTTTCCTAATCACTAGAAAAAACGCGTTTTACAGGAGAGTCAACTATAAATAGCGAAAGTTTTAAGCCGTAAAGGTTGTTTACAAGTATTGTTACTTGCAGACAAATGTAGACACTTAGTTCCATTTTTACCCTTTAAATATTAATCTGCTGAGTATATGAGAAATGTTCCAATAATGTGGGAATATTTGTCCAAATATTCATATCCTGTGTTTTTTTTTTTTTTTTTGGTCTAAATAAAGAAATTTGACTATTTGATCCATATTTGCCAAGATAAAAAGTTTACTCATTCCATAAGTACTTTTAATAACTACAAAAATGATCAATTCGTAATTTTGACTAATCAAGAATAAGAACAAGATTAAGTTCGATAAAACTACTAATTAGGGATGTGAGATCTATCAGGTGGAATATGGTTCCTTTTCTTGTTGGGTAATGGAGGAGGTGGTGGATTTAGATAATCCTTTCTCTCTTTTGACATCCACACCTCATTTTCATCTGCACAATAAAGATGAAAACACAATTTCTAAATAATATTCAAAATACTATAAAAGTGTTACTTGCTTGTTGATCCATCCCAAAATGAGAGCACAATTACGTTCATTATCAAGAACAAAAATAAATATTTATCTTAAGATACGGAAGGGAGGGGATTATTCTTATTCATGAAATATGTGTTTTAGAGCTTTCTATCCATCAAAATTCAAAAATTGGTCTATGGAGGAAAATTAATTTCAAAAAAAAAAAAAAAAAGCTCATCTAATTGGCATATACTCCCTCCGTCTCATTATAATAGTTTCATTTGACTATTCAAACATTTTAATATCTTAATTTCACTTTTCCATCCCTAATCTTAATAAGGTTTAATACTCCCATTACTCCATCTTAGTTGGCTCTCATCCTCTTTTTCCAGGGATCCTCTACTTCCTTGGTTAGCAATATTGGAAGTCCAATTACTTAACCTAACAGTTTTGGAAATTGAACTATCTTAAACAAAAAAATAAAACGACAAATGGGAACATCTTTATGGGACGCAGGGAGTAAAATTTACAATAAAATAAAATTGTTGTTTGCTTATTTAAAAGTGGTCGTGAGGGGTATAAAATATCTGGATTAAGCATGCTCCAAATATAAGATAAGTAATAAGGACAAACCTGCACTAACTGAAACCATTTGCATAATGAAGACGGAGAGGATGAAGATCAGGAGCAAGATTCTTTGAAATGAAGCCATAACCTGAAGTCCTTGCCACTGCACCTTAAATTCATCATCTTCTTCAAATTGAAATGAATATTCACACACAAAAGTCAAAAAAATAAACAACGGGCCCACAACTTCAATTGTTTATGGCACATGACATAAACCTTTTATCCACGATGTGGGAAAACATCAGCCAGTTCATAAATTATAAACCTTTTCATAAACCATACATTGTGATGCACCAACAACCCTCGTTATACTCTTCTTTCCTAAAATAAATGTACCTTTTGCATGTTAGTACAAAAGAAGTTTGAGTAATAAATTTAGGTTGATTTAATTATCCTAATAAAATAATAAAAATTGTTGTTGATACACTATATAAATACTATCAATAAAATTTTTAAATTTTCATTAAGATAATTAAATCAACTTAAAATTATCTTCAAAGTTCCTTCAAACTAACAAAAAAATAAAAATCACATTTATTCGAGGACAGAGGGAGTAGAACATTTAGTTATTTCTGAAAAATTCTTTTAATACCAATTGTTCAAATGCACTTGACCATGAAAAGAACTTAGAAGGACAACTGACGTAGCGGAAGACTTGATAGAAATCTATTAATGTTGTATTGCGCACGATAACCAGTAACGGATCTTCAATCTGTTGGGTTTTGATGTATCACGCGCAGCGGAATAATAACATGTAATCAAACACCAATGAGCCCGGATCTGTGCATGTTGATTAAATTAAATACAAGATGAAAGAAACTAACCCTTGAAGATCGCATCCATGAACACGGACTTTAAGGTGCTAAAGCAAACACCCTCTATCGGTATCCACACGTCGAACGGACTCAAGAACACCTTCTTGATGCGACTGCTAGATCTAAAGGCTTGATGAAGAAACACACTTTCTTCGTAGGAATTATTTTGCTTCTTTGATTATTGTGTTTTGAAGATTCTTAATCTCAAAACAAATAATCCTCTCTCTCTCTATATATTATTGTTTCACAAACAATTGATGTAGGTTTCCAAAACCTTGGTTAACCATTAAGTTAGGGGCTGTAAAACCCGGCACTCCTTTTATATGAGTGTTTTGACCTAATTCCTTTTGGACCCTGGATTCCTTGTCATACAAGAAAACTGCATAATCTGGCCAGTCACGGGGGGGGGGGGGGGAGCCTTACTCCTTCCAAGCCGTACGGTGCCAGTGCGAAAATCCCAGATTATTCCAGCCTTTTCAATCCGTTCTATTTTGTGTGATCCAATAGGATTATACTAAGTTGGCAACGAGTGTGAACCATTTAGAACCCGTAAGTCATAAGCGGGCTCTAGTAAGCCATTATGACTACCCAATTAGTATAACTTTGAAAGTCCAAAGTTACCTTAATAGAACATATCACAATCCCTTTTTCACGTGATATCATATTGGACATAAGTCATGGTCCACGTCAACTTATGTTGTCCAATGCTTTCTCGATCCCGAGTAGATTGATATGAGCAAATGACATTGAGCACAATAATTAATTTGGGTATGGCCATACACTATCATCAATCTCACTCATCGAGTGGCTAAGCAGATATCTCTCTTGAGAGAGTGACAAATCCCATCTTGACTTATCATTCTTCCCTACAAGAATCCGATTATGCCAATCATAGCCTTTATAACTACCCAGTTAAAGGTAGAGTTTGACTATGTCAAACATAATGTTCATCATGTGGAAGACCATGATAATCTCAGGTATATGGATATCAAATGATATAACTATTATGAGTTTTAATTATGACATTTGAGCAGGACATAAATCTCATAACAGGTCTATCCAGTACCTTGTTCTCCAACAAGTACCCACAAGTTTAATCCGCATCCTATGCACCATAATCATCATATGATTATCCATTAAACTCATGCTAGCCTTTCATAAGTTTTAGGGACAATAATTATTATAATAAACATGCAAAAGTTATAATAATCGGGTTTGTTATCTCTATAACAATGAAGCTATGATGTAATGCACAGGCCTTTCTCATGGGCCTATGGAATAATATTCAACGATCTCCCACTTGCACTAGGCCCAATCAACGTGTATCCAATACCCATTGAGCTTAGTTATTATCTCTATCATTATTGCAAGCAAGCTTATGTAAGATGATTATCCTTGTTATCATCATATGGTATTTTGCATATTTTGACATCTCCCATCTTTGACGATTTCTCGAATAAGATAGAAATGTCTGAGTATATGTTTAGATAAGACATTAGCCGCTTGTATTGTGCAATAACAATTATTGACACAATAAAGGTCCATTAAATTAGTGACACTAGAAACAATTTCTAGTTTACTAATTAGTCTCCTTATCCAAACAATTTTCCAGTTGCATCTCATACTACTAGATACTCAACCTTTTGTAAAATAGTAATGGTATATTTAGAACTCTTCTAACACCATTATTAAACATAAACATGTATTTATACTTCAATATTTATCTTTGTTGGTTTGGAAGAATGCATCTATGTAACCATTACAAGATCATCTTTCATTCTATCAAAGATCAAGAATGCATCCTTTAGTTCTTCTCAAGTACATAACGATGTTTCTTAACTAGTGAATTTCACTAGAATCCGATTGATATTATCTCATCATACTCCAAGTATATGAGACATCCGGTCTTAGTACATTGACATGGTTTACATGATAGATCCAATTGCCGAAGCATATGGAATCCTAATCATGTACTCTTGTTTATTAGTCTTCTAATAAGACTAAATCTTATAAAGAGTAATCCAATTAGACGTTTGCAAGTAACCTCTCCAAGAGTCTTGCATAGTGAACTTTTCACTATCTTGTCTATATTAGTACTTTAACTTCAATCAATCAACCTTTTAGATTTATCTCCATAAATCTAAATTCCAAGGATATAAGCGGCTTAGACCAAGTTTTTCATTATGAAACTATTTCAAAATGAATTATATGCCAACCACATATATAAGATTAGGAATAATGTTACGCTCCCACTAAATTTATTGTAATCACAAGTTTCATCTTTGATGAATTCAAACTCTTTGAATGCTACATCAAAATGAAAATTCTACCCCAAGTGTATTGCTTCAATCCGTCTCATGGATTTCTACAACTTGCATATTTTATTAGAATTTTATGGATTAATCAAAACTTTTAGGTTGTATCAAATACATCCTAAGAGTGTTCCTGTTAAGGAATATTGTTTTGACATCCATTTGTCATATTTCATATTCGTAATATGAGGTTATGACAATTAGAATTCTAATATCTTTAAGCATGACTATAGATGACAAAGTTTCATCATAATCGATATTATGAATTAACTTTACTCAATTAGTCGTGCTTTATCAATATGCACCTTGCGATCCATGTCTGTTTTCTCCAAGAAAACTTATTTTCTACCTTATGGTTTTTAAACCTTCGGGTAGAACAACCAGGTTCGAAACATGATTATCATACATGGATTACATTTTAGATTTTATGACTCCAAGTCATTGATCAAATCCAGAGTTGTCATTGCATCTTGATAGGTAATAGGTCAATCATTCTTAATGATATCTTCCTTATTACTTTCTATTATGAGAAATCAATATTTCTTGTTATAGATAGTATCCTATCATATTACAAATAATTTGTGTATACTTCAACGAATTTCAACAATTCCTTGTGAAACTTTGTTCAACTTCCATATTAGGTTCTATGTTATTTTCTGGGTCTCGAACTCTTCGAGATATATTTTACTCCTACTAGTTCCTTAGAGATAAATGATTTATCTAGAAACTTCTATTTAGAGTAACAAACGATTTGTACTCTAAAAAGTGTAAAATTAATATCATTAAGATATCCCATGAAGATACATTAACTAGATTTAGGTGTGATTTTGTCCAAGATAATACTTTTCTCAAAAGTGTCAGATCATAAATCTTTATGAAAGACAAACTAGTTTTTTTCTTTCATTTCATATCTAATATGGTATCAGTCGAACCTCCTTAGATGAAACTCAAATTAGTGTAAGCGTTGCTGTTTCCAGCACATAATCTAGAAGGTTAATTAAAGATCAATTTGACTTATTATGAGGCGAAAAACTGTAGTTTGCAGACAATCTGTAAACTGTAGTTTGCAGACAATCTGTAAACTTCTGCAAAGTTCTCATCAAGTCCATGGTTCAAATATTTATTACCTTGATCAGATCAGAGTATATCAATACTTTTGCCATGAGTTATCGAAATCCTCTCTAGCATTATTACTTTAATGAACTACGTACATCAATATGTATTAGTTCAAAAGTGTATTTACCTTTTACTAGTATTAGTAAGAGGTGTCTTAATCAATTTCCAAGATTCACATATATCACATGATTCGAAATCATGTGAATTTAAAAGCCCATCCCATGGAATTTTAGATATGTGTTTCTTATCATTTGATCGAGACATCAATGCTTTAAGAATGTAACTCTTACATCCTTTGATTTGGATTTCTATTATTTATGTTAGGCTTATTATTTTGTTCTTCCAAGATAAGGATATAAAGTCCCATTATATGATTAGCAATACAATAAAGCAAATCATATTTAATGGAACATTTTCTTATTCGAAATAAGAAATATCCATAATCTTATAATAAAGAACTCAAAATAATATTTCTACTTAAAATAGGAACATAACACCATTTGTTCAAAAATAAATATGAACCTACTAGGTAAAGACACTTCGCATGTCGCGACCCCGGAACCCGCGGGCCCGAGACCGCGATCTGGACGTCGACTCTAAAACCAAAACTGAGAAATACTGAAGTTAAAAATTCTATTTGATACCAAAAGGTGATAACACAAGGTTTTGAAAATCATCTTGAACAACAAGGTAAAGCTAGTACAACTCCATAAGTTTATGCACCAAAGTTACAAAATACACAAATCCTAATGACGTCAATGTTTGGTCCAAATATCCCAAAAGGTTACACATTTATATAATGTAAACCAACCTATACAACTTTCCCCAAAAGAATGTATCCACACTCGACGTCCTCTTTCTCGTGATCAGCGAGACTAATCCTTAGCACCTGGGGGGGGGTTAAGGAAAAACAAAGATAAAAAGAAAGGGGGTGAGATAAATCTCAATAAGTTACTAATGCAACTACATGACATGCTATGATGCAAGAAGCAATAAGCAATAATAAATCTCACATAGCACATAGCATTTATCACATAACAGATAGCAGCGGAAATAAACACATAACAAAGGATATAGCCAAGGTTTTCCAAACCGGAACATCCAAATAAAGGATCGCTGCGCAGCTTCAATAATCAACAAATCATCATCTTCATAATAGCATGAAAGCCGAAGAGAAAACCCCGGTACCGGAACCAATAACCATAAAAGTGTCACAAAGGACAAGGACCATGACACAAAGTCATGCCCGGTAGCTAGATACATTCACAAAGGAAGCTAACTCATCTCTTCTAAGGCCAATCTGGAAAAGGGTAAAGAAGGGGGCAAAACAATGGTCAACATTATAATGGACTTGGCTTTGCCATTATAATCTTTCCCATCGCCCGATACAACAAATATGCCAGCTGGGCTTCCAAATAAATACTAAGTAATAATAATTTAGCATGAATGAACAACTTAAGGTTCCAAAGTAGGGAACCAATCCAATTAAATTACCACAAAGGTAAACCAATCCAAACAACACATCAAGGATGAACCAACATTCCCAAAACGGTACTTAAATAAATTCCATATCATATTTATTCACAAAAGAATCAAATCCAATCAATAAAGTGTTCCACGGTGTTATCTTAAGTTAATTAGAAGAAATAAACCTCAACTAGTTAAGCCTTAAGTCTTAAACCAAGCAAAAAGGTCAAATTCCTGAACAGGGGGCGGGCGGGCGCCTGGGCATAGGCAGGCGCGCGCTTGAATTGACAGAAGGTCAGGCGCTAGAAAAAGTGGGAGTAGGCGGGCGCCTGGGCAAGGGCAAGCGGGCGCCTGGTCTACGGGCTGGGAAGAATTCCCAGCTGGGTTCCTCAAATTTCCTAACCATTTCCTTACAAATTTCATAACACTCAAAATCAATCCTCCCAACAAGATTTCTAAGGTACCCAAACATCATTTAACTAAAAAGGGGATCTTAACAACACCCTTTATCAACCAAATTCAAGAATCAAAACCAACATTCAAGATTTCACCATTTTTAACCAAAAACTCAAATAAATTCCAAACAAATTCAAAACCCAACCAAACTTCAAATATAACACATTAAGCATTATCTAAACATGATATGAACATTTTAGCATCAAAATGGGAGAAAAGTAACTTACTTGAATTTTCTCAAAGTTGACGGAATTCAATTCTTTTTGGTTCTACGCGATCCTATCGACGATCTAAACAAGGTTCACGTTTCAAGAAATGAGAGATTATGAGAGGAAGATGAAGAAAATGAAGAGAGAAGATAGAGAAAGAAAAACTTACCCAAGGGAGGAGAGAGAGAGGGAGATGGCTGGGAGAGAGGGATGGAGTGTAAGGATGGGGGAGGTGAGGGAAGGAGTAGGGAGGGAGTAGGGGAAAAGATGTTGAAATTATTTGAAATGTTACACTAAGGCCCCCTCCACTACACTACACACAAACACTACACTCCCTACTAACAATTAAGACCCAAATAAAATGCACAAAAGAAAATATTTAAATAAATAATAATTTAAATAAATAAACAAGCAAATAAATAAATAATATTTATTTATTACTAATAAAATAGAGTCTAGATTTCGGGATGTGACATTCACTCTCCCTTAAAGAAAATTCGACCCGAATTTTAACGAGACTCACCTTAAACAAAAAGCCACGGAAATCTCCTCTCAATCTCATCACGAAGCTCCCACGTCGACTCCTCGATGTTATGATTCCTCCAAAGAACTCGAACCAACGCAATGCTCTTGCTCCTCAACTCTTGGACTTTGGTATCTAAAATCCGAACCGGTCGTTCCTCATAAGTCATATCGGGCTCAATATCCTCCGGTATCCTCGGTAACACGTGAGATGGATCATGAACATACTTCCGAAGCATAGAAACGTGAAAGACGTTATGCAACCGGTCTAAAGATGACGGTAACGCGAGACGATACGCTAGAAGTCCAACCTTTTCCAAAATCTCAAACGGGCCAATAAACCTCGGAGCCAATTTGCCTTTCTTCCCAAACCTACGAATACCCACCTTCGGAGATACTTTCAAGAACACCAAATCACCAGTCTGAAAACTAAGATCTCGCCTTCGGCTATCTGCATAGCTCTTATGTCGACTCTGGGCTGTCTTCAATCTATCCCGGATAACTCTAACCTTTTCAACTGAATCTCGAAGCAAATCAATACCCACGATCTTCGCTTCACCAACCTCATCCCAACAAATAGGCGATCTACACTTCCTTCCGTACAAGGCCTCAAATGGTGCCATCTCGATACTAGCCTGATAACTATTGTTGTAAGAGAACTCCACTAACGGTAGGTGCGAATCCCAAGAATCGGAGAAGTCTATCGAACACGCTCGCAACATATCCTCTAAAATCTGAATAGTCCTCTCGGATTGACCATCGGTCTGAGGATGAAAAGCCGTACTGAATCGCAAATCTGTACCCAAAGCTTCCTGAAACGCCTTCCAGAATCTAGAAGTAAACCTTGGGTCTCGATCTGACACAATGCTAACCGGAACCCCATGCAATCTCACAATCTTATCGATATAAAGGGTCGCAAGCTTCTCCATCGAATATCTGATGTCAATAGGCAAGAAATGGGCGCTCTTGGTCAATCTATCTACAATTACCCAAACACTGTCATACTTCCTACGGGTACGAGGTAGTCCCGTAACGAAATCCATAGTCACATGCTCCCATTTCCACTCGGGAATCTCTAACGGCTGAAGTAATCCCGCGGGTCTCTGATGCTCGGCTTTGACCTGCTGACACGTTAAACACTTTGAAACATACTCCGCTATTTCCCTCTTCATATTAATCCACCAAAATTGTTGCTTCAAATCCTGGTACATCTTCGTACTACCCGGATGAATAGTATATCTCGATTTGTGGCCCTCATCAAGAACTCTCTGTTTAATTCCATCAACATCCGGAACACACAAACGACCACGGAAATTCAACACTCCCACCGGGCTAATAGAAAAATCCTCGAAGTTCTTCTCTTTCAGTTTATCCATTATCTTCACCAACTCGGGATCTTCTTTCTGAGCCTCTTTTATCCTCTGAATTAGGGTCGGAGACACCCTAATATTCGCAAAAATAGCCCCATGTCTCGATTCACGAGGAGACCAATCTCGAACATCCTCAAGCATTTTCCATTCACGAACCATCATCGAAGCCACATAAGACTTTCTACTAATCGCATCGGCTACCACATTCGCCTTCCCCGGGTGATAAGAAATCGTACAATCAAAGTCCTTCAATAATTCCATCAATCGGCGCTGTCGGTTGTTCAATTCCTTCTGAGAGAAAGGTACTTCAAACTCTTGTGATCGGTAAAAATCTCAAACTTCGCCCCATAAAGGTAGTGTTTCCATTTGTGCAACGCAAATACAATAGCCGCTAACTCCATATCATGAGTGGGGTAATTCTGTTCACTAGGGGTCAACTTCCTCGAAGCATAGGCAATCACTTTCCCATTCTGCATCAACACACAACCCAAACCCTCTTTCGAAGCATCACTGTAAATCACTAGGCCATCGCTCCCATTAGGCAAAGTCAAGATCGGTGTGGTAGTCAACTTCTTCTTCAATTCCTCGAAACTCTTGTCACATTTCTCGGTCCACACAAACGGGACATTCTTCCGGGTCAACTGAGTCATCGGAGTAGCAATCCTCGAAAACCCTTCAATAAATCTTCTGTAATACCCGGCTAAACCAAGAAAGCTTCTAATCTCTGTCACTGATTCGGGTCTCTTCCAATCCACTATAGCCTCTATCTTTGACGGATCCACCGAAATCCCGTCTTTCGAAATCACATGGCCCAGAAATGACACCTTCTCGAGCCAAAATTCGCATTTACTAAATTTCGCAAATAATTTCTCCCTCGCAAGAACGGATAAAACTGTCCTCAAGTGTTGCTCGTGCTCCTCTCGGGATTTCGAATAAACAAGAATGTCGTCGATGAAGACTACCACGAACGAATCAAGATAAGGATGGAAAACTCGGTTCATCAAATCCATAAATACGGCCGGTGCGTTCGTCAACCCAAACGGCATAACCAAGAACTCATAATGACCATAACGAGTGCGAAAAGCAGTCTTCGGAATATCCTCCGATCTAACCTTCAACTAATGGTACCCACTCCTCAAATCAAGTTTAGAGAAACCACGGACCCTTGAAGCTGATCAAATAAATCATCGATGTGCGGTAGAGGATACTTGTTCTTCACCGTAACCTGATTCAACTTTCTGTAATCGATACACAATCTCAACGAACCATCTTTCTTCCGCACAAATAAAACCGGTGCTCCCCACGGGGAAACACTAGGGCGGCCCTCGATCAAGCAACTCTTGCAATTGAACCTTTAATTCCTTCAACTCTGCGGGAGCTAACCTATAAGGTGCTTTCAAAATTGGAGCCGTACCCGGCAAAAGGTCTATACAAAACTCAATCTCACGATCGGGAGGCATAACATACTCGGTAGAGAAAACATCGGGAAATTCCCGAACTACCCGAACACTATCAAAACTAGGGGATTCCTTCCTAGTATCAAGAACACTAGCCAAATACCCCTCACAACCACTATGCAATAATTTTCTCGCTTTCAAATAAGAAATTAAGCGAGCCTTTCTACTCAGAGGACTAGCATCAAACACAAATTTAGGCACATCGGGAATAGAAAAAGTAACAGTTTTCTTACGGCAATTAACAGAAGCATGAAACTTGCTCAACCAATCCATACCCAAAATGACATCAAAGTCTTGGATAGGAAGAACTACCAAATCCGCACAAAGGACTCGACCACAAATAACCACATCACAAGCACGAAAGACTCGATCAGAAATCAAGCATTCTCCTATAGGGGTCGACACCTCTAGCACGTACGGTAAAGACTTGAATGCAGCATTTAACATGGAAGCAAATTGCACAGAAATGTATGAATGAGATGATCCTGGATCTACTAACGCTCGTGCGCTCACATTAGACACGGAAACAATACCTCCAATAACGGATGGATCATCGGTAGCTTGTTGTTGATTCATGGCATAAATCTTTCCTTGAACTTTGGGCTTCCCAGAGGTATCCCTTTTCTGACCCTGATTAGTACCAACCCCTGACCCGGATGCTTGACCTCGGTACCTCGTGCACTCCCTCGCAAAGTGCCCCATTTCACCACAATTGGTACACTTGCCTTGCTTTTTCCAACACCTATCCTCCGTATGGCCTACCTTCTGACAAAAGGTACAAGGCTTCCTATTCTGAATCCCCGGAGTAGTACCCGGATTCCTCGGTGTGGTTTGCCCCTTAAACTGAGATGATGTTCCCGGGTTACCTCGGTTATCGAAACGGTGTTGTGGCTTGCTTTGTGCTCCTTGCTTACTCGGGTTGGCCACCTCGGTCTTCCTCTTATGTTCCCCAATATCTTGCTCTATCAAATAGGCTCGGTCCACCGCATCTTGGAAAGTCACAATCCGTTGAGAATAAGTTGAGTACGGATGGAGGTCTTCAATCCCCGAATGAATCTCATAGCCTTCTGTTCCTTGGTCCTCACCAAATAGTCGCAATACCGGGCTAATTCTATGAACTTAGCCGAGTATTGTGCTATAGACAACAATCCTTGCTCCAAGTTGAGTAGCTCGATCTCCTTTCGGTTTTGATCAACAACCGGAATGAAGTGCTCCTTGAATTTGCGCACAAACAACTCCCACGCATACACCGTGTGAGTATCATCCTAAGTAGCTTTAACACCTTTCCACCAATGCTCGGCGGCTCCCACAAGCTTGTAAGCCGCAAACCGGACCTTGTCCTCATCCGAACACCCAAATACATCATAAATCTTCTCCATCGACTCAATCCACAACTCAGCCTTCCTTACATCGGGTTCCCCATTGAATTCAACCGGTTTCAACTTCAGAAATTGCTCCAATCCATAGCGGGGTGGTGCTTGTTCTACCCTCGGACCATGATCATGTATGGCCTTCATGGCCGCCTCGAACATGCCTTGAAACATGGCACGGGCTTCTTCTCTTGTATCATTCTGATTTGCATTACCGGTACTACCTTCACCACTCCTTCTACGAACCATTGTAACCAAGTACCTGCATAAAACATCAACCGTTAATCACTCCGCACACTACTACCCACCTAGGTCATACTAATCCACCTAGACTTATACTTAGAGCTAATGCCATGGCTCTGATACCAACTGTCGCGACCCCGGAACCTGCGGGCCCGAGACCGCGATCTGGACGTCGACTCTAAAACCAAAACTGAGAAATACTGAAGTTAAAAATTCCATTTGATACCAAAAGGTGATAACACAAGGTTTTGAAAATCATCTTGAACAACAAGGTAAAGCTAGTACAACTCCATAAGTTTATGCACCAAAGTTACAAAATACACAAATCCTAATGACGTCAATGTTTGGTCCAAATATCCCAAAAGGTTACACATTTATATAATGTAAACCAACCTATACAACTTTCCCCAAAAGAATGTATCCACACTCGACGTCATCTTTCTCGTGATCAGCGAGACTAATCCTTACCACCTGGGGGGGGGGTTAAGGAAAAACAAAGATAAAAAGAAAGGGGGTGAGATAAATCTCAATAAGTTACTAATGCAACTACATGACATGCTATGATGCAAGAAGCAATAAGCAATAATAAATCTCACATAGCACATAGCATTTATCACATAACAGATAGCAGCGGAAATAAACACATAACAAAGGATATAGCCAAGGTTTTCCAAACCGGAACATCCAAATAAAGGATCGCTGCGCAGCTTCAATAATCAACAAATCATCATCTTCATAGTAGCATGAAAGCCGAAGAGAAAACCCCGGTACCGGAACCAATAACCATAAAAGTGTCACAAAGGACAAGGACCATGACACAAAGTCATGCCCAGTAGCTAGATACATTCACAAAGGAAGCTAACTCATCTCTTCCAAGGCTAAACTGGAAAAGGGTAAAGAAGGGGGCAAAACAATGGTCAACATTATAATGGACTTGGCTTTGCCATTATAATCTTTTCCATCGCCCGATGCAACAAATATGCCAGCTGGGCTTCCAAATAAATGCTAAGTAATAATAATTTAGCATGAATGAACAACTTAAGGTTCCAAAGTAGGGAACCAATCCAATTAAATTACCACAAAGGTAAACCAATCCAAACAACACATCAAGGATGAACCAACATTCCCAAAACGGTACTTAAATAAATTCCATATCATATTTATTCACAAAAGAATCAAATCCAATCAATAAAGTGTTCCACGGTGTTATCTTAAGTTAATTAGAAGAAATAAACCTCAACTAGTTAAGCCTTAAGTCTTAAACCAAGCAAAAAGGTCAAATTCCTGGAACAGGGGGCGGGCGGGCGCCTGGGCATAGGCAGGCGCGCGCTTGAATTGACAGAAGGTCAGGCGCTAGAAAAAGTGGGAGTAGGCGGGCGCCTGGGCAAGGGCAGGCGGGCGCCTGGTCTACGGGCTGGGAAGAATTCCCAGCTGGGTTCCTCAAATTTCCTAACCATTTCCTTACAAATTTCATAACACTCAAAATCAATCCTCCCAATAAGATTTCTAAGGTACCCAAACATCATTTAACTAAAAAGGGGATCTTAACAACACCCTTTATCAACCAAATTCAAGAATCAAAACCAACATTCAAGATTTCACCATTTTTAACCAAAAACTCAAATAAATTCCAAACAAATTCAAAACCCAACCAAACTTCAAATATAACACATTAAGCATTATCTAAACATGATATGAACATTTTAGCATCAAAATGGGGGAAAAGTAACTTACTTGAATTTTCTCAAAGTTGACGGAATTCAATTCTTTTTGGTTCTACGCGATCCTATCGACGATCTAAACAAGGTTCACGTTTCAAGAAATGAGAGATTATGAGAGGAAGATGAAGAAAATGAAGAGAGAAGATAGAGAAAGAAAAACTTACCCAAGGGAGGAGAGAGAGAGGGAGATGGCTGGGAGAGAGGGATGGAGTGTAAGGATGGGGGAGGTGAGGGAAGGAGTAGGGAGGGAGTAGGGGAAAAGATGTTGAAATTATTTGAAATGTTACACTAAGGCCCCCTCCACTACACTACACACAAACACTACACTCCCTACTAACAATTAAGACCCAAATAAAATGCACACAAGAAAATATTTAAATAAATAATAATTTAAATAAATAAACAAGCAAATAAATAAATAATATTTATTTATTACTAATAAAATAGAGTCTAGATTTCGGGTCGTGACATCGCAAGTTCCTATGATTAATGTTGCAACCTTTGCATCATTATCTCCACATAGGTTAATATTTACCTTCCTTAAGTAGTCTTTCTATTTCTCAAGTCTTACACATTTATGCAAATGTGGGATCCTGTGAGCGCGCGTGTCCCCCCTCGTGCTTCGCGTCATGAGGACTTGATTATTGCTCGATTGTTGTGAGTCTCCACCATGTTTAACGGAACATGGACCGTGAGATTCTTGAGTTCGGGGGTTAAGTTATGGATTAGGAAGGTCAAGGAGCACCCAATCCACCCGATCTAGGATCGGTCTTGCTTACGAAATCATCATCATCATTTAAAAAATCATGCATTCATGTACAAAAGAAACCAAATAAATAATTTTTTATTTATTTGGAATGTCGGATCATGTGCTTCGAGACCATCTCCATGAGTTGGAGAGGCTCTAGGCAGATTGTTGGGTATGCCCACTTATATCTCAGTTTCAATGTATAGGATTGATTAGATTTGATTGATCCATCACCTAACTTTTATTTCATGGACTTTAGACCCATATGTAAGAAGTATTTATACTTCATTTTTTTAGATAGTCCATTTGAATAGACTAGGCCTAGGAATAGGGCGAAAGATATCAAGATTCAAGAAAAATCATCAGTTTGAGCCAAGCATGCGCCATGCGCCTAAACGCCTCTTATGGCACGCGCATGTACCATGCGCCCCAAATGGCTCAACGCGCTTATGCGCCTCATTTGCTCTACGCGCCTCATTGATGTTAACACAACACTTGGTGATTTATTAAAGACATGAAGACTTGAAGATATTCAAATTTTGCCAATGATCCAACGGTGGATAAATAACACGTGTGCACCTGTTAGTACCCAACCTGAAAATAAGTTATTAGACATTCTATAACTCACAAGGACCTCCCAGGTATTTACAAACTGTGCAGGACTTATCCAGGATTTCCCAAAAAGCCCAGATAAGAAGATGTTGATGACCTGATCGGATGAGGCTGCAAAGATAGGCGTTATCTCATCATCCTCCAGAGTCCAGATTGATCAGAGCCTCGGTATTTGTGTCAATCTCTTGGACCGGCCGGGCGGCCACATCGCCGGCCGGGCGGCCACTTCCTCCGGGTCAACTTTTCTTATAAATAGGTGACCTCAGTTCATTATTTCGATACACAATTCTCTCCCTCGAGTTCTACAAGCCAAATCGACGGCAGAACACTCTCTAAAAGTCTTTCTAACAATCCTGAAGGTCCGGCGAATCCGCGCTAGAGATTCTACTTCGTTCTTGTCAAGATTGGTGAGAATTTGTCATGTTTTTTTAGTTTAGATCTGATTTATGCTAGTTTCATCATGTTTATACATCTATATTCATATGATTCATAACGTGTTCTTCATGTTCTTGCTAGAATTTATAATATGCTCTATGACTAGGGTAGCGATCTTCATGCTTATGTGTTATTTCATACATGTTTCATGATATTCTTATTATTATGCTAGATCTACGGCTTATCTCATGCATAACGTGCTAGATCTAATGTTTTAATCCCTGTTCATATTGTATAGCCGATGATGATCCACGAGATCTAGGAACTACTTCTAAACCCTAAACTTTAGGTAAATATTCCCATGATCAGTAATTCTCCAAGGATGAATATGAGGACTACCCATTGATCTTATCGATGGTATAATCATTATTCTAGGATGTGATCATCTTGTAAGATTCTTTCTCCTCCCCCTTCATTATGCATGATCCCGCTTCTTCTCTCTATTTTGATTATGTGCGAACTACGCTGACCTGAGCTTCTCAAACGAGAGGAACATAGGCAATCTTCGGATCCGGTCTCAATCACTAACACACTACTAACACATTCATCATGATAGAAAGTCCGATTTCTCGGGCGATAGGAGTGATTACTTGATATTCTTCTCTTGTCGTAACTTAACCCCCGAACCCTCTTTGTTAGCTTTTTCTCAATGTTTTAGCTCGATAAAAACAACGTGGCAACTCTTAATAAGTTAAATGCCAACTTGAATATCCTAATCCCATAGAAAATATAAATAAAGATAAATAAAAGAAAAACTTCCCGTGCGTCGCCCGCATGATGGAAAGGGGTATTCACAGTGGCGACTCTACTGGGGACTAGATTTGAACATCTTCAAACATAGAGGGTCAAACTTTCGTCAATATCATGATTGTACTTACTTGTTTCTTTCCCCCTTGTACTTTATCTCTTTTACATATTTGCTTCCCTTGTACTTTAGTGCGTTAATATCTTAACTATTTCCTATTGTACCCTTTCTAACTATTTTGCATTGCATACATGTAAATACAAAAAACTCTCTATTTTCTCCCTAAAAAATAACTAGTTTTTGTCCGCACACTACCACTAGGTCCGTGTCACACTGCACACCATACTGGATACCCCACTGAGTGCAAAGATTATGGTGATCCTGTCGCCTCTATCTTCGTGGCACCCGGGCTATCTAACTCACTGTTTTCACTTGTGAAGCAGTCGAGGTTAATCCCTTGTTCATTTCGAAACCATGCTGTAGATACCCCGGGAGGAGCACGGCTTGGCTAGAGCGCGTGCGTTGGATCCTAGGATGTCTAACTTATTTTAGATCGTAGAGTCGCCACCTATGTTTTAGAAGAACATAAGAAAAACCTAATGTGTAGCCTAAGTTTGATTTACGAAAACAGAGATTCTTGTTTATGAGGTTCGGGGGTTAGGTTACGAGATGGGAAGTACTTAAACACCCATCTCGCCCAACTAATGTTGGTCTTGCTTGTTCAAAATCTACATAATCAAAATGTTCTTCCTATTCTTGATGATAAAAGGGGGTTTTAAAAGGTGTTTTGGAATGTAGGGAGGTGACTCCTTGACTAGCTTCAATGAAGTGAAGTAGTCGTTGGTGTCATGTCGCAAAATGATTTGGGATGATTGCACGTTTGATTAAAGAAAAAGAGAGAAGAGATGAAGTAGAGAAGAAGGAGGTAGATGAACTTTTACCTATGCTTCAAAGATCTTCAAATACTTCTTAGAGAAATTCTTGGAAAATGCCTTGAAAGTATTTTTGTGTAGAGTTTTCTTAATGATCAAAAAGTCCTCCTCTTCAATGGTGAATTAGAGGGGTTTATATAGGTGTAAAAGGGATGTTTTTGGTGCCAAAACGAGGTCACCAAGAAATCTTTCCCGGGCAAAATCATGTAAAATGAGCAAGGGAGAGATTCTTGGTCAGAAATCTGTAACTGACGCCCAGAGGCGCGCGCTTCCCACTTTGGGTGTGGAAGGCGCGCGCTTCTGGC
The DNA here is from genome assembly GCA_026119855.1 of Campanula takesimana. NCBI lineage: Eukaryota > Viridiplantae > Streptophyta > Magnoliopsida > Asterales > Campanulaceae > Campanula > Campanula takesimana. Next base: position 1,696,066 of record JAOWBW010000471.1, read on the forward strand.
TCCTTTGGTCGGAGGCGCGCGACTCAGAGAAGGCTTTTTTGACAGAATGGACTAGAAAGTTAGCCCTGTTATTCAGTTTAGTCCCTGGACTTAACGGGGTCAGTCAGGAACTTAACAGAAGTAACAGAAACTGACAAAAACACTTTAAAGAGGGAGAAACACAAAATCAACCGTGCAATCGGGGTGAGCGGTCTAAGGCAGGGTGTCTACAGAGCCCCTCGGCGGCATAGATTGCGAAGCTAAACGCGCCGACGAAAGAAAAGACATCTGCCGAGGACATCACCAAGAAAAAGCAAAGACTCGATGAAAGCATGAATTTGAGATTGCGAGAGATAGGGGTGCGCTCTCTGTATGAGCGGCTTTTGTTGATAGAGGGGGTGGCATGATCTATTTGTGAATCCGCCGGTTGAATCTGTTGGATGAATCCGTTAGTGGAACCTTGTAGGCGAATCCGTTTGTGAATCCGTTTGATGAATCCGTTAGTGAACCCTTTTAGGCGAATCCGTTAGTGAATCCATTTGATGAATCCGTTGGTGAATCCCTTGAATGAGTTCGTCGGTGAACCCTTGTTGGTGAATCCGTTAGTGAATCCGCTTGATGAATCCGTTAGTGAATTCTTTGAATGAGTCCGTTAGTGAACCCTTATTGACGAATCCGTTAGTGAATCTGCTTGATGAATCCGTTAATGAATCCTTTGAATGAGTCCGTTAGTGAACCCTTGTTGACGAATCCGTTGATGAATCCGTTAGTGAATCCTTTGAATGAGTCCGTTAGTGAACCCTTGTTGACGAATCCGTTAGTGAATCCGTTAATGAATCCGTTAGTAAATCCCTTGAATGAGTCCATTGGTGAACCCTTGAATGAGTCCGTTAGTGAACCCTTGTTGGCGGATCCGTTAGTGAATCTCTTGGATGAGTCCGTTGGTAAACCCTTGTTGACGAATCCGTTGGTGAATCCGTTTGATGAATCCGTTAGTGAATCCGTTAGAAGAGCCTGTTGGTGAACCCTTGTTGACGAATCCGTTAATAAATCCGTTGAATGAATCCGTTAGTGAACTCTTTTGGATGAGTCCGTTGGTGAACCCTTGTTGACGAATCTGTTAGTGAATCCGTTGATGAATCCGTTAGTGAATCCCTTTTGGATGAGTCCATTGGTGAACCATTGTTGACGAATCTGTTAGTAAATCCGTTGCTTTGCTTCAAGAAGTGGTGAATTTAGTGGCTCACCGCGGACCGAATTGCTGTTGGTGGCTGCATCTGATGTTGACTTTTCCTGGGGTACAGGCACAGTTTTCTGCGGGCCGAAAGGAAGGTTTTCCTTTAGCGAGGAAAATGTCGAGATTGACCTTGATTTTTGTAACCGTCGGTTTTAACGGTGTCCGTTGCGGAATTTTTGTACTTGAAACGCCCCAAGGCGGAGCTGGAAACTCAGATGGGACTTGAATGCATATTGATGTGATGCATTTATTCCTGCATGGGAACTTGCACCTGGGTTTGACTGGACTTGGGAAGCGCCCGCGTCTGAGAACAGTTGTGGGACGCGCACACGGCACGTAGGGGCATCAGGAGGCGCGCGCTTCGCGCTTAAGTTCAGCATATATACAGAAACTGTTCATTTTGTTCGGGCCAAGTTCAAAAATAGCCCAAACTCTCTGTATTTTGAGTTAAAATTATGCGAGGAAATCATCCCAAGACACTTCCTTTATTCATTTGAGACCATTCTATCGAAGAATCATGTCGAGTTCTCATCAAATACCCCCTTTCGAGATGCCCATGGGTGAAGAGGCCGAGGTTGGGGTCGATGATATGGACCCAAGGCAACTGACTTATGAGTCCCATACTCATATCTCCCACTTCGTCTCTGCGGGATTGGTAAGGATTTCACCTTTCCTTGTTGATTTTTTTGCATTTTGGGGCTATGTCATTGTTGCCCGTAATACTGCTGCAGCAACCCTTTCGATCATGGCTGCATGTTGTTGTTCTTGTTGATTTTTTGCGAGAGGAATGTTTAGACACCCATTTGCATGCTCACACACTTGTTTGCACGTGGTGATTTTGTTGAATTTTTCATGTTGGGTTTGGCCATTTTCTAGCCGTTATGCTGACGAATTTTTCCTTTGTCTCTTGTTTCCTTTCAGAGGTGGAACCATTTGACCGAGATCCGTGGTGGGGCTCAGGCGCCCGTTTCTGTATGGAGGAAACTGCCAGAGAATGTACAGACTCGGGTGGCCGCTACATTTTTTGGTCCTTTCATTACCAGTCTGCCTTCGTTGAAGAATGATCCTGATGTGATTCAGGCTTTGAGGGAGCGATGGTGGGACACCACTCACACCTTCCACTTGACGATGGGGAGGTGACTATGACCCCGACTGACTTCACGGCTTTGACCGGTCTGCCTTTTTCAGGGGTGCCGGTCCCTTGTGGTGTTAGCGGGACTGCTAGGACGCCTGCCGAGCTGTTGGCTTTGGTTGATTGTGAGCTTGTGGTGAAGAACTCCCGAGTGACTTGGGGGAAGTTCCGGACTTATTTTAGAGTCCTTGAGGCTGAGTCTCGGGGAGTTACTGCTAACAGGGTCGAGGCAGTGGCCCGGTGTTTCATTTGGTTTGCTCTGTCCCATACTCTGTTTGCCAATGAGGAAGTTCTGCGGCTTTATCCTTGTTGGACCTTCTGGTTGACTTGGACCAGGCTGCTCAGTACAACTGGGGTGCAGCGGGTTTGGCTGCTTGCTATCACGGTATGGACTTGACCAGCCGTTCGACACAGAGCTCGGTCACGGGCTTCTCTCTTGCTTGGGAGGTACATTCGTCACTCTGCCCTTTTCAGATTTCTGTCTTCTCTGTACTTTCAACTGTGTTTAATTCTGCTTTTGCCTCTGTTTGCAGCTGTGGGATTTTTCCGTTCTGGGCTTGAGAGATTTCAGGATTGGGAGAGAGGGTCAGCCCCTGTATCCTGATTGTGCTAGATGGTCTTACAAGGCTAGGAATGTGAAGACTAGCACCGCCCCCATCAGCTTGGTTTCTGCCTGGTAGTATCTGGATGGTCTGAGGACTGAGTCCGTGTCTCAGTCATTGTTCCCCTGGAGAACGATATATGGTGCCATAGAGCATACTCTGCTGCCCACTCGCTCTAGGTTGCTGATGAGTTCGGTGGAGTGCATGGATATATACTTGGGAGAGAGGGTGTACTGGCAGCATGGGAGCCAGATGGTGGATTATCATAACCCGCCTAGACCGACGGTCCCAGAGTTCCCTCCTTTCTGTCCTCCTAATGGGGGAGCACTATCTGAGGGTGACAAGGCTATATACGTGGCAGGGGTTGATGCTACCCCTTTCATTTATCTTTACCAGGATTATAGCCTCTTCCGGGCGAACCATTTGATGTCGGGCTTTATGTATGCCGATCCTCGGGGAACACAGTCTGCCCCTTCGACCTCTGCGCAGTTTTACCCTACCGGTGCAGGTTATTGCTTTGATCCTCCTCTGCCTCCTTCGTATTATACCTACTCCAACTCCGGGGTTGTTGATGAGCAGAGGGAGATTTTCCCTGAAGATATGTCACCGGAGAGGGAGCCCCCAGCCCAGACTGCTGTGGTATGACTTTTACTTTTCTTGCACGTTTCTGATTATAGCCCACCTTTCTGTTCTAGTCTGTCTCATCTCAGTACATTGATGTAGTATCCTGTTTCTGTTGTGACAGGTACCCGTGGCTACTTACAGGTACATAGGCCGCCAGAACAAGGGGATGAGGAGCAAGCTACGCCGTCTGGAGGAGAGAGTCCTGGAGCTGTGTAGAGACATGGCTATATTGACCAGGGAGGCTGCAGGGACCGTGTCTGGAGCTGCTAGAGGCATGGCTTAGGGTGCCCGTGGCATGGGGCGAGGTTGCAGAGATGCGGCCCTTGATGTGGATGAGGCCGTGCAGTCGTCTGGGCAGTCACTGAGCAGGAGCTTGAGCCGCGGAGGTGCTAGTTCATCGACCAGAGTGGCAAAGAGGGCTCGTCACGAGATCGTTGTTGAAGAGTTCGAAGAAGAGTTCGATGATGATGATGAAGAGACCGAGAGTGTCGATGGGGGTGAGCACAATGCTAAAGGGGATGATTCGGAGTAGACTGGAGAGGACGAGTGCCTGAACATTTTTTTTTTTGTCATGTAATAACATTTAGCACATATTTATAGTCCTAGCTATTTTGTCTACATTTTTTATGTTTTATTTAGACTCGATCTTAGGTGTCGACTCTTTGCAAACAAAATGTGTGCCCAAAGTGTTTCACTTGTTGCGGGGGAATGTTGCTTTGTTGCTGTAGATTCTGAACTGTTGCAGGTTGAAGGCATTGAAAATGCCTGGGCTGCTGCTAAACTGACAAAGGCCTATTTTGTTTTTTCGTCTGTCAAAGTCGCGCGCATCTGGACTTTGATGCGGGAGGCACGCGCATTTCACCTCCAAGGGAGGAGGCGCCCGCGTCTGGGCAGCTGATTTCTAACCCCTTTCTTTTCTGAACTGGATTCTCCAACAGCTATAAATTTGAACCCATTTCGACCAGTTTGGTCACACAGCAATATTCTGCACTATTTCTCATTTCTTTAAGTCTCTAATTCTAGTCAAGAATGGCCCCCATGACTTTTTCCTTTGAGGTGAAAGTGTCCGTCCCCGAAGGTGAGCAAGTGAAGTCCGTCCCTATTGTGAAGGCACGCCCGAGTGTCTTTGACAGTTTGGGGAGGCTTAATGAGGTTGTTGCGGAGCCTTTGAAGCCAGTGGTTCACGTTGAGGCCCCTAGGCCATGTTATTTTCCAAAGAAGAAGAGGGGGAAAGGTAAGGGTAATTCCCCTTATCTGTGAAAGCGTCCTTACAAGGCTCCGGTCAAGGCCTCTTTTGACAAAGGGAAAGGGAAGGTCGTTGATGAAGCTCCGCCCCGTCCTAGTGTCTTTTCTCGTCTTGGTGGTCCCAAGAGTGCTCCGCCCCCACCTAAGAAGGTCAAAGGCTATAGCAAGAAGCAATGTGTTCCCAAACCGAAGAAAGATTATATTTTCTTTGTACCCCAAGATTGTAATTAATAGACCACTTATTTAGGATTTAATGTTTTATTGTCTTTTATTGCTCAACAAGATCCGTTGTAGTGGTTAAAATAATTCAAGAGATGAATAAAAATTGCATTTTGTCATGACATGATTGGGTAAAAAATTTATGTTTTAGACCACACCCGAAGGTTGCCTACGTTCCTCTTGTAGAGAGGCTCAGGTCTCCGTAGTTCAAACAAATGAGGACCATTTTTTTTGTGCACCCTATTTTTTGCCTAGACCGCCCTTTCGGGTTTTCAATCTAGCGGACTTCTTTTTTGCACGTGCTCTAATTTTTTCCTAGGCCGCCCTTGCGGGTTTTCAACCTAGCGAGCGTTTTTTTTTTTTTTTTTTTTTTTTTTAATGGTATTTATTTGTTAAGCGTAGAACTTCTTGAGCTTGTCGAGGTTGACCTCCTTTGGCAATTGATCGCCATCCAAGTCTATGAGTCGGACTGCACCGCCGCTTAGTATCTTCTTGACCACGTAAGGACCTATCCATCGAGGTCCCCACTTCCCAAGGGGATACATGTCATTGGGAGGATGTTGTCTTAGGACCAAATCTCCCACTTTGATATTTCGAGGCTTCACCTCTTTGTTGAAAGCCCTTGCCATTCTTTGTTGGTAAGCCCTTGTGCGTTCGAACGCTCTTAATCTCTTTTCCTCGAGTAGGGCTAGTTGCTCGTATCAACTTTGCATCCAATCAACCTCGTTGACTTGGTTCTCAAGTAAGACCCGTAGAGAAGGAACCTCGAGTTCGACCGGAGTACGGCTTCAGAGCCATAAACCAATGAGTAAGGAGTTTCTCCCGTTGCTGACCGTATTGATGTGCGATAACCCCACAATGCTAGCGGTAATTTCTCGGGCCAATCCCTTCCTATTGAAGCCATTTTTTGTATGATGACCTCTATTGTCTTATTTGTTGCTTCGACCGCTCCATTGGCTTGGGGACGGTACGGGGATGACTTGTGCTTGGTAATTTTGTTGTCAACCAAAAGTTCATCCATTTATTTCTCAAAGTGAGAGCCATTGTCGGAGATGATCTCATGGGGGACACCATATCGGCAGATAATGTTGTTCTTTATGAATTCGGCCACTTTCTTGGCGTTGAGAACTCGGTAAGCTTGTGCTTCGACCCATTTTGTGAAATAGTCTACGGCTACAAGGATGAATGACTGTCCATTGCTCCCTGTAGGATGGACTTTGCCGATGATATCTATGCCCCAACAAGAGAATGGCCAAGGTGTGGTCATGTTGTACAGTTGTGAAGGCGGAGCATGTTGTAGATTAGCATGGAATTGGCACTTGGCGTATTTCTTGACTTTCTCGATGCAGTCTTTTTCCATTGTAGTCCAATAGTAGCCAATACGGAGTATCTTCTTGGCTAACATAACCCCATTCATGTGGGGTCCACACTCACCTTCATGGACTTTGTGCATGATTTCTTGAGCTTCGGACTCGTTTGCACATAAAAGATTGATCCCTTGATGATGTCTCTTGTTGACTCGGTTTCCAATCAACACATATCTGGCGGCTAGCTTTTGTAGTGCTACTCGAGTTTTCCCAATGCCATTGTCGGGGAAGGTGCCGTTATTGAGGAAGTTCATGATGTCAGTGTACCACGGGGGGTTATCTTGGACTTCATTGATCTCAACGTTCATACAGTATGCCAGACTGGTCCTCCTTGAAATTTTGAAGGGTTTCACCATTTTTCCTTTGGGCATCTCAACCAGTGAGGCTATAGTAGCCAAAGCATCGGCAAAGAGGTTCTTGTCTCTTGGCAAATAAGTGAACGTGATGTCTTGGAACTGTTCGACTAATTCCTCAAGGTGTCGACCGTACTATTGAAGGGTCGGGTCTTGGATTCGCCATTTACCCGATGTTTGATTGATAAGGAGCAGGGAGTCACCGAATACTTCTAGCTCTGTGACATTTCTTTCTAGGGCCGCTTATAGCCCCGCTATGCATACCTCATACTCGGCAATGTTGTTGGTAGCTTCGAATTCAAGGCGGATGGAAATTGGAGTGTAGATGTCCTTTGGATCGACAAGTAACATCCCTATTCGAAAACCATGTTTATTGGCGGCGCCATCGAAAAAAAGTTGCCACTTATTTTCCTCGGTTGTAGTGCAAACCAAGTGCTCGTCGGGAAACTGTAAGTCATCCCCCTTCACTTCGTCACACAGAAATTCAGCAAGCTGATCACTGAACCCTTTCCCCCTGATGGATTTGAGTGTGACATAAGTGATGTCATAGCCGGAGAGCATGAAGTACCATTTGGCTATCCTTGTCGACATGAAAGGCTTCTCGAAGATTTAGCGGAGAGGGTCCACTTTTGCTACTAGCTTGATCGGAAAGGCTTCCATGTAATGTTTGAGCTTTTGAGTAACCCAAACCAGTGCTGCACATGACTTCTCTAAGACAGAGTAGTTCTTTTCGCCTACTTGAAATCGGCGACTAACAAAGTAAATGGCATTCTATTTTGTGGAGTCTCGTTGCTCTTGTGCTAGCATAGCCCCAAGGGCTTCGTCGTTCACCGTGAGGTAGAGCAAGAGAGGCTTCTCCTTGTGAGGTGGAACCAAGACTGGAGGGCATGTCAAGTAATGCTTCACTTGGTCGAGAGCTTCTTGGCAAGCGTCGGTCCATTCCAGGGCCACATTCTTCTTGAGTAGCTTGAAGATTGGCTCACACATGGAAGTAAGCTGGTGCACAAACCGACTGATGTACTGAAGTCTGCCCATGAAACCTTTGATTTCTTTTTGTGTCTTGGGAGGAGGCATATCGATAATCGCCTTGATTTTTGAGGGATCTGCTTCAATTCCCCTCTCGGTAACCATGTATCCAACGACTTTGCCTCGGATAACCCCGAAAGTGCACTTTGCGGGATTGAGCCTCATCTTGTGTTGACGAAGCCTTTCAAAGAACTTGCGGAGATCGATCAGATGTTGACCGTCGGTCCCTTTTGAGTGGATGATCATGTCGTCCACATAAACCTCAATCTCTTTATGGATCATGTCATGAAACAAGTCTGTCACGGCGCTTTGATAAGTAGCCCCATCGTTCCTTAATCCAAACGGAATGACTGTGTAGCAAAAGGTACCCCATGGTGTGGTGAAAGCAGTTTTGTGTTGATCCTCCTCGGCCATAAGAATCTGATTGTACCCAGCAAAACTGTCCACGAATGAACGGACCTCATAGGTAGCAGTGGAGTCGACTAGCATGTCGATGTTTGGTAGTGGGAAGTCATCCTTTGGAGAAGCTTTGTTCAGATCCCGGAAGTCCACACAAACACGAACTTTGCCATTAGCCTTTCAGAATGTGACCACATTAGCTAGCCATGTCGGATATTCAATAACCTTGATGAAGCCTACATTGAGAAGCTTTTCTATCTCTTCTTTGACTTGTAGAGACCATTCTGGCTTGATCTTTCTGAGCTTCTGTTTGACTGGCTTGGCGTCGTCTTTGATCGGAATTCTGTGTTCAGCGACCTTTCTGTCCAAACCCGGCATGTCTTTGTATGACCATGTAAATACATCCACGAACTCTCTGAGCAGTGCAGTCAATCTGTCTTTCTCATCCCCTTGAAGAAGCTTCTGATCTTGGTTTCTTTCGGCTCTTTGTCGGTACCCAGATTAACAACATGCAATTCTTCGTCAGCCCCTGGATCATTTTCACCACAACTACGGACCTGTTGAGCAAGTTCATTTAAGTATGTTGTGTATTCGTGGTCTATTTCATCATTATTTGAATCGTTATTAACTAGTTCATTAGATTCATTATTAGTTAATTCATCATTCATGATGTTTGCAATCTCGGGGTACTCAGAAAGATCAAATTTTTCATTAACAAAGAAAAGGAACACACGCTCGGCTATGGCCTCTATATCTTCTTGGGTGAGGGTGTCGGAAACACTCTCGTACTCGAAAGTGAAAGTGAACAAGTCCTCCTTTGTAACCTTGCGCGGAATGCAACCCATCTTCTTGACCAAGAATTCCTCGGATACCACGGGTCCCTTCGTAGAATACCAGTTGTTGATCGGCTTGGAGCTTGGCTGGATCTCGCTGATAGTCTCCCTTCTCGTATCGGTGTCGTAGATGGCATTAACTTAGCACTCATCCATGATGGCAAGTTCTTCGAACATAGAGGCTAAATCTGTCAATTCTTCCCCACGGTGATCTCTGTCTCGGACTCTATGGTCACTTTCTTCCCCCACCATTCACGGGGTGACATGGGAGTTGGTTCCCTTTCGGACTTCTGAATCTCGCAGTCGGCAAAGATCTCAAGGCCGGGCTTTCTGATGCCCTTGCTGTTAACCCATGACTCGGGAAAGATCATGTACGGAACAGCTTCCCTTTGGCGAACAAAATACCCATTCAACGTCTTGCGGTAAGGCCTTAGATTGGGAATCTCATTATGACGGCCTTCCCTACGAGCTCGGGCCTTTTAATTATTGACGGCTTGCTCGTGTTTTAAGTCATCTTTTGAAGGCTCATATCCCAAACCGAACTTGTTCTTAACAAAAGGAACCTCAATTGGTTGCATTCTCCCTTGTTGATATTTCCCTAGGCCTAAACCAGGGAAGTAGTTCATGTTCCTCATCATGCGGAGGACTTTGCGATTGCCGAGGGTCCATGATCCGTTTCCCTTATCTTTGTCAATGGCGTTGATTGAGACGCCAGAGAGGGTAGAGTCTGCTAAACCATGCTGAATTTGGTGGATGGGTTCCCCCTTTCTGTGGATAGTGATGTTTTCTGCCATAACGGTCACTATTTCATCCCCATTTCTGAACTTTACACACTGATAGAGAGTTGAAGGGACGGCATTAGAACTGTGTATCCACGGTCGGCCCAAAAGCAAGTTGAATGAGGAAGTCACATCGAGCACTTGAAACGGGACGGACATGACCATGCTCCCAAACTCAATGTCTATTTCCACCATACCCATGACTGTACGGGCAGTGCTGTCGTAACCTCGGATTACTTGAGTAGAAGGCTTCAAATATGAATTCTTAAGCCCAGAAAAGATAAATAAAGATAAATGAAAGAAAGACTTCCCGTGTATCGACCGCATCATCGGAAAGGGGTATTCACAGACCTTGTGAGCGATCACGATGTATTTGGATTCCTAATACAAAAGATGCCTACCAAGATCTTTCATTTCAAATTTGTTTGAAAGAAATTTCTTAGTTTCTTTAAGAAGGTTCATGTCATTACTAGCAAGCAAAATATCATCCACATATAAACTAAGAATATAAATTTACTCCCAATGAACTTATGGTATATACAATCTTCACCAAGATTCGTTTCAAAACCAAATGAAAGAATAACTTGGTTAAATTTGAGATACCATTGACGAGAAGCTTGCTTGAGCCTATAAATGGATTTCTTAAGTTTACAAACTAAATGATTAGTTTGTTCTGAATCAGTCACCATTTTTGGTTTCTTCGTATAGATAGTTTCCCCAATGTCTCCATTGAGAAAAGCTGTCTTTACATCCATTTGATGAAGCTCAAGATCAAAATGTGCCACTAATGCCATAATGATCCTAAAAGAGTTTTTAGAAGATACCGGAGAGAATGTTTCTTTGTAATCAATACATTCTTTTTGAGTAAAACCTTTTGCAACAAGACGAGCCTTATGTCTTTCCACATTACCTTGTGAATCCCTTTTGGTTTTAAATATCCATTTACAACCAATAGGTTTCACATCCTTAGGTAATGGAACAAGATCCCAAACGTCGTTGTCTTTCATAGATTTTAACTCTTCATTAATGGCATTGATCCACTTATGAGAATTAGGACTATTAATGGGTTGATGGAAGGTGAGAGGCTCATCTCCCACTAAGCCTAAGTGTCCTTCATTCTCGGCTAGATACACCTCATAATCATCTGAAATGGCACTTCTTCTTACTCTATTGGATCTCCTTAAGGGCACCAGTTCTTCCTCATTTTAAGGTTGTTGAATTTCCTCATTATGTTCAACATTTTCATGTTGTTCATTATTTATAGGGGAGTCAATATTTTGAATTATATGTTCCTCTTGAATTTCAGGTACAAGTACTTGATTTCCAATTGGAACTACTAAGGGAAGAGGTATAGAAATGGATTCCTCTTCCTCAAATTCAAAATTATTATTCCTAATTTCCCCTCTAAATTCAACATCCTCAAAGAACCTAGCATTTCCCGTTTCAAAAAAGGTTCTAGTTTTCGGGTTGTAAAATTTATAGCCCCTAGATCTCTCGGCATACCCTACAAAATAGGTACTAACTGTCTTAGCGTCCAGTTTTCCCTTATTAGGCCTATAAGGCCTAGCTTCTGCTGGACAACCCCATACATGAATATGATTTAGGGACGGTTTCTTATTCGTCCATAATTCATAAGGGATTTTATTATTAGTAGCCTTAGAGGGAGCCCTATTGAGAAGATACGTTGCGGTTTTTAAAGCATCGCCCTATAATGAGTGAGGTAAATAGGTACAAGAAACCATACTACTTACCATATCCTTAAGGGTTCTATTACGTCTCTCAGCTACACCATTCATGCTAGGCGTACCTGGCATAGTGTAGTGAGGGACAATCCCACACTCTTCAAGAGAGCGAGCAAAAGGACCCAAACATTGTTCCCCCGAACCGTCATTCTGACCGTAGTATTCACCACCACGATCGGATCTAACGTTCTTAATAGTCTTCCCAAGTTTATATCAACTTCGGCCTTAAAATACTTGAAAACGTCCAAAGATTGAGACTTTTCATGAAGTAAATAAATGTATCCATATCGAGAGTAGTCGTCTATGAACGTAATAAAGTATTGTTGACCATTCCAAGAAGGAGTAGGGAATGGCCCACAAATATCCGTATGTATTAGTTCTAAGACGCTTGATGCTCTCGAGGATACCTTTCTCTTTTTGTTTGTAAACTTTCCTTTTAGTCAAATGAAATCCATCAATAAGTCAATTAACATGACATCCATCAATAAGTCAATTAAGTCAATTAACATGACATCAAAACTAATCTTTGGATTGCGAGTTGATTCATAAATAATTGACTTTGATAACAAGTAATTTGAACAATGTTTAATTAAATGTTTAATCTTCCTTTGGGTAGTCTTAAGCATTTAACAAAACAACTTAATGTTCATTTTATTTGTCATCACATGAATGCTCAAGTTTAGTCAAATGTCAAGATTTTCTTTGGAAAATTCAAGTCATTCACATATTAACTTAAACATTCAACACTTTAACAATTTTTGGTTTAACTAACGTTAATCACTTAGGTGATAATATTATTTAAACAATGAACAAAATTGTTTAAGCATATAATTAATCAAGGCTTTAAGGTTTGAAAAATGAATGTTTTGTCAAAAGGAAAACAAAATTGTGCAGAAAATTAAAAATCCAAAGTCTGTAAACAGTGTGTTCACGGTTGAGCATAGAAAGGTGCACGGCCGTGCAACAATTTACAGAAACTTGTGTTTTCTCGACATACTTAGCACGACCGTGCTAAACAAAAGGCACGACGGTGCCAAATTTAGCGGAAAAACATGTTCTCTCGGTACAGTGAGCACGACCGTGCTAAACCATAGACACGACCGTGCCAGTCGAAACGGTCCGACCGGATTAAACAAGACACCCGTACAGACCAGCACTATTCAGATGCACCGGTTCAAGGAAATGAAGGCGCACGGCCATGCTAAACAATGGGCACGGGCACGACCGTGCCAGTTTTCTGCACTTCTGAATTTTTGTCCAAATTTTTTCCAAAATCAACAAGTAGATCCACATGGTATGTACTTAAAACATAAAACCATGCTATTTAGGATAATCTTGCTTTTAAAAAATAATGGAATCAAGTAAGTAGATCCACATGGTATGCACTAAAACATAAAACCATGTTATGAAGGGATTGTCAAACTTGAACCATTGTGTTTAATGAAACAAAACTTTTCAAACCATTTCTTTAAAACTTATATGATGAATATCAGCACTATATGAATGAATTAGTGCTTCTAAACAACATCAAAACATGATGATTCAACAGGAAAATGAACCAAAAGCGTTTTAAGGCTTTCCAAAAGAACTCAAACTCAAACCCAAACCAAAATAAGAGCGGGCTCTGATACCAATTGTTGGAACAAATTGTGATCCCCGAATAAGATTGAGGAAAGAGATGAAGGCAGAAGCGAGAATACCTGTTGAATCCATTTTGATATCTTTCGGGAGGATTTTGATGAAGAAGAAGATATAGGAAGATGATCTTCTAAATGATAATGTCTCTTAATCTCTCAATGTCTTCTTAGCAGAATGAAGATTATTTAGTATGAGGAAGTAAGAAATCTAGTAGTATCTAGGGTTGATGGAAGACCCTTTATATAGGAGACAAGGTGACATTTCATTTAGGGACCACACCTATTCAATCCTAAGCAATGTTGATTTACCATTTTGCCCATCATAAATAGATAAATCACATTTTAGGGATTTTAAACATTGACTATTGTTGACAATACTTTATATTAATATCATAGACATGATTTTATTTATGGAAGCGCTAAATAACTTGTGTTGCAAGCCATAATGTTCTAACATATGGATGTCTAATTAATTTTAGTTATTTTTAGAGTTGCCACCCATGTTTATGAAGGAACGCAGAGAAAACCTAGTTGTTGATTAGAAATCAGAGATTCGAGAGGAGGTTTGGGGGTTATATTATGGAACAAAGGTGTTAGGCGTCGCCCCGCTCAGCCTTAGGGTCGGTCTTGCTATTAATGTGTTCTAATCCAATTTTATGTCTTTCCTACGCTGGCAATATTAAAGCAACGGGATTTAACAGAGATTGGAATGTAGGGAGATAACCCTTAGCCGACTTAAATACGTGAAGTGATCTTTTAAGTCATGTCTCATGTTTATGGGGATAGCATACTATAGAACTTAAAATAAAATAATAATAAAGAAGAAAGGGATGAAGATAGAAATAGAGATGGATGATGAGATACCTAGACTTCCAGAAGAACCAAAATGCCTTGTTTGAGAGAAAGTGTTTACAGTTTATAGAATTTTCATAGAGTTTTGATGTCCAAAAGTGGTCCTTTGAATTGGAGAGAAGGGGCCGTATTATAGGTGAAGAAGGGGTGCCTTTGGTGCCAAAATAGTGTCAATAATTAATTTTCCTCGGGTGGTATTGATGGTGATAAAGATACAAATCAGAAATGGACCGGAATTTGGGAGAAAATCTGTAAGTGACACTCAAAGGCGCACGCCTCCCGCCATGGGGTTAAGGGCGCGCGCTTGTGGAAATAAAAGGCAAAGTTGCTTAGATTCAAAATGATAGAAAAGACCAGAAAGTTAGAACAGTTATTCACTTTAGCCCACAGAACTAACAAAGTAAGTCAAGAACTTAACGGAAGTAACATAAACTAACAGAAAACAACAAAAACAAAATACTAAGTATGTAATCGGGATAAGCGGTCCAAGGTGGGGTGTCTACAACATGAAACGATATAACCATCTTTAATATCTTGCATTCGAGCTATGTGTGACTGTAAGTACCCCAATCTGAAATCTGACCAACTTAGAGGAACTCTTAGCACCATTCAGGGATAAACTGATAGACTGGGACCTGACTAGGATAAACTGAAAATTCCAGGACTACTATGAATTAAAATTGGAAAAATCCAGAAGCTCCTCAAGCTGAGCCGTACGGATGGTTTGGATGCGGGAGGGGCCTAGCCGTACGGCTAGTTTAGGCACCCTCAGTCCCTATAAATTTAGACCCTTGCTGATCATTTCAGGGGGGGGGAGAAACATAGTTTAATAGGTGAAACTCTGCAGAAATACAATCTGAGTGAAACACCACCAAATACTTGATTGAAAAGAGAGGAAGATCGGCCATAACCACCATAGGTGAAGCCTCCTTCTCCCCATCTTCTCTCCATCTCAAACTCTTTTGTTCTTGTTCATGTTATTTATTTACTTGTATTTCAAGCCTTGTCCTTGTCAAGCACCTTTATATTGTAAGTCTTGTCCTTTCAAGCACCTTATATTCTTGTTATATGTATCTTGGAACCAAATCATGAGATGATTCAAGGTGCCTTCACATCCATGTATGTGATAAAGGGTTAAAACCTAAAGAATATTATGACTTGTTAATTTCTTGTCTTTAAAGAGCTTGATGATCCATTTTTATGGTGAAAGCATGCATCTTTATGTCAATATTGTTCATATTTGGCCATGATGATCATGTTGGGTGATAAAGTTCCAATCTTTATCATCCCAACCTTGATTTAGCCCAAAATCCCACATTTGGGTCATAAAGATTCAATATTTATATCATTTTGTTGTCCCTAAAGGTTTAATCTTGATGAAGATCCCATTTTTATGGTAAAGTTTGCATCTTTACTCATCAAAATGGCCATCTTACCTCAAAGGCCACTTTCATCACCTTTTCTATTTTTTCTCCAATGATTGCCTCAATCACACCCAACTCCATGTATTTGGGGTTAATTTAGTGATTAATGAGCATATGAATGATGTCAATCAAAGCTTGTTTGTTAAAAAGCAAACTGAAAATAAACAGTTCAGTCCAGTTTCAGCAGAATGCTTTGTTTCTGCCTGAAACCGGACATTTTCTGGACAAACTGTAAAATCCCCGGGAAGACCTTGCATAGCCGTACGGCTGGGTTGGGTCAGAGGGATGATTTTTCTTTTCTGCCTTGTTTTGTCAAGATCTGTACAAATGAACCCCTTTTGTTCTGTTAAAACCGATAACCAGTTAAGCAGTTTTTTCGTTAAACACACACACACACACACATGTACTTTTCGTTAACAAACACAAGGGAAACTCGGCTTTGTCCGAGGTGGCTTGGGTGACGTAAAACTCTTCCCAAGCCGTAACCTGACCTCCGAACTCATAAATCTCTAACCATGTTCATTTGTTGGGTTAAAAGTTAACAAATGTGGCGACTCCGTTAAATTTGTGAAGTTACGGCTTTTCTTCCTCGAACGAACCCGTTTCGCCTCGAGGGGGGGGGGTCCTCACAGTGGCGACTCCGCTGGGGAATAAAGTGCTTGCAAACTTCTTTTTAGAATCTTTGAAGGCACTTTTGTGTGGGTCAAACTCCCGTCCCCGTTTTTTGACTTTGTGCATTTTTGTGTGTATTTTATGTTTCTGTTTTGATTTCTGGGACTAAAACTGTTCTTGAAAAACAAGGAACTGGGGCTTGATGATCAAAAGCTGAAAATTTACAAAAAATAATGGAACTCTAGCACTAGCCATACGGTTGGTTTTGCCGGGCCCACAGAATGCTTCATGTTAACAATTTTGTGCAGGGCAGAAGCATTCTGATGGTCCCTCTTGCGCTTCTTCTTGTCCAGGTTCCATTTACAGCCTCTACTTGTGCACATTTACCTCCCTTTTCTTAGCCAAAAATGGATTTTTAAAGCTTGGTAATGCACAAATCTTTTAGACATAAAATTGGGTTTTCAAAGCCTCATTGAGCATTACCCCTTTTTATAAAAGTTTTGGTTTCTCAAATTATTTTGTTGTGAACAACCTTTTTGTACAAATGATTTTCAAAAGGTTGTTGTTCTTGTTGTAAAATTTTGGTTTCAAAAACCTTGGGTTGTGCACAACCTTTCCATGTATAAAATTTTGACTCTCGCTTGTTCATATCTTTGCTTGATTACTTGTGCAAATTACTTGTTTAAATTGTTTGTCCATGTCTTGTATATACTCTTGTTCATGCTCATGATATTAAAACGCATTGAAAATTTCTATTTTGACTCAAAAGGGAACATAGAAGGCTTCACACAACGCGCACTCAACCTTGTGCACGTTCCAAAAACCCTTTAAACCCGGGATGGATTCCACGATGCAGCTTGATTGGTGCTCTTGTGCCCTTCTCGCGCGCACGAGCCCATTCCACCTCCCCTTCCGAGCTGAGTCAACCACACTTGTCCGTGACACACAAATACCATGACCATGGTTGGTTTTTGGTCTAGCTCACATCATCACGTCCCTAATACATGTCCAAACGCTAATTATGGCCAAGTTAACGCCCGAGTCACGACTCCTTGTGAATTCAAGTGTGACCAAGGTCATCTTTGACCCGGTCCTTGACTTATGCGTTAATTCCAACCATAATTAACCGAAGTCATGTATTAAGGATAGGTTGACACCGCGTCATTAAGCTCTAATGCTTGACCCATCCTAATCATTTGTAAGCCCAAGGCTAAGGTCCGAGATCCCTCATTAAAATGAGGTCATGCCGGAATTATTTTAAGGCGTTAAGTCAATCTTAACCTTAACTAGGGCTTAGCTATGATAAGAATGGCCCGCGCATTGGAGCTTTGTGATGCACTAGACCCTAAGTTTGGTTCTTTTGGTCGGTGGAAGCTGCGTGCCCTATAGAACCCTCGCCCGGGATAGTCCGTCCTTGGGAGTGTGCAATACAGGTGAAAAACGAGGGGTTTATAGGCGTAGTGATGGCCTCCACTGATCCATGAATTTGAGTAGTTGCGAAAAAGAAGAGAAATCTTTTCCAATCATTTAGGAATAAAAATGTGCTTTAAGTAAACTTGAATGGATAACTAACTGCGCCTTGCATGAATTTGCTCCGTTTTGCTTCTTGTCTTTGACACATTGCTTTCTTGCGTTAACAAGCGTCGTCCCATCAATCTTTGGATGGATCCCCGTTATCCTCCAAAATTCCCGTTAAATCCCTAGGCGTTGCCACCTAGGAACCCGTTAAGTCCTTGGAAGATCTCCGAGGCACCCGTTAATCTTCGGATGGATCCCCGTTATCCTCCAAAATTCCTGTTAAATCCCTAGGCGTTGCCCCGTAGGAACCCGTTAAGTCCTTGGAAGATCTCCGAGGCACCCGTTAATCTTTGGATGGATCCCCGTTATCCTCCAAGACTCCCGTTAAATCCCTAGGCGTTGTCCCCTAGGAACCCGTTAAGTCCTTGGAAGATCTCCGAGACACCCGTTAATCTTCGGATGGATCCCCGTTATCCTCCAAAATTCTCGTTAAATCCCTAGGCGTTGTCCCCTAGGTCCCCGTTATGATTCCCGTTGAAACCCTAGGCATCGTCCCCTAGGTCCCCGTTATGACTCCCATTGAAACCCTAGGCGTTGTCCGCTAGGTCCCCGTTATGATTCCCATTGAAACCCTAGGCGTTGTCCCCTAGGTCCCCGTTATGATTCCCATTGAAACCCTAGGCGTCGTCCCCTAGGTCCCCGTTATGACTCCCGTTGAATCCCTAGGCGTCATCCCCTAGGTCCCCGTTATGACTCCTATTGAAACCCTAGGTGTTGTCCCATAGGTCCCCGTTATGATTCCTGTTGAAACCCTAGGCGTCGTCCCCTAGGTCCCCGTTATGATTCCCATTTGAAACCCTAGGCGTTGTCCCCTAGGTCCCCGTTATGACTCCCGTTGAAACCCTAGGCATTGTCCCCTAGGTCCCCGTTATGACTCCCGTTGAAACCCTAGGCGTTGTCCCCTAGGTCCCCGTTATGATTCCCGTTGAAAGCCTAGGCGTCGTCCCGTAGGTCCCCGTTATGATTCCCGTTTGAAACCCTAGGCGTCGTCCCCTAGGTCCCCGTTATGACTCCTGTTGAAATAGGCATTGTCCCTTAGGTCCCCGTTATGATTCCCATTGAAACCCTAGGCGTTGTCCCCTAGGTCCCCGTGGAGATTCCCGTTAAATCCCTAGGTCCCCGTGGAGATTCCCGTTAAATCCCTAGGCGTAGTCCCCTAGGTCTCTAATAAGATTCCAGTCGAGTCCTTGGATGGATCCCCATTATCTTCCAAAAAGTCAGTCAAGTCCTTGGATGGATCCCCGTTATCTTCCAAGAAGTCAGTCAAGTCCTTGGATGGATCCCCGTTACCCTCCAAGAAGTCGGTCAAGTCATTGGATGGGCCCCCGTTATCCTCCAAAGTGTCCGTTAAAATTAAGTTCAATATATATAAATATATATATATATATATATATATAAGAAAGAAAATAAAAGTGCTTAGGATGACCATTTTCCCCTTCCTGGAGCCGTCATGTGATGACCAATTTTGCGCCCCTCGAGGCATCTTGTTCCCGTTAGTGTCGTCACGTGACCATTCCCCCTTCGGGTCTAAGCGTCATGGCGCCACATGGTAATATACCTTGGTCAAGCATTGACCTCCTCGATTTGCACCGCCATGTGGTGACTAATTCAATTGACCTGATCGCCCTTGTGACTCGGACTAGTGTGAGTACCATTTAGTCTCAAACCAGTAATGTCTTGTCCTGTGTCATCCCGACTAAAAGGTCCGTTTGAAGTGAGTCGACTGAGGTCATGTTTGTCTCAGAATTCTAAACCCATTCGAACTACGGTGACCTGAACCTCTCATCGCATGGGACCCCTCCCTCGTAGTGAGGGGAACGTAGGCAACTTCGGCCCGGTCAATCCTTATTTAAAAAAAAAAAAAAAAAAGAGAAAACAAAAAATGTGTGAGTCTTTTACTCAAATAAAAAAATAATGGAGATCAAGTTTTCTTAAAATAAAAGGTCAAGTTTTTCCTAAAAAGTCTAATCCGCTAATGAAGCGTTCTTCTCAAATCATGGTTATAATTTCACCTTGATGTTTAATATGCTAAAGTCCTTCGCGGTTCTGTCCATTGGGGACATCGACCAAGGAGCCCACATCTAAATTGGCCTCCGAGACAACCATCCACATGAGTGAGGAGATCAAAAGGAGAGGCCTGTGCTTTGGAAGCCCAAAAGCGGCTACATCAAATGGAGATCCGTACCTTCATCGAGTGCCACGCGCGAAGGCTACGCACCTTGAAAGGAAATCACCTAACGGAGATGGCCAATGCAAACTCCCAACTCGTGAGTAGGAGAATCCGGCAATTACAACGCCAAGCCAAATGGAGACCTCGCGACATCTTTCCCGACGACATGGAACCCGAGTTCCCCGTGGAAGACATGGAATATGTCGCCGACAACCCCTCCAACAATTGAGGAAGAAAATGGATCATCGTGCTTCATGGGAACCCATCCCTCAACAAAAAAAATGATGAGTCTTCTAGCCTCGTCGGATCTAGATTTTCATCAAAGTCCGTCTTGGACTGTGTCTTTTTACTTTTACAAAGGTCCACACTTGGGACATGTATGTATAAACTTATCTAAATAAAAGAGTCATTTTCCTTCTCTTCTCTCTAGACTTGAGAAATTATTTGCAATATATATTTACTCTTGAAATTTCCTTGCTTGTTATCATCAATTGATTGCTACGTCCCTAAAATGATGAATTGACTTCTAAGCATACTAGTCAATGACGACTCATTAAGGACGAATGGACCTAACACAAATGAAAAATGCTAAATGAAAAAAAATTAATAAAAAATAATAATCTTGATGTGAAAAAATGTTGTGATCAATTGGCATAAAGAAACCGTTAATGGCAAGCCTTCCCCGATACACATTCCCGATACACATTTCCCGATACACAACCCGATACACCTTTCCGATACAAATTCTTGATGCACATCAAAGGCATCCCGAGACAATGAAAAGGCAAGGATGTTGTTGCTCAACCACCAAGATTCAACCGTGATCGCGCGTGAGGAACCAAGCAAAGGACTTCCCGGATCTCAAAAAGTCAAAGTGAGAAGACACGGACATTCTACCAAGGGGCTACAGATGAGCCAATGTCCAAGATAGTAAGTTGGGGCTAATGTTTCCCCCCTCTCTCTAAAAAAACAAAAAAAAAAAGAAGAGAAAAGAAATGAATAATGGAAAGAAGGAAAGGAAATGAATATATGCGAAGAGGAAGTATGCCTCAAAAGCTCACTGCAAAAGTCTACCTCAAAGAACAAGGAAGCAAAGCGATTTACATCAGCAAAGCAACAACATCCTTCAAAAGGATACCGACTTCGACAAAAGACGATCCAAGGCCGAACTACGGCGACCTGAGCTCCTCAAACTGAGGGGAACGTAGGCAACCTTCGGGTCCGGTCACAACATGAAACAAACCATCAAACCGTGGTCCTCTCAAAATGACCAAGTTCTCGTCCCTTGGTCCCTTCAATGACCAATTTCCTAGACAATGACCAATTCCACCTTCTAAACACATTCTCCTCCCGATCTTGCCATTGATCGAATCTTAATCTTAATTGATCACAACATTTATACATGTTAAGGCTAATTGCTTTCCATAATCCTGACTTAATGACAAACATGGTCCATTCAAGCAGTCATTTAATGATATTAACTAAGGCAAAATTTCAAATGTCTCAACAAGTTTTCTTTTCTCCATCTTAGGAAAGAGATAAACACTTGTATTCTATCAAGCAAGGGCTTCCTCCCATTTCATGATATATTGCTCAAAGAGCTCACCAGCATAAAAGGACTCTCTCCCAAATAAAAGGCCCTTGCATGTTTCCTCCAAGAAAAATACTTTAAAGTCCCCGTTCTATCGAGTCGGCTGGATCACTTGTAAAAAAAAGAGAAAAAGGCACCAAAAAAGTAACCCGCTAGGTTGAATACCCGTAAGGGCGGCCTAGGCAAAAAACAGGGTGTGCCATAAAAAATGCAAAAGAGATGCCCGCTAGGTTGAAAACCCGAAAGGGCGGCCTAGGCAAAAGAAAGGGTGCGTCATAAAAAATGGATGGGTTCCTAACCTCACCTCAAAGTCCGAAAGATGACAACGGGTCCATGTGAAAAGTTGAAGGACGACATTAGGGCTACCTCCACACCGACGACAACAAGGACATTGGGGATACCTCCACATCAACGACAACAAGGACATGGGGGTACCCCGACATCAACGACAAAGATGACATTGGGGCTGCCCCACAACAGTGACGAGCATATTTCCTACCATCAGTTACTTCTCAACGAATGGAAAAAATCCAAAGGACTTTATGCATGACAAACCTCACGGTTAAGTTAAACTAAAAAATTTGACTAAAATGCTTTGTTAATAGACTTGCCTTTAGGAATAACCATTTCCAAAAATTGCCCTTTTGGTATCATTTATCAAAGACCATGTTTCAATCAAAATGCTTTTGATCTCCTCTCAAAATGATTTTCCCAAAGTTTTGGGCTTTTTCGTCCACAATGTGTCTTAACGGTTGGCCCTAGGCTCTTCCCCGGTGTCAAGAAAATGTGTCAACCGTCCCGTAGAGTAGTGTTGACCCAACCCAAGCTTTGACCCATAGTGGTCATTTCAGGTCAAGCCTTTGTCCCGGCAGTCCTTAGTCGGACGTAAGACTAGTTTTCCCGTCAAACTCCCCAAAGATGGAGTTGACCAAGCCTTGACCCATAATGGTCTCTTTAGGTTCAAGCCTTTGTCCCGGCAGTCCTTAGTCAGACGTAAGACCAGTTTTCCCGTCAAACTCCCCAAAAATGGAGTTGACCAAGACTTGACCCAAAATGGTTTCTTTAGGTTCAAGACTTTGTCCCGGCAGTCCTTAGTCGGACGTAAGACCAGTTTTCCCATCAAACTTCCCAAAGATAGAGTTGACCAAGCCTTGACCCAGAATGGTCTCTTTAGGTTCAAACCTCTGTCCCGCCAGTCCTTAGTCGGACGTAAGACCAGTTTTCCCGTCAAACTCCCCAAATATGGAGTTGACCAAGCCTTGACCCAGAATGGTCTCTTTAGGTTCAAGCCTTTGTCCCGGCAGTCCTTAGTCGAATATAAGACCAGTTTTCCCGTCGAGCTCCCCAAAAGTGGAGTTGACCCAAGTCAAACCTTGACTCAGAATAGTCATTATAGGTTGAGACCCTTGTCCCCGGCAGTTCTTAGTCGGACATAAGACCAATTTTCCTATCGAGCCCCCCAAAAGTGGAGTTGACCCAAGTCAAACCTTGACTCAGAATAGTCATTATAGGTTGAGACCCTTGTCCCCGGCAGTCCTTAGTCAGATATAAGACCAGTTTTCCCGTCGAGCTCCCCAAAAGTGGAGTTGACCTAAGTCAAACCTTGACTCAGAATAGTCATTATAGGTTGAGACCCTTGTTCCCGGCAGTCCTTAGTCGGACATAAGACCAGTTTTCCCGTCGAGCTCCCCAAAAAGTGAAGCTGACCCAAGTCAAACCTTGACTCAGAATAGTCATTATAGCTTGAAACCCTTGTCCCTGGCTGCCCTTAGTGGGACGTAAGACCAGTTGCCTCGTCAAACCTCCCAAAGATGGAGTTAACTCAAGCCAAGGCCCATAATGGTCATTTTAGGTTAAGGAAACATTTGTATCGGCAGTCCAAAATGACGTAAGACCATCCTTGTAAGTCAACCCTCTCCATAGAGCCAAGTTGACCATGTCCTTGTAAGTCAGCCCTATCCATAGAGTAAAGTTGACCCTGTCCCGGTAAGTCAACCCACTCCATAGAGCCAAGTTGACCATGTCCTGCCTCTGCCTCGCCAAGAGTCACGCTTCCTTGTGTAAGTCAACCCTCTCCATAGAGACAAGTTGACCATGTCCCGGTAAGTCAACCCTCTCCATAGAGACAAGTTGACAACGTCCCGCCTCTGAACTCGCCAAGAGTCATGCCCATTCCTTGTAAGTCAACCCTCTCCATAGAGCCAAGTTGACCATGTCCCGCCTCTAACCCCGAGAGTCACGACTTTGACTTGTAAGTCAACCCTCTCTATAGTGCCAAGTTGACCATGTCCTGTCTCTGACCCCGAGAGTCACCCCTTTGTCTTGTAAGTCAACCCTCTCCATAGAGCCAAGTTGACCACGTCCCGCCTCTGAACTCGCCAAGAGTCATGCCCATTCCTTGTAAGTCAACCCTCTCCATAGAGCCAAGTTGACCATGTCCCGCCTCTGATCCCGAGAGTTACGCCTTTGTCTTATAAGTCAACCCACTCCATAGAGCCAAGTTGACCATGTCCCGCCTCTGACCCCGAGAGTCACGCTTTTGCCTTGTAAGTCAACCCTCTCCATAGAGCCAAGTTGACCATGTCCCACCTCTGAACTCGCCAAGAGTCATGCCCGTTCCCCTAGGAGAGGATGACAAATATCCACCTAGCTCTTAGGTTTGAGTATCCTTAAAGTATCTCACCCCTCCCGAACTACGTTAGGCTTGATTCCCCACAAACAGGGATACGTAGGAATCCTATACCTCTAGGTCCAGCCATGAAACCAAATCGGTTAAGCCGTCCTCCCATCAGATTGGGATGCTTATTTTTATCGACAACCCCGCTTTTCTAAAGCGACGTTGCCGAGGGGCTCTTTAAGTACGCCAATCTAAAATCTGACCAACTTAGAGGAACTCTTAGCACCATTCAGGGATAAACTGCTAGGCTGGGACCTCACTAGGATAAACTGAAAATTCCAGGACTACTCTGGAATTAAAATTGGAAAAATCCAGAAGCTCGGCATGCTGAGCCGTACGGATGGTTTGGACACGCGAGGGGCCTAGCCGTACGGCTAGTTTAGGCACCCTCAGTCCCTATAAATTGAGACCCTTGCTGATCATTTCAGGGGGGGGGGAGAAACATAGTTTTATAGGTAAAACTCTACAGAAATACAATCTGAGTGAAACACCACCAAATACTTGAGTGAAAAGAGAAGAAGATAGGCCATAACCACCATAGGTGAAGCCTCCTTCTCCCCATCTTCTCTCCACCTCAAACTCTTTTGTTTTTGTTCATGTTATTTATTTACTTGCATTTTAAGCCTTGCCCTTGTCAAGCACATTTATATTGCAAGTCTTGTCCTTTCAAGCACCTTATATTCTTGTTATATGTATCTTGGAACCAAATCATGAGATGATTCAAGGTGCCTTCACATACAAGGGTTAAAACCTAAAGAAGATCATGATTTGTTAATTTCTTGTCTTTAAATGCTTGATGATCCATTTTTATGGTGAAAGCATGCATCTTTATGTCAATATTGTTCATATTTGGCCATGATGATCATGTTGGGTGATAAAGTTCCAATCTTTATCATCCCAACCTTGATTTAGCCCAAAATCCCACATTTGGGTCATAAATATTCAATCTTTATGTCATTTTGTTGTCCCTAAAGGTTTAATCTTGATGAAGATCCCATTTTGATAGTAAAGTTTGCATCTCTACTCATCAAAATGGCCATCTTGGCTCAAAGATCACTTTCATCACCTTTTCTATTTTTTCTCCAATGATTGCCTCAATCACACCCAAGTCCATGTATTTGGGGTCCATTTAGTGATTAATGAGCATAGGAATGATGTCAATCAAAGCTTGTTTGTTAAAATGCAAACTGAAAATAAACAGTTCAGTCCAGTTTCAGCAGAATGCTCTGTTTCTGCCTGAAACTGGACATTTTCTGGACAAACTGTAAAATTCCCGGGAAGACCTTGCATAGCCGTACAGCTGGGTTGGGTCAGAGGGATGATTTTTCTTTTCTGACTTGTTTTGTCAAGATCTGTACAAATGAACCCCTTTTGTTCTGTTAAAACCGATAACCAGTTAACTTCGCAGTTTTTTCGTTAAATACACACACACACACATGCATTTTTCGTTAACAAACAGAAGGGAGACTCGGCTTTTTCAGAGGCGGCTTGGGTGACGTAAAACTCTTTCCAAGCCGTAACCTGACCTCCGAACTCATAAATCTCTAACCATTTTCATTTGTTGAGTTAAAAGTTAACAAATGTGGCGACTCCGTTAAGTTTGTGAAGTTACACGTGTTTGGCTTTTCTTCCTCGAACGAACCCGTTTTTCCCCGGGGGGGGGGGGATACTCACAGTGACACTCTCTCTTTAAGACTAATTCATCTCTCTTTAAACACTTGAGGTTTCAATGAGCCTTAGTCTCTTATGATAGAATGGATGAAACGAATACAACTTCGTGTTGGGGTGTCAACCCAAGTCCCACATCGGCAATTGAATGAAGAATTGCTTAGTATATAAAGGTGTCTACCCACTGCATTAGTATGAGGCCTTTTGGGAGATGACCCAAAAACAAATCCGTGTGGGCTGGGCCCAAAGCGGACAATATCATACTAATGTGGATTGGTGGGGGTGGTCGCGGTCCCAATATCTGGTATCAGAGCCCAGGTTGATGGATAGGCCCGACGCGCAGTGGACCGCGTGTGTGAGATATGTGGGATTTCCTCTGTTGTGACCTCGCGAATGGAGCATTGTGTGTGCCTTGTGTCGAAAGTCTTCCCCATATTGGTGATCGGGCAGCATATCCCGCATGTGGTGAATAGCAGCGGTGCAAGAAAACTTTGCTAGAGGTGGTCCTTGGTTTGAGGGGAGGGTTTTTCGGGTGTCAACCTAAGTCCCACATTGGTAATTGAATGAAGATTGCCTAGTATATAAAAATGTTCACCCACTCCATTAGTATGAGGCTTTTTGGGAGATGACCCAAAAACAAATCCGTGCGGGCTGGGCCCAAAGCGGACAATATCATACTAATGTGGAGTGGTGGGGGTGGTCGCGGTCCCAACACTTCGCACTTGAGGCTTCCGGTGAATTGAACTTTACTTGGACTAGATCACCGATAGTAATATCTAATGAGACAAAAAAAAAAAAGAAGCAAAAAATCAAGAACGAGAAAGGGGGAATTGCTAGAAAAGTGTTTCTTTATATGTGTTATTTTCTTTTGATTTTCTCTCAAAGACTTGTGGGTGTCTCTTTATAGCTGAAAACTCCCCGAATGATTAATTCTCCAATTAATTCACATATGGATTGATGATTGCGTTAATGCAACAATTATATTTGTCATCAATTTTTTTTGGAGTTTCAATTCTCCAAATTTGGGTATTAATACTTAAAGTACTGTTTTAAACACAAAATAAATATGTTAAACTTCTGGCTCTAAAGCCAAAGGATTTGTGCCCTCAGTCGTAGAGGTCTTGGGTTCGATACCCCCTTGTAGACACCCCATTTTGGACATTCATTTATAATCACACTACTTCTGTGTCTCGCCTTTGATTTGGGTCAAAACTCATTAAGTTAGAAATGTTTCGTTAAGTTTCTGACTGACTCCGTTAGTTAGGGGCCAAACTGAACATTAAAACTATTGCAGAGGGCAAATAAGTGATTCCAGCACTTAGATGCCTCGTACGAGACATTAATGTCCAAAAATACCTCTATGGAGATCAACTCATTGATTCCCACTTCAACTTACCTTCTTGGCCAAAACCCTAGGTCAAAATCTCCTATAAATATAAGGTTCTTGAACCAAAAAAAGGGTAGACTCTATATTCACCAAACAACCACTCAAAATCTCACCAAAGAAGCTCTTCTAATCAGCCCCTCTCTGATACCCACGAAATTTGGAGGATCAAGGCCTTTAGTCAAGGCCATCCATAGGATTCTTGAAGAAAACGCTTAGGTAAATCTTTGATTTTCTATCTTCTCATCTCCTTCTTTGTATTTGAAGTAGTGTGATTCCATTAAAGGATCATCCTAGAGCCTCTCCAACCCATGGAGATGGTCTCGAAGCATATGATCCGAAATCCCAAATAAATAAGTCATTATTTATTTGTTTGTTTTTCTCCTTTGGTACACGAATGCATGATTTTGAAACGATGATGGTGATTTCTTAGCAAGAACAATCCTAGATTGGGTGAATTGGGTACTCCTTGACCTTCCCAATTCATAACTTAACCCCCGAATCCAGACATCTCGGTCCGTGTTCCGACAATAACATGGTGGCGACTCTCAAATAAACAAGAAGGTGAATCGAAGGTCGAAAGCGTACCATCGAAGCAAAAACCCTCGCGTGCAAACAGTGGCGACTCTGCTGGGGAGAGTTCACAGTAAGTGGGTTAGACTTACGTCAAAAAGAAATCATCATTGCTTCAAAATTCTGCATTCTGTACGTCAGTCTATTCCCAGACTGGGATGCCTCGTACGAGGTATCACTTGTCTCGTACGAGACATCTCAGTTCTGCCTGGCGGATCTGACTCTCTGGTTTGAAAAGGGGATTTTATTCGGTTCAAACACGCACACAGAGTTCCAGATCTGCCCTCCCCCTGTTTCTGAGTCTTGGGACCTTCCTAACGACGAAGAAACTCCCCATATATTATAAGACTAACCTTTGTTTTGCAGGAGTACTTGCTAAATGTTTATCCCCTGTTTTACATGCGTTTGCCTTATGTGTAAACTACGACGGCCTGAGCTCCTCTACAAGAGGGAAACGTAGGCAGCCACTTGGCCCGGCCATTGCTTATTTTTGTTTTTTAATTTCAAAAAAAAACTTTCTATTTTAACCTTGACACTTAGATCTTGACTCTCAAACACATGCACACATGTAGATTAATTGCACTACATACCCTATAAACTCGGGGCCCAATCGGAGGACGGATGTCGGTCAGTACCCCCATTCTAACGAATGGCCCTCGCCGGTCTCTCCAAAGATGGTGTACCCACTCCGTGACACGCTCCTAGACTCTGTTCATGGGGAGCCTTAGCCGTAAGCCTTACATCAACCTCATGCATACATACTAGTTAATAAGACACCCTTCGAGACCGGTCGGTTCGATTCTTAGGGTTGTTTTAATCTTTGCCCAAGATAACACGTCTTTACAATCTATAATCCTCCCTTGTGAATATGACGAATGTCCCTTCGGTAAAATGTTGAACAAAGTATTTTGAAAAAATGGAGAACCTCTCTACGGAAATCCGAGTTTGTGTTTTCCTACTTTCACTATTCTGTGCGGGATTGTGGATGCCATTTTGGCTTAGTTTCGACCGCACCGTTCAACATGTCCCTTTTGGTTGTCCCTTAAAATTCACAAGGTTTGATTGCATTAATGCGTTGTTTAACAAAGTGCAAAACAACTACGGGTCACTTAGGTTTGGTTAATTGAATGGTGGATTCCGATGAGAATATGGGACCTTTGCCCAAATTGTCCGTTTGGGAGAGTGCAATACAGGTGAAAAACAATGGGCTCATATTCTAGGGTGACAGAATCCACTGTTCCAGGATGAACTAGAGTAGTAACCTCTTAAAATGGATTGAATTCCATCCGACCAATAGGATTAAAATCTGCAATCTGACTGTTAGGCTGGATGCCTTGTACGAGACATCCATTGTCTCGTACGAGACATCCTCCCTTTTCTGTGAATCTGCCATGTTGGTCAACCCCTGTTTCATAAAAGCCGACTTGTTGGGACCCCAGCCTGGATTTGACACAGTTTCTGCACTCTAGGTCTGTCCGATCAGTAAAGTAGCTCCACGTTCCTAACACAATGTCCGCCCGCAAAGAAATGTCTCTCAGAGAAATCTCACAAAGTCTGCGCTTCAAGATGGAAGCCACCGGAGGTTGGAAGGAAGGCCTACCCAACGGAGAGGCCCCGGAGATCAACATCATGCAAGAATTTTGCTTCAGAGGGCTCGACTATGCCTCCTATCATGCTCATGACCAAGTCAAAGAGCGTAACAAACAAAGCGAAAAGGATTGGGCTGAAATCGAGAGAATGATCGACGGCAGTAAGCTCGAAATGTTACAAACTGAATACAATGAAATGAGTAAGTGGTACAATGCCGCTATCCAAAGAGCCCAAGATTTAGAGGAGAACCAAGAGAAGGTCATCAACGATGAGGTAGGTAACTGCATCAGCCTGCTTTATCAAGACCTAAAGAACCAAATGGAAGAGGAACATAATCATCACCTCAATGTCATGAGGGACCACTATGAGAGCATCATGCAAAGCCTCCAACCCAAGCCACCAAGGGTCTACACCGATTTGAGCCAAATCCGACTTGGTAGGGTGTTCCAAGAACTTGAGAGGGAAGGAAAGTTAGCACCTATGAGGGGGTACAAACCCAAATATGAAGGAGCTGGAAGGGCCTTGCACCTGTATTGCTACTACCATCAGTGCCGCGGTCACCACACCGACAAATATAATAACTTAAGAGATAAGATCCAAGATCTTATCGACCAAGGCACTCTACATATAATAGGCGATGGGATCGGCCTCGTGATCAAGAATGAGGGGTCCAAACCTCAATCTCCTCTTCCACTACATTAGTTAGTAGTTTAGTAGACTAGTTTTTACCTCATTTTCATAGCTTAGACGTTTCTTTCCTTCCTTTTAAACTAGTTGTTTCTTTTTCTATTCCTTAAGGGATCCTACTCACCTAAGAATCATTGTGGGTGAGAGCATGCCCTCCTATCAATTTCAATTTTTAGTAATAGATAGTTTCTTTTAAATTTCTCACCTTTTCCGAAAGAAAGTAGTGTAGAGATGGTAGAGGTGCACAATGAAAATGACTGTTCTAAAGCGATTCCATTCTCCGGAACGCGTCCAGTACTTAACATGATGCTAAAGGAAGG
This sequence comes from Campanula takesimana, assembly GCA_026119855.1. Classification (NCBI taxonomy): domain Eukaryota; kingdom Viridiplantae; phylum Streptophyta; class Magnoliopsida; order Asterales; family Campanulaceae; genus Campanula; species Campanula takesimana. The sequence goes on from JAOWBW010000471.1 coordinate 1,726,366, forward strand.
GTACTTCCCCGGTCTTGGATTTGGCAAGCATTTACAAGGAATAAAAGAACCACCACCTGTCGTTCTATACCCCCCAGAATGTGGTCTAGGGTATGTATCACCACTCAAAGGCATCCCTAAGGAAGAAAGGGATTGGACTTCGTACATTGTACCACTAGAACCGCCTTATCGAAAGGCTCTAAACGGGTACTTTGTACGCGAGGGGGAAAACTTGCCATACTTCATGTTCCCTGAACCATGGATTGACCATAGTGAGAAGCGCCAACCAGGCTTTGAAATATTCAGTGACTGTGATCCGTACTCACTCGAAACAGAACCGATGCAATTCCCGTGGCTACCTCGAGAATTAGGGGGTACCAAGGCCGAGGCATTCAGTGAGTGGGACTTTGTGTTGGGAGAAGACCTACTGCACCAATTTCTCAACCTTTGCAAGCTAGAGGACACTCAAATTAATACAATAGATAAGGGGGACGCTCCGAACGAAGACTACACTAAGCTCACCGAGAAGAGTGATGAGCCTATTCTGAATTGGTACACAACTGGGGACCCATAGCAAGTGAAGACTTCCTGACCAAGGAATTAGGATGTACTCCCCATCCCCATAGGGCAAGAAAATTCGTAACTCTTACCTTAGAGTCAGATACCGCTACCGATGAGCTCACCCAAGAGGACTTGGATGCCATCGTGGAACGTGTATTCCCCTACTTTCTTAATGAAAAAATAGATCTTTCTGAGTATCCCGAGATTGCTAGCATCCTAAATGATGAATTAACTAATAACTATAACGAATTAGATAATAATGAGTCATATAACGAGATAGATCAAGAAAATGAACAAATCTTAAAAGAAATTAATAAGCAAGTAGGTCTTCGTGGCGGAAATGGTCCTATTGATGCCGAAGAAATGCAAACAGTTAATCTGGGGACGGACGATGATACGAAAGAGACCAAGATTGGCAGTTTCTTCAAAGCGACAAGCCCTCATAGTGCTTCTCCGAGAATTTGTGGATGTATTCACTTGGTCCTACAAAGATATGCCGGGGCTAGCCAATTCGATTGTTGAGCACAAGATACCACTGCTTCCTGATTCGAGGCCAGTCAAACAGAAACTCCACAGAATTAAGCCAGAGTGGTCAGTACAAGTCAAACAAGAGATAGAGAAACTCCTGAGTGTTGGGTTCATCAAAGTAATAGAGTATCCAACCTTGTTGGCTAATACTGTACAATTTTCCAAAGCAAATGGAAAAGTCCGAGTCTATGTTGATTTCCGTGATCTCAACAGAGCATCTCCGAAACATGATTTTCCTCTTCCAAACATAGACATGCTCGTCGACAGTACCGCGAAGTACGAAGTTCATTCATTCATAGACGGATTCGCCGGTTACAATCAGATCCTTATGGCCGTGGAGGACCAACACAAAACAGCGTTTACCACACCTTGGGGGACGTTCTGTTATACGGTCATGCCATTCGGACTCAAGAATACCAGAGCCACTTATTAGAGAGCCGTGACTGCATTGTTCCATGACATGATACATAAAGAAATGGAGGTATACGTTGACGATATGATCATACACTCCAAAGTCTCCGATAGGCAACACTTTGTCGACCTCAGAAAGTTCTTTGAGAGGTTGAGACACCACAAGATGAGACTTAATCCGGCCAAGTGCACATTTGGGGTAGTGAAAGGAAAGGTCCCTGGGTACATGATTACTGAGCGTGGTATAGAAGCAGATCCCGCTAAGATAAAAGCCATCATTGACATGCCTCCACCTAATATGCAAAAAGAAGTCAAGGGATTTATGGGTCGCCTTCAGTACATTAGTCGTTTCGTTAATCAACTCACAACGATGTGCGAGCCCATTTTTAAGTTCCTTAAGAAGAATAAATCCCTAGAATGGAGAGAAGAATGCCAAGAAGCTTTTGATAAGGTCAAGGAGTACTTAGTGAATCCGTCCGTATTGGTTCCACCACATAGGGAGAAACCATTGACCTTGTACCTCACAGTCAATGACACTGCATTAGGGGCTATGCTAGCATAAGAGCAACCCGATTCGAAGAAAGAGAATGCCGTGTACTTTGTCAGTCGTCGCTTCCAAGGGGCTGAACTGAATTACTCTGCATTAGAGAAGTCGTGTGCTGCACTAGTATGGGTGGCTGAGAGACTAAAGCCGTACATGGAGGCGTTTCCTGTACAACTAATCGCCAGAATGGACCCAATGAAATATATCTTCGAGAAGTCGCATGTCTCCTTTAGGATAGCCAAATGGTACTTCATGCTCGCGGGGTACGATATCACTTACATCACACAGAAATCCGTGAGAGGGAGAGTCTTCGCGGATCACTTAGCCGAATTTCCATGTGATGAAGCGAAGGGGGAAGACCCGCGATTCCCTGATGAGGACATCATGTCAATAGAAGAAAATAAGTGGCAATTATTTTTCGATGGCGCTGCCAATAAACGGGGATATGGCATTGGCATGTTACTAGTAGATCCCTCATATTTCTACACTCTACTTGCAATCCGCCTTGACTTTAAGGCCACTAACAATATTGCCGAGTACGAAGCTTGCATAGCGGGGCTTGAAGCAGCCTTAGAAAGAAATGTGACCAAACTAGAGGTGTACGGAGATTCACAACTTATAATCTATCAGTTACTCAAGAAGTGGAAGGTACAAGATCCTACACTCCATAAATATAGCGACCATCTCCAAGACTTGGTCAAACAGTTTAGAGAGGTCATTTTATACTATCTTCCTAGAGACAAGAACCACTTAGCAGACTCGCTAGCCATGCTAGCATTGCTTGTTGAAATTCCCGAATGGACTGAGGTTAAAACCTTCAGAGTCGCGAGGCGAACGACTCCTGCTTATTACTCAATCATAGACTGCAAAGAAGAGTGTAACTCTGTGAATACCTTGGACAACAAACCTTGGTATTATGATGTATGGAATTTCCTCCTAGACTGAACATTCCCATCAGACGCGTCACCTAAAGCGAAGATAGCCCTCAAACGGCTTGCCGCCCAATTTGTTATCATAGGTGATCGCCTCTATAAGAAGCACCACGAGCAGTGTCTACTCTGTGCCGATGAGCGCGAAGCCGTAGAAATCATGGACCAAGTCCATCAAGGAGTCTGTGGAACCCACATGAATGGCAATATGATAGCAAATAAAATCATCCGACTAGGATACTACTGGGCTACAATGGAAGCGGACTGCACCAACATGGTTAAGAAATGCCACAAGTGCCAGATACATGCCAACTTACAACACGCACCACCGTCCGTGTTATACCCCATGACATCCCCTTGGCCATTTTCTACATGGGGAATAGACGTCATTGGCAAAGTTTCGCTGACAGGTCATAATGGGCATTCATTCGTATTAGTCGCCGTTGATTACTTCACCAAATGGATCGAGGCTCAATCCTACAAAGTCTTGAATGCCAAAAAGGTGGCTAAGTTCATTAAGACCAACATCATATGCCGATATGGGGTACCTCATGAGATGATATCTGACAACGGCACGCACTTTGAGAAAGAATGTGACCAACTACTTGCAGAGTACAAAATAGAGAGACATCAGTCATCACCGTACCAACCACATACCAATGGAGTAGTCGAAGCTGCTAACAAGACCATTGAGACCATCATTAGGAAAATGGCTAAGACTGGCAGAGATTGGCCCGACAAGCTACCTTTTGCACTCTGGGGCTATCGTACTTTGATCCGTACCACCACCGGTGAAACTCCATACGCCCTAGCCTATGGGATGGAAGCAGTGCTACCAATTGAATTAGAAGTACCATCACTAAGGGTTCTCCTAGAAAACCAAGTGAATGAAGTCGCATGGTTGAACAACCGTTATGAGTAACTAGCCCTACTAGATGAACGACGACTTTGAGCCGCCGAGCGTATCCAAGCGCATCAACGGAGAATGGCCCGAGCATTCAATAAGAAAGTCAAGTCCAGAAACATCAAAGAAGGGGACCTTGTCCTACGTGAACATCGTCCTGGACCGTTCAATCCTATGGGAAAATGGGGACCAAGATGGATAGGCCCCTACATAGTCAACAAGATATTCTCCGGAGGAGCGGTACAACTCGCAGACCTAGATGGAGATCAACTGCCGAAGCTCGTCAACATGGACAAGCTGAAGAAGTACTACTCATAAGTCTGTCCCCTATTCCAAAGAAAAGAGGAAAGCTCGCTAGGTTGAAAACCCGCAAGGGCGGCCTAGGCAAAAATTAGAGCAGAAAGCACTAGAAGAGAAGCCCGCTAGATTAAAAACCTGAAAGGGCGGTCTAGGCAGAAATCAGGGTGTGCATTAAAAAAAATGTATATATAATAATAGGGGACACTCTCGTACAAGACACCTATGTCACATGCGAGACATGTCAGTCAGCAAATATATTTTTCTCTTTCTTAAACAAGAACTACGATGACCTGAGCTCCTTATTTAATCGATGTAAAAGGAGAACGTAGGCAGCCTTTTGGTCCGGTCTATTCAATAAATAAAATCAAAGTCTTGTCTTCTTAATAATTGAATGTATTTCAAGAAAACAATAAGAAAACTTCTAACATGAATACCAACTTGTAAAAGAAAATAAATAAAATACTAAAAGTATAAACATTGGTCTATCTATTGGCAATCTCTCGATACTCCTAAGGATCTATTTCTTCCTTAACTTAGTAGGGGCTTGACCACGATCCTCCTTGTCATCCCTCTTCCTCTTGAACCAAGGTATCTCGAAACCGGGAGGAACATCAAGACGACTAAACACCGAGGGAGTCAGTCTCGCGAACACATGAGGCCTATCTAGAGCTTGGAGTTTACCGGGAAGTCCGTTTGCTCTCTTCTCGTAAAAGTCACTCTCCAAAAAGTCTTGAGTGGCATCTGCTCTGACATTAGAAGGATCCCCCTTAGGTTCCTTCTTCCTCAAATACAAACTAGGCTCAAATTGGTCCCCCAACAAAAAGCAACGGATCTCATCAATACCCTCGACATTGGGACGGAGTTCCGAGAGAAACCAATCTAAGTATTTGTCCGACAAATAGATGCTTCCTCCATCATGAAGAAGATTGGTCCAACGATCCATAGTGGTTCCTTGCCCCCAAGCGCGAGCCAAGCTCGTAGAGAACTCCGAGACCATGAAAGAAACATCTCGAGGCCGTCCCCCTGACAAGAAAGTGTCCTGCCGTCGACCGAATTGCCGCATTACCCTCCGAGCAAAGTAGAAAGAAGAATCCCTCAAGCCCGGAAGAACGACCCTGTCGTACCCGAGGGTATTAGCTACAAACCTCCTCACCCTCCAAAAGGATGGGCACCAAGCGATATCATTGGTCTCCGCTTTAGCAAAAAGATGAGCCCACTCCTCAATGCTAAGACCCTTCACTAACAGTCTCCGCCTATGGAAAGTATAAGGAGAATACTCGACCGAAGAATCCAACAGTTTAAAATGTTCTCTGAGCCAAATATTCAACAACAATGGACTTCCCCGAGTCATAGACGCGGTTCGGTGTAACTCATCAAGACCATGAAGGGTCTCCCCCAAGATAAGAGGGATTATGTTGAAGGCCCATCCTCTACCTTGCAGAACGATGTCCACGAGCTCCGTGTTCGCCATGCCACACTTGCTCATGAAAAACACACTCTGAAATAAGCATAATGCCAAGAGGCAATACTGGGAATCCACACCGTGACCACGAGTCACCCGACCTTTAAATCTCCTAGGCAAAGCGTGGAGATCAATATAGCGGTTATTAACATAACTCTGAGCCTCAGGAAGGCCAATGCTCAATAAGTCCCTAAGAGACTCTGCTGGTACCTTATTGCAATTAGGAACCGCAATCACCCCAGTCAAAGGCATATCCAAGATAGCCGCCATCTCCTCCACAGTAGGGACCATCTCATTAAGTGAAACGTTGAAGAGGTGAGTTGATGGATCCCAGAAGCATGCAACTCCCTTTAAGAGGTCCCATTCCGGCTTTAGGTTCTTCAAGGTGAAAAGAATCTTGAAACCGAACATCTCCACGCATCTCTCTTGGCGAGGTTTATTAAACGAGCGAAAGAACGTTGCTAAATAATTCTTGTAGAGTTCCACTAACTCTAAGTCCAAAGAGAACTCGTCAACGATTATTGATGAAGGGACGGACTTGCTTGGGGCCATTGAGAGCAAAAGGTTGAGAATTCTACTCCAAAAGAAAGGTTCCCAGAACTGATTCGAGGCTGCATGGTATTCTAGGATGGACTAGAGGTGTTTATATACAAGTTTGGACACCAAATCCTCGAGGAAAAAGAAGAAACAACCGCAGATTGAAAGGATGGCTCGTACGAGACATCGATGTCTCATACGAGGCATCTCCCAAGTCAGAACAACAGGGACTTTGCTCAAATTTCAGGTTGGTCGACAAGTCAAAACATGTCTCAATCACCCCTGAAATCCATCCAAAACAGTTCATTCACCACATACAAATGGCCCAACGCGGATCCATCTCATAAAATTACCCCTCGGTTGACCAACCGGATGTGAGTCAATACATTTACAAAGTCAGAAATAGAACTAAAATTAACTAATGTATTGTGTGCTAGAGTTAGGAAATAATTGTTGCATAGGTACAAACCAAAGAAAGGAAAAATTGTCTTCGCCTATGCCGAGGCAATAAACACATCGTCAACAAAAGGGGAGAATGGGGGAATCCTATCTAGGACGTGTCGCCACTGCCACACTATCATCCATCAGTCCGAGGCCTCTTCCCACAAGAAGCTAGCTCCACTGTCTGCTGAGCCAACCGTCTGAGCAGCCCTGCTGTCTCTCTCTTTATCCTCTTGGCATAGGCCATGAACTGGGCAAGCCGTCCCGCGACCTCTCTATACTCAGCAATGGGCACCTGTTGAGAAGAAACAAATGGAGATATCAAAATCCTCAGATAAATGATAAACAGAGATATGAATTGGTAAAATGATGGAAACGACAGAAGAAGGGTCATAAATCATACCATGGTCGCGTCAGCAGGAGGTACAAGTTCCTCAGGCATGTCGTACTGAGCGGGAAGATCCTCGGTACTCTCTACTCCCTCAGCCACGCTGTAGGTAAAAGAAGATGGTCCAAGCTGTGGACGAAAAGGGACGTGCACAACCCCCTGGGCCTGAGCCTGATCACCCTATACAATCAGTCGGGGCATGAGACGAGCGAGGAAATCCTGATAATCAGCCTCTAGATGCATATGCTCAAAAGCGTCCTGACCAATGATGAGGTTATCCCTCTCCTCCTCTGTGATGGCATAAGAATTAAGCATATGGGCCGGCGGGTCTAAAGGGACGATGACGTCGAGTCTACCACCACCCTGCTGGCGAGAGACTCTCTCTCCTAAATAGAAGCATCCCCCACCAAGGCCGATCATCAACAGCCTCATACCGGAAAACCCGTAAACATGATCGATACCCAAACTCCGCCATGGGAAGAAGGCAACAGCGGACTTTGGGATGGCCTCCCACCTGTCAAAATATAGCCTCATACGCTCCACCGTCATATCAGCCCCCTCGGCCTGCTCTTCACGAGTATCCCTGTTATCCCGGCACCTCCTCAGAGTATCGGGGAACATAACAGTATTGTCTCGAAGATTGAAAGTAAAGAGACCAAACATGGCGTATCCCCAGGCCTGCAAAATGGGAGAAACATAACAGAGGTTAATACACAATAGCTCAAATGAGGAATGCTATCAAAATAAACTGGGGCTGAACTAAAGGGGGAATACAGAAGAAGATGAGTATTATACCTCCCAGGCATGACTATAGCCGCCTAAACCAGCGTTCGTCTTGGCCCTTAAAGCTGTGAGAGGGACACCCTTACCTTGGGTACGTACAGAGAAGCCTAGAAGGCGTACCATATCATCCCCGCTAGGACGAATGTCCGCATCTACCTTAATCGAATCGCCAGCAATGGGAAGCCCGGTGATGGCATGAAAATCAGTAGGGGTCATGGTAACCTCCCCCCACCGTATATGCATGGTGTGAGTACTATCCCACCAACGCTCCCGAATGGCCTGGAGCAAGTGCACGTTCCTCCTCTCACCGACGAGGCCGTCAAAGAAGGGTTTCAATCCGAGATTCTCGATCTCTTCCTTCATCTCTCCATTGAGAGTTGCCCACCTCTCAGCGACCGCTCGTACACTGCCTCTACAGTTATTAATCACCCTGAATGACTGCAAACAACAAAGGCAAAAGAGACAGATGTCAGAAAATTGGTAAAATCCTCATTTAAGCATTTTACCTGAAAAGTCGCAGAATCGCCTGAAAAGACAGTCAAAATCATGTACTACCATACTACAATGATTTTCAGCACCAACAAGGGTGAAATTCTATTGAAAGATTAGCCATGCATGATAAACCCTAGCAGCGGTAATTCTAGGCGAAAATTGATAAGAGCCAATTGCTAGAACACTTAATTGAGACATACAACAGCGAAATTGACATGGAAACTCAATCATAGGAAGAGATCCTTACCCGCCTAGTCTGAACGGCGTGAGAAACGTGGTCCTCCGGGAATGGGCATAACTCATCCGTCGCCCACACTTTACCCTCCATATGTCTACCGAAGAGGTGTTCCTTATGTGAACGATGCACACCGTCCATTTGAAAGGGTCGGGAATCGCTAAAACTTGGAGAAATTGGAGATTTTTGAGTGAGAAAATCACCTAGGGTCGAAAGCTCCCGAGAATGGAATAGGAAAAGTGATTTGAAAATCACTTCCAGCGCCTAAAAGGCCTCTGTTCTGCGCAAAAACAGGAATAGCTCGTACGAGGTATCCCTCCCTCATACGAGGTATCTCCAGAAAAATCTCAGAAAACCATGTTTTCTTGAGAAATTCCAGAAAAGCCCTGCTTTTAACAGAAAGGTCAGAAAAATCCCTGCTTTTGATCAAGAGGTCGAATCTGAACCCGGTTCAAGATGGAACATTGAGTCGTCAACAAATGGATATTTTCAGAATTGGAACAAGCAAAGTTGTTTCTCAGTACGAATTTATCCTCACCGCGCATCCAAGATCATGGGTGAGCAACAAGAATCTGCATCAGAAAACTCTGAATCCCACAACTGTCATCAAGGTGTAAGCTAATGGCACAGGATTTGCAATCAGTTATCCCACAACTGTCATCAAGGTGTAAGCTAATGGCACAAGATTTACAACCGGGTATCCCACGACTGTTGTCAAGACGTAAGTTAACAACACAAGATCCCACCATTTGGAGTCCCATAATTGTCATCAAGACGTAAGTTAATGGCATAGGATTCACTTTTCTGGCGGAAAGGCAGTCGCGTCAGAAGGAGAAGCAAGGTCTGAGTAATTGGCGTCTCCACATCCGGGTATCTCACGACTGTTGTCAAGACGTAAGTTAACAACACAGGATCCCACCATTTAGAGTCCCATAATTGTCATCAAGACGTAAGTTAATGGCATAGGATTCACATTTTCAAAGGAAAGGTAGTCGCGTTGAAAGGAGAAGCGAGGTCCGAGTAATTGGCGTCTCCAAACCCAGAATTCGATAATTGTTATCAAGACATACGTTAATAACATAGGATTCACATTTTCCAACGTAAGGGACAAACTCATTGGGAAGGAGAAGCAAGGTCCACGCAACTGGCGTCTCCAAAATCGAAGGCGGTTCGTCATCAATAACAGGGCATGTTCAGAATTGGAGTAAAAGAGATTGATTTCCTCAGTATAGATTGCAACTGGAGATGGTTCGTCATCGGCAAAAAGGAGTATATTCAGAATTGGGTCAAGGTTATTGATTCCTCAGTATGGGTACTCTCTAAACTCTAAGCTTTACTTATCGCAAGTTCTGCTTTAAAAAAATGATTTTCAAAATACCTTAAACCTCAGTTTTTGCGTATTTTCGGAGTCGAACTACGTTTGGTCTGATTTCCTTCCAAGGAATACGTAGGAAACTTTTTAGCACGACCATACCCCTAGTTCAAAATGGTGTCTTTTCTATCGACGACGGTACTTCATCCATAAGTATCGTCGCCGAGGGGCTCTGTAGACACCCCATTTTGGACATTCATTTATAATCACACTACTTCTGTGTCTCGCCTTTGATTTGGGTCAAAAATCGTTAAGTTGGATATGTTTCGTTAAGTTTCTGCCTGACTCCGTTAGTTAGGGGCCAAACTAAACATTAAAACTATCGCAGAGGGCAAATAAGTGATTCCAGCACTTAGATGCCTCGTACGAGACATTGATGTCTCGTACGAGGTATCCCCCTCGACAGTCGGGTTTTTGGTCAGTTTCCTTGTTGATCTTAACCCCTTTTCTTGGAAAACACTCATGCAATCCGGGAAAACCTAATGGCCGATCCTAGAGTCCAAAAATACCTCTGTGGAGATCAACTCATTGATTCCCACTTCAACTTACCTTCTTGGCCAAAACCCTAGGTCAAAATCTCCTATAAATATAAGGTTCTTGAACCAGAAAAAGGGTAGACTCTATATTCACCAAACAACCACTCAAAATCTCACCAAAGAAGCTCTTCTAATCAGCCCCTCTCTGATACTCACGAAATTTGGAGGATCAAGGCCTTTAGTCAAGGCCATCCATAGGATTCTTGAAGAAAATGCTTAGGTAAATCTTTGCTTTTCTATCTTCTCATCTCCTTCTTTGTATTTAAAGTAGTGTGATTCCATTAAAGGATCATCCTAGAGCCTCTCCAACCCATGGAGATGGTCTCGAAGCATATGATCCGACATCCCAAATAAATAAGTCATTATTTATTTGTTTGTTTTTCTCTTTTGGTACACGAATGCATGATTTTGAAACGATGATGATGATTTCTTAGCAAGACCAATCCTAGATTGGGTGAATTGGGTGCTCCTTGACCTTCCCAATTCATAACTTAACCCCTGAATCCAGACATCTCGGTCCCTGTTCTGACAATAACATGGTGGCGACTCTCAAATCAACAAGAAGGTGAATCGAAGGTCGAAAGCATACCATCGAAGCAAAAACCCTCGCGCGCAAACACCCCTGTAGGCTAGAATTGAATTAGGTGGTTTAGGATTTTAAAATAAAAAATTCTTATTCCGAATACTATGCACGCGCATGAGGGTGCCGCTTAAATTTTTTGGAACTTTTGGTTTTTCATCATTTCAACCCACTAATTTTGAGCTATCATACCAATATTATCCAAACTTATGTTTGAAAATATAGAAATACTATTTCGATGTTCTTACGGAGTAGAATATGTACCCAAATAATCTTTGTCCAACGACAAATGATTTTTACAAAGAAATGTGCACAGATTTCTTCACAACAACATATTTATCCAACAACAATATTAGTCGTGGACGCGGTTCTACTCGGAGTCTTAACTATAAAAAAGAAAAAAAATGTTGTAGAAAGAGTAGACCGTGGTAGACATGGCATATTGCCAACACCTGCAAGCTATTTTCCTAATCTTAGTCAAAAGTCCCAATACTTAGTTTTGAAACACAACATTAACACTAACACGCCCACGTCCCCTTTCCGATATAGGCCCCCTAACACATTTACCAATATGTATAAGTGTACAACAGATTATGGTTGCGTATGGTAGCATCAAGCACTTGATGCTTAATCTTTCATACATTAATATTGGGTAATTTAGAGGAAGGATGCATGATTTAATTCTTTCATTCAATCTAAATATGTCCAGCCTCCTTTTAATGATTGAGAATCAAAATTCTTGTTTAACCAATAAGAGCTTCATTTAACATTCAACGTCTAGCGCTCAATGTGATTATATGCATCATACCTCCAAATTACACTACGTGTTAGAGCAATAAAATACTTGATGAGAAAAGTAAAGCAATCACAAGAACACAGATTTACGTGGTTCACCAATTTGGCTACGTCCACGGGCGGAGGGAGAATATATTATTAGTATGGAGATCACAGATACAAATCACACTAATCTAGTTGCACGAATTATTGTCACAATAATTCTTGACTTTGCAAACCCTAGATCTAGAATTACAGATTTGAAACTTCTGTCCAACTTCTTGAACTGCTCTCTAATTCTAGTTCTAGTTGACAAGTTTTCAAGTTGATTATTATGCTAGGGGAAGGGTTGTATTTATAGTCATAAATAAATAACTAAAACCCTAAGGGCTCGTTTGGTAGCCTGATAGGATTAGCCCTTATAAATAGTCGGAAGATTATTAATCGGTGTATTAATTACACCACCCTTTTTATGGGTAGATATGAAGGGAGTTAGCGGAGATAAGAGTGGATAAGAAGCTTATTCGAATTGTACTTTGGATTATTAATCGGATTGCATTTAGTCTACCAAACACCAAGATTATTGGACTAATAATCATATCCAGCTCTAATCGGGCTACCAAACGAGCCCTAAAAGGATAAGGAATCCTATTACTTGTGTACAAAATAATTTTATTCTCATTAGGAAACAACCTTCTTAATTCTTGAACAATTCCTTGTACCGAAAAAAAATCTAATTAAACCTTAATCCTTGTATCAAAAGGATTTCTTTTTTTCTTAGAGAGAAAACAATTCCACAATCCTTATTCTTGAATAAATACTTAATCCCTTTCCAAAAAAAATTCACAATTCTCAGTCCATGAATTACCGAATTTTTTGGATCTATCCTTAACCAATACGTATATTGATTCAAAGGCATATTTCCAACAATGGGGTTGGACCCTAGGCCCCCTGAGCCAAATAACAATACCATAAAAACCCAAGTGAGATTTGAAATTCCATAAAAACCCTCTGCTTAAGAAAACGGCCCAGTCCCAAACCCTCCCAGCCCGTACCCGCGCCCGCCCGGACCGTCCAACCCGACCCGCCCAGACTTTCCATTCTGACCCACCCGTTTTTATTCTAGAATAATAACAAAAATGGCCAACTTTTTGTAGGGAGTGGGGATTGAACTTGAGATCTCCCAATTGGAAAGTAAATCTTAACCATTGAACCAACACTTTACTTGTTCTTATCTTTACAATACATAATATTAGTTCAAATAATATGGACAAGAAAAAAATAAAAAATGAGATTCACAACCAATTTATATAATTCTAGAATATTCACAAAAACATCAAATTTCATTAAAAAAAAATCAGAAAACTAAAAATATGATTTAAAAAACATAAAAGATCTAAAATCTTTTAGGATAATGATATGTATAGTGAAAACTCAAAGAAAAACTCATAGTGAAACACTGTAATCCGTTGGATTGTAATAAATGTTTGTGAGCCCCACTAATAAAAACTCATTCAACGGTTTCAAGTGTTTCACTATGAGTTTTCCTTTTGAGTTTTCCCTATGTGTATCATTGTCCAATCTTTTATTAGAAAAAAATATGAAAGACCTAAAAAAATATATTATATTATAATTCTAAAATATATTTTGTGAGAAACTTTATACTTTTTCATTATAACCCTCTAGTTAAGACACTTATTTACATAAATGACACCAGTTAAGTCCCTTATTTACTTAAATGCCAGCTTAGGCATTTATTTACACTTGCCATTGCATTAATCCTATACCTAAGATATAAGACTAGAATTACTCTTATACCTAATGTATAAGAGTAAAAAAACACAAGTTTGCAAATTTTCTTAGAAAAACCTAAAAACATCTCATATTTTATTCATCATCCCGCTCTTATACGTAGGTATAAGTCTATAATTACTCTTATGCTTAAGGTATAAGAGTTATTTTATTTATTTTAAAAAAAAAATCACATTTAAAAAAATAATTAATATTAATTATTTTCACACTTATTCACATTTTTTAAAATCCTATACCTATGATATAAGACTAGAATTACTCTTATATTTAAGGTATAAGAGTAAAAAATTCAAAATATTTATATAATCATACAAAATAAATATTATTTTATTAAATAGTCCACTATTATAGTTAGTTATAAGACTAGAATTACGCTTATTCCTAAGATATAAGAGTAATATATTTTTCACAAATTTTCACATTTTGTTAAAAAAAAAAAAAAACATAAGAGAGTCTCATATTTTATCAACGAGTCTGCTCATGCACTTAGGTATAATACTAGTTCCCTCTAATAACTAAAGTATAATAGTATTTTTTTTTTTTTTTTGATATTTTCTTAAAAATAAAAATCATAAAAAAGTCTCATATTATTAACCAGTGTGCTCATATACTTAGGTAAAAGACTAGTTTTCTCTTCTATTTGAAGTATAAGAGTATTTATTTATTTATTTATTCACAATGTTTCACATTTTCTAAAAATTATCATTTAAAAAGTCTCATATTTTGTTAATATTAACTCTTATACAGGAAGCGCAAGACTAATCTATGTCTTATACTTGAGGTGTAAGAGTCATTGTTTTCTCATTTTATTTTTAATTTTTCTTTCATAAACAAGATTTTTTTTTACTTAAAAGTGACTCTTATAGTTTAACTATAAGACCATTGTAGTCTTATATTTTAACTAAATATAAGACTATAATTACTCTTATACCTAAAGTATAATTGTAAAAAAAAATTCACAATTCTCAATTTAAAAAAAAAAAATCACAAAGACATCTCATATTTTATGACCAGCCCGCTTGTACTTGATTGATAAGACTTATTTAATTTGTTTTTTCATATTTTTCACATTTTTAGTAAACAAGGGACATAACTGGTGTCATTTATGTAAATAAGTGCCTTAACTGAAGGGTAATAATGACATAAATATAAAGTTTTTCAAATACTAAATTTCACAATTATAATTTAATTTATTTTTTAGGTCTTTCATATTTTTTTAATAAACAATTTAGATCTTTTATTTTTTTAATCATTTAAAAAAAAAAATACAAAATTTGATTTTTTTGTGAATATTCTAGAAACTTATTAATTGATTGTGAAATCTCATTTTTTTGTCATTTATTTTTTTCGGCAGATTCCCACGCATTACGCACCCGAAGGGGAGGGGGGGTTTCTTTGGGGCTCGAGCTTTACTTTCATCCAAAAATTGACCCCGGCCATTTTGAATTAATCAAACATTTTGAATTGGCGATCTTTTTCCACAAAATCATCGCGCCGAAGTCGATTCAGTTGGTCGCCCATTTATGGAAATCTTGGGTTACTATCGATACTGTTTATATTAATAATAGACATTGTAAATTAAAGCACAAATTGTGCAATGGTTTAGTGGTTAAGAAATAGTTTCTAGACGTCTAGGGTTCAATATCCCTTGGTTTCACATTTTGTTTTGATTATAAAACAGGTGGGCTGTTAATAGGATCTAGATCCGGGGCGCGGGCGGGCTGTGGTTTTTGGAACCGGGTCAGATTGTGGGTCGGGTAGGATGTCGGCCCAAAAGCAGTGGGCCTGACTGGTGGGCTTTTGGGTTAATATGGGATTTTGATTTAAGCAATGGGTCTATGTGGATTTTTGAATCTCGCTTGGGTTTTTATGGAGAATTATTTGGGCTGAGGGGGCCTCAAGGAATTATTCCTTCCAACAATACATTATATCAAGCATCAAATTGCTTGATGGTACCAAACACAACCTATACACGGCAATTCGGCTTTAAGCCTGACCACACCGCTCGAAAGTGTCCCGACCATGGCTACTTTGCTCTCTATTGGCTACAAAGAATATCAACCGCCTTTTCCATTTGGTTCAAGTAATTCCCTCATGGCTCCGATATATGTCTTGGATTCAGGAGCTACCAATCACAATGATATTCTCATTGCATCATCTTATTATGGTGTTTGGCATTTCTCATTTGAATTGCAATTTAATTTTCAAATTGGATGTTGATTGTCAGAATATATGTTAGAATTTTTAAGTCTAACCAGCAGTTGTGAAGTCAGGAATTATTAGGAAGAGGGTTTGGGAAAGTTTTTTAACCCAATCTTAAGAACATTAAAATAAAAGGAGGTTAAAATAAAATTATAGTATGAATTTTACAGGGTATTGAAATAGACAAAAATAATATTTTATTATATTATTTTGAGGTACTTTAAATGACATTTTTTCAAAATTAAGTGGTCGCATAACGGCGTGGCTTCGCCACAGCCAACTAGAATTCAAAATATTAACTTGTCCTTAGTTCTTTTGACGGTCACGTGCATCATAACAATTGGTATTATAAGAATTTGTCGGAAATAAGTAAATGTTTTATAACCAGGGTTGTTAGTGCATCACAACGTATGGTTTATGAATACGTTTACAATTTATGAACTGGCTGATCTTTTTCCATATCGTGGATAAAAGGTTTATGTCATGTGGCATAAAGAGTAGATGTTGTGGGCATTTTGTTTATTTTTGTTGACTTTTGAATGTGAATATTCAATTCTTATATGAAGAAGCAGATGAATTTAGGGTGCAGTGGCAATTAAGGACTTCAGGTTATGGCTTCATTTCAAAGAATCTTACTCCTGATCTTCATCCTCTCCATCTTCATTATGCATATGGCTTCAGTTAGTGCAGGTTTGTCCCTATTACTTTTCCCATCTGAATAATTATACATGGAAGTTTGATTTGATTTTGAGCATGCTTCTTGGATACTGGTATACTATCTGTTTCAAAACAAGTGAACAAATTTACTTTTTTTGAGCAAATTTAATCATTCATTTTCAGAACGGGGGTTTATTCACTAATTCTGTATATTATTTCAAGAACTTTATACCCCACATATCTACTTTCCAATAAGCAAACAACATTTTGTTTTTTCATAAATACTCCCTCCGTCCTAGAAAGATAGTCCACATTTTTTCGCGTTGTTACTGCGAGGGAACTTTGAGCACTTATAAATGCTACTTATAATTATGTTAACGTGAATCTAAAAATTGATATTAATAGTATTTATAATGGTGTATCAAGAACAATTTCAAAAATTTCATTAGAATAATTAAAAGTAGCCTTAATTATTACTCAAAGTTTTTTCGTAAAACCCATGAAAATATGGGGACTATCATACCGGGACAGATGGAGTATTACGTGGCAAGATAGAGGAGGATAATTTTCTTTAAAAATCATTTTCTTCCATAAACCAATCATTGCAATTTGATGGAATGAAAGCTTTAAAAGTCTTAATCTACTGTCCTATATTTTTTTTTTCTTATAAAAATAGAAAACACAGAAATTAAGATTTCTTTTTGCATCTGGACGAATGCGCCCTAAAGCCTGAAACTACCACTTGGATCTGGAACCTACATGCCGTAGAAAAGTTAATACTCCCTCTGCGAATAGCCATTTTTAAAAATATTTTTTTTCTCAAATTGAATGACATTTTCAGGAAAAAAAAAAACTGTCTCTAAATATATTTTTACTATTTTTCTCTCTATTCATTATATATATTTACAACATTATAATTTTAAAATTAAATAACAATGATTTTCATTCACCTTTGTTACGAAAATTTTCAAAATACTATTTTTTTTTTTTTTCCAAAATGAAAATGAGACATTCATTTTGTGACGAATGGAGTATAATAGTGGTCAGTGGAGCAGATTTGTGACTTGTGAGTATAAAAAATACGAAACGAGAAGAGTGAGTAGGGTAAAAATTATGAGTGAAATAGTTATTGTGAATATAATTATGAGTCTGTTATTATAATTTGTCCACTTATTGTAGTAATATTTGGTTTTGGAGACCCGTGAAGGAAGTAATATTTTACTAATAAGAACAATCACATCGGTTCCCTATCTTAAGATAAATAATTACGTATTTTGTTTTTTGACCATGAATGTGTAAGTGTACTCTCATTTTGGATGGATTTATGAGGAAGTAACATTATTACTTTTTTGAATATTATTTGGATTTTCTTCTCTATTGTGGAGATACAGATGAAGATGAGGTGAAGCAGTTACAAAAGAGAAAGGATTATCCAAGTCCACCTCCTCCATTGCCCAACAAGAAAAAGTACCATATTCCACCTGATATATCTCCCATCCCTAATTACTAGTTTTATCTTCCTTAATCTTGTTTTAATTAGACATAATTATCAATTGATCATTTTTATAGTTATTAGAAGTACTTGCGGAATTACTAAACTATAAGACATGAGAAATTCATAAGGAGGAAGAAGGTGACGAAGAGTAATAAAGATAAATAAGAGAATAAGAACTGATAGAGATAGAAGAAAACTCAAAGTGATTGTATTCATCATGGTCTAGGTACATATACATACACTTAGGAACCTAGTGCCATATAAATATCTATATTTGGCTAAGAATAGATCACTGTGAACTAGGAAAGATAAATCAATACATATCTCCTATATTATTTACACAATCTGATATACTAAATTATTATTTGTCCAATACCCCTTCTCAAGCCAATCGGAGGTACGAAGATCCAGCTTGAACCGTAAATAACTCATCTTTGATTGTGCGACAAAACCGATGTTAACGGGGAACATCGAAAGTAGCCGATTAATGTTGAATAAGAGCCGAATGTAAAGGTGGTCATACCAAGGCATATATTGCCACTCGTAGGAGGATAAAGTACGTAGGGATCATCTTCGGGAGATTGTATATTTATGCCCCTGAACTATCGGGTTACATGCAAATGTGCCCCTAAACTGCTTAATTAGGGTTTTTGCCTCTAAATTATCTACTTGAAACCGCGGATATACCCTTCTGTTAGTTTTCTGTCAAATATTTAACGAAATTACTTACTTGGCGGCCCATTTGGACTTTTCGCACGTACACGTGGAAGTAAATGCACATATGACATTGCTAATGTAGGATGCAAGCGGTATATATGCACGAAAGTCATAACTTAGGGACATATTTGCATGAGAAAACTGAAAAAAAAAAAAAAAAAAAAAAAAAAAAACTTTAATAAAATTACTTTTCATAACAGATAATTATATTTTTTTATTAAAAAATAAGATTTATCTAAATATATTATTCTTACTAAAAAATAAATAATTAAAACTTATGAAGTTTTCAATAATTTTTCTTATACATTATTTTAAAACATTTAACGTTAATAAAAATAATAATAATTTTATAGTTATATTATTAGTATATTTTGTGCGAAATGTGATAAATATTTTTTTATATATAATTTATATTAATTAAGAACTTTAAAAAAGTGTCATAATATTGAAACTTAACAGTTCGTTCATGGTTTTTTTTTTCCTTTTACTTTGAGACATACTCCCTCCGTCCCACTCGAATTAGGACAAATTTCCATTTTGGGTGTCCCACTCGAATTAGGACAACCGAAAAATAGAAATGTTTTATTTAATGGGTCTCACATTCACACTCACAACAACTTTCCACTCATTATTCTCTACCCTACTTTCTCTCTCCTACTTCACTTTTCATACTCACAACACCTACTCCACTAACACTTTTTCCTTAATCTCCATGCCCAACCCAAAAATCCTAATTCGGATCGGACGGAAGGTGTATATAAACCACGAAGTCACACTCCTCCATTTGAAAATAAATATTTAATAGACAAAGTAACAATTTGTTCTCTTTTTGTTTTTTTGTTTTTTGGGTGGTCGGAATAGAGTATTTAAAAAAGTTTGAACTTTGAGGAGGGGCATTTAATTTGGAGGGTGAAGACTAAGGGTTTGTTTCGTAACTTAATCAAGAGTATTTTAAGAAATCATGAAGTTAATCTTGTTTGATAAAGAAATATTATTTCACTTAAAAAATTAAGCACATTTAAAAAACTATTAATTTTAAGTAGGTATGTATGTCTTACCAAAGTAAGAAAAGGAAAGAGAAAGAAACAAAATGAGTTCAAACTTATTTCAACATATATTATTTATTTATTTATTATCCAGAAAAAAATTGTTGAAATGGTTTATAATAATATAATTTTATACTCAGTTGGGTATTTTTGATCTAAGTTAAATTCTTGAGTCTTGTGTTATTTAATACTATGTGTTTGGGTGATTCTAACAGAAAACAGGGAAAAATCATTACTCAAAAGGATTCATAAAACAAAAGAGGGCTTTTTAAGAAATTTAAGAAGTTATGAAGATATATTGGGAGATTCAAAAATACAGAAGGACCTTTCAAGAATGTCAAAACGAAGAATGAAGAAAAAGAGACTCCAAACTATGTGGCCGCAACATGCTACGCATAGCCCCGAATTTTGTTATTGTTTATTTTTGGGGATTTCGAGTATCTCTCCTCTTTTCTTTGTATAAATAGAGAGTAAGTTTCTTGTAAAACGCATTTTACACTAGGCTTAGTGTAAAACGTGTTTTATTAATAACGGCAAGTAGGGTTTAAGAGACGCGGTGGCATAAGTGTAAATATTTGAAACTTATGAAATCTCAGGAGGCATATTTTAAAACTGCAGGAGGCATATTATGAAACTGAAGGAGGCATATTTTTGAAACTCCACATCAGACACTTTGTAAAACCATAACAGGCATTTTTTTTCAAAGAGGCACTTCTAAATTTTAAAACTGGAGGAGGCATATTTTTATACTGCAGGAGGCACATTTTTTAACTAGAGCAGGCATTTTTTTTCTTTAAAAAAGACAATGTTAAAAGTTCAAAAAAATCTCAGGAGGCATGTTTTGAAACTGGAAGAGGCATGTTTTGAAACTGCAGGAGGCACATTTTTTAACTAGAGCAGGCACTTATTTTTTCTCAAAAAAGGCACTGTTAAAAGTTCAAAAAAAAGTGCCTCCTCTAGAGTTAAAACATGCCTGCTCTAAAAAAGTGCCTCCTCTAGAGTTAAAATATGTCTGTTGTGAAGTATTGAAAAATGCCTCCTCTTGTTTTAAAATGTGCCTGCTGAGATTTTCATGAGTTCCACTTATTTACAAAATTGCCACCGCGTCTTTTAATCCCTCTTAAGCCGTTATTTGAAAAACACGTTTTACACATAGTTAGTGTAAAACACGTTTTTTACAAGATTTTGTGATAAATAGACAAACTCAATTAAGTTTTTGAGACATACTTTAGATACAAAATTTAGGGTTTGAGAGACTAGTTTTTTTTATCCAACAAAACATCTTTGTTTGTCGTCTATTCTACCTCAAAGATTATGGTTCATCAATCATTATGGTGTTTATTAACCGGCTTTTTTAATGTGTGCCTTAAGAGCACATATTAAGCTTATTAAATAGGGAAATCAACACATTAAATATAATTCTATAAATAAATATGTAAGTTTACATATTAAAAAATATATTTATATAATTATGTAAATGATTGAAAGTTTAATAAATACATTAATTTCCTTATTTAAGAAACTTAACATGTATGTGCCCTTAGGGAACACGTTAAAAATTTCGATTATTAAATGTGCTTTTATTATTTCTCATTCTCTTATGTTCAATACGGGCCAATATTGTGCATGATTGAAGTTAGTAAAAACAATTAAATGTATGATTAGTGGGTTAATAAAATGTTAGCCATCTTTTGATAATTGAATTATGCTTGTAGAGGTGGGTTAATATATTCTTGGATAACTAATGCATTCCGTAACGGAATGCATTAGTTAAAAAAACCTTGTAGACATACAAACCATCTTTAAGTATATAAACCTTTATTTCACCCACCATTCTGAGGCACGTGCAATCCGTGAGGGAAGAAAAACCTCGTGTGGCCTCATTGTTACACGCACCCATTAAGGCATTTTTTCTTTTCACTCGTTTGAGTGACGATCACTCATTCTAAGTTATCCACTCTCACCACTATGCATTGTAGGAACATGGGAACGATCTCCCCCCGAGATCACCTCCTCATTTAACCCATTTTCTCCCTTTGTTAACTAAAAAAAGACTCCTCCAGCCTTTGAAAAATGGGCATCTAATACAACAACATAACAACGTTCACCGAGAGGCAGACTAAAATATACTATCGTTACTATTGTCTTTCCTATCCAAGAGACTTTGTTGTTTCCAGAATTCCTCCTTCCAACACAAACACATCTCCTCTCAAAGATAACATTCTCTTTGAGAAACCATCGTCTATTAACATTGAAGAAGACAACTTAATTTGGAATGAACAAAGCCCTCGAAGTTGTTCCTCAAACATCGATCCACACTAGTACAGAATTGGCCTTGGATAGCGCTTTTTTTTTTGCTTGGATAGCGCATAAAAGCGCTATGTAAGCTACCGCTATGGTAGTTAACATAGCGCTTATTTTGCGCTATCTAAGCTTAGGATCTTCTATAGAACCTTTTTTATGTGCTATCTAAGGGCCTTTTTTAATTTTCAGAATTTATCTTACACAGCACTTATTTTTCTCTATCTAAGCTTAAGATCTTCTATAGCGCTTTTTGTATGCGCTATCTAAGGGCCTTTTTTAATTTCCAGAATTTATCTTACATAGCACTATCTAAGGGTTTTTAAAAAAAAAAAAAATATTTATTTTTTATTTTTTTTCCTGTTGCACCTACTTCAAATTATATAAATTATAAACAAAAAATCAAATAAATAAAAATTAATATGAAGTAACAAACATTCCATTGAACAATAACAATCAACCTTTCATTACATACATCAACAATAATTCTTACAATCATCCACAAGAGTTATAAACTAATAAGAGTTAAAGATCTTCGTGAAATAGAATGAACAAATGTAATTCTTTCAAACAATAATTCTTACAATTATCGCTCCTTTGCAGCCATATTTCCTGTTGAATTACACGGAGCATTAGCTAGTCCATCATAACAATCTGGAAGTGAATGCGGGTGAAAATTAGGCATGGCAAGGAACTTTCATTTGGCCATGTGATTTTCCATTTGTGGAGTGTGTAGTCATGACATTCCATTCTTAGTCCCTGTAAATGACCCCTGAACTCTTGGGATAAGGAATAGGAATACAAGCCTGAAAGTAAACCAACAAAAATCATCACTAGTAACTTACAATTTGTATAACTTCATCAGATTTACAAGACTAACTAGAGTCAAACTCGCAAGCTAAATTTGAAGAAAAGTATAATATTAAGTTTGTTGCTCTATTTATCCCAAATTAGTACGGGAGAAGCTTTCGGAGAGTCATTGTCAAAAATATGAAGATATTAAATGGCTGCCCAAAAAGTGTGAGTGCCTTGCCTCAATATCTCCATGTCTAACCAAACCTTTTTTAAGTACTCAACTCCATAGCAGGGGGGATGACAAAACTACAATCAGAAAAGGAATAATTAAATGGCTCCGTTGAATAATTGAAAGTTTCAACTTGAGCAAAGTATAGTTCAGCATTATAAGAATATAAATTGAGTAAAAAATAGATGACACATAAATTTTGAAAAGTTTTGCACATACATTTTTTAAATGGGGCTTTCTTTAATTCATAAATGCTTTAAGAGGTTAGAAATGAACTTAAAGAACAGAAGAAATGTTAATCAACATTTAAGTATATCAAATCCAATATTATCGTTTCTCTGTTAGAAAAAGTAAATATTATATCAACACTATTTACCACCATAATATTACTAGAGATGCACTTGTATCATAAGTTCTCCCATCCAAACAAACCAAGGTCCTGCATGTTATAAAACAATGATGAGATGCCAATGCAAAAATATTCCTAAAACTAATCGCCTATGCATGCTAATACCACATTTTGAGGAGATTGCCAGGTAGATCTCCTTTCGGGTAACAATAGGCTGCTAACAAGTGCGTTTGTAAATTCAGCATCCTCACATTCATAATTAACTTTTTTACTGTAACCAAATATACATTCGTACTCCCTCCGTCTCAAAATAGATGTCGTTTTGAGAGTTATTTTTTGTCTCAAAATACATGTCGTTTTGCTATTTTCAATGCTATTTTGTTGTTGTATACCAACTCTACCCTTATTAATGATAGTGGACTATCTCTTAAACAATTATTTAATTGCCTAGGTAATTGCATTACTTAGGGGTATATAAGACTTTTTCACATACATTAATTGTATTTCTTAATATGTGTAAAGTGGTTGAAACGACATCTATTTTGAGACGGAGGGAGTAATAAATAACAGTTCAGCCACTTACTAACATATCCCACTCTTAACTAAAGCAAGTGACTGACACTGACCTGATATCCTCGCATAAATAAGCATGTCAGCAACCTGGTCATTGACTTTCATCCTGTCGCCGATTCTCTAGTTTGACACTATTTCATGTCTCTTTTTGGGTAGTTGATGAGGCAGAAGATCCTTGACAGTTTCCACCAGGGCAGGAACCAAAATGGCAATGCTCTGAAGTAAATAGTAGTTAAGAGACCAGGGGCGAACATAACCTAGTATAATCATTAACACCACCTAGTCTTTAATAAGCAAAGAAAACCTGCTTGAGACAGCAAAATTTTCTTTACCAAAGTTCGCATGTTATGAAATGCCAATCCAAGTGTTACCATCAAAAACACTCGAGTTGGAAGTATGTTGAAATGTTACATTGAAAAAAAAAAAAAAACTCAAGGTATAAGGTTGCTAAAATGAAATGAACTTAAATTTAGGTTACCTGATCTGTCGAGTCTAGCTTTCAAATACTCTGGGAATGGAACAAAATACTGTGGATGACGGTTTTATTGATGAACAGAAGAGAGCCTCTAAACATCACTTTGAGGGATTGTTTCGTAAAGTTGATAGCAATATAGATCAAGGAAAGCTTTGCTTTGCATTGCACCAGTAAACATAATATTGTCCTATAGACTTGTAGCTCCAGAAAATTACAAGCCAGTAAAGATTACTTATGAACACAGAAGGGGAGGGGGGGGCAAGCAAAATGAAAATGAATGGGTCCATACGTCAAATGTTATCAACAAAGGAGTAACCAGGATCTCCATAATGTTCAAAACAACTGAAAATCATCAAGAAAATAATGAATACTCCCTCCGTCCCAAAATGATCTTCTCATTTGCCATCTTTAAATGTCCCAAAAAGTTATTCTCAACATGACTAGTGAAGCAAGTGTTCACATCCTTAAAAAGCTTTATTTTGGGACGGAGGGAGTATTAGAAAGTATTTCAAGTGGGAAGCACTACAAATTTCTATTAGCACTTTCTGCATATAAAAAACAAAAAGGCACAGACAAACTCTTACTGGGTTGAAATCAAAGAGGCAAAAGAGAAATATTTCGTTGGGACATTTTAACAAACATCTATTGGGCACATATAAAATTGAAACAATTGACTACTGCTGTTTTGCCACATATGTTTAGAATTCATTATGCTTTTACTCCCTCTGTCCCAAAATATTCTTCATACTTGTCATTTTTCATTGTTTCAAAAAGTATGTATATTCATAAAAAGTTTGAATAATCAAACGTGAAAATCATTTTGAGATGGAGGGAGTACTACAAAAAGAAAAAAAAATACCATTGAAATGATTGACTTGTAAATTAGTGAAGTGCACATGAACAAAGGGACATGATTACAATCAGAATAAATTGGCAGTAGTCATTAAACTGATTAATACAAGTGATATTAAAAATTGATGAATCTGCAAAGTGGATTAACAAAAGGTTGAATGCACATAACTTGGTTCAGACATAACAACAAACACCTAAAGTGCATGAACAAACTGTTCTAACATCACCATCTTACGAATCAACCAATATCCTAAAAACAATTGTATGATAATATAAATAAAAGAAAACCAATCAAAAAGTAACTTACCAGAGGTATAGAACCAAAGTCGTTTGAAAGACGAGTTTGAAACAAATACTGAATGAGCGTTAAATAGGTGGACTGTGATATCAATGGAGGGAATTTGGAAAAGGGAGAAAAGAGCGATGAAGTTCTAGAGAGAGTAGCGATTTGGAGAGGGTAGGATTGACGGCGAAGCGAGCCCGGCCGGGGTCTTGGACGGCGTTGGAGAAGCCGGGGTCTTGGACGGCGATTTGATCGAAGAGGAAGTACAAGCAGGTAGGCAACGAAGAGGATTGGGGTTGAAAAGCCCTATTTGACTCCCTCTAGCATACCCTTATTTGGTCAAACCCCAAACACTACTCCCTCCGACCCAAAACAGCTTTCACCCTTTTTGAAAAGCACGGAAATTAATAAAATGTGTAAGAAAAGTGGGTGGTGTGAGAGGGAAGGAGAGAGAAAGTGGGGTAGAGAATATTAAATTGATAGGTGTTGTGAGTGGAGAGGAGAGAGAAGTAGTGGGAATCTTTTCCATTTTGGGAAAGCGAGACTTACCAATGGGACACCCAAAAGGGAAATATATGCAAGGTGTTTTGGGACGGAGGGAGTATTATATAAATAGAAAGAAAAAAAAAAAAAAAAGAAGAAGAAGCTTATGAAGCGCTTGGTAGGATAGCGCTTCTTTTATGCGCTATGGTAGCTTTTCAAAAAAAAAAAAAGGCTTATGAAGCGCTTGGTAGGATATCGCTTCTTTTATGCGCTATGTAAGGGCATTGCTTACATAGCGCTTACTCTATATGCGCTATTGTAGACACCCCGATCTTGCACAACTATTAAACCCTATTTAATTGGTCTAAACCCTCGTAATTGACCTAAACCCCCAAATTTGATTGTTCGGGACTACCGAGCGCCTTATCGGTGCATCTGATGAATAAACTGAGTCCGGATTCATAATCAGGGCTCAAAACCGAGTAAATAGACATATTCTTAAAAAATCGCGCGCGCTGACTCTTTAACGGGTCCCGCACTGCTAAAAAACCTTTTAACCGGTCATTTAATGCATTTAATATTATATTATGCTATTCCTTGCTCTTCGATCAAATTACAGATACACCGGCGTGACCACAAAATTATTTCGAGCAACTTTTATGTTGGGCCCGCGGACAACCGGGACACCGGAGCGCGCACAACGGAGCAGTTCCAGAGCCGGAAAGGATGTCCACAAGAGCAATTAATGTCCATCCCGGAGATTCCACGTGTCACACCCTGGATGGCTTAAAAAGAAAAATAAAAAACCAAAATTTGACTTTTGGCGGGGATGCACGGCCGCGCCCTGCTGCACGGCCGCGCCCTTTAGGCTGCACGGCCGTTCAACCCCTGTCGAGATCCTGAGCAGTTTTTCTCGGCCCTCCTCCCTCCTCTACCCCTACCTTAGGGGTAGATTAGTCCCAAATTTCACTTTCCTCCTCCAAGAAATGGCCTAAGTTTGAGCGCTCACAAGACAATTCTCTCAATTTCTCTCATTCTCACATTCACTCACTCTCTCAAGTTTTCTCTCAACCTTTCTCTCCCAACATATCAGCCCACAACTCAGCCACCACTCCACCACTCGGCCACCACACCACCACCACCAAACACTACTTTTCTAACACCAAAACTACTTCAAAACAGCCCAAACAAGCAATCTCTCAACTCAACTCAAGCAATTCTCAAGCAATCTTACCATCAAACTCGAACAAAAGAATGAAGTCTTCCATTGGCAAGACAAATGAAGCACACATATCCCCTTTAACTAGGTAAGTCTCCCCTTGTAATTCTTAAATATGCCAAAATGTAAGTGATTGAGTCATTTGTATAAGAGTCTAGCCATTAGTTGGCTAGACTCCCTTATTTCTTGAAATATTCATGTAAAATACTTAAAATATAGCCATGTAAATAGTGAGGTTAATGCTTGGAACTGAGTTATATCTTGTTTATGTGATTTTGTGATGGTCATGTGTCTATTTCATGGCCAAGTTAGGTGATTTTTGTATAAATGTGCTTCTTGATCTTGAGGGTCACAAATCTGCCCTCTTTTCCCTTTTCTCATGAATATGGATACTTAGATTAATTTTTGATGTAAAATATTCCCTTGATAATTATCTCAACATGTTAGATATTAAGTCCCTTGAGTTTCATGCCTTTTTCTTGAGTTTTGTTTATGTTTTGGAGCCCATCTTTGTGGCTTAAGCAACCAGATTCTGCATGCTGTTCAAACCAACGATTTTCATGCTTGAAAAGCTTCACCTTAAAATGGTTTTTAGGCCTGTTTCAAAACATGAAAGTTTCTCCTTAGATGTTTAAGTGAATGATCGTCAAATTTCATGTCCATACTCCTTATGTAACTCATGTTGTCATGCTTAGTTTTGAGTTGTGGATATGCTGTCCTGCTTATTTCTTTCTGTGACATGCTCCGTTCTCGTGCCCAAATCTCAGTGAAAATGTGGTTATTTGGTTTAAGTATAAACATGATTTTTGTTCCCAATTAAGCCAAGAAAGTGCACGTATTTTCGAAACATTTTTTGGACCATGGAAGTGATTTTTTTTACTCATTTGTTTCAAGCTTTAACTCTCAGAATCTGCACTCCCAATCTCTGACATCGAAATGTCAGAGATCTTTTTAACCACTTAAACTCATCCTCTAAACTCCAAATTTGGGAGAATTCATGATTTTGATGTTCTATTCAACTTTCGTTCTTGGTGTTTTGTCAGATTCATGAGTTAAAATGGTTAAAGTTGGTGATTAATGTGTCATGTTTGCTGCGAATCTTCTCTGGGCAGATTTTGTGAATATCTTCCTTGCTAATTTTTGAGTCTAAAAATTAATCCAAAAAATACAATAAAGTTCAAAAAGGTGCTTTAATATTAAGGGAGTAAATCCAAATGTTATTTTTTTGGATTTGGATGATTTTAGGACAGGTACATTAGCACCGGGGATGGAAAACGACGTCGAATTCGATGACCTAACTCGTGGCGCAGATATTTACTATTTTAAGGGATTTGTCTCCCTTTTGTATATAATGTTCTTAATCCCCTCCCCCTTATATGTTCTCTTTTCTTTGTATGTCCAAAATCTCTTTTGAAAAACCGATCGGAGAACCCACCCAAACCGGTTCCCGATCGTGATCAAAACGAACGTTCCTAGATTAGGAGACACCCCTATGTATAAATACATACTTTTAGAGTTAAGGCATAAAAAGCAATCTTTCAAAATAAGGCATAAAGTCAAATGTAGGCGGAAGCATGCTAGAGTCCGTAAGGGCGAGAGGAGTGATGCTAATCACCTTCTCTTCTCGTAACCTAGCCCCCGAACCCACTTCAAAATAACAATGGGGTTTTATCTATATTTTCCCAAAAATAAAATGAGGTGGCGACGACTCTTTTTCTTTTCAAAAACCAAAGGAGGGAAACCATTATGAGAAACCGAGCGGATTCAAACCGCATTTCGCACGGATCCTTAAAGGTTCGCGCGGGGGCTCTCACAGTGGCGACTCTGCTGGGGATCTTTTTCTAAGTGGGCTAAACTCAATTTGTGTGCTTCCACAATTATTTGCCTTTTTGCCTTATATATAATGCATGCCTTAACATTTTTTGTTTGTGCAGGTACTTTCTCTCTCTTCCATATTCTTTGTGTGAATAAAAAAGAAATAAAAATGAAATAAAAAATGTTCTTTTTATTTCTCCTTCAAAATCTCTTTTTTCTCAAAAAAATAGATACCTCACACACACCACATTTGCGAACTTATACCGTCATTATTACCGTACAAACCTTTAGGGACTTGGAGCCCGAGGGTGACGGGGATCTCTTGCTCCCTCGAATTGATACCCGCGGTTGCCTTTCCCGACTCGAGGCCGCGTCTCACTGCCGTGGTTAAGAGGTTAAGCCCCCATCCAATCAGATATCTCAAAAATCCGCGTCTGTGACTATATTTTCAAAAAATACACGACCTTGACTTTTAGCCGGTTCTTGTCTAAAGAAATTTTTAGTCAATCCTATTCGTTTCCCGAGATCATAAAACAATCTCAAGTGTGGATTTTCAAAATGAAATAAATGGGATTGGTCTCATACTCGGGAGAAGGAATCCACTATTCCTGGACAAAATCAAGACAAGGTGTCAAAATTAAGCATTGTGCTTATTCGGCTTTTTAGGATTTTTTGTTTTTATGTGATCCTTCGAATTAAGCTCAACTATTTCAAAAGAAATTGTAGACACCCCGATCTCGGACCCCTTATCAAACCCTCAAATTGACCTAAGCCCTCGATTTGGCTATGCGGGAGTTCCGTATGCCTTACCGATGCATCAAATGGATTAACGGACTTCAAATTCAAGATCAGATGGAAAAAACGAGTAAGAAGCATGTACTTCAATTTTTGAGCTGCAGGACCCGAAACGGGGGCCGCACCCTTAGAAACTATTCGTTACCGTCCATTCTGTGCATTAAAAATATATTATTGCCATTCTTTGCTTATGAAAATATTTCAGATATACCGGCGTAACCAGAAAAATATTCCAAGCAACTTTCATGTTGGGCCCGCAGATAACCGGGACACCGGAGCGCGCACGACGGAGCAGTTGCGGAGCGAAAAGCCGGAGCTGGAGAAAATGTGCACAAGGACACGCCTGGACCAGCTCAAGACTGCCAAGTGTCTTCATGTGATTGGCCAAGAAAAAGAAAAAGGAATTAAAAAAAATCAAGATTGGGCTTTCAAGGCAGGCGCACGGCCGTGCAACCCTATATCTCATAATATTCAGCTTTTTCCCCATTTTCAACCTAGGCCATTACCCCTTACCACCCTCTCATCACACCCCCATCACACCCCCATCACCACAGCTCGGCTCCCCCCTCCTCTACCCCTACCTTAGGGGTAATTTGGTCCAAAAAACCACCTCCCTCCTCCCTCCAACCCCCCCCCCCCCTAAAATGGCCTAAAAAGGGAGACCTTCACACACTCTTCATACACAACTAAAAAAAACACACTTCACTCATATTCAGCCCTCCACTCTCTCTTGCTCTCTCTAAAGCATCCATAACCCCCTCAAATCTCAGTCACTAAACCACCACCACACCACCATAGCACCACCACAAAGCAATCACTAGATACAACACAAATCAAACATTCAAACACTCATTCAAATCACAAAGGCAAACACCTATAAAAAAAACCAAAAAAATCTTCCCTTGGAAGCAAAGGAAGCACAACCTAGGTAAAATCTTCATCTTGTAATCTCTTTAAATGTAAAATGTAGATTATTATGTATTTTATTTTGGGGTCTAGCCACTTTGTTAGGCTAGACCTCCATTTGATGTCCCAAGTTACAATGTTAATGTTCTTGTTGTTCTTCTTTCTAAATGATGATATACCATGATTAAATACTCAGATGGTTGTTGTTTTCTGTTGTTAGTATGTAGATCTATGTATTTCCAAAGTTTCATGTTCATATCATCTCATTTGAGTTAGTTTTTATGGGTGTTTTCATCCATTTTGTAAACTTCCAGCAGACTGTCCATCTGCACCTTTCTGTCTTGTTGCTCCATTTATGCATAGCAAACGTGGTTTTTGGTCTTAGACCTCAAAATATGATTTGTTCTAGACAAACAGAGAAAAATTATAATGTAAATAGTATATTTTTCAAATGAGAAGAAGCTGTTCTTTCCATTTAGTGTTTGAACTCTTGATCTGCAAATCTGTGCTGGTTCATCTCTGACATAGAAATGTTAGAGATGTTCTGTGTGACTTAAACTTGCTTGATGGCTTTGAAACTTTCCAGATATAAACTTTGATATGGTAGGAGTAACTTTCATGTTAGTGTTTCCCATGATTCCCCCGTTTTCATGATGCAAAAGTGGATCTTTTATGGATGTATGAGTGTCTGTCAGATCTGGCTGTTGAAAGTTCTATCTTACATGCCCTGTTTGGACACCATAACATGCTCCTAAAATCAGAGGAAAATTCATTGTTGATACTTGATGTGTTAGGGACTTTTCTTGACATTCACTTTCTAGATTGTGCAAGCATAAGAGCAGGTACACAGAGAAGAAGAACACAGCAGTCCCTATAATGTTCAGGGACGGAGTTTGGACATTCATCTTTATATGGGATTTGTTTCCCTTTTTGTTCATCATTGTAAATATTAATCCCCCATCCCTTTGTGTGTTTCCTTTACTGGATGTGAATGCTAAACCATTTTTAAAACCGAGTGGGAGTCCACCCAAACCAACTCTAATTCGTGAATTAAAGCAAACAATCCTAGAATAGGAAGACCTCCTCATATATTAATCACCATTTTTGTTAGGGAATAAAAGCAAGGTATAAAAGGCATAAAATGTGTCTAAGTGGAATGCATACTAGAGACCATCACAGGCGAGGAGAGTGCCTAACCCCTTTTCTTTCTCGTAAATTAGCCCCCGAACCCACTTTCTCTAAATAAAAGGTTTTATCTTTGTTTTTCCTAAAATAAAATGAGGTGGCGACTCTTGACTGTTTTGATTCCATCGAGAGGAAACCATTATGAGGTAACCGAGCGCATTTCCAAAAGCGCATCAGCATGAGGCAGCAACCCGAACCGCCCTCGCGGGATGGTCATTTCGCGGTTTGTCTTCGAGCGCGGGCTCTCACGGTGGCGACTCCGCTGGGGACAATTATAAAGTGGGCTAGACTCTAATCCTTATGTGTGCCATGCTTTATATGCCTTGCTTTGTTTGTATGCCCTAACCTTGGTTTTGTAGGGACGTTCCCTTTTTCACCCTCTTATTTGTATATATATGCATGCGTGGTGAATGATTCCTTAAAAAAAAAAAAAAAAAAAAAAAGATTTTCTTGTTTTCTTTACTTGCTTTCAAAAATCATTTTTTGAACTTATAGATACCTCACACACATACACATTTTTGAAAATAACGTCTCTTAGAACCGTACAAACCCTAGAATGTAACCCGAGGGTATAAGGGAGCTCATCGACATCCCTATAGGGCCCGCGGTGGACATTCTCACCCCAAAGCATGCCTACTTGATCAAATCTCTACTCCGGTTTTTCTTCATCAATCATGACCAACAAAAGAAAAGCATCATCAAACTCGACTGAGGGCTCATCCGACTTTGAGCCGGGGTATGTAATGGAGCAATGGTTAGGGAAGCTGTAACGACCCCAAAATCCACCCTAATTTTCTAATATTTAGATGGAAATTATGTGTGCATTTTTATGTGTTAAATAATATTTTCTTGACTCGCATATATTATTTGAGTATATGTGTTAGTTAAAATGTTAGTAGTAATATTTGTTTTGGGAGTTAATTAGTGCTAGTGGAACTTTTATGTGCATTTTATGTGTTAGAAAATATTTTTTTTTATGACTTGCATATATTATTTGAGCATATGTGGTAGTTAAAGTGTTAATGAAAATTTTGTTAAAAGGAATAAATGAGTTAGTTAAAACTTTAGGGTCCAAAGTGTAACTTTAAAGTTCAGGGGTTTATTTGCTCAAAATGAAAGTTGAAGGACCCAAGTGGAAATTGGTAAAGATCTTTATAACTTATCCTCCCATCTCTCTCCCTCTGTGTTTACAAAATTGAAAAGAAACATTTCTTTACGTTTTCTCTGGGTGAAGACGAAGGGAGTAAGTTCATCCTATTTTAATTTCTATCTTTTTATTTACTTCTCCGTTTTAAAAACTAATTATATAAAAATGATCAGGGCGTTGAGTAGGTCATTTCTACCCGATCAAATATTATTTTCTCGATACTTTTCCGGAAAATAGGTAAGTTACTAATTCCCCTTAAATAGTAAAATTGTCATATATTTGCTATATGTGTGATATGTGGTGAAATTATGGTGAAATGAATTTATTTGTGATACTTGTTTATTTGGGACAAAGGGAGTATTTGGTATGTTGGTTTGGTTGGGCTCAAAGTAGTATTAAAGTTGTTTTGAGACTGATTTTGTAGTCTTAGTAAAGTGATAAACGTTAACTGTTGTACTTTTGGGACGGTGAAACGAAAGGAGTATAGTTTGTTCAAGTTTTGGCCTGACGGGTGTGTTGGGCGGCCGCCCAAATCGGGCGTGCGGCCGCACACTTATCTGGAAGATTTTTGTCTTGGGACAGAGTGTTTTGGACGGCCGCACAGTCTGGTGTGGGCGACCGCCTAGGGTGGCTGAATAGTTGAGTTGTTTCATTTCAAGGGATTTAAAGTTCAATCTTGGTCTAGGTCTTAGGTGATATCCTAGAATACCTAGAGGGTTGTTGTGGAATACTCTTGTGTTCGAAATGGTTCATTTGTGAACATAAGTGTTGTGGAATTTAACTAAGTATTAAATGGATATTATGGAACATCCTTTTGATGTGTTTTGGATTAATTGTGAATGGGTGCAAGCTTGTGAGGTGACTTAATGTCAATGGTAAAGGATTGTGTTGTGAACTCTTTATGAGTGTTTCTTTCGTGTGCAACTTGTGATGTGTTTGGCTTGGTTCCCTACTTTGGAATCATGCCCTGGTTGTTGTTTAAGCAAGTATTCATTATTGTGCTCTCGTGTAAAGTCCAGCTGGTACTTCTTGTTGTGGTGTCGGGACAGTGGTAGGGATTACATCATTGTAAGGATTCTATCATTGGTTTCCCATTGTTTATGATATCGGGCAGTGGTAGGGATTACAATGGCACACGAGCCAAGTTCATTGTAAGGCTTCTATCATTGGTTTCCCATTTTTAACCCCCTTTCTTAGGCCAAAGGTTGGGCACTTTGGGTTATGACTTGGTGTCATTTTCCCCTCTTGTTGTTGTTGTTATTGTTTGGTTCATGAACCCGTTTCAGCCCTTTGGTGCTGCTCAGTTGATACCTCTCTGATGGTTATGTTTGTTTCGAGTACGGGATCCCGGCTTCAGCTATTTATGCTACTCAACTGGTTTTCTCAGATGGTTATGTTTGTTTCGAGAACCTTGGCTCAAAGTATCCACGTATGAGTGTTTATTTCCGCCTTATGTGTTGTATGATGAGTTGGTCGTTATTTCCAACTGGTATGGGACGGTTGGCGATAGGGAGCCTCTCATGTTATGTGCTATATGCTATATACTATTTGATTATTTGTTGATATTGTTTCTTTATGATTACCATATTAGCATGTAACGTAGTTGCATTTTAGTAGCTTACTGAGATTCATTCTCACCCCTTATTTGTTTACTGTTTTAGATAAAGGCAAGTCCAGGGAATAGGACACTTGCACGGGAGGACGTCGTGGTGGTAAGAGCTTGGGATATGAATTTTGTCAAGGTTACATTATATAGATGTATAACCTTTTGGGTAGAGTTTCCTTGACTTCATCATCTTGTAACACCTATATTTTGGATAATGTCGGTGTTTGTATATTTGTATAAAAGTTTGTAAGCCTTCGGGCCAAATACTTTCGTTTGTGAAAGTTGTTTGAAAAGTTTGTTTGAAAGTTAGTGAAGTCTTTGAACTTCAAGTATGATTTTGTTAAACTTTATAAAAGTACATTTCGAAAAAATATTCTAAAAGTGTTTTATGACGTCTTCCAATCGTGTCCCGAGCGTGGGGCCAAGTAGGACCACGGGTCTGGGGCGCGACAGTTGGCATCAGAGCTAGGTTGTAGATGGTCTAGAATGACTAAGTGACCTAGGAGGGTAGTTGTGTAGAGAGTGAGTAACGTTGAGAGTTTTATGCAGGTACTTATTGAAAAATGGTTGGAACAGAGGGTGATCAGTCGGGGCCTTCAGGGCTGGGTAATGCTAGAGAAGAGGTTCGAACAATGTTCCAAGGTATGTTTGAAACTGTAATGAAAACAATTGACGATATAGTTGAGCATAAAAGCAAGGTTGAAGCCTCAGGTGTGACAAAACGAGGAGGACAGTTAAAACCACAACCTCAGCGTGGTAATAGTATAAAATACCAAGGGACATCTTCGCAAGCTAAGGAATCTTTTCAAGGGCCACAGAATAGAAGAACTCAAGGCAAACGAGTATGTAGCTATTGTCGGAAGGAAGGGCATTTAGAAGAAAGATGTTGGAAGAAGCAAGGTAAATGTATGAGATGTGGTCAGTTGGGTCATTTTCAGAAGGATTGCCCTAGATTTAAGGTACAGGCATCGAGAAGTTCAGTTGGGTCTTCTCAGGGCCAGAAGAGGGATTCTTCAGGGAAGCTTAAGGTACAAGGTAGTGTTTCTGCCATCAATCAACAACAGATTTCAGATCCTTCTAATGTGATTGGAGGTATAATTTCTATGTCTAGTTTGAGGGCACATACACTTATAGACCCTGGATCTTCGCATTCTTATGTGTCTGTGCATTTTGCTTCTCGATTTCATGTGTCTCCTGAGTCTCTACCTTAGGTGTTAGAGGTGTCTATCCTAAGGGGGAGTGTTTGGTGATTGATAGAGTGTTGCGGACTTGTGATGTGCAAATTTGTGAGCATGTTTTACTTGCTGGTTAGTTATTTTGCTATAGCAAGATTTTGATATTATTGTGGTGGAGTTTTATATTCTAGTATGCTTTAATTAAGTATGGTAGATATATGTGTTTAGAATTCATGCTATTTATGCATTAAAGTCTGAATTTTTTTATATCACAAGGTTATGCCTGGTATTTGGTTTATGGGGTTTGCAGCAGAGTGTCTATAGCTAAACTAGAGAATGTACTCTTCCTTTGTGGGATCTCAGATATGTTTTCTATTTAGTAGTACATGATTGATGAAAACCTTGGGTTATCTTGAGTTGTTGCGGTATAATGCTATAGTGTTGATATCTAGTGCAATATATCCATAATATTGGTTGAGTTAAAGGAGTAGAAGATTCAACTTGAGATATTTCTTGACAAGGGATTCATTACGTTTAGTATATCTACGTGGGAGGTATCAGTATTGTTTATTATGAAAAGTTATGGTACTTTGCGATTGTATATTGAATACTAAGAGCTCAACCAGATGACTATAACGAATCATCACTTGTTATCTTATATGGGTGATATATTTGATCAACTTCAGAGATCAGTGGTTTATTCAGTGGTTGACTTGAAATGATTATCATTAGTTGAAAATTTGAGTTGGGTGTATGTCAAAGATGGTTTTTCATACCAGGTATGGGCATTATAAATTGTGGTCATAGTGTTTGAATTAACAACTACTTCAGTGGTATTGTTGGATATGTTGAGTTGTATCTGTAGCCGTAATTGGATTGCTTTGTGAGAGGCAACAGTTGGAAAATCAAGGCATTATGTCTTCTTGTTAGAGGATATATTATTTTGAGGAAGTTTCAATTCAGGCATGGTTATTGATTCTTTAAATATGGAAGCAACAGTAATTGGAAAAATCCTACTTCAGTAGTAGAGGTATGTAACTTGTTGAGATTGGCATATGGTTAGAGATTCATTGATGGATTTCTAAGGTAGCTACACCGTTAACTATATGAACACAGGAAGATACACTTTCTCGATGGATTGGTAAGAGTGAAACGAGTTTTTAATTGTTGAAACGAGAGTT
This sequence comes from Campanula takesimana, assembly GCA_026119855.1. Taxonomy (NCBI): domain Eukaryota; kingdom Viridiplantae; phylum Streptophyta; class Magnoliopsida; order Asterales; family Campanulaceae; genus Campanula; species Campanula takesimana. The sequence goes on from JAOWBW010000471.1 coordinate 1,763,420, forward strand.
GATGACAACTTTAGTATTGATATTGCTTAATGGATTTGACTAGTATTATAGTTATCTAGAGGATATGATTAGTGTTACTATTTTCTAGTGGATATGTCGAGTTTTACCATTATAGTGGATCTAATCAACTCATTGTTCATGGTGAGGTCTCGAAGAATGATTGAGATGTTCATCGCTTCAGAATTGTATGGTAACAATGTGTGCTTTGAGAAGATTGATTCCTTATGAACAAAATTATCCTACCCATAACTTGAGATTTATTGCGATTATACATCCATGGCATTAGTGAATGACCTTTATAAAGCCATATTGAAGTGTTTACCAACCATGAGAGTTGAAGTAATCATTTTCTTCAGGAGAGCTACACTTGAGACAATGCAGGTAGAGTACCATGTTATATCATCCGAAAAAGGTAATGTGTTAGAGGATACATTGACTTATAGTTCATGTTTGATAAAACTAAATGGTGAAGGTTAGAGGAATTAACATTTTGGAGTCTTTGTGAGTTGAGACATGGTGTGATTTTGCGATGGTGGAAGTGTAGACACCCCGCCTTGGACCGCTCACCCCGATTGCACATTTGATCTTGTGTTTCTCCCTATTTTAAGTGTTTCTCGTTAGTTTCTGTCACTTCCGTTAAGTTCCTGACTGACTTCGTTAAGTCTAGGGACTAAACTGAATGACAGGGCTGACTTTCCAGTCCATTCTGTCAAAAGTGCCTTCTCTGAGTCGCGCGCCTCCGACAGGAGGATCCAGGCGCGCGCGCCTCCCGCCCCCAAAGCAGGAAGCGCGCGCCTCTGAGCGTCAGTTACAGATTTCTGGCCAGGATTCCCTCCCTTGCTCAATTTACAAGATTTTGCCCGGGAAGGATTTCTTGGTGACTGAGTTTTGGCACCAAAAACACCCCTCTTTCACCTATAAAAACCTCTCTTCACCTCCATTTTGAAGGATTGAAAAATCATCGGAAAAACCCAATCGAAAACTAGACAAAAAATCACTTTCTAAAGGTTCTTCAAGGATCTCATCAAGCAACATTTGAAGTTCTTCAAATTGTAGGTAAAAGTCCATCTTTTCCTTTCTTTTCTACTTCATCTCCTCTCTCTCTTTTACTTTAATCAAATGTGCAATCACCCAAATCATTTTGGGACATGACTCTAATGATCACCTCATCTCATTGAGGTTGGTTAAGGAATTATCTCCTACATCCCAAATCCTATTTTAAACCCCCTTTTTATGACTTAAAGAAGAAGAAGAAGAACATTTTCATTCATGTAGATTTTGATCAAGCAATACCAACTTAAGTTGGGCGAGATGGGTGTTTCGGTACTTCCCATCTCGTAACCTAACCCCTGAACCTCAAAACAAAGAATCTCTGTTTTCGTAATCAAACTTAGGCTACAATCAATAGGTTTTTCTTATGTTCCTCAAAACATAGGTGGCGACTCTAAAAACAAGTTAGACATCCTAGGATGACCCGCGCGCTCGAGCCTAAAGCCGTGGCTTTCCACCCGGGGTATCTACAGTGGCGACTCTTCTGGGGGCTATTTGAGGGTTAAACTTGCATTCTGATCGAAATCTATATCTTTTCTGGGCATTCTGTTTCCTGATGGGGGAGGCGCGCGCGTCTGGCCTTTTAAGCCTAAGGCGCGCACATCCCGCATCAAGAACCAGAATCGCCCACTTCTTCATGTTCTTCATCTTCTTCTTCTGTTATTCTGCACTAATCATTTCTGCAGGGGTTACAATATGAACATGGGACCAGGGCAATCCCCTGAGTCCAAAGTCTGACATTCTGACAGGTGTGCCCCAGAAGCGTGCGCCTCCCATAAGCATTGCGCCATGCGCGCGCGTCCCACATCACCACTTCAGAGGCGCACGCTTCTGGGTTGGTTTCTAGAACAGAGACAGGTTTCAGTGACTGAGCAGAACAGTGGGGTGTGGGCACAGTTGCCTGCATCAGAACAGAATCGAACCCTCAGACTGTTTTAATTTTGTGTTTTATTTACCGGTCACACGGGTGATTCGGGAGTTGTAATTTTATGTGCTTATGTGTTTTGTGTGTTTTTCTTTCTTTTCAAAAAAAAAAATATAAAAATTTTTATTGTCACTTGTTAGACCTCACACTACATGCACATATTCCTATGAACTGCTCACTATCGAGTCGCACAAGTCCAACCCCAAACCCGTCGAGGCCCGTCCTAGAAAGTTTCAAGCTCCACCAGACCTTGGCTCTTTCGAAGCGGTAAACCTCAGCCCGTGGCGTAGTTCAAGACTACATGCCGGGGGTGACCTTTGAGCCTCATATTCAAGCCGAGCACAAACCACACAATTCTAGTTAGGGTCTAACACTCCGTGACTCAAGTCGGTTTCCATGTACCGAGATTTCCCTAAACTAATGTCTTCAAATCATACATGCCAACTTGTTGAAATGGACGCAATAAAAATCCGTCCCCAAAAAGTGGTTATTTTGGACGAAAATAAAAATCCGTCCCCGCATGTATGCTTTACTACATTAATTTAGTTTAATCCTGATATATGTAGGATTCACAAGTGCGATGGAATCCGATGAGTATATGGGACCGCGAGTGGGTCTATATACTAGTGTGACGATTCCATTATTTTCTTAGAAACCCCAAAAGGGATTCATTCCCTTCGACTTATAAAAAAAAAAGAGAGTCTTTTCTTATGTGGTTCGAGTCGTGTGCCCAACTGTGTGTTCTAAGCCTCTTCATGTACCGCAAGTGTTACTCAAGACTGACAAGGGCCTCTTCTGCAATATAGGTTCAATTGGTACTTACAAAGTCTACCGGGATTCAGCAAATCGGTTAGTCCGTGAAGAGATCACTCCAACAGCTCCAACATCAACCATGACCGGCAGCAGCAGCACACCATGTCTCTCGAACAGCTCTCAACCATGGTCCAACTCCTCCAAGAGCAAGTCTCCACCCTTAACAAAGAGGCACAAAGCAAAGACGACATTTGGCAATCCCACCTCGACAGCCAAAGGGAGGCCCACGAGGCCGAAATGGAGCTAATGAAAGAAAAGCTCACCAATCTTGCCAAGGGAAAGAACAAGAACAATGATGATGAATCCGAATGGACCGAGGGTTTGTTCAAGAGTCCTTATGTCAACCCGCACCAAGAAAATGGGGGAACCAAGTTCCGAGAACAATGAGCCCAAAATGGTGGATTCTATCATGGCCTACATCGACCAAAAATTCAATGGGCTCAACATGGGGAAAGGTTCCGACACAAGCCTTTATCAATCATCCATCCTCATGAGTACTATGGCCGCTCTTCCCGATAAGTTCAAGATGCCTGACATAAGCAAATTCAAGGGCAACTCTTGTCCCATGGCTCACATTGAGACTTATATTTGGGCAATGGTTCCGAAGAAGGTCTCCCCCAAGGTGATGGCTCAATGCTTTCCTCTCACTCTCGAGGGGCGGCAAAAGATTGGTATGCTACTCTCCCGCTCACTGTCCGTCTTGATTGGGACTCCGCCATGCTTGCCTTCAAGAACCAATACCAAAGCAACACCACTCACCGGCCCACAAGGAAAGAGCTAGAGAACACTACTCAACGAGACAATGAGTCCTTCATCGACTTCACAAGGAGATGGAATGACAAACTCTCTGAGATTGTTGAGAGGCCGAACACAAAAGAGCAAATGGACATATTTCTCAAGTGTCTCAAGATTGATCTCCGCACTCACCTAAGTGGGGCTTGCTACTCCGACTTCTCCCAAATGTATGAGGCGGGGGTACGCATGGATGACTTGCTCAAGGAGATTAAGAAGACCACTCCTACTTACCGCTACAAGGCCGCTTCCAACTCCACAAAAGAGGCCTCGATCAACGCCGTCACTATTGACAAGGGGAATTACAAAAAGGTTCCTCCACCTCAAGGGAAGAAGTCCCGAAGTGACCGTGTCTACACGCCTCTCCAAGGCATGACTCAAACCGAAGTGTTCGAGGTCCTCAAGGCAAAGGGTCAAGTCACACCCGTGCAAGGGTACCAACCCAAGACGATCCACTCCAATCATGCTCACCACAAATATTGTGGCTACCACCAATATAGTGGCCACACCACCGAGGAATGCTTCGTTCTCCGCAATGTCATTCAAGATCTCATAGATAAGAAAGAATTTGTAGTGACTAATGACGAGCATGTCAATTTAATAGAGATAGGAGAACTCGAGGGGACCACCCATTCAATCCCAATTGTGAATGGGGGCCCCAATGTTATGAATAAACTTGACAATTCTTGTTATGTAGTGACTTATGATGAAGTAATGAGGGAAGTACTAGAGAATAGGAAAAAGAAGCAAGATGGGAACGTCAACATGCTAACTCGATCCGGTAGAGTCATAGCAAGCAACCCTTCCACTTTCGCACCGAGCTCCTCTTCTCAAAGCCGCAAGCTCACAACGCTCCCGAAGATCCTCTACTTGTCCAACTCAAGAAAACTCAAGCCAACATCTCTATTTGGGACCTCATTGCATCCTCAAAGAAACACCGAGATCTTGTCATCCGCAATCTCGATGATACATCAGTCTCTCCCGATACTACTCCCGAGGACCTCACGGCAATGATTGGTCACATTCATTTTAGCAACATCATCACCTTTGCCGATATGGACCTTCCACCGTTTGGTTCCGACCACAACGAAGCTATTTACCTCAAGGTACGAGCAAGGGGGAGGCCCGTCTCAAGAGTCTTAGTGGACGGTGGTTCCGCACTCAATCTCATGCCTGGTAGAATCATGGGCATACTGGGGCTTAAGGATTCTGATTTGAAGCCTTCTACTCAAGTAATCCGAGGTTATGACAGCACCGCCCGTACAGTCATGGGTATGATCGAAATAGACATTGAGTTTGGGAGCATGGTCATGTCCGTTCCATTCCAAGTGCTTGATATCCCGGCCTCGTTTAACTTACTGTTGGGTCGACCATGGATTCATAGTGCTAATGCCGTACCGTCAACTCTCCACCAATGTGTCAAGATCCGAAATGGTGATGAAATAGTGACCGTAATGGCTGAAAACATCACTATCCACAGAAAAGGTGAGCCCGTCCACCAAGTTCAGCATGGTCTACCAGACTCCACTCTCTCCGGCGTCTCAATCAACGCCATTGACAAAGAAGGGGGAAACGGATCATGATCCCCCAGCAATCACAAAGTCCTCCGCATGATGAGGAATATGGACTACTTCCCTGGTTTAGGCTTAGGGAAATATCAGCAAGGAATCCTACATCCCGTGCAAGTCCCATTTGTCAAGAACACCTTCGGTTTGGGGTATGAGCCTTCTAAAGAAGACTTGAAACAAGAGCAAGCGATCAAGAACGAAAAGGCCCGAGCTCGTAAAGAAGGCCGTTGGTATGAAGTCCCTAATCTAAGGCCTTACCGCAAGACGTTGAATGGTTATTTTGTCCGCCAAGGGGAAGACGTTCCATACATGATCTTTCCCGAGCCGTGGGTTAACAATAAAGGTGTCAAAAGCCCGGCCTCGAAATCTTCTCCGATTGTGAGATCCAGATATCCGAAGGAGAACCAACTCCCATGTCGCCCCGTGAATGGTGGGGAAGGAAGATGACTATAGAATCCGAGACAGAAATCACCGTGGGGGAGGAACTGACAGATTTAGCCTCCATGTTCGATGAGCTCGCCATGATGAATAAATGCCAAGTTAACGCCATCCATGACACCGCCATCATGAACGAGACTCTCAGTGAGATCCCGCCAAGCTCCGAGCCGATCAACAATTGGTATTCAACGAAAGGGCCCGTGGTATCCGAGGAATTCTTAGTCCAAGAAATGGGTTGCATACCCCACACAGCAACAAAGGAAGAGCAGCTCACACTTACTTTCGAGTCTGAGAGTGTCTCTAATACCCTCACCCAAGAGGATTTGGAGGCCATAGCCGAGCGTGTGTTTCCTTTCTTTGCTAATGAAAAATTTGATATTTCTGAGTACCCTGAGATTGCAAACATCATAAATGATGAATTAACTAATAATGAACTTAACAAACAAGTTAATAACGATTCAAATTATGATGAAATAGACCACGAAAACACAACATACTTAAATGAACTTGCTCAACAAGTCCGTAGTCGTGGCGAGAATGGTCCAAAGGCTGACGAAGAATTGCATGTTGTTAATCTGGGTACCGAAGAAGAGCCAAAAGAAACCAAGATTGGAAGCTTCTTCAAGGGAGACGACAGAGACAGATTGACAGCATTACTACGGGAGTTCGTGGATGTGTTCGCATGGTCATACAAAGACATGCCGGGTTTAGACAGAAAGGTAGCGGAGCACAGGATTCCGATCAGAGAAGATGCCAGGCCAATAAAGCAGAAGCTCAGAAAGATCAAGCCAGAATGGTCTCTGCAGGTCAAAGAAGAGATTGAGAAGCTCCTCAGTGTGGGTTTCATCAAGGTTATCGAGTATCCGACATGGTTAGCCAACATTGTGACAGTCAGGAAGGCGAACGGCAAGGTTCGAGTTTGTGTAGACTTCCGGGATTTAAACAAAGCTTCCCCAAAGGATGATTTTCCACTCCCTAATATCGACATGCTAGTCGACTCCACTACTGCCTACGAGGTCCGCTCATTCGTGGATGGGTTCGCTGGGTACAATCAGATTCTCATGGCCGAGGAAGATCAACATAAGACAGCCTTCACAACACCGTGGGGTACCTTTTGCTACACAGTCATGCCATTTGGGTTAAGAAATGCTGGGGCTTCCTACCAAAGAGCCGTGACAGACTTGTTCCACGATATGATTCACAAAGAAATCGAGGTCTATGTGGACGACATGATCATTCACTCCAAAGGAACCGATGGTCAACACCTAATCGATCTCCGCAAGTTCTTCGAAAGGCTTCGTCAACACAAGATGAGGCTCAACCCTGCAAAGTGCACATTCGGGGTTATCCGAGGCAAAGTTCTTGGTTATATGGTCACTGAAAGGGGAATCGAAGTAGACCCCTCCAAAATCAAGGCAATCATTGACATGCCTCCTCCAAAGATGCAGAAAGAGATTAAAGGTTTCATGGGAAGACTACAATACATCAGTCGGTTTGTGCACCAACTCACTTCCATGTGCGAGCCAATCTTCAAGCTACTCAAGAAGAATGTGGCTCTATAATGGACCGACGCGTGCCAAGAAGCCTTCGATCAAGTGAAGCATTACTTGACGTGCCCTCCTGTTCTAGTTCCGCCGCACAAGGAGAAACCTCTGTTACTTTATCTCACTGTCAATGATGAAGCCCTAGGGGCTATGTTAGCACAAGAGCAACGAGAGTCCACAAAGGAGAACGCCATTTATTTTGTCAGTCGCCGATTCCAAGGAGGCGAAAAGAACTACTCTGTCTTAGAGAAGTCATGTGCAGCATTGGTTTGGGTCACTCAAAAGCTCAAACACTATATGGAAGCTTTTCCGATCAAGCTAGTAGCAAAGGTGGACCCGCTCCGCTACATATTCGAGAAGCCTTTCATGTCAACAAGAATAGCCAAATGGTACTTCATGCTCGCCGGCTATGATATCACTTACGTCACACTAAAATCCGTCAGGGGGAAAGTGTTCAGTGACCAGCTTGCCGAATTCCCATGTGACGAAGTGAAGGGGAAGATGTACAGTTCCCCGACGAGCATTTAATTTGTACTGCAACCGAGGAAGACAAGTGGCAACTTTTTTTCGATGGCGCCGCCAATAAACACGGTTTTGGTATAGGGGTATTGCTTGTCGATCCAAAAGACATCTACACTCCCATTGCCATACGCCTGGAATTCGAAGCTACCAACAACATTGCCGAGTACGAAGCATGCATAGCAGGGATCGAAGGAGCTCTCGAAAGAAACGTCATGGAACTAGAAGTGTTCGGCGACTCTTTGCTCCTTATCAATCAGCAATCGGGTAAATGGCGAACCCAAGACCCGACTCTCCAACAGTATGGTCAGCACCTTGAAGAACTGGTTGAACAATTCCAAGAGATCACTTTCAACTACCTGCCAAGGGATAAGAATCGCTTCGCCGATGCACTGGCCACTATAGTTTCATTAGTTGAAATGCCCAAAGGGAAAATGGTGAAGCCTTTCAAAATTGCTCGAAGGAACAGTCCGGCATATTGCATGAGTATCGAGATCAACGAGGTTCAAACAAACTCTCCGTGGTATTCAGATATCATGAACTTCCTTAAAGACGGCACTTATCCCGAGAACATCAATAAGAAGTCTCAAGCAGCTCTGCAAAGGTTAGCCTCTCGGTACGTACTGATTGGGGACCGAGTCTATAAAAGGCACCACGACGGGATCAATCTCCTATGCGCCAATGGGACCGAAGCTCAAGAGATAATGTGTGAAGTGCACGAAGGAGAATGTGGACCCCACATGAATGGGTTTATGCTAGTCAAGAAGATACTTCGCATTGGTTACTATTGGAGCACTATGGAACGAGACTGTATCGAGAAAGTCAAAAGGTGTGCCAAGTGCCAATTCTACGCTAATCCGCAACATGCTCCACCCTCACAACTTTACAACATGGTCACACCTTGGCCTTTCTCTTGTTGGGGGATAGACATCATCGGTAAAGTTCATCCTGCCGGGAGCAATGGGCAGTCATTCGTCCTAGTGGCAGTCGACTATTTCACAAAGTGGGTCGAAGCACAAGCCTATCGAACCCACAACGCCAAGAAAGTGGCCGAATTTGTAAAGATTAATATCATGTGCCGATACGGCGTGCCTCATGAAATCATTTCCGACAACGGCTCTCACTTTGAGAAGGAAATGGATGCACTTTTGGTAGAATACAAGATCACCAAGCACAAGTCATCTCCTTACCGGCCCCAAGAAAATGACGCAGTCGAAGCAGCAAATAAGACCATCGAGACCATCGTCAAGAAAATGGCCTCAATAGGAAGGGATTGGCCCGAGAAGCTACCATTAGCATTGTGGGGCTACCGCACATCAATACGATCCGCAACAGGAGAAACTCCTTATGCATTGGTCTATGGTTCTGAAGCCGTACTCCCTATCGAACTTGAAGTCCCATCTCTACGGGTCCTCCTCGAGAATCAAGTCAACGAGGTCAACTGGATGCAAAGTCGATATGAACAGCTAGCCTTACTCGACGAGCAAAGGTTAAGAGCACTCGAACGCACGAGGGCATATCAGCAAAGGATGGCAAGAGCTTTCAACAAAAAAGTGAAGCCTCGAAACATCAATGTGGGAGATTTGGTCTTAAGACAACATCCTCCTAATGCCATGAATCCCCTGGGGAAATGGGGACCCCGATGGATCGGTCCGTACGTGGTCAAAAAGATACTAAGCGGTGGTGCAGTCCGGCTCGTGGATTTAGATGGTGACCAGCTTCCAAAGGAGGTCAACCTCGACAAGCTCAAGAGGTTCTACGCTTAATAAATAAAGACCATTAAAAAAAAAAAAAAAAAAAAAAAAAATCGCTCGCTAGCTTGAAAACCGCAAGGGCGGCCTAGGCAAAAATTAGAGCACGTGCAAAAAAGAAGCCCGCTAGATTGAAAACCCGAAAGGGCGGTCTAGGCAAAAAACAGGGTGCACAAAAAAAAAATGGTCTTTGTTTGTTTGAACTACGAAGACCTGAGCCTCCCAACTGGAGGAACGTAGGCAACCTTCGGGTGCGGTCTAAAACATATCAAAAATACCCAATTCACTTCAAATGACAAAATGCAATTTTTATTCATTCAATAAATTATTCAAACCATTACAACGGATTTATTGAGCAACAAAAGACATCAAAATATTAAATCCTAAAACAAAGTGGTCTAATTTCAATCTCTTAGGGTACTAAGAAAAATCCAATTTTCTCTTAGCTTTCAAAGGACCACCCGATCGTCTCTCAATCCTTTTCTTCTTGGGTAACGAAGGAGCACTAATGCGCACCGAAACCTTCTGTGTTGCAACACGTCTCCTAGCATAAAATTCATCCAAAGGAGTACCGAAAGGGTCAGCGAGAATGTTACTCGAATCAGCAGCAGCCTCCCTATATTTCAAAGTGCTGCTAGGCTCAAAACCCTGTCCCAACAACTCGACACGAAGCACATCAACCCAAGTGATGCCACGGTAAAGGGTGCCAAATAAATAGTCCAAGTAGCTCTCGGGAAGGAAGACACTCCCCCGATGCAGAGGAGCGAAAGCCCAACGATTGCGGTCATCTCTCCAAGCCGACTGAAGCTCACTCGAGAAGTCAGGACCCATGTAAGCAACTGGACGAAGCATTCCATCCCTCGGAAAAGGAATTGTCTGTTGGCGACCGAACTGCCGCAGAACCCGCTCTGGCTGGTAAAATGAAGAATCTCTCAAACCGGGTACAACCACGTGCTGAAAACCAAGAGTCCATTCCACAAAAGGACGAAGACCCCAAGAAAGAGGACACCACTCTATATCGACGGTCACCCGAGAGGCAAAGAATTTCTTCCAATCATCTTCAGATAAATCCCGGATCAACAACTTCCTCCTATGAACAGCAAAAGGAGACAAATCACCATCCGGAGAATAAATTCTGAAGTGTTCTCGGAGCCATATGGTCAAGAGCAAAGGTCTTCCCCGACACATCTTGCCCGTCCTATGTAACTCATCAAGGCCGTGCAACGTCTCCCCTACAATAAGAGGGATTACACTAAATTGCTGCTCCTTAGCTTGCAAAATAATCTCAGCCAACTGCACGTCCGCAGTCCCGAAAGGTGTAACAAACAGTACTTCGCTGAAGAGACAAACGGCCATGGCATTTCTTTTGAAAGATTGAACCATCGGGTCCTCCGAGTGTAAACTAAAGAACATCGGCAATTCAGTTATGTCAATTACGGTACCATGCAACATCTTCCTCACGTCCTCAACAGGGATATCCAGTAACCCAACCCAAGAGTCGATGGCACCACGGTGATATTTAGGGATGGCAATCCGACCGGCCAAAGGCATGCCAAGGATGGCCCCGAAATCGTCAACAGTCGGCACCATCTCATTAGCTGAAAGGTTGAAGGTATGGCTGTCGCAATCCCAGAAAGCCGCGGCAGCTCTCAACAAATCCCAATCCGGCTTCAACGTCCGCAAGGTGAAAAGAATTCGGAACCCGAAATCTTTAATGAAGGCCTTCTTGGGATGGGTCTTGAAAGAATACACAAAAGTGCCCAAGTCCTTTTCATACGCACTAACGACCTTGGCATCAAGGGCAAAAGAATTGGAAGCCATGGAAAATGTTGATCACAAGCGAAGTTAAGCAATAATATGATGTTCAAAAATGGCAGAAAGGAGCCGTGAGAATCAAGGGGTCGAACAGAAGATGATATTATAGCTGTTGGGGGCTCTTTTGGTCAGCAAATGTCAAGCCCGGAATTCCGCCTCCCAGACGCGCGCGCCATCCGCCAGCAGTCTGAAGTGCGCGCGCGTCCCAAGCCTACATAGGAAGGCGCGCACCTCCCAGGTCTAAATCGCGTCAAGAAAAGGGCCTTGTCAGAGATCTCCAGCCTAAATTAAGTCGCAGCCCCTGTCCTCGGACACCCAGTTGGGCACACATTCTTCTGGTCCGCCCTTAATGTCGCGCCCCGTACCCGTGGTCCTACTTGGCCCTACGCTCGGGACACGAGTGGAAGACGTTATAAAACCTTTTAGAAATTTTTTTCAAAATGTCCTTTTAGAAAGTTGAACAAAAACATACTTGAAGTTCAAAGACTTCACTTAACTTGAAACAAACTTTTACAAACACTTTCACAGCGGAAGTACTTAGCCCGAAGGCTTACAAACTTTTAAACAAATGTACATACATCAACTTTTACCAAAATAGATGTGACCATAAGAAAGTACGGGTACTCTACCCAAAGGGTTTACATTTACATAATGTAACCTTCAACAAAACAAGTCCCAACTCTTACCAAACGAACGTCCTCCCGTGCCAAGTGTCCTATCCCCTGGACCCGCCTTTATCTAAAACAGTAAACAAATAAAGGATGAGAATAAATCTCAGTAAGCTATTAAAATGCAACTACGTTACATGCTGATATGATGATCATAAAGAAACAATATCAACAGTAATCATATAGCATATAACATATATCATCAACTCATAAATCACATTGATCACATTGCCCACACTCCGGTGGATACCAAGCCAAGGTTTAACCAATAACCATAACTGATGAGAATACCATCTGAGAAACCCATCAGAGAAAACCATCTGAACAGCATAAATAGCTGAAGCCGTCGGGATCCCGAAAACCAAATCATAACCAATAGAACCAAGTAACCAGAGAGGGAAATATGACACAAAGTCATAACCCATATACTCACCAAAGGGAGCAATTCATCCCATCCAAGGCCAATCTGGACTGGGGAAACTAGAAGGCACAGTGGACACCTTATAGTGAACTTGGCTTGTGTGCCACTATAATTCTTCCACCGCCTGACTCACAAGCTCCAATGGAAAACCTTATGTGGACTTACCTGTACCACTATAATTCTTCCATTGGCTGACTCCACAACAAGACCAGCTGGACTTTTAACAAGAAGCACAGTAATGAATACTTGCTAAACACAACCCGGGGCATTTAATCTAAGAAGGAATTAAGCCAAAACATCACAAATGCACACGAAAGATTTCTCATAAAGAGTTCATAATGAGGACATTTAGTCACAACCCAATCTTTTTCATTAACGACTTAAAAGTCATACACATTCATGTTTAAGTCATAAACAACCCTAAGGATCACACAAACATTTGCCCTCTTATACCCAACTTGATCAAAACTATCAAACCTTGGAAACAGGGGGGATGCGCACGCCTCACCCCCTTAGGGTGCGCGCGCTTCCAAGGACCAGAACCTCACTATTTTTGGTTCACTTAAGGGTGCGCGCGCCTCATCCAAAGGGATGCGCACGCCTCCCTCCTCCAGTCAATTTTTGCCTAAGTTGGTGAAAATGGATGCGTGCGCCTCCTTATATAGGGTGGGCGCGCCTCCTCCTATTTTGGGCCCAATTCCAGATTCCTCCTTAGTTAAATTTGTACTCCTTCCGTCCCACAAGTATAGCATATATTCTACACACTATACTACACCACATTAGTAACTTTCATTAGAGTTCAATTTGAGTTCCAAACCAATCCCATACTCAGCTAAAACAATTTCCATATACTCCCTTTGTCCCAAAATTACAAGTATAGCAAACATTACCCAAAACACAAAATTAACAAGTAGGAGTATCATATATAGCATATATGACTATTTTAACATTTAAAGGGGAATTAGTAACTTACCTAGTTCCGGAAAAAGTATCGCTGAAATAAGTTTTGTTCGGCTAGAAATGACCTACTCGATGCCCTGATCATTTTTATATAATTAGTTTTTAAAACGGGTAAGTAATTAAAAAGAATTAAATCGAAATGAGTTGAACTTACCTTTTTCTCCTAACCCTAACTGAGACGAGGAGGAAAGTTGCAGAAGTTTGTTTACACAGAGAAAGAAGAAAGAAAGGAAAATTGCATAAATATCTTTACCCACTTTACATTTTGGTCACCCAACTTTTAAAGTTAACACTTAAGCCCCTTAACTTATAATTTCAACAAGGACCCTAAAGTTTCAACTTAATCATTTAACTCCTTAAATCATTATTTTTACTAACTAAGTAAATAACACAAATAATCAAGTATGATATGCAAATCATAAAATATGATGCAACACATAAAAATGCACATATAAGTCAAATAAAAATCCCCAAAAATATAAAATAAATAGGGACGGGTTTTGGGGTCGCTACACTTAAGGCATGTCAAAAATCAAAAGTAGGATAGAAACTCCCACTCAAAAGTAGGCTGTCCTCTTCAAAATTCCGAACTCCCTAAGTTCTGTCACGGGTGTCACACCCCCCTCAAGAGTCAATCTCAACATTTCATCCCCAGCAGGAACATTTTTCTGGTCGCGGTCAACTGTGCCCGTACCCCACAATTCAAAAAGTCAAGTGTGACTCCAAATGACACGAGACTTCAAAGCAATATTTCATCAAATGGATTCACTAACGGATTCGTCAACAAGGGTTCACCAACGGACTCATCCAAGGAATTCACTAACGGATTCATCAAACGGATTCACTAACGGATTCGTCAACAAGGGTTCACCAACGGACTCATCCAAGGGATTCACTAACGGATTCATCAAACGGATTCACTAACGGATTCGTCAACAAGGGTTCACCAACGGACTCATCCAATGGATTCACTAACGGATTCGTCAACAAGGGTTCACCAACTGACTCATCCAAGGGATTCACTAACGGATTCATCAAACGAATTCACTAACGGATTCGTCAACAAGGGTTCACCAACGGACTCGTCCAAGGGATCCACTAACGGATTCATCAAACGGATTCACTAACGGATTCGTCAACAAGGGTTCACCAACGGACTCATCCAAGGGATTCACTAACGGATTCATCAAACGGATTCACTAACGGATTCGTCAACCAGGGTTCACCAACGGACTCACCCAAGGGATTCACTAACGGATTCATCAAACGGATTCACTAACGAATTCGTCAACAAGGGTTCACCAACGGACTCATCCAAGGGAATCACTAACGGATTCATCAAACGGATTCACTAACGGATTCGTCAACAAGAGTTCACCAACGGACTCATCCAACGGATTCACTAACGGACTCGTCAACAAGGGTTCACCAACGGACTCTTCCAAGGGATTCACTAACGGATTCATCAAACGGATTCACTAACGGATTCGTCAACAAGGGTTCACCAACGGACTCATCCAAGGGATTCACTAACGGACTCATCAAACGGATTCACTAACGGATTCGTCAACAAGGGTTTACCAACGGACTCACCCAAGGGATTCACTAACGGATTCATCAAACGGATTCACTAACGGATTCGTCAACAAGGGTTCACCAACGGACTCATCCAAGGGATTCACTAACGGATTTACCAAACGGATTCACTAACGGATTCGTCAACAAGGGTTCACTAATGGCCTCATTCAAAACATTCAGCCGGCCGGATCATGCCACCCCCTCTATCAACAAAGGCCGCTCACACAGGGAGCGCAACACTATCTCTCGCAATTTCAAATTCCTGCTTTCATCGAGTCTTTGCCTTTTCTTGGTGATGTCCTCGGCGGGTGTTTTTAACTTTCGTCGACGCATTTTGCTTTGCAATCCACATCGCCGAGGGGCTCTGTAGACACCTTGCCTTGAACCGCTCATCCCGATTGCACATTTGATCTTGTGTTTCTCCCTATTTTAAGTGTTTCTCATTAGTTTCTGTCACTTCTGTTAAGTTCCTGATTGACTTCGTTAAGTCTAGGGACTAAACTGAATGACAGGGCTGACTTTCCAGTCCATTCTGTCAAAAGTGCCTTCTCTGAGTCACGCGCCTCCGACAGGAGGATCCAGGCGCGCGCGCCTCCCGCCCCCAAAGCAGGAAGCGCACGCCTCTGGGCGTCAGTTACAGATTTCTGGCCAGGATTCCCTCCCTTGCTCAATTTACAAGATTTTGCCCGGGAAGGATTTCTTGGTGACTGAGTTTTGGCACCAAAAACACCCCTCTTTCACCTATAAAAACCTCTCTTCACCTCCATTTTGAAGGATCGAAAAATCATCGGAAAAACCCAATCGAAAACTAGACAAAAAATCACTTTCTAAAGGTTCTCCAAGGATCTCATCAAGCAACATTTGAAGTTCTTCAAATTGTAGGTAAAAGTCCATCTTTTCCTTTCTTTTCTACTTCATCTCCTCTCTCTCTTTTACTTTAATCAAATGTGCAATCACCCAAATCATTTTGGGACATGACTCTAATGATCACCTCATCTCATTGAGGTTGGTTAAGGAGTTATCTCCTACATTCCAAATCCTATTTTAAACCCCCTTTTTATGACTTAAAGAAGAAGAAGAAGAACATTTTCATTCATGTAGATTTTGATCAAGCAAGACCAACTTAAGTTGGGCGAGATGGGTGTTTCGGTACTTCCCATCTCGTAACCTAACCCCCGAACCTCAAAACAAAGAATCTCTGTTTTCGTAATCAAACTTAGGCTACAATCAATAGGTTTTTCTTATGTTCTTCAAAACATAGGTGGCGACTCTAAAAACAAGTTAGACATCCTAGGACGACCCGCGCGCTCGAGCCTAAAGCCGTGGCTTTCCACCCGGGGTATCTACAGGAAGCTTTAAGTTTCTACTTTATTGAATGATTTCAACTATAGAAAATTACTAGTGGAATGAATGATGATAGACAACAAGATTTTGTTCGTTGCTAGTGATGGAACTTTAACTTTTGTAGCAGAGTATGTAGTCGATACTTAGTGGAACCAACATACATAACGGAATTCAACTACAGGTACTTGAAGAGATACAGAAGACCAATTTAATTATGAATCCAAGTAAATGTAGGGTATTGAGATAATTTGAAGAGTTACATTTTATTTGTTGACACGAGGAATTCTAAGCATTCAACTAAGTCCTTGAGTTGCGAATAATCTGGAAGTAAAATATCAGTGATCAGTTGGTTTGTGACAAGCCTTTGAGATTTCTGAGTGGATATGAATCTATTGCGAAAAGTTTCATTGAAGGAGTTACACTGAATAGATGAGATCAATGATGTTGATTGATAGCGGATTGATTACCAAGTTTTCTCACCTTATCTATTTTGAAAGTATAAATGTTAATTCCAGTTGTTACTTATTTGTTCAGAAGATAGTGCGATTTCATGGGATGCCTACGAGCATGGTATTGGATATGGGTTCCTTATTTACATCTTGATTTTAGTAAGCAATTCAGAAAGCTTTGAATTCAGAATTAGGATTTAATACATGTTTTCATCCTCAGACAGATGGCCAGTCAGAAAGAACCATTCAGATTCTTGAGAACATGTTGAGAACTTGTTTAGTTGATTCTAGAATTCGAGAATTGAGAACTAAAAGTATTCCTCTTGTTAGAGTTGTGTGGAGAAACCATAATGTGGAAGAATCTACTTGGAAGCTTCGAGATTGAAATGGAAAGGAAATATCCTTGGTTGTTTGATTCGTTTGGTAAGTTACCCTAAAATTCGGGACGAATTTTCTTTAAGGGGGAGTGATTGTAACGACCCCAAAATTCACCCTAATTTTCTAATATTTAGATGGAAATTATGTGTGCATTTTTATGTGTTAAATAATATTTTCTTGACTCGCATATATTATTTGAGTATATGTGTTAGTTAAAATGTTAGTAGTAATATTTGTTTTGGGAGTTAATTAGTGCTAGTGGAACTTTTATGTGCATTTTATGTGTTTGAAAATATTTTTTTTATGACTTGCATATATTATTTGAGCATATGTGGTAGTTAAAGTGTTAATGGAAATTTTGTTAAAAGGAATAAATGAGTTAGTTAAAACTTTAGGGTCCAAAGTGTAACTTTAAAGTTCAGGGGTTTATTTGCTCAAAATGAAAGTTGAAGGACCAAAGTGCAAAATTGGTAAAGATCTTTATAACTTATCCTCCCATCTCTCTCCCTCTGTGTTTACAAAATTGAAAAGAAACATTTCTTTACGTTTTCTCTGGGTGAAGACGAAGGGAGTAAGTTCATCCTATTTTAATTTCTATCTTTTTATTTACTTCTCCGTTTTAAAAACTAATTATATAAAAATGATCAGGGCGTTGAGTAGGTCATTTCTACCCGATAAAATATTATTTTCTCGATACTTTTCCGGAAAATAGGTAAGTTACTAATTTCCCTTAAATAGTAAAATGGTCATATATTTGCTATATGTGTGATATGTGGTGAAATTATGGTGAAAGGAATTTATTTGTGATACTTATTGATTTGGGACAAAGGGAGTATTTGGTATGTTGGTTTGGTTGGGCTCAAAGTAGTATTAAAGTTGTTTTGAGACTGATTTTGTAGTCTTAGTAAAGTGATAAACGTTAAGTGTTGTACTTTTGGGACGGTGAAACGAAAGGAGTATAGTTTGTTCAAGTTTTGGCCTGGCGGGTGTGTTGGGTGGCCGCCCAAATCGGGCGTGCGGCCGCACACTTATCTGGAAGATTTTTGTCTTGGGACAGAATGTTTTGGGCGGCCGCACAGTCTGGTGTGGGCGACCGCCCAGGGTGGCTGAATAGTTGAGTTGTTTCATTTCAAGGGATTTAAAGTTCAATCTTGGTCTAGGTCTTAGGTGATATCCTAGAGTACCTAGAGGGTTGTTGTTGAATACTCTTGTGTTCGAAATGGTTCCTTTGTGAACATAAGTGTTGTGGAATTTAACTAAGTATTAAATGGATATTATGGAACATCCTTTTGATGTGTTTTAGATTAATTGTGAATGGGTGCAAGCTTGTGAGGTGACTTAATGTCAATGGTAAAGGATTGTGTTGTGAACTCTTTATGAGTGTTTCTTTCGTGTGCAACTTGTGATGTGTTTGGCTTGGTTCCCTACTTTGGAATCATGCCCTGGTTGTTGTTTAAGCAAGTATTCATTACAGTGCTCTCGTGTAAAGTCCAGCTGGTACTTCTTGTTGTGGTGTCGGGACAGTGGTAGGGATTACATCATTGTAAGGCTTCTATCATTGGTTTCCCATTGTTTATGATATCGGGCAGTGGTAGGGATTACAATGGCACACGAGCCAAGTTCATTGTAAGGCTTCTATCATTGGTTTCCCATTTTTAACCCCCTTCCTTAGGCCAAAGCTTGGGCACTTTGGGTTATGACTTGGTGTCATTTTCCCCTCTTGTTGTTGTTGTTATTGTTTGGTTCATGAACCCGTTTCAGCCCTTTGGTGCTGCTCAGTTGATACCTCTCTGATGGTTATGTTTGTTTCGAGTACGGGATCCCGGCTTCAGCTATTTATGCTACTCAACTGGTTTTCTCAGATGGTTATGTTTGTTTCGAGAACCTTGGCTCAAAGTATCCACGTATGAGTGTTTATTTCCGCCTTATGTGTTGTATGATGAGTTGGTCGTTATTTCCAACTGGTATGGGACGGTTGGCGATAGGGAGCCTCTCATGTTATGTACTATATGCTATATACTATTTGATTATTTATTGATATTGTTTCTTTATGATTACCATATCAGCATGTAACGTAGTTGCATTTTAGTAGCTTACTGAGATTCATTCTCACCCCTTATTTGTTTACTGTTTTATATAAAGGCAAGTCCAGGGAATAGGACACTTGCACGGGAGGACGCCGTGGTGGTAAGAGTTTGGGATATGAATTTTGTCAAGGTTACATTATATAGATGTATAACCTTTTGGGTAGAGTTTCCTTGACTTCATCATCTTGTAACACCTATATTTTGGATAATGTCGGTGTTTGTATATTTGTATAAAAGTTTGTAAGCCTTCGGGCCAAATACTTTCGTTTGTGAAAGTTGTTTGAAAAGTTTGTTTGAAAGTTAGTGAAGTCTTTGAACTTCAAGTATGATTTTGTTAAACTTTATAAAAGTACATTTTGAAAAAATATTCTAAAAGTGTTTTATGACGTCTTCCAATCGTGTCCCGAGCGTGGGGCCAAGTAGGACCACGGGTCTGGGGCGCGACAGAAGCAATTGAAAGCCCAGACAGAATACATGAAGAGTATCTTTCAAGGGAATCAAGAGAAAATGATAGACCATGTGACAGCCCTCTTGCATAATGAAGGCCGCATGGGACTCAAAGACTCCCATTCACTTGTTGTTCCAAAACCATGGCATCCCATGTTCAACCACAAGAAATAGCCACCTTTCCCAAAGATGGAACCTCTCACCAAGTACCATACACTTGTCCAAACCCCACTCAAGACACCATCCCAACTTTTACCTCCTTCCTTGAGATGGCCCAGCACGTTGATACCAAAACCCACTCCTCGTACCTTGGTTTCGGGAAATCCTCAATGGAAAATGCAATGTGTATGACCGAGTTTGAACATGATACAAAGTCTTGGTTCTCATGGTCTCGCAACCAAAACTTAGCTTTCAAGAATACTCCCCAAATTCTTGCATTTGCTCCAAGGAGGGACAAGTTTAGTTTGTGGAGGTTTAGCAGCCATGATAGGCATTTTGATGAGCTTGATGCTCCAATGATTACGGTTTTCCATGACCTCATGAACAAAGGCTTTCTAAAACCGATGGAAGGATACAAGCCACCGAACAAACTACCCAAGCGATGGGAGTCTACTGCATACTGCCAGTATCATCAATCAGATGGCCATGACACCAACAATTGTTTCTCTCTCCGGCATGCCATCCACATCGGCCGCAAATCGGGTGTTTGATAACTTCGGTGCCCCCATGTCTAAAATCTTGCGTGTTTTGGTTGCTCATGGACTTCTGAAACCCATGGAGAAATATCGATCACCCCAGCCATTTCCAAAAGGTTGGGATGTCTTGGAGTATTGCAAATACTACCGATATCCGGTACATGATACAGATTCTTGCTGGTCTCTTAAGAATGCAATTCAGAACCTCATCGACAACGAGGTGGTTGGTAAAACCTCAGACCTGATTTTGATATGGGAATGTTTTTTCCTTGGGGCTCATTGACTCTTGAGGCCACTGCTTTTCACCCCGACAGCGTAGGCAATAAATGGACAGACTTTTGGTTTGCTAGCTTGTAAGGCTGCAACACTTTTGCTCACTTTTGGGGATTTCTAGTTTCCAGTGTCTAGATCTTTTTTTGATTGTGATTGGGATCACCGCCCACTCCTAATCCTTTCCCCTTTGCGTATCGCTTAGTAATGTGCTCACACATCTCCTTTGTCTTCTAAGTCTAGAGTGTATCTTTGTCTTCGTACTTTTATTTTCTTTCATATCATGTAATATATGTTTTCAGTCAATGAACTTGCCGTATAACCAAGTGCTTTCTTAATCTGGACCCGCAAACAATTAACCTAACTTAATTAAAAGCAATCAATGAAATCTGAACAAAAATTAGACTGTGATTAATTGAGATGGGAACTAGGGCCGAAGGCAATCAACAAAGTCCACGAAGGCAATCGGCAAAGTCACCCGACGAACGAAGATTTCAAGGTGCAATCAAAGGCGTGATCATAGAGGCCAATCAAATGGCAAAGGCTGAAGACTATTACATTTATGCAAGTGCAAGGGTCGGCGATTTTCTTTTAATGTATGATGCATTATAAATTCTCGCATATTGTAAGTTTATGTTTTTGTAAAAATTGTTGTATTCCGCAAGCTATTGTGTTTCTTCTTGAGTGAAAAAAAAAACCGAAAGAGAGCGAAAAAGGGGAGGTCAAAAATAAAAAAAAATAAAAAAAAGAAGAAGAAGAAACATTATTCATTTATTCTTGTACATATTATATTCATTCAATTGTTTTGGAAAAGATATCGCGACACTTCAAGTTTATGTGTGTGCCTTCAACGACGGCAGTTGGCAATTCATATTGAAGACTTCATCGCTCGTATCACAAAGGCGAGACGTAGACCGAGGGTCAGACAATCTCATGTGACGTCATCATCTTCATGTAGCACCACGTATACGAGGCCAATCCTCCACTAAAAAAGATCTCAATCTTTCAACTTTGGGCAAAGCACCATCAACGACGACAACTGATGACTTTTGTTGGAGACCAACGTGCTCTACCAACCCCTTACACTGAGGGAGCCCAGAACCAAAATCCATACGGCCTCTAACGACGTGTCCAATCTTGGAAAGCAAGACAACGACGAAGGCCTCTCACCAAGTGAGGTCAAACTGCGGCGCGAATCATATCACATGCCCAACGATGTTCTCATGTCAATTTGTCACGATATAATTTGAGTTCAAATGATTTGGCATGATTATCTAAATCAAAACTAAAACGCCAATCTGATTCTAGAAGGATCCATTTGATTTTAAGGCACTTGACTATTAGCTCTTGTTCAAGTCTTAAGTCTTTGATTTCAATGTGTGAGCATGCATACTTCTCCCTAGTCTAGGGGCTTCCCCCTACTATCATCCTTCCGTCATCTTATTTCTGCGCAAACACGATGTCGGAGATCCCACTGTGATTTCCCTTTGCTTCCGCAAAACACTGGCCTCGTGCCTTCCCCTGCCAACTCCTGTAAGTTGTCACAGCAAAAGAGACAAAGGAATGCTATTATTTAGATCTCAAAATCTCAATGCCGGCAAGAGATGTCGAATGAATGAACATAAAACTGGGGCTGCATATCAGAGTCTTGGGTCAGTTTCAAAAGCAATGATGTGGCTTCATGACAACACGATTTGTTGAGAATGGTTTGTTCCGGGTAACATGGAAATTCAGATGGCAAAATGCCAGAGTACAAAACAACTCTCATTGAAAGTTGATCCTTTGAAGTAACGTAGGAAATGCGGAGGTTAACTTTTGAGAAGCATCATGAGTTTCAAGAACCCTCGAGATTGAGGACTTCAAGAATGTAGGAAAACTCTCATAGAAAGTTAAGTCCCTTATGTGGGAATCAATAGAAACAAAGTTCCATCTTGGATTGTTAGTATGGCCCACAAAGCTCAAAGCTCGTTCTTCGGCAACATCAGGATTGTGTCCCGCCGAGCAACTCTCAAAGATTGTTGGTTTCCCAAATGAGTATTGAATGTTAGAATCGGTGAATCACGATCAACAGCAAAGGATCGAATGTGGGATGACTCTCATAGACAGTCGGTCCCCTAATGTGTGGACCATCAGGACACATCGCCATCTCGTATTGACAGTATGGCCCGCAAAGCTCAAAGCTTGTTCTTCGGCAATATCAGGATTGTGTCACGCCGAACAACTCTAAAAGACAGTTGAGTTCCCAAAGAAGGAATATTGAATGTCAAAATCCGTGAGTCATGATTAACAAAAAAGCATCGAATGTTTGATTAAATCTCAATGACAGTTAAATCCCCAGAGGTTGAAACACCGAGACAAGAAGTTGTCTCCAAACGACAATTTGGATCAACATGAGATTCACTCCTCAAGTACAACAAGAGCTTCATATGCCAAATTCAGAGGCTTGTCCTATAACATGACTGGGGCTTCCATAGTCAACATCTGAGGTTGATCCTTGAGAGATACTGGGGCTTCAGCAGCAACAATATTGGGGGTCGATATCAGAAAGAACAAATGGGGCTTCTTCAGCCGATAACTGGGGCTGACCCAACCGCAGCATCCGGAGATATACCGTTGAGTAGTATTGATCAAATGGGTGTTTGGAACTGACCTTTTGAGTGCTCGCGCTAGGCTTTCGGATCTGCTTCACCATGCACACCTCCATACTCCTCATTTTCGCAAAAATGCAAAATTCACGATAAAGTGCACAATTCATTTCATTCATGATTCTCCCTCTGTTCCTTCATAATCTTTCACTCATTAATTCATACTCCCTCCATCCCAGAGTAAGAGTCCCACCACTTATTTCCACGCTTATTAATAAATATTGAATGTGATGTGAATGTTGTGAGTGTAAAAGTAAAGTATGAGAGAGAATGAGTGGGAGAGAATAGTGAATTAATTGGTGTGGTGAGTATAAAAGTAAAATAGGAGAGAGAATGAGTGGGGTGAATAGTAAAGATTCTTTGCCATTTTAGGAATGGGACTCTTACTTTGGGACGGACCAAAAAGGAAAATGGGACTCTTAGTCTGGGACGGAGGGAGTAATAAGCAAAGTTTGAAATGCAAGCAATGCACAAGTGTCAATAAAAAAAAAGAGAAAAAGAAAAATCAAATGCAAAAAAAAATTGTCATGCAATAAACGAAATGTGAGTTTCATCCATCAAAGGCAAATGGTTGCCAAATGAAAAGAGAATGTATTCTTGTCTCAACCTTTCTCTCAATCTCTCGATCTTAAAGATTTCAACCAATGTTTGTGTATCACGCTTTTGTTGCACATGAATGACACATTCGAGCACATTAATATCAAGATATATTTTGCTTGCTCTTGAAAATCTCTTGCATGCACACATCATCCATTCTGTCACATCATGCTCCTCATAAGAAGGTTCCACATCAATATCAAGATATATTTTGCTTGCTTTTGAAAATATCTTGCAGGTACACATCATCCATTCTGCCACATCATGGTCCTCACAAAAAGGTTCCACATCAATATCAAGATCTATTTTGCTTGCTCTTGAAAATCTCTTGCAGGTACACATCATCCATTCTGCCACATCATGGTCCTCACAAGAAGGATCCTCGACAAAGTCGACGCTCATGTTTCTGCGTAGGGAATGAAATTTCCTAATGAACTTTTGAAAAAATATGTTCAAATTGCCAAATTCGAACTACGTTGGTCTGATTCTCGAAAGAGATACGTAGGCAGCCTGAATCTTCAGGCACGACCACATACTTGCAAAAAATCTTATGCAGGTATGAAGTTGGCACCACACAACGAATCACATCTTGGCTTCACAAAGAGGTCGCTCATTGCAAGAAATCAAAATCCCGCAGCAAATCAAAAGCAGGAGAATCTGAGCACATCTCAGAATGCAGCATATCCTTGAAATATACACATGGTATCTATCTGCTACTTTAAACTTACAATTCCCACTTGCCTTGAGAAATGCTATCTCTCGACAGCCCATTGAAATGTGTAACTTCTGTTTTTGGGCAATTATACCGTCTTGATGCACTCACCCCAAATCAATTTCGGTTTGAGAAAATTTAGATCTCACCTTCAATTATAGACAAATCAATTTCGGTTTGAGAAAATTTAGATCTTTGTGAATACGTGAGGTTAAAATCGAGACTCGCCACGTTGTTTTATTTGTTGTTAAAACATTGAGAAAACCATTTATGAGAATAATAGGGTTCGGGGGTCAAATTCTAATAAGAGAAGAATATTCATGTTATCACTCCTATTGCCCGATGAATCGATCTTTCTATCATGATCAATGTGTGTGTGTGTGTTAGTGATTGAGACCGGATCCGAAGATTGCCTATATTCTTCTCATTATGAGAAGCTCAGGTCGGTGTAGTTCATTGATGAATTAGAATACGGAGAGATGAAGCGGGATCATGCATATAAAGGGGGAAGATTAGGGTTAGAGGTAGTTCTTAGATCATATTAGGGTTTGATGAAACCTTAGGATCATCATTGGCTATGGCATGTGCACATAAATTGGGATTACATTCCTAGATCTAGCATATTATGAATGTATAAGACTTAGATCTAACATTATAATAGGAACATCATGAAAACATATGAATGAACACGTAAACATGAAGATCACTACCCTAAATATGACATATAATATGAATCTAGACTAAGAACATGAAGAACGCATGAAGAACATATGAATATGAATGAATAAACATAATGAAAACATGCATAATATAGATCTAGCCTAAGAACATAACAAGAACATAATAATAAAAGTAAGAAGACTCACCTTGATCGGCAAGAACTAGGGTTGAAGCTTCTTGAAGATTCAAAGAGGCTTCGAGGGTGCCGAAAAGCCTTAAACTAAGAGTTTCCTCGTCAGTTTTGAATTTGGAACTCGTAGAATGAATTGTGTGATTGATTTGAGGAGGGGAGGACCCGTATTTATAGATTTCTGGAGATGGAAAGACTGGCCGCCCGGCCATTGCGAGAACTTGACGTGGAAGGCAAGTTTTTATGTCAGGAAACGTGCATAGGGGTAAAAATGGCCCGCGTGGCCCATTTGGAAGAAGTGGCTGCGCGGACAAACTAAGGATTTAGTATATTTAAGCATTTTAGTCTTGTTCGTCTCGTTCTCCCGTTTGATTTGATATGTGGTGCGTCCCATGATTCATCCGGAGTTAAAAGTTATGACAATTTTCGTATCTGCGCTCACATGACTGAAATCTGGCGTAATTTTCAGGTCGGGTACTAACAGTAGCCCCTCGGCGACGCTTCTTGCAAGGCATGGAGGGTCGTCGATTAAGAAAGGAACCGATCTAAAACATGAGTTCCAAATCGGGGGAAGAGAAAGTAAAAGGTACGACCAAGTTGGTCAAGCGGCTGAACCTAAGTCAGGCTACCTACGTATCCAAATGGAATCAAGCCGGTCGTAGTTTGAGCAAATGGGGGAGAAAGAAACAAGACATTGTATTTTGCTGGGGATAGACAAACATTCGTAAAGCAATAAAGTCATTGCAAATGGACTTTATTGGGGAAAAGGAAAAAAAGAAACAAAATATCGTCTTTCCGCTTGAGATCGATAAACACTCGTGAAGCAATAAAGTCGTTGCAGATGGAATTTATCGGGGAAAGAAGGAAAAAAGAAACGAGATATCGTCTTTTCGCTTGAGATCGACAAACACCCGTGAAGCAATAAAGTCATTGCAAATGGACTCTATTGGGGAAATGAGGAAAAAAGAAACGAGATATCGTCTTTCCGCTTGAGATCGACAAACACTCGTGAAGCAATAAAGTCGTTGCAAATGGACTCTATTGGGGAAATGAGGAAAAAAGAAACGAGATATCTTCTTTCCGCTTGAGATCGACAAACACTAGTGAAGCAATAAAGTCGTTGCAAATGGACTCTATTGAGGAAAGGAGGGAAGGCCATACGCACGGTTCGACAAGAAGTTTAAAGAATCGAGAACAGAAATAAGGATAGATTCTAACTTCCTATAGAGCGCACGCAATCACATAATTTCTCAGTAAACTATGGTGCCTAGGTATAGTCCTCAGCTTCGCAGAATCTGATAACTGGTAACGCCGATTATCTAGAGATCGCACGGTGTTACGCCAAATAACTTTCTCAAATAGGAAGGGTTTAAGGACGTTCCCAACCTTCCAGTATAATCTTTAGGGTTTAAGGACGATCCCAGCCTCCTATTATAGGTTGATTTTAGTTATTTAAGGATTTTACGACGGTTTCCTTAATCCGCCTTCGGGTTTATGGATGTATCCGACCTCCAATCATAATTTTAGGGTTTAAGGATGTTACCAGCCTTTAATTATAGATTGTTTTGGTACTTTACGCGGTCTTTCGGACCAAATAACTTTCTCAAATAGGAAGGGTTTAAGGACATTCCCAGCCTTTCACTATAATCTTTAGGGTTTAAAGACGTTCCCAGCCTTTAATTATAGATTGTTTTGGTACTTTACGCGGTCTTCCGGACCAAATAACTTTCTCAAATAGGAAGGGTTTAAGGACGTTCCCAGCCTTCCACTATAATCTTTAGGGTTTAAGGACGTTCCCAGCCTTTAATTATTGGTTGATTTTAGTTATTTAAGGATTTTACGACGGTTTCCTTAATCCGCCTTTGGGTTTATGGATGTATCCGACCTCCAATCATAATTTTAGGGTTTAAGAACGTTCCCAACCTTTAATTATAGATTGTTTTCGTAGTTTTTGCGGTGTTCCGGACCAAATAACTTTCTCAAATAGGAAGGATATAAGGACGTTCCCAGCCTTTTAATTATAGGTTGATTTTAGTTACTTAAGGATTTTATGACGGTTTCCTTAATCCGCCTTCGGGTTTAAGGATGTATCCGAGCTCCAATCATAATTTTAGGGTTTAAGGACGTTCCCAGCCTTTTAATTATAGATTGTTTTGGTAGTTTTTGCGGTCTTCCAGACTAAATATCTTTCTCAAATATGAAGGGTTTAAGGACGTTCCCAGCCTTCCACTATAATCTTTAGGGTTTAAGGACGTTCCTAGCCTTTTAATTATAGGTTGATTTTAGTTACTTAAGGATTTTATGACGGTTTCCTTAATCCGCCTTCGGGTTTATGGATGTTTCTGACCTTCCATTATGGATTGATTTGGTAATTTTCGCGGTCTTCTGGACCAAATAACTTTCTCAACATGAAGGGTTTATGGATGTATCCTACCTTCAATTATAATCTTTTGGGTTTATGGACGTTTCTGACCTCCAATTATAAATTGATTTAGTTATAAAAGGATTTTAATACGGTTTCCTTAATCCGCCTTTAATCCTAATTTAGGGGTTTATGGACGTTTCCGACCTTCCATTATGGATTGATTTGGTAATTTTCGCTGTCTTCCGGACCAAATAACTTTCTCAACATGAAGGGTTTATGGATGTATCCTACCTTCAATTATAATCTTTTGGGTTTATGGACGTTTCCGACCTCCAATTATAAATTGATTTAGTTATTAAAGGATTTTAATACGGTTTCCTTAATCCGCGTTCAATCCTAATTTAGGGGTTTATGGACGTTCCCGACCTTCCATTATGGATTGATTTGGTAATTTTCGCGGTCTTCCGGACCAAATAACTTTCTCAACATGAAGGGTTTATGGACGTTTCCGACCTCCAATTATAAATTGATTTAGTTATTAAAGGATTTTAATCCGTTTCCTTAATCCGCCTTCAATCCTAATTTAGGGATTTATGGACGTTTCCGACCTTCCATTATGGATTGATTTGGTAATTTTCGCGGTCTTCCAGACCAAGAGACGGACTAAGGACAAGTCCTAGAGATTGCGGTGTTTTTTTTTGTAGTATGAGTGCATGAATGTAACACTTTTAGAGTTTTTAGCATGATATGATCATTTGTTGTAACTCGAAGGAAAGCCTTTGTGAGTGATCGCAAGTTTGAGGGATTTAGAGAGTGTGTAAAGTTTGGAGATTTGTAGATGTAAAGATACCTATTGTTTAGGTTTTAAGTATTGAGAAGTTTGAGTGAAATTACCTATAGTCTAGGGTTTGAGTATTGATTATTTGATGTTAGAGATGTTTTAGATGTAAATTTCCCAATGTTTTGAGTTTAAATGATTTTTTTTTTTTTTTTTTTTTGTAGAAATTTAGTTGTATTTTACCCATAGTTTGGGGTCTAAATGAATCTTATGCTGGTTATAAAGAGTTTGATTTTGTAAATTACCCAAGTTCGGGGTTTATTTGCATTTTAGTTTGATTGTAAAGATTTGGATTGTGAATTACCCCATGGTTTAGGGTTTGAATGCTTAGTATAGAACGTAAAGGTTTACTCGTGATTTTCCCATGGTTTGGGGATTAAGCATGTTAATGTTAGAGGATTTGATTGTAAATTACTTCGAATGAGAAGGTTTGATTGTAAGTTATGAGAAACTTGATTGTAGGTTATGAGAAACTTGATTGTAAGTTATTTTAAGGTATGTAGTTTTGATTGTAAATTACCCAAGGTATGGGGTTTGGATTTGGATGATGTTAAGTTGAGGTGCTTTGTTTGCAAATTACCCAATATATGGGGTTTTGGTTGTAAGTTTTCCAAATGATGGATTTGATTGTGAGTTACCCAAAGTTTGGGGTTTAAGTTAATTCTTATTGATTTGTAAGAGTTGTATTTGTAAACTACCCAAGGTCAGGGGTTTGAATATGTTAACGTTAAACACGAGGGATTTGTTTGCAGAATTATTTTGAGTGAGGGAGTTGACTATAATTTACCTTGAATGAAGGGTTTGATTGTTAATTACTTCGAACGAGAAGGTTTGATTGTTAATTAAATGTAGGACTTAGTTGTAAGTTGTTTGGAATGAGGGGTTTAATTGCAATTTACCCAAAGTAACAGGGTTTGGTTGATTAATTTTGTGCTTAGGGTTTAATGACCTTAAATTGGGGTTTTCATGAAGCTTGTAGATTTCGACCCAAGTTGATTGATTTATCTGTAGTATGTATAACGCAATTTTTGTGTTAAGTAATTTTTGGTCCGAAAATGTTGTAATCTTTGACCGATCTTTTTTTACTTGGTTGACTTTGTTAAAAGTGCTTTTTGTGTTGTTTGACCTTTGTTAGATTATAAGGATGTAATGTACATTTAGTGTTTCGTTGAGAAAGATTATTTTGGATGAAGTTAATTTTTTGTCCGTTAATTATTGAAATGTTTTGGACTCGTTTGGAGTTGACTTGTCTTGGATTTGTTTTGAATTGACTTGTCCTAGGTAGACTAGGGTTTTTATTGTTTTAGTGGAATAGCACGCAACTTATATGCAACAAAGTATTTGTTGGGAGACTTGGGGATTCTCCTAATGCAACAGTTTATACTTACACGCGTTTATGAAATTAAACTGCTATTTTAATCACATACCTTTGCTGTGTATACCTGTTCGTGATTGCAGGTTGTATTGCCTCATTTGAAGTCGAGGGGCTCATGTAGCATTGTGCATAGCTTGTGGGAGAGGACTCCAAAGACTGTACAGAGCAAGGTGCGGGCCACCGGCTTGGGAGCGTTCTTCGAGAGCTTGTCTGGTCAGGGAAAGTTGACCAAGAGCATTGATCTATTCATGGCACTGCGGGAGAATTTGTGGGAAACCACCCATACATTTTACTTTGGTTAGGGAGAGGTTATGGAGACTCCCTCGGACTTTACGGCTCTGACCGGTTTGTGGTTCACGGGCCGCACAGTGTGGGGTGATGATACTTTGCTTGCTGATGGGAGTGCAGATAGGATCCGGGGCTTGATCGGGTTTGACTGTTCCGACATTAGGAGCGGGTATGGTGTATATCTTGGTAGCCTTAAGAGGCATTATGAGGGGATTTTGGCTGATCTGGAGGCCGGTGGAGGTGATGTGGAGGCGACCGCTCGGGTCTTTGTCTGGTATGGGTTGTCACAGACTATTTTTGATAACGCCGGTACGACGGCGATGATTCCACTGCTTGTATGTCTAGTAGACTTGGATGCAGTGAAGGGGATAGCTTGGGGCTCAGTTGGTTTAGCAGAGTTGTACCGCTCTCTGGATCGGAGTTGTCGGTCTCAGTCGGTATCAGTTGACTGCTTACACATTGCCTTGGAGGTATGATCCGTTATCTATTTCTGATTTCAGTCCCTTTCATCCTGTAGATTATTTCTGATCTAGTGTACAATCTTCCTTGCAGTGTATGAGATCCTAGCTCTGAGCCGATTTGGGACGACTAGTGCTCGGTTGAATTTTCTGGCTATGTGTCGGTGGGTACCGAGTTTTAGGAGCAGGGGCGATGAGACCGCATGGCATTATACATACGCATAGTTGAAGACCATTTTGGGGGCCCCCGTCCGAGAGAGGCTTTCTCTTATCCATGGGCGGATCTAGATGCTGAGTTGGTGGCCACAGGGGCTATTGAGGCGACAGTGCAGAGGCGGATTTTGGTTGGCCTTAGTGGGGATGCCGTTTATTTGGGTGAGAGAGTATGGGCCCAGGATGGTGTGAGCAGCGTCTACAGGGTTCCGGTGGATCCCCCTCGTTACATGACTGATCCTACTTCCTTGCATGACCGGGAGAGAGTGACGACGGGCCTTGATGTTGGCCAGTTTATTGTAGAGGGGGCCTCATATGATGATTTTGCTAGGACACGCCTTGAATGGCCGCATGTTGTGATTGAGGAGAGGCTGCGGGAGATAGGACAAAGGCGTGCGGAGCCAGCATCTCCAGGTCCGGCGGGTCCTTTATTTGATAGGGTTTTTGGAGCTCCACAATATGATTATGCCGACAGTGATTGTAACCCTCAGTGGGTTCAGTATGAGGAGGGTGAGTCAGCTCTAGAGTTTTGGATGCCTGCGGTCCATACTGGTGTACGTACCTTTACCTTTTCTTTTATCTCGCTTCTTGTCTTTAGTCATCTTCTTATTCAGACTTATTTTGACATGCTTGTATTATCCTTTTTTGCTTAGGTGACTCCTCAGACATACGAGGCCATGACACGCCGTGAGGCTAGCCTACGGTCGGTGATTCGGAGCTTGCATAAGAAGTTGGCGAAGAGTCTTCGCAAGGTGGCAGAATGCGGTGGTTTTCCTCCTTTCAGTGATGATTATGGTGCTCCGAGCGGACATCCTCGGAATAGGACTCGAGGTGATTCTAGTGGATCGGCTTCTTAGTTTTCTGCAGTATGTTAGTGGTAGCATAGACAGTAGTATAACATATATTTATGGAAGACTGTATAAACATTTCTATTATTTGTCTAGCAGTATGCACAGTAGTTAGTAGCACGTAGAGTAGCAAGTAGCATGTAAACAACGTGTAGCATGTAGAGTAGTATGTAAACAGCATGTGAATAGCATGTAAACAGTCTAGGAGCGCATTGTACAGGCCAAGGGTACCCTAGTTGGGTTCAAAGACTGCTGCCGGTACGAGTTGCCTAAAGGAGATTTAGGGCTTTTGACCTATGAGAGACGGGATGCTGGACTCAAAGTAACCTAAAGTGTATGGTAGATGGTGTAGGACCGAGTCCGTTAGGACATCACGGGGATGAGACAAAAGACAATTTATAAATTTGTGGAGCCCGAGTGTGCGGGTTTACAAATAACTTGTCGTGATAGAAAACACTTTGAAAATGTAATGACTTTATAAAAATGCTTATAATTAATTACAGTCTAATTAATTCAAGTACTGGTCCTTCGTTAGGTTTGTTGATTAGGGTAGCCTTCCGGGTGAGTGAGATTTCATCGGGTTGCCGGTGATCTCGAGTACTCAAGCAGTTGACTTAACTTGGTTTGGAGAATCCCCAGTTAGATGGGAGTTCTTGAAAGAAGTCAACGATGTTGAACTTTGATGAGGGGATGACCTTTCGTGGAGAGTGATCTTCGTTGGAGCATCGGTAGTTGGTCTAATTCCGTTAGGGCAGCCCCAACTTGGTGAGAGCATAAAGTGGGGGATTCTACCTCCTTTTAGACGCACCCTATTTTTTCTCTAGACCGCCCTTGCGGGTTTTCAATCTAGGTGGGTATATTCTTTTAGCGTCAATTTTTTTTTTATTTCAGTCGACTCAAAATAAAGAAAAAGACAGAATTGTACGGACGACTTGCAGGAGCCTTTTTGTTATGATGAGAGGAGAGAGAGAGAGAGAGAGGGAGAGAGAGAGAGAACGAGAGAAGGAGTTCTCTCATTTAGACCTTACTGGAAGTATATGTATTAAAGGAAGGAAGCCCCTGCTTGACAGAAAGTAAGTGTTTAGCTCTTTCCTAGATTGTAGAATAGAAGACTTGTCGAGACATTTGAAAAATTGTTTTATTCAGAATTGTCTTTTGATTGCTCGAGAATGGACCTCGTTGATTAGTTACGTGTCTTATGATAATGTTTTAGACAGGCAGTCTTGAAATAATAAACGCCTTGATTAATCGAGAAAGAGAATAGAATTATGGTGTATGGGGAAGAGAGAAAATAATGAAAGTTGGCTCGATAAGGGTTGTATATATTTTTTGGACCGGACTAGGAGGTTGCCTACGTTCCTCTCGGTGTAAGAGGCTCAAGTCCGCGTAGTTCGAGGATGATCTAGTTGATGATGGTACTGGGTTTGAGTGGTGGTCTGCTCCATTGTTGTCTGTTGCTTTGGACCGCTTCGTTTGTAGTCGTGGCTTCGGACTGCCGTCGAGTTGAGTTTAATTCCTTTGAAAAGAAGGAAAAATAGGAAAATAAGAAATGAAAAGAAAGCGGGACTTTTACTTTTCTATGATGATAGCCCCTTCTATTTTCATTGCTTTGATTTATTTCTTTGTGCACACCCTTATTTTTGCCTAGGCCGCCCTTGCGGGTTTTCAACCTAGCGGGCTTTTTTTTTTGTGCATTTGCTCTAATTTTTGCCTAAGCCACCCTTGCCGGTTTCGACCTAGCGAGCTCTTTTTATCTTTTTTTATTTTATATATATATATATATACATTTACATATCGAAACGTTGGGCAGGATGAGCCCCTTGCATTTCGTTGATATCTTCGAGGGGGACAGACAGCCCTAGTGCATCGTCATGGGAACGAACGGCTTCTATGATCGTGTGGTCACTTCTTCGATGGTGAGCAGCTTTGCAGTCGTCGACTTCTTCATGGGAAGGTGGAAGTGTATATGAGGAGTATTTAGAGGGGGTGCACACAGTGGGTGTACAGGAGGGGAATGTATATCTGTGGGTGTACACAGTGGGTGTATACAAGGAGTATATATATGGAGGGTGCACACAATGGGTGTACACGAGGGGAATGTATATAGGTGGGTGTACACAGTGGGTGTACACAAGGAGTATATATATGGAGGGTGCACACAGTGGGTGTACACAAGGAGTATATATATGGAGGGTGTACACAGTGGGTGTGCACGAGGAGAATATATGGAGGGTGTACACAGTGGGTGTGCACGATATATGTGGGTGTGCACGAGGAGAATATATGGAGGGTGCACACAGTGGATGCTAAGATGTCAGACCGGAGATGTTCCTCGGTGTCCTTTAGAGCTTTATACACCACCTTCTGGAAGCGGTCTGTTTGTTTGGGGAGAACAGTCTCAAAGAAGGTTTCTTGTTCATCGAGGGCGGTTCTGGAGAGGGTTGATTGTTCTCTGAGGATAGTCTCATAGTGGGCCGCTTTCTTGTCGAGGAGAGTCTCATAGAAGGCTTCTTGCTTGTTGAGAGCGGTGTCAAGATGGACCGCTTGCTTGTTGAGGATGGCGTTGAAGTGGGCCATTTGGTCATTGAGAGTGGCGTTGGGGTGGAGAATTGTTTCATCATCTTTGGTGGTAGCTTTGGTTGTGACTGCGTTGATCCCTTCGGTAGACATGATGCAGGATTCTGTAGTGATCGGTGGAGAAGTTAAGTCTTTGAATTAAATTAGGCTTATAATTAATGACAAGGCATTGTTATAAAATCATTTTTTATGAAATGACTCGACCTCCGTATTTTTTGAAATGTTCTTTGAATGAAAAGACTAAAAGTTTGACTGGGCCGGTAGCTGCCTACATTCCCCTTACCATGCAGGAGAGGTCCTACACAATGAGAGGCTCAGGTCACCGTAGTTCGGGTTAAGTAAAACAAGTGAGATAGTGACCGAGGAGGTCAGTTATTTTGAAAACCATAAGTATTAGAAGATGACCGTAGAGGTCTAAAAGTAAGGGGAGATGACTCGGTCCTTGGTTAGGTATAGGTGGAGGGACCCTAGGTAAGGTGGTCTTAACCTAAGCGAATCGGGTAAGGTTTGACACGGGTAGGCCAAGAGGTAGTTCGTCTAAGATCGGCTAGCTTTACTAAAGGTGGGGTCAGGATGAAGGTGTTGGTAGTGGTGCCCTAGGCACGTTTAATAAACGTTGTAATTGTTATCATTTATTTCATATCAATAAAGAGATGTTTTGATTATTATTATTGTTCATGTTTACTTATAATAATCTCCGTCCCTAGTACTTGTTAAGCACTAGTATAAAGGCTAAATGATCATGAGATGATCATGTTAGATTTATGGGTACTTGTTTGGAACAAGGTACTGGACATGACCCGCTGTATGAGATTTATGTCATGGTCTATGTCGTACATATATCTCATATTAGTTATGTCATTCGAATCCTTAGACATGAAGTTATTATAGTCTTCCACTTGATGAACATTATGTTTGACATATTCAAACGCTACTTTTAACCGGGTAGTTATAAAGTGTATGATTGGCATAATCAGATTCACATAGGGAAGAATAATAAGCTAAATGGATTTGTCCCTCTTCGGAGAGATCTCAAGCTTAGGCCTCTCGTAGGAATGATGTTGATGAAAATGTTCGGCCGGACTCAAATGAATTGATTAGATTAATGTCATTTGGATTATCAACATATTCGGAATTGAGAAAGTATTGAACAAAGACAAGTTGACCGTTTGACCATGACTTGTGTTCAATGAGATCGTGGACAAAGGGATTGTGACATATTCTAAAGGAATGCGAACTTGTATCTAGTTATACTATTTGGGAGGTATGACGGTTTGCTAGAACCTAATCATATCTTATGGTTTCATGTTTGAACCCATTGCCAACTTAGTGTAATCCTAGAGGGTCACACACAATAGAACGAATCTTAAATAAGGACTATATTGGAATATTGATTCGAAAGACTTTGGAGGAATTTGGAAATTAGGGAAATCTGGGGAAGGTGTGCGACCGCACAAAAGGGCTTGGGCGGCCGCACAGCTTGGCTCAAAAAGTACCAGAAACCTTCCAGATAGATGTGCGGCCGCACAGGTTGTTTTGGGCGGCCGCACACCATGACGGGACTGGTTTCCTGATTTGATTAGGAAAAGGATTTTGGATGGGTTTTGACACAAGTTTCCTATTTTGAATAGGTCTAACTTGTATATAAACAGCCAAATTCGGGCCAGAACAATCCCAAGCTTTTGTGAAAGTCTCCAAAGAGTTTGAGAGAGTTTTGTTTTGTTCTAAGATATCCTAGATTGAAGAACAAAATAATACACAAATAAAGTTCCATATAGTTCATATTGATTGTGAAAACGTGTTTCACAATTTTGGGATACCGCTAGAGGGTGAAGCTTATCATCTTCAAAGTTCGTGTTCTTACTTGTTCGTGATTAAAGCTTCAATTTCTCCACCAAGATCAAAGACCAAATTCAAAGTCATCAAGGGTTAGTTTTTCTAGTATTCATATTGCAAGTATTTGATTTAATCATATGAATGTATCTATGGGCTTTAGGTTTCATAAAATTTTAAATGCTATTTTCCGCTGCGCATGTTACTAGGAAACCCACATTGGTATCAGAGCCCCGTTCATGTTGATTATTTCAATACTTAGATCATGTTGTGTGTATATAAATTGTTTATGTGCCTAACATGATATGAATATTGGATATATGATGTTTATGTGTTATATGATTTTATGTGGTTTATTGTTTTACAACTTTAATCGCACTATTGAATTGCACTAAAAATTATGTTGGATTATGAATTGTTTGATTATTAATTTTTGATTGGATCAAAGTTTTAATAATCGAGGAAAACAATTTTGAGACAAATTTTCGAACTTTAAAAATTCTGTCTGATGCTACTGTGCGGCCGCACAGAAATTATTGGGCGACCGCACAGATTTTCTTGGGCGGCCGCACAGTTAGTCAGAATCAGAATCAGATTCTGGAATTTTGATGGGGTCCAACCGAATCAGTGACAATAACGGCCAGACCTGCTGATCTGGACGGGTTTTGGGCAGTTGGTTTTGGTGTGGATCTTGGGGTTTGATTTTCCTATTTGTTTTGATCTTGTGATTCTAAGTGGTTCAAGGTTTGAATGGTTAATCTACGTTCATCGAGATTGTGTTTCCCAAACTTGATCGCAATCAAAGTTTCAAAGATAAAACGAAGTTAGAATTATGAAGAGTTCATAATTGCTAAAATTGAGAAACAAAGTTCTTGATTCAATGATTGGAGATCCATGTGGAATTGTGGATGCAATTGGCCTACGTTTATCGAGACCATCTATTGCTTAGTTTCGGCCACATGGACTACTTTCTTGGTTTCTTGAATTAGTGCGGAATTGTGGATGCCTTATGGCTTAGTTTCGGCCGCACTTCTTGTTGTCTTGATTTGGAGATAATAACCAAAGTTGAAATAATCTCATCCTCATAATTATAGAGAAATTAATGACACATAAATATTATGCTTAAATTAATGGAGATTAATTTAGTGGCTAAACTTGATGCGTAACATGTTTATATTATGTGCTCATAAATGTGTTGTATGCTATATGTGATGAACCTTCAAAGAAAGTTTTAAGTTCTTTTTGCCATGCCATGATTAAAACACTTGTTTATACATGGGTGATTTTGATGTGGGTTCGCCTCCGCGAGGTGCATTAATTTTATTCATGTATGAGCAAGATGAGGTTCATTAATTCAATGTGGGCTTGCCTCCGCAAGGTGCATTAAATTGAATGGTTCCTATACGTTTAAAATGGTTGGACATAATTAGGCGTCAAAACAGTTTTGGGCCTAGGCAAAAGATGAGATTAAACATGCTTTTTGAAATTGGATTTCTCAAAGAATCTCATAAAAGAATCTAAGAATCATATGGGATATGATTGACATGATTGTCTACCTAATTAATTTAGTTTTGAGCGGTCCGCCTCCGTGGACTCAAAAGTTAAATTAAAGTTGGATCTTAGCCCAATTAAAATTATATTATACATTGGATGTATATGAAGGTTATATAATTTAGTGGGAATATTTTGTTTGAAAAATACATTATTTATTTCTTTAATGAAACCGGTACTTATTAAATTTTGGAAATTTTGCATATTTGTAGACAATGACTACTAACACTCAATCAGTTTCGTTGCGATCGATCCTTGAGAAGGATAAGCTCCAAGAGAATGGTACTAACTTTATGGATTGGATCCGTAGCCTAAGAATTGTTCTAAGTTAAGAAGATAAGTTGTACATTCTCGATGGGCCTCTTCCTGCTGAACCAGAACCTACTGCCCCTAGGGCAGAAAGAGATAGTTACAAGAAACATCGTAATGATTCTAGAGATGTAAGCTGTCTCATGCTTGCTACCATGTGCTCAAAACTCCAACAAAGTTTGGAACATTTGGATGCATATGAGATAGGCGTGGAGTTAAGAGCCATGTTTCAAGAGAAAGCTAGGCAAGAGAGGTACAAGACCATTGTTGCATTCACTTCTTGCAAGATGAATGAAGGGCAACAAGTGAGTCCTCACATGCTAAAAATGAAAGGTTATGTAGAGCACCTTAAGAAACTTGGCTATCCAATCCCATTGGAGTTAGCCACGGATCTCATTCTTAATTCATTGCCTAAAAGTTATAATCAGTTTGTGATGAATTATAACATGCATGGAATGGATAAGAATATCTCCGAGTTGCATGGGATGCTTAAAACTGCGGAGATGAAGATTGTGGAGAAAGGTTCTCCCGTGCTCTTGGTTCATGATGGGAAGAAGGCTAATGCCAAAGGAAAGGGTAAGAAAGTTGTCAAACCCAAGATAAGCAAGGCAAAGGTTGCCAAGGCTTCTGAGGCAAAACCTGATTCACAAAAGGATGCAATTTGTTTCCATTGTTAAGAAATTGGTCATTGGAAACGTAATTGCAAGGCTTTCTTGGAAGAGCAAAAGAAGAAGAAGGGCAGCAAGGCTGCGTCGACTTCAGGTATCTATATGATTGATATTCTCCTTTCTACCACTGATTCTTGGGTATTGGATACCGGATGTGGTTCTCACATTTGTTTAAATGTGCAGGGACTAAAGAATAGGAGACTACTTAAAGATGGTGAAGTTGACCTACGCGTGGGGAATGGAGCAAGAGTTGCTGCATTAGCCGTAGGGACTTATGAAGTCACTTTACCTTCCGGATTAATTCTTGTTTTGAACAATTGTTATTATGTTTCGGATTTAAGTAGAAATATTATTTCAATTTTTTGTTTGGATAATGAAGGTTTTAAGTTTCTTATTGAGAATAAGAAATTTTCGATTTATTTAAATGATGTGCTTTATGGTATTGCTAATTCATTTAATGGCCTTTATGTCTTGAATGTCAAGAATGAAAATAATGACAATGTCTATCATATAAATAAGAAATCTAAACCTAATGATGTAAATCATACTTATTTGTGGCATTGCCGTCTTGGTCATATTAATGAGAAGCGTATCTCAAAACTCCATGGGGACGGACTTTTGGGTTCATGTGACTTTAAGTCATATGATACTTGTGAGTCGTGTCTTCTTGGAAAAATGACTAAGACACATTTTACCAAGCTAGGTGAAAGGGCAAGCGACTTATTGGGGTTGATACATTCCGATGTATGCGGACCATTAAGTAGCAATGCTAGGGGAGAATTTCAATACATCATAACCTTCACTGATGATTATAGTAGATTTGGGTATGTTTACCTAATGAAACATAAAAGTAAAGCATTTGAGATATTTAGAATATTTCAAAATGAATTAGAAAAACAACTTGGCAAAAGTATCAAGGCACTTCGATCAGATCGAGGTGGAGAATACTTGAGTCATGAATTTGATGATCATCTAAAGAATTGTGGAATAGTTTCATAATTGACTCCACCCGGAACACCGCAATGGAATGGTGTGTCCGAGAGGAGAAATCGGACTTTGTTAGACATGGTTCGATAAATGATGAGTCAAGTTGATCTTCCAATATCCTTTTGGGGTTACGCTCTAGAAACCGCTGCATTCACACTAAATCGTGTTCCAACTAAATCGGTTCAAAAGACTCCATATGAGATGTGGAGTGGAAAGAAAACTTGTTTATCTTTCATGAAGATTTGGGGTTGCAAAGCTTTTGTCAAAAGACTTGTCTCTGACAAACTTGCACACAAATCTAACAAATGTATTTTCGTGGGATATCCAAAGGAAACTAGGGGATATTACTTTTACAACCGTGAGGACAACAAAGTTTTTGTTGCCCGAACTGGTGTCTTTCTAGAGAAAGAGTTTCTCTCCAAAGAAATCAGTGGGAGTAAAATAAATCTTGAAGAGATTCGAGACCCAGAAAATGACGTTGAACCAATAGTGGAACAAGAACAAGAAGCACAAGGAGTTGTGGAACCTGTTCAAAATACACAAGCAACTCGCAGATCTAGTAGGTTACGATACGAGCCCGAGAGATATGGATTTCTCGTAACGGATAGTAATGAGGTGGAAATCATTGAGAATGATGAACTGACAACCTACCAAGAGGCGATGTCTTCTCCTGATTCTGATAAGTGGCTTGGAGCCATGGAATCCGAATTGCAATCTATGCAAGACAATCAAGTTTGGAATTTGATTGATGCGCCCGAAGGTGTAAAAACCATAGGATGCAAATGGGTCTTCAAGAAGAAGACTGACATGGATGGGAAGGTGCATACTTACAAAGCTAGGCTTGTAGCGAAAGGTTATAGGCAAGTTCATGGTATTGACTATGATAAAACCTTTTCACCCGTAGCAATGATCAAGTCTATAAGAATTCTGCTTGCCATTGCCGCATATCATGACTATGAAATATGGCAAATGGATGTCAAAACCGCTTTCCTAAATGGAAAACTACAAGAGGATGTGTATATGACACAACCGGAAGGTTTTGAACAGAATTCTAAGGTATGCAAATTGTAGAGATCTATTTATGGATTGAAGCAAGCTTCAAGGAGTTGGAATCTCCGTTTTGATGAATCGGTCAAAGAGTTTGGTTTCATCAAGAACGAAGATGAGCCTTGTGTATACAAGAAAATTAGTGGGAGCATAGTGTTGTTCCTGATTTTATATGTGGATGACATATTACTCATTGGAAATGACATTCCTACACTTCAGTCCGTAAAGACTTGGTTGTGAAAGTGTTTCGCAATGAAAGATATGGGTGAAGCCGCATATATACTTGGCATTAAGATGTATAGAGATAGATCAAGGAGGCTACTTGGTTTAAGCCAAAGTACATACATTGACAAGGTCATTAGAAGATTCCGTATGGAAAATTCTAAAAGAGGAACCTTACCAGTGTTACATGGAGTTTCTCTAAGCAAGACTCAATGTCCTAAGAGGAACCTTACCAGTGTTACATGGGTCCATCATGTATGCCATGATT
Source organism: Campanula takesimana (assembly GCA_026119855.1). Lineage (NCBI taxonomy): Eukaryota > Viridiplantae > Streptophyta > Magnoliopsida > Asterales > Campanulaceae > Campanula > Campanula takesimana. The sequence goes on from JAOWBW010000471.1 coordinate 1,804,583, forward strand.
TGAACTAGGCCGGATGTATCTTATGCTTCAAGCATGACAAGTAGATTGGATGGCTGTAAAAGCGATTCTTAAGTACTTGAGAAGAACTAAAGATTCGTTTTTGGTCTATGGAGGAATGGAATATGATCTTGTGGTAAATGCTTACACGGATGCAAGCTTCCAAACCGACAAAGATGATAGTCGATCGCAATCGGGTTTTGTGTTTGTGTTAAATGGTGGAGCTGTAAGCTGGAAGAGTTCCAAGCAAAGTACAACCGCTAATTCTACAACGGAAGCTGAGTATATTGCTGCATCAGATGCTGCAAAGGAAGCTGTTTGGATTAAGAAGTTCATTACTGAACTTGAAGTGGTTCCTAGTATTGCTAATCCAATAGACCTTTATTGCGATAATAATGGTGCTATTGCTCAAGCAAAGGAACCGAGAGTACATCAGAAATCCAAACACATACTTAGGCATTTTCATATCATTCGAGAAATCGTTGATAGGGGAGACGTAAATATATGCAGAGTACCTACTGATGACAATGTTGCGGACCCGCTAATAAAGGGACTTACACAAGCTAAACATGAAGGTCATGTTAGGTCCATGGGTATTAGATACATGGGAGATTGGGCCTAGGGAAAGTGGGAGATTGTTGGTAGTGGTGCCCTAGGCACGTTTAATAAACGTTGTAATTGTTATCATTTATTTCATATCAATAAAGAGATGTTTTGATTATTATTATTATTGTTCATGTTTACTTATAATAATCTCCGTCCCTAGTACTTGTTAAGCACTAGTATAAAGGCTAAATGATCATGAGATGATCATGTTAGATTTATGGGTACTTGTTTGGAACAAGGTACTGGACATGACCCGCTGTATGAGATTTATGTCATGGTCTATGTCGTACATATATCTCATATTAGTTATGTCATTCGAATCCTTAGACATGAAGTTATTATAGTCTTCCACTTGATGAACATTATGTTTGACATATTCAAACGCTACTTTTAACCGGGTAGTTATAAAGTGTATGATTGGCATAATCGGATTCACGTAGGGAAGAATAATAAGCTAAATGGATTTGTCCCTCTTCGGAGAGATCTCAAGCTTAGGCCTCTCGTAGGAATGATGTTGATGAAAATGTTCGGTCGGACTCAAATGAATTGATTAGATTAATGTCATTTGGATTATCAACATATTCGGAATCGAGAAAGTATTGAACAAAGACAAGTTGACCGTTTGACCATGACTTGTGTTCAATGAGATCGTGGACAAAGGGATTGTGACATATTCTAAGGTAATGCGAACTTGTATCTAGTTATACTATTTGGGAGGTATGACGGTTTGCTAGAAACTAATCATATCTTATGGTTTTATGTTTGAACCCATTGCCAACTTAGTGTAATCCTAGAGGGTCACACACAATAGAACGAATCTTAAATAAGGACTATATTGGAATATTGAGTCGAAAGACTTTGGAGGAATTTGGAAATTAGGGAAATCTGGGGAAGGTGTGCGACCGTACAAAAGGGCTTGGGCGGCCGCACAGCTTGGCTCAAAAAGTACCAGAAACCTTCCAGATAGATGTGCGGCCGCACAGGTTGTTTTGGGCAGCCGCACACCATGACGAGACTGGTTTCCTGATTTGATTAGGAAAAGGATTTTGGACGGGTTTTGACACAAGCTTCCTATTTGGAATAGGTCTAACTTGTATATAAAAAGCCAAATTCGGGCCAGAACAATCCCAAGCTTTTGTGCAAGTCTCCAAAGAGTTTGAGAGAGTTTTGTTTTGTTCTAAGATATCCTAGATTGAAGAACAAAATAATACACAAATAAAATTCCATATAGTTCATATTGATTGTGAAAACGTGTCTCACAATTTTGGTCTAGCAACCAAGATCAAGTGTTCTTGATATTCGTTCAAGGTGTGGATACCGCTAGAGGGTGAATCTTATCATCTTCAAAGTTCGTGTTCTTACTTGTTCGTGATTAAAACTTCAATTTCTCCACCAAGATCAAAGACCAAATTCAAAGTCATCAAGGGTTAGTTTTTCTAGTATTCATATTGCAAGTATTTGATTTAATCATATGAATGGATCTATGGGCTTTGGGTTTCATAAAATTTTAAATGCTATTTTCCACTGCGCATGTTACTAGGAAACCCAACAGAAGGATTGACCTAGATTGGTCAAGGTGGCGGTTTGACCTAGACGGGTCGGAGACGGGTTAACCTATGTTGGTTGAGGTAGGGTTGACCTAAGCGGTCCGAAGTTGACGTAAGAGGTCAAAGGTTGACCTAGATGGGTCTAGATGACGGGGAATCCTAGGTGGCTTAGAGGTAGGTTGGTTGACCAAATTTGGCCAAAGTTTGACCTAGACGGGATGGCCTTGAATAAGTTGACCTAGGAAGGTCAGAGGTTAACTAGGGTTGACCTAGACAGGTCAAGGGTTGACTAGAGTTGATCTAGGGTAGACTAGGATGACCTAGACGGGTCTAAGTTTTAACTAGAGTTGACCTAGGGTAGGCACTCACAACATGATGAATAATTTTAGTTAAGGTTACTTGTTTTTGATAAGTGTTCTTAACTCGATCAAGGTGCATGGTTTAGAAACGAACAAGGATTAACCTCAACCGCTTCACAAGTGAAAACGGTGAGTTAGATAGCCCAGGTTCCATGAAGATAGAGGCGACAGGATCACCAAAATCTGTGCACACAGCGGAGTATCCAGTAGGGTGTGCAGTGTGACACGGACTAGTGGTAGTGTGCCATTTGAATACGTATTTTAAGAATGGAGAAACAGAGAAAATGTCAAAACTGAATGAGTTACCGAGACAGAAAGTAAACTGGGGCTGAAATAAAGGAGGAATACAGGAGAAGATGAGTACTATACCTCCCAGGCATGACTGTAGGCGCCCAAGCCAGCGTTCACCCGATCCTGCAAACTCTCATCCATCACCACATAGCAGTGGGCCAAGCCAGCTGAACCCCAACTGGCATCACTCACATGCTGTATATCCCTCAGGCAGCTCAGCAGAGTGAACAAGGCAGTCGACGCATGATTGGAAAATAGCGTCCTAGAAAAGGCCCACCACAGAAAGCCACGGACAGCTGCAATACCGGTGGCGGTAAGGTACATCTGACCAATATTAACAGTAACATAGGCATTGACCTTGTCCCTCAAAGTCTTCAGAGGGTTCACCCTTGCCTAGGGTACGCACAGAGAAGCCCATAAAATGCCTCATGTCATCACTGCTGGGTAGGAAGTCAGTATCAACCTCAAGCAGCTCACCGACAATAGCAAGCCCAGTAATAGCATGATAGTAAGTAGAGTCATGGTGACCTCCCCCCCACGCATATGCATGGTATGATTGCTATCCCACCAGCGCTCCCGAATGGCTTGGATCAAGTGAACATTCCTCCTCTCACCAACTAAGCCGTCAAAGAAGGGCTTAAGCCTGAGATTCTCGATCTCTTCCTTCATCTCACCATTAAGACTTAACCACCTCTTAGAAATGACTCGTACGCTGCCTCTACAGTTATCGACAACCCTGAATGACTGCAAACAACAAAGGCAAAGAGAGACGAATGTCAGAAAATCGGTAAAATCCTCATTTAAGCATTTTACCCGAAAAATCATAGAATTACCTAAAACGACAGTCGAAATCATGTACTACTATACTACAATGATTTTCAACATCAACAAGGATGAAATTCAATCAAAAGATCAGCCATGCATGGCAAACCCTAGCAGAGATAATTCTAGGTGAAAATTGACAAAAGCCAAACTGCAAGGCACCAAATTGAGACATACAACAACGAAATTGACATGAAAACTCAGTAAAAGGAAAAGATCCTTACCCGCCTCGTCCAAACGACGTGAGAAATATGATCCTCGGAGAATGGGCACAACTCATCCGTCCCCCACACCTTACCCCTCATGTGCCTACCGAAGAGGTGTTCCTTATGCGAACGATGTGCACCTATGACGACCAGTCCTAATTTTATTTAAATTTTATACATAAAATTATTTTGTAATTTAAATTGAGTTAGTTTTATTATTTTAAAGGACTTACTTGATGATTTAAAATATTAAATCAATTATTTTAGTTGCTTGACTAACTAGCATGAGTAGAAGTTAAAATGGTGGAGTTAGTGATTATAGTATTTATAAGAAAGTTAATTGTTATTTTTTTTTAGTTAGAACTTAGGGGACCTTAGTGTAAGTTGAGTACAGGGGTTTAGTTGTTTATTTCCAACCTTGGGGGACCAATTTGATTCTTATAGTGGTTGAGGTTGGGGGAACACCCCAGCTCATCTCACTTTCCCTTTCTCCTTCTTCTTCCTAGTGTTAGTGAGTGTTGAGAGAAGAAGAAGACCTCTCCATCAATTCCTCCAATTCCTTCATCATTCCTTCCCCAAATCAAGAGAGAATTACATCTAAGTGTTCCTGGAGGAGAATGGATCATTTCTACCCAATCAAAGATTCATCATCTTCAACTTTTAGCTTGGAAGAGGTAAGTTACTACCCCTTTTTCCCTTTAGGATTGTTCATGCATTGTTTTGGAGTTACTCTTGTGATTGCATGTTGTTTGTGATGTTTTTGGAACTAGTTGGTGGTATTGTGTTGAGAGATAAAGACAGGTTGTTGTAGGAGTAAGCTTGATACAGCTGGGTTTTGGGTGATGTTTGGTCTGTTTGTACCTTAGGCTTAAGATGTAGGTACCCTTGTTCACAAACCCAGAAAATTTGCAAGATAAAGCTGAATCTGGCAAGGGGGCGCGTGGTCCCTTTTAGGGAGGGCGTGCGCTCCCTCTTGTGCACTTAAAAGCCAACATTCTGATCAAAGGGGGCGCGCGCTCCCTTTTATGGAGGGCGTGCGCACCCTCCTCTTTCGCAGTTGTCCGTTTTACGTTCAATCTTTTGGAGGCCATAACTTCTTCATTCGGACTCCGTTTTGGACCTGTAAACTATCGTTGGAAATCTCTCTTCGAATACTATGCAATGGTTTTGTTGGCCGTATAGTTATCTAGAAATATAGAATGGTTCTATTCGACTTGATTAGGCAAGGTGTGGCTAGGGTTTGGGTTTTACCTTATGGTACTCCGATAGGTGTCTTATGGCATGAAAGTAATGGAATGGTCCGTTTGTGATCGAGTTCAAGATATGTAACCGTGTGGGGGTTAAATTGGTGTTGTGATTATCCTCTTGATGCAATTATGGGATTTCCTACTTTGAAATCCTTTGTGTTGAGATTGTTTTTATTGCACAATGTTGTTGGGCGCTTTATGAGCAAAGTTTATCATCTTTATGATGTGTTTGGCATGATTCTCTCTTTTGGAATTATGTACTGTTTGTGCAATAGTTTAGAAAAGTCCAGCTGGTATATGTGTATCGGGCAATGGTTGAAAGTTATAATGGCACCCGAGTCAAGTCCATTATAAGGTTTCTCCATTGGTTTCCCATTTTTAACCCCCTTCCTTTGGGCCACAGGTTGGGCATTTTGGGATATGACTTTGTGTCATTTTCCCCCCGTTGTTGTTTGGTTACTGTTTGGTTCCGGAACCCCTGCTTCATTTATTGAAGATGTTTGTTGATGCGGTTTGTTGAAGCTTCAGAGTTTATATCCTTACAGAAAACCTTGACTCAGTATCCTTTGTAATGTGTTTTACCGCTGCGTGACTATGTGCTACTTGTTTATTATCCTTTATGTTGTTATGCATATTGCCATGCCATGTAGTTGCATTAGTAACTTACTGAGATTTATTCTCACCCCTTTCAAATTGTTTTCCTTAACCCCCCCCCCCCCAGGAAGCAAGTGATAGTACGTTGTGAGATCGTATGTGGATGAGATCTATCTAGCAGGTTATCTACTTTAGGGTAGTTGCTCTACGGAGCATGTATATATTTTTGTTATGAGGACGTTGGTTGTAGCGAGTTACTTAAACTCTGTATTTTGGGTAGTATTGTATTATATTTGTGGAGTAGAGTTGTATGCATAACTCTCATAGGTTGTTTAATATTATGACCATCAGTCGATTAAGTGAATTTAATATATATTTACAAGCTTCGGTATCAGGGTTGGTTTATAGCAAGGATAACGCGCCCGGTTCGAGGTACCAAATAGGACCCCGGAACTCGGGGCGTTATAGCACCGGCATCAGAAAGGGTTGGGAATCACTAGAGCTTGGTGAGAATGAAGATTTTTGGATGAAAAAAATTACCTAGGGTTGAGAATTCCCAAGTAAAATAAGAAAAAGTGATTTGAAAATCACTTTCAGTGCTTAAAATGTCTCTGATCTGCGTAAAAACAGAGAAGTCCCGTACGAGACATCATTATGTCGTACGAGATATCCCCAGAAAAATCTACAGAAAACCCTTTTTTCTTAAGAAATTCCAGAAAAGCCCTGCTTTTAACAGAAAGGTCAGAAGAAGCTCTGCTTTTGACTGAAATTCCAAAAAAGCCCAGCTTTTAACAGAAAGGTCAGAAAAAGCCTTGCTTTTGACTAAAAGGTCGAATCTGAACCCGGTTCAAGATGGAACATTGAGTCGTCAACAAAAGAATATTTTCAGAATTGGAACAAGCAAAGTTGTTTCTCAGTACGAATTTATTCTCACCGCACATCCAAGATCATGGGTGAGCAACAAAATCTATATCAGCAAACTTCAAATCCGGTAACTGTCATTGAGACGTATGTTAATGACACAGGATTTACAACCGGGTATCCCACGACTGTTATCAAGACGTAAGTTAATGACACAGGATCCCACCATTTAGAGTCCCACAATTGCCATCGAGACGTATGTTAATGGCATAGGATCCAAGTAATTGGCGTCTCTGCAACCAGTGGTCCCACAATTGTTATCAAGGCGTAGGCTAATAACATAGGATTCACACCCCTCAGAGTCCCATAATTGCCATCGAGACGTATGTTAATGGCATATGATTCACATTTTCTGACGTATAGGCAACCTCGATGGAAGGAGAAGCAAGGATCCAAGTAATTGGCGTCTCAAAACCCAAAGTCCGATAATTGTTATCAAGACGTATGTTAATAATATATGATTCACATTTTCCGGCGAACAAAGCAACCTCGTTGGAAGGAGAAGCAAGGTCCGGGTAACTGGCGTCTCCAAATCGAAGACGGTTCGTCATCAACAACAGGGCATATTCAGAATTGGGTCAAAGAGATTGATTCATTAGTATGGATTGCAACTGGATACGGTTCGTTATCAACAAAAAGGAGTATATTCAGAATTGGGTCAAGGACATTGATTCCTCAGTATGGGTTACTCTCTAAACTCTAAACTTTACTTACCGCAAGTATTTGTTTTCAAAAATGATTTTCAAAATACCTTAAACCCCCTGTTTTTGCGTATTTTTGGAGTCGAACTACGTTTGGTCTGATTTCCTTCCGAGGAATACGTAGGCAGCTTTTTTAGCATGGCCATACCCCTAGTTCAAAATGGCGTCTTTTCTATCGACGACGTTACTTCATCCATAAGTATCATCACCGAGGGGCTCTGTAGATACCCCATTTTGGACATTCATTCATAGTCACACTACTTCTATGTCTCGCCTTTGATTTGGGTCGAAACTCGTTAAGTTGGACATGTTTCGTTAAGTTTCTCACTTACTCCATTAGTCAGGGGCCAAAATGAACATTAAAACTACTGTAGAGGGCAAAAAGTGAATTCCAGCACTGAGATGCCTCGTACGAGACATTGATGTCTCATACGACACATCCCCCTTGACAGTCGGGTTTTGGTCAGTTTCCTTGTTAATCTTAACCCTTTTTCTTGGCAAACACTCAAGCATTCCGGGAAAAACCTAATGGGCGATCCCAGAGTCCAAAAATACCTCCTTGGAGATCAGGTCCTTGATTCCCATCCAAACTTACCTTCTTGGCTAAAACCCTAGGTCAAGAACTCTTATAAATAAAGAGGTTCTTGAACCGAAAAACCTCTAGAATGGTCATTCACCCAAAAATACTCCATATCTGATTAAAGAGGTCCCCATAATCAGCCTCTCTCCCTCACCCACGAAATTCAAGCCTTCATAACACCATTCAAGCCAAGTTCGTCGGATATTCAAGGCCTTTAGTCAAGTCCATCCATAGGATTCTCGAAGAACGCTTAGGTAAAACTCCTTGTTTTCTACCTTCTCATCCTCTTCTTTGTCTTTGAAGTAGTGTGATTCCATCAAAGGATCATCCTAGAGCCTCTCCAATCTATGGAGATGGTCTCGAAGCATATAATCTGACATCCCAAATAAATAAGAAATTATTTATTTGTTTGTTTTCTTCTTTTGTACATGAATGCATAATTTTAATAATGGTGATGATGATTTTGTAAGCAAGACCGATCCTAGATCGGGTGGATTGGGTGCTCCTTGACCTTCCCAATCCATAACTTAACCCCCGAACTCAAGAATCTCATGGTCTGTGTTCCGTTCAACAACATGGTGGCAACTCTCAAATCAAAAAGGTAAAGCGACAATCATCAATTCTTCCTCGGGCGCAAACACCTCCCCATTATAAATAGGAATCACTAGTTTGGGTTTTGATATAACTCAAGAGAGTTAGCATAGGTCTACAATTTAGCAAAAAAAATTGTATACTTGTATGCGTTGGTGAGGATATTCGAGAGTGTTTGAGCGAGAATTTTAATATATTTAATGTTGGGAGGACTAGGCTTAAAGCAGAACCACGGAAAAATTGTGTGTTTTGTTTTCAGTTGTGTTTGCGTGTGAAATTTTGTATCTCTTGTTACGATTTCTCTTGATGGTGAGCGATCTCAACAAATCCATGTATGACTGCTCCTGCTGCGAGGTTGTGGTCAATGGTATGTCTCATATCCATGTTCAAAAGCTCAAGAAGAATCTCAGTGATCTAGCTAAGAAGCAAGACACATAAATTAATGATTACTTTCAGCATGATATCTCCATCATTGATACATTAGTAAAAGCCGGTAAGGTTATTTCCGACGAAGATATTCAACAACGAGCCTCAGACCGACGTTCAAAGAATTCATCTCTTCACCTAATAATAAATCAGATGATTCTTTAGACAGCCTATATCTATTGCAAGAAGAGGAATTGTTGTCCAAATTCAAATTTATGGTCCTTAATCCCACCAGTTCTCTAGTTTCCAACAAGGAGAAGAATTCACAATCTCCATCATACAATCAGTCTGACGGTGCTCTCTCCCCTTACAATTGTTGGATAAAATCTTGTATATGTAAAGGAAAACAAGATTACATTATTGAAATAAAATATACAATCAGAAATTTAAAGTATGAATGTGTGTAGATACCCCGAGAAACCAACGCTAGTCTTTGTGACGGATTCCCTATGGATGTCTAATTGATTTTAGTTATTTTTAGAGTTTCCACCCATGTTTATGAAGGAACGCGGAGAAAACCTAGTTGTTGATTAGAAATCAGAGATTCGAGAGGAGGTTTGGGGGTTATATTATGGAACGAAGGTGTTAGGCACCGCCCCGCTCAGCCTTAAGGTCGGTCTTGCTAATAATGTGTTCTAATCCAATTTTATGTCTTTCCTACGTTGGCAATATTAAAGCAAGGGGGTTTAACATAGATTGAAATGTAGGGAGATAAACCTTAGCCAACTTAAATATGTGAAGTGATCTTTTAAGTCATGTCTCATGTTTATGGGGATAACATACTATAGAACTTAAAATAAAATAATAATAAAGAAGAAAGGGATGAAGATAGAAATAGAGATGGATGATGAGATACCTAGACTTCTAGAAGAACCAAAATGCCTTGCTTGAGAGAAAGTGTTTATAGTGTATAGAATTTGCCTAGAGTTTTGATGTCCAAAAGTGGTCCTTTGAATTGGAGAGAAGGGGCTGTATTTATTGGTGAAGAAGGGGTGCCTTTGGTGCAAAAATAGTGTCAATAATTGATTTTCCTTGGGTGGTATTGATGGTGATAAAGATACAAATCAGAAATGGAGGGAATTTGGGAGGAAATCTGTAAGTGACACTCAAATGCGCGCGCCTCCTGCCATGGGGTTAAGGGCGTGCTCTTCTGGAAATAAAAGGAAAAGGTGCTTAGATTCAAAATGATAGAAAAGACCAGAAAGTTAGAACGGTTATTCACGTTAGCCCACAGAACTAACAAAGTAAGTCAACAACTTAACGGAAGTAACAGAAATTAATAGAAAACAAGAAAAACAAAATACTATGTATGCAATCGGGGTAAGCGGTCCAAGGTGGGGTGTCTACAACATGAAACGATATAACCATCTTTAATATCTTGCATTCGAGCTATGTGTGACACTCTTTCTTTAAGACTAATTCATCCCTCTCTCTTTAAACACTTGAGATTTCAACGGGCCTTAGTCTCTCATGATAGAATGGATGAACCGAATGAAACTTCGTGTTGGGGTGTCAAGCCAAGTCCCACATCGGCAATTGAATGAAGAATTGCCTAGTATATAAAGGTGTTTACCCACTCCATTAGTATGAGGCCTTTTGGGAGATGACCCAAAAACAAATCCGTGCAGGCTGGGCCCAAAGCAGACAATATCATACTAATGTGGAGTGGTGGGGGTGGTCGCGGTCCTAATAACTGGTATCAGAGCCCAGGTTGATGGATGGGCCCGACGCGCAGTGGACCGCGTGTGTGAGATATGTGGGATTTCCTCTGTTGTGACCTCACGAATGGAGTATTGTGTGTGCCTTGTGTCGAAAGTCTTCCCCATATTGGTGATCGAGCGGCATGTCCCGCATGTGGTGAATAGCAGCGGTGAAAGTAAACTTTGCTAGAAGTGGTCCTTGGTTTGAGGGGAGGTTTTTTGGGGTGTCAACCCAAGTCCCACATTGGTAATTGAATGAAGAATTGCCTAGTATATAATAATGTCCACCCACTCCATTAGTATGAGGCTTTTTGAGAGATGACCCAAAAACAAATCCGTGCGGGCTGGGCCCAAAGCGGACAATATCATACTAATGTGGAGTGGTGGGGGTGGTCGCGGTCCCAACAATTCGCACTTGAGGCTTCCGATGAACTGAACTTTACTTGGACTAGATCACCAATAGTAATATCTAATGAGACGAAAAAAAAGAAGCACAAAATCAAGAACGAGAAAGGGGGAATTGCTAGAAAAGTGTTTCTTTATATGTGTTGTTTTCTTTTGATTTTCTCTCAAAAGACTTGTGGGTGTCTCTTTATAGCTGAAAAATCCCCGAATGATTAATTCTCCAATTAATTCAAATATAGATTGATGAACGCGTTAATGCAACAATTATATTTGTCATCAATTTTTTTGGAGATTCAATTCTGCAAATTTTGGTATTAATACTTAAAGTACTGTTTTAAACACAAAATAAATATGTTAAATTTCTGGCTCCAAAGCCAAAGGATTTGTGCCCTCAGTCGTAGAGGTCTTGGGTTCGATACCCCATGTAGGCTAAAATTGAATTAGGTGGTTTAGGATTTCAAAATAAAACTTTTTGGTTCCGAATACTATGCGCGCGCATGAGGGTGCCGGTTAAATTTTTTGGAACTTTTGGTTTTTTCATCATTTCAACCCACTAATTTTGAGCTATCATAACAATATTATCCAACCTTATATTTGAAAATATAGAAATACTATTTTGATGTTCTTACGGAGTAGAATATGAACCCAAATAATCTTTGTCCAAAGACAAACGATTTTTACAAGGAAATGTGCACAATTTTCTTCACAACAACATATTTTTCCAACAACAATATTAGTCGTGGACTCGGTTCTACTCGGAGTCTTAACGATAAAAAAGAAAAAAATTGTTGTAGAGAGAGTAGGCCTCTAGACATGGCATATTGCCAACACCTGCCAGCTCTTTTCCTAATCTTGGTCAAAAAGTCCCAATGCTTAGTTTTGAAACACAACATTAACACTAACACGCTCACGTCCCCTTTCCGATATAGGCCCCCTAACACATTTACCTATATGTATAAGTGTACAACAGATTATGGTTGCATATGGTAGCATCAAGCACTAGATGCTTGATCTTTCATACATTAATGTTAGGTAATTTAGAGGTAGGATGCATGATTTAATTCTTTCATTCAATCTAAATGTGTCCAACCTCCTTTTAATGATTGAGAATCAAAATTCTTGTTTAACCAATAAGAGCTTTATTTAACATTCAACGTCTATCGCTCAATGTGATTATATGCATCCTACCTCCAAATTACCCTACATGTTAGAGCAATAAACAAGACTTGATGAGAAAAGTAAAGTAAAGCAATCACAAGAACACAGATTTACTTGGTTCACCAATTTGGCTACGTCCACGGGCGGAGGGAGAATATATTATTAATATGGAGATCACAAATAGGGGTGTAAATGGTTCGGTTTGGTTCGGTCTGGGACAAATTAGAGGCCGAACTGTTAGGTATCGGTCTGGTGAAATCTCAGACCGAACCGAACCATAAAAACTTTCACACCAAACTGAACCAAACCGCTATAGTCTGGTTCGGTTCGGTCTGAACTGCGGTCTGATTTTACGGTCCAGACTTATGTAATTTTCAAAATAGACTTACTTACATGTGTACAAAGGGAATGCAAAAGCTTTTTACCTTCCATGAATTTATCAAAATGATCCTAGACTTCAGAGGTATAAGCTTTACCCTTAACATCGCCGGATACAACAGATGAAGCAACTTCGGTGTCTTGAGTTGATGAAGCCTTTCGCTTCTTTGAAATTTCAACCTATAAACACATAAGAGAATAAGACATGCATTAAGTATAATATTTATTTTGAAAATAACAACAAATTTATATACATATTCTGCCTACAAAGTACACAGATTATAATCTCACATTAACAGGAAATCGAATCCCAAAATCAAACCAAAGTAAATGTTTACAGGAAAAAACGTACCTGACTTTGACTTCGATTAACATTATCATCATCCATATTCGAGGGGTTAGGGTTTGACTAGGGAAAATCGAATCCCAAAATCAAATCAATCGGACAAATGGAAAATAGTGGCCGGAGCTAGTGTGAGGGTGGACAACGAAGAAAAAGAGGAAGATTGAGTGCGTCGATTTGGTGAAGGGAGAGAGATGAGAGACGACGAGATGCGCCGCCCCGTATGTGGTCTGCGGCGAGAAATGTGAAAGTGAGTTACTGAGATGAGAGTTAGCCTATTAGGGTTTCTAATGTTAGGTTTTCTAAAATCTAAGGGTGGATATTAATTCAAATTAAAATCCTACGGTCATCATTAATGGTTTAGCGGTTCGGTCTACGGTTCGGTCCCACGGTTCGGTCTCGCAGTCGGTCTCGCGGTTCGGTCTGAGTCAGTTCGGTTTGGTCTAGAGTGGCCAGACCACAGACCGAACCAAACCACCTGGTTTGACAATTTTAGAGACTGAACCGAACCATGAGTGCTCAAAAACCGAACCAGACCGTATGGTCTGGTTCGGTTTGGTCCCGAACCGCGGTCTGGCCCGAACCACTGACACCCCTAATCACAGATACAAATCACACTAATCTAGTTGCACGAATTATTGTCACAATAATTCTTGACTGTACAAACCATAGATCTAGAATTACATATTTGAAACTTCTGTCCAACTTGAACTACTCTCTAATTCTAGTTCTAGTTGACAAGTTTTCAAGTTGATTATTATGCTAGGGGAAGGGTTGTATTTATAGTCATAAATAAATAACTAAAACCCTAAAAGGATAAGGAATCCTATTACTTGTGTACAAAATAATTCTATTTCATTAGGAAATAGCTTTCTTAATTCTTGAACAATTCCTTGTACCAATAAGAAATCTAATTAAACCTTAATCCTTGTATCAAAAGGATTTCATTTTTTCTTGGAGAGAAAGCAATTACTGAATTTTTTGGATCTATCCTTAACCAATACTCATATTGATTCAAAGGTATATTCCCAACAATACATTATATCAAGCATCAAGCATCACGGCAGTTCGGCTTTAAGCCTGACCACACCGCTCGAAAGTGTCCCGACCATGGCTACTTTGCCCTCTATTGGCTTCAAAGAATATCAACCGCCTTTTCCATCTGGTTCGAGTAATTCCCTCATGGCTCCGATATATGTCTTCGATTCAGGAGCTACCAATCACAATGATATTCTCATTGCATCATCTTATTATGGTGTTTGGCATTTCTCATTTGAATTGCAAGTTAATTTTCAAATTGGATGTTGACTGCCAGAATATATGTTAGAATTTTTAAGTCTAACCAGCAGTTGTGAAGTCAGGAATTATTAGGAAGAGGGTTTGGGAAAGTTTTTTAACTCAATCTTAAGAACTTTGAAATAAATTAAAGGAGGTTAAAATAAAATTATACTCCCTCTCGCTTTAAGGTTCTTACTTTCATTTTTAGTTTGTCCCAATTTAAGGTTCTTACTTTGCTTTATTACATAAAATGGAAAGTGGGACCCACTTGTCATTCTCACAACAAAAACTCTCTACCCACTTTCTCTCTCCCACTTTACTTTTCATACTCACAACATTTACTTTTTCTTAATCTCCGTGCAAAGTCAAACTAAAAATTTTAAATTGGGACGGAGAGAGTAGTATGAATTTTACAGGGTATTGAAATAGACAAAAATAATATTTTATTATATTATTTTTTATTATTTTGAGGTACTTTAAATGACATTTTTTCAAAATTAAGTGGTCGCATAACGGCGTGGCTTCACCACAGCCAACTAGAATTCAAAATATTAACTTGTCCTTAGTTCTTTTGACGGTCACGTGCATCATAACCAGGGGCGGACGCACGTTTATGTGAGGTGGGTTAATTGACCCCCTGACTTTCCCATTTATACCCGTTTATACCTATTTTGACCCTTTGAAAATGTTCAAATTTTAATTTTAACCCCCCTGAAAAATTTCAATTGACCCCCCTCAAATCCCTACATATAAATACTCGACATTTACACAATTTACCCAAACTTATCACTTTTGTTTGCCGCAAGCGGGTTTAGAGTCGACGCGAGCGATTGCGAAGAACTGAGAGAGACGCCGTCGCCGAAGAAGAAGAAATCGGTCGAACTTGCAGCCATAGACTCCGGTTGCCGCAGGTAATCTTTCTCCCCTTTGTCGCCCTTTTTACTCTTTCGTCCGAACCGTCCCTAATCTCAAATCCCTAAATTTCCCAAAAAATCTAGTTCGCCCTTTCTTTCAATCGCCTTTTTTTTTTTTTTTTCGTTTTCTTCTACGGCAAAAACATCAAATTCATGAATTGGGTTTTTCAATTCTGAATGTGAAAATGTAGATTCTGGAATGTTTTATACACGCATCGTGTATATATAATGAAGTATGTGCTATTTATTCTTTGGATGGTGAATTTACGAAACCCATTACAATTTTAGCTATATGAAATCAAGAAACGAATTTGTGAATTGGGTTTTTCTTCTACGGCAAAATCTGGAATGTTTTGTCGGTTTGATAATTGGTTAACAGAGGATATCAAAACGAATTTGGGATTTTAACTCTAGCTTATTTTCTACAGAAAAATGGGTCCTCCTTTGAACACGTGGGTCGGCTACTTCGGACTCTAAAGCGAATGAGGCTCCCGTCCCGGAGGTTAGAAACTGAACTATAATCTTGTTATGTGTTTGTGTATGGCCAGTGGCCTTATTGTTGTGCTTTTATGGTCAGTGGCCTTGTTGTTGTGGTGTTATGGCCAGTGGCCTTGTGGTTTAGTGCCTTGTTGCTGTGGTTTTATGGCTAGTGGCCTTATAGTCTTTGCTCGTGTGGTTGTTTATGGTCAGTAGCCTTGTTGTTGTGGTTTTATGGCCAGTGGCCTTGTGGTTTAGTGGCTTTGTTGTTGTGGTTTCATGGCTTGTGCCCTTGTTGATTTGTTTGTGTATGGCCGGTGACATTGTTAATATGTTTTTTGCGCATTTTCTAACAGTGCTCGAAAACTATTTCAAGAAACTGAAACATTCGCAAAGTAGTGGAAAGCCTCAAGTTCAAGAGTCTAACCTCTTCAATTTCCCGCTACCCAAGAGCCTAATATTCTAACATCAAAATTTGAATTCGTATGAAAAAAAGGCTTTATATATGTGTGTCTTTTATTGTCATTTTTTTAGTGTATTTTTTTTTTATATATATTTTCTATATAATTTTTGACCCCCCTCACTGTAAATCCTGGATACGCCACTGATCATAACAATTGGTATTATAAGAATTTGTCGGAAATAGGTACTCCCTCCGTCCCAAAATGATCTTCTCATTGTCCCAAAAAGTTCTTCACATTTCTACATTTTAGGCTTAAACAAAGCATGGTTAATGAAGCAAGTGTTCATATCCTTAAAAAGTTTGAATAGTCAAACGCGAATTTTGGGACGGAGGGAGTAAATGTTTTATAACCATGGTTGTTAGTGCATCACAACGTATGGTTTATGAATACGTTTACAATTTATGAACTGGCTGATCTTTTTCCACATCGTGGATATAAGGTTTATGTCATGTGGCATAAAGAGTAGATGTTGTGGACTTTTTGTTTATTTTTGTTGACTTTTGAATGTGAATATTCAATTCTTATATGAAGAAGCAGATGAATTTAGGGTGCAGTGGCAATTAAGGACTTCAGGTTATGGCTTCATTTCAAAGAATCTTACTCCTGATCTTCATCCTCTCCATCTTCATTATGCATATGGCTTCAGTTAGTGCAGGTTTGTCCCTATTACTTTTCCCATCTGAATAATTATACATGGAAGTTTGATTTGGTTTTGAGCATGCTTCTTGGATACTGGTATACTATCTGTTTCAAAACAAGTGAACAAATTTACTTTTTTTGAGCAAATTTATCATTCATTTTCAGAACGGGGGTTTATTCACTAATTCTGTATATTATTTCAAGAACTTTATACCCCTCATATCTACTTTCCAATAAGCAAACAACATTTTGTTTTTTCGTAAATACTCCCTCTGTCCCAGAAAGATAGTCCACATTTTTTCGTTGTTACTGCGAGGGAACTTTGAGCACTTATAAATGCTACTTATAATTATGTTAACGTGAATCTAAAAATTGATATTAATGGTATTTATAATGGTGTATCAAGATCAATTTCAAAAATTTCATTAGAATAATTAAAAGTAGCATTAATTATTACTCAAAGTTTCTTCGTAAAACCCATAAAAATAGGGGGACTATCATACCGGGACAGATGGAGTATTACGTGGCAAGATAGAGGAGCATAATTTTCTTTAAAAATCATTTTCTTCCATAAACCAATCATTGCAATTTGATGGAATGAAAGCTTTAAAAGTCTTAATCTACTGTCCTATATTTTTTTTTCTTATCAAAATAGAAAACACAGAAATTAAGAAAAGTTGCGAATAGCCATTTTTTAAAATATTTTTTTTTTTCTCAAATTGAATGACATTTTCAGGAAAAAAAAATGTCTCTAAATATATTTTTACTATTTTTCTCCTGACCTTTGTTACTAAAATTTTCAAAATATTTTTTTTTTTTAATTTCTCCAAAATGAAAATGAGACATTCATATTTTGTGACGAATGGAGTATAATAGTGGTCGCTGGAGCAGACTTGTGACTTGTGAGTATAAAAAAATATGAAACGAGAAGAGTGAGTAGGGTAAAAATTATGAGTGAAATAGTTATTGTGAATATAATTATGAGTCTGTTATTATAATTTGTCCACTTATTGTAGTAATATTTGGTTTTGGAGACCCGTGACGGAAGTAATATTTTACTAATAAGAACAATCACATCGGTTCCCTATCTTAAGATAAATAATTACGTATTTTGTTTTTTGACCATGAATGTAAGTGTACTCTCATTTTGGATGGATTTATGATATGAGGAAGTAACATTATTACTTTTTTGAATATTATTTGGATTTTCTTCTCTATTGTGGAGATACAGATGAAGATGAAGATGAGGTGAAGCAGTTAGAAAAGAGAAAGGATTATCCAAGTCCACCTCCTCCATTGCCCAACAAGAAAAAGTACCATATTCCACCTGATATATCTCCCATCCCTAATTACTAGTTTTATCTTCTTTAATCTTGTTTTAATTAGACATGATTATCAATTGATCATTTTTATAGTTATTAGAAGTACTTGTTGAATGACTAAACGATAAGACAAGAGAAATCTATACTTATAGTATTTTAAAGTTGGTGAAACCAACCCTGGGTATGACACGTAAGCAACAAAATAGTTTATCTTGATTGTGAGGCTTCCACGTA
This sequence comes from Campanula takesimana, assembly GCA_026119855.1. Lineage (NCBI taxonomy): Eukaryota > Viridiplantae > Streptophyta > Magnoliopsida > Asterales > Campanulaceae > Campanula > Campanula takesimana. The sequence goes on from JAOWBW010000471.1 coordinate 1,822,783, forward strand.
AGTTGACTGTCTCAATTCCAAAGTCTTTTGACATTCGGCTACCTAGGTACTAATATTAGTTAAGAACAATAGGTATATACTAGGTATTTTCGAATTACTTTTCTCTTTACATAAGTTTTATAGAAAACATATATGAATAGAAGAGTCTTCTATAAGAATATATAAGTATCTAATATAACTAATGCTCTTATATATATAGAATAGGAGTGTAGACTAGGTAGGGCGTGCATTAAAGGTGTGACTTTTCAACTAATGTGACTTTTCAACTAATGTAATTTTTCAACTAATTAAATTTCATTAGTTGGTGAAGATGGTTATGGTGTTAACACGTGAACGAACTATGGAGGAAGCTTGCATTTGGTGATGCCACATCAACGCCCCCTCATAAACAAGTGACTTTTCAATTTTTGTTTCTAATCTAATTGTATTAGCTTAATAATATTAGCTACTATATAAGGTAACTATTATAGTTAACTATTATAGAAACTAATACTTATAATAAACATTATAATAGCTAACTATTATAGTTTATTATTAATAGTTAACTAATATAATTAAGTATATATGTTAATTATTACTATTAATAATATTAGTTAATCATAATAGTTACTATGTAAGTTGACTAATACTACTAATAGTATTAGTTAATAATAATAGTTATAATATATGTTAAAGATTACTATTAATACTATTAGTTAACAATAATAGTTACTATATACATTAATTATTACTATTAATAGTATTTTTTGATTATAATAATCATTATATAAATTTAAAATTACTATTAATATTACTAGGTAATCATTAGTTATTATGTAAAGTAAAAATTATAATTAATAATATTAGTTATAATAATTATTTTATGGGTTAACTATTTTTATTAATAGTATTAATTATTTATAATAATTACATTATATGTTAATTATTATATTTAACACTACATATACATACATAGATCCGTTTGGATTGTGAAAGGTTATACATTAGACATTCATTAAGAGGTACTTTAAACATTCATACATAACCACCCAAGAATTTGAAAGATATAGGAGTATTTATGTTTGAATGAATTTTGTGCATGTCTTTTTAGTTTCCCTTCGTTCAACTCTCTAATTAATAATATAAATACTTTTTAATCACTTTTAATAAAAGAATGCATACAATCTTTGCATGGAAATATAAATACTTTTTAATCACTTTTAAAATTACTATTAATATTACTAGGTAATCATTGATTAAATATAATAATTACATTATATGTTAATTATTACATTTAACACTACATATACATACATAGGCCCATTTGGATTGTGAAAGGTCATACATTAGACATTTATTACTTTAAACATTCATACATAACCACCCAAGATTTGAAAGATATAGGAGTATTTATGTTTGAATGAATTTTGTGCATGTCTTTTTAGTTTCCTTTCCTTCAACTCCCTAATTAATAATATAAATACTTTTTAATCACTTTTAATAAAAGAATGCATACAGTCTTTGAATGGAAATATAAATATGAGAAAGAAAGTTTGTTTTTGTTGTTGTTGTTGTATTTCTCTTATCTTTGTTTGTGAGATATTTTTGATTGATTGTGTTGATGAAAATTTGTGAGCTTTATTTATTTTGTTATGTTTTTATTTCTTGCAGCTACCCACGTGGATAATTTTGAAATTGTTGTTGTTCAAAGTTGTAAGATTCATTGTTTTACACGTTGTTTCTTTAGGTTTCTATTTTTGTTTATTTATTTTTTATATCACATACACTTTTGTTGGCTATCACTAATTCTTATTTTTCTATTTGCAGAAACCTCTACAATCTTCATTCATTTGACTTGGTTTTGGACTTCAAATTTGAAGTAACAAAAATCTGCTCATGAAGCATTATGAAGGGCTGCTCTGTTTTGCAATAATTATAGTAAAATATATACATGGAAATTTTGAAATTTGTAAATTGGAAACTCTTCTTAACCCATAAAAGTATGTTCCTAGATGTTCACATAATTTTATGCGTAATCTACATATTTATTTTCACCCATCTTGCATGACAATAAAATCTGTCAAAATGTGATTTCGTTTAAGGACTTAAATGTCTCCATGTATTTAATTGATCAAAACAAATTTTCAGAATTTTAAAACTCCAAGTTTCATGTATTTTTATTTTATCTACAACTTTCATGTTTTGGGTTTTTCTATTTGAGTTCGTTTTCATGACTGAATTTGTCAATCTTTTACTAATGTACTTTATTAGCAGCACTAATCTAAGACTAGCATGTTGTAACTTTATTCATTTGAACATGATTTATATCTTTTAAAATCATATCAAAAATCGTGGGCATTCCTCATTGAGTTGAGAGCAATTTAAGCTTTTGAATTAGATCATTTGGTTAAGAAATAAATTAGATAACAATTGGTAATCAAAAGTGGTTCCAGAGTTAATTCAAAATATATTTTCACGGATCAAAAAGATTTTTTAGAAAAAATAAATAAAGAAGGTCTTCTATAGTGATTAACACTTACTCAAATATTTCACATTTTTTTACTTCTATTTTTTATTTTAGAATTGTTACTATAATAAAATAAAAATTATTTATCAAACCTCACGGGCTTCGCACTAGTTCATAAGGAAGAAGAAGGTGACGAAGAGTAATAAAGATAATAAGAGAATAAGAACTGATCAGCAAGCACTCATAGACATAGAAGAAAACTCAATGTGATTGTATTCATCATGGTCTAGGTACATATATATACACTTGGGAACCTAGTGCTATACAAAGATCTATATTTGGCTAAGAATAGATCATTGTGAACAAAGAAAGATAAATCAATACATATCTCCTATATTATTTACACAATCTGATATACTAAATTATTATTTATCCAATACCCTCTCTCAAGCCAATTGGAGGTACGGAGATGCAGCTTGAACCGTAAATAAATTATCTTTGATTGTGCGACAAAACCGATGTTACCGAGGAACACCGAAAGTAGCTGATTAATGTTGAATAAGAGCCGAATGTAAAGGTGGTCATACCAAGGCATATATTGCCACTCCGTCGGAGGATAAACTATGTCGTAATCATCTTCATATCGTCTTGAACAATGGTGGCACAATCTTGAACATGACATTGTCTACCAATCAAAGGCTTTGATAATGCAAGAAGATTCCCAATCTTTGGAGGCAAAACAAGACTGCGTGGCTCAGACTCTAATGATGTTGGGAGAACAATTGATAGAGAAATAGGTCTTCGATGACGATCATTACCAAACTGCATGTTACAAAACCACCTAGGGGAGGAGATGACTCACTAGAAGAGTCAAGAAGAGCACATGCCAAAAGGCTGTTGATTGCATGGGACTAGTTTGAAATGTTGGTAAGACTGATAAGTGGGTTACTAGAGAAGTAGGAAGCTTGGGCTGGTCATGATTTGCAATTGGACCAGAAGCAACATCCTGCACATTAGAAGAGTGGGCCGAAGGAGGAATATCAGGTGTTGGTGTGTATGCCCTAGGCATGTAATTGGCACATTGTTTGACAATGTTTGTTATCATATTTTCATTATATATAAAGAGATGTTTTGGATTATTATTTGTTGTTTCATGTTTTATTATAATAATCCCCGTCCCTAGTACTTATGAAGAACTAGTATAAGTTTAATTAGATAATCATATGATGATTATGTGTATGGGATACCAGATAAACTTATGGGTATGTGTTGGTGAACATATATTGGACATGATCCAAAGATGAGGTTTATGTCATGGTCATTATGTCATAATTAAACATCTAATACTTATATCATTGAATCGTTAGACCTGAGATTATTACGGTCTTCCGCATAGTGGAAATTATGTTTGACATATTCAAACGTTACTCTTAACCAAGTAATTATAAAGGATATGATTGGCATGATCAAAGCTATGAAGGGAAGTGCAATAAGTCAAGATGTGATTTTTTCCTTAGTATGAGAGATGTCAGGCTTGGGCCCCTCGATGAATAGTGTTGATGAAATGTATGGCCATACTCAAATGAATTGATGTAATCGATGTCATTTGTATTATCAAACTATTTGGATCGAGAAAAGTATTGGGCACTGTAAGTTGACCATTGACCATGGCTTACGCTCAACGACATCGTGGACAAAATGATTATGATATGTTCGATAAAGGATTCACGAACTTTGCAAGTTATATTAATTGGGTAGTCATGACGACTTGCTAGAATCCAATCATGATTTATGTTATCAAATGGTTTTGATCACATTCCAATTTAATATAATCCTATGGGGTCACACACAAAAGAACGAATTACTGAAGGGCTATACTTGGAATTTTGTAAAGTCTTAAAATTGGATTTTAAGAAGGAAAAACAGAATCTGCCAGGAGGAGGGAGCTCCGGCCAGACCTCTAAGAGGACCCAGTCGGACCAGTGTATTAACCCGGGCGGACCAAGTTGGAGACCCGGTCGGACCTTTGTCTGATCCGGGCGCACCAAGGTTTTGCCCCGGGCGGATTTTACGTTGTTCCGATTTTATGAATTTTGGCTCCGAGTTTTGACGGGAATTAGACTTCCAAACCTAAACTAGTTGGGTTTTAAGAAGTATAAATTCCCCTCTCAAACCTCTAGGTCATAAGTGATTACTGTAATCAAATTCTCTAGCCTCCAAGAGAGAAAATCTGGTCTTCTTCTTCCTCAAGAACAAGAACCATATTTTCATTTAGCCTCCATAATAGAAGCGTGTTCTATTAGGTCTAGCAATTTAGATCAAGAAGGTGTTCTTGATATTCGTTCGCGTGTGGATAAACATAGAGGGAGTTGGCATCAACTCCTTCAAGTTCGTGATCTAAGGTTTGTGCTCGTGTTCCTGCGATCGTGATCTAGGGAAGCGCGAAGAACAGAGATTGAAGATCAGAAAATTTTAAAGCATCACCACGGTTAGTATTCTAAATTCACCTCCGCATTAATTTGATTATCTTGAATGGATCTAGGCTTTTGGGTTTATTCCGCTGCGCATGATTGTGCAAAACCCAACAGTGGTATCAGAGCCCCGTTCATTATGATTATTTTAATAATAACTTGTTGATGTTATAATTGGATTATATGTGTTAGCATGCTACTTGAATTTAGATTCTTGATATTTATGTAATTTGTACTTTATGTAAGTATATGTGATACATGGAGATCATAAAATCGCACTGTTTAATTACGTTATATGGGATCTAAGATTGCAATAATAATTTGATTATTATGTTCCTTGTGATCATCAAAAGTTAATTGGATTAATTTGTTCATGATCCTAGATTCATGAATAAATTGGTTATTCAAGGTTTTGATGAACATGGTGATTTGATCATCATGTACATCAAATCCTAGTTGAATCAAGGAAGACAATTTTAGGGTTTTAAAATTGAAACACAATGGTAAATATTTTGAGTTGAATTTAATTGTCAGATGGCTGGTTTTGGAAACCGTGTTTCCTGAAATTAGATGTTAATTTCAAAATTACTTTGGATTGAAATTGTTTGTCAGATGGCTGGTTTTTGAAAACCGTGTTTCCTGAAAACAAATCTCAAAGTCAAAGTCATAAATTGGTGAAACAAAAGAATTTAGAATCGAGTTACTTTATGTAAGGTATTGTGGATGCCTCTTGGCTTAGTTTCGACCTTACATAGTTGTTTCTTCTAGTTTCTAAATTTGGTACGGGATTGTGGATGCCTTTGGCTTAGTTTCGACCGTACAATCATGCTCCCAATTACGTATTAAAGAATTTATCCCCATAAATCAATCACATGAAATCATAATTTAATTAATGGGATTAGTTAAATTATTAACCGATGCTTTATGTGTTTATATTGTGTGCGTATAAACATGTTTTCATGCTATATGTGTTGAACCTTCTTGTTAAAAATTTTAAGTCACGTGCCAATCTATGATAGACACTTGGGATTACACGGGTAGTTTTGTGTGGGTTACGCCAAAGCGTAGGTGCATTGATTCTATCCTTGTATGAACAAGATGAGTGAAAGAGTGGTTCCTATGCGTCTATCATGGTTTGACTTAATTAAGCTATCAAAAGGGTTTTGGGCTTAAGGCACGAGATGAGATTAAAACATGTTTATGACATATGATGTCTAAAGAATCTAATAAAGGATCTAAGAGTCATATATGATATGATTGATAAAAGTTATCTACCTAATTAATTTAATTTTGAGCAGTATCACCAAAGCGGACTTAAGATTAAATTAAAGTTGGATCTTAGCTCACTTAAATTATATGATACATTAGATGTATATGAAGGTTATATAATTTAGTGGAAGTATTTTTTGAAATACAATTATTAAATCTCTTTATGAAAATTGGTACTAATACACATTAATATATGTTTGCATAAAATGTAGATAATGACTCAAAACACTCTCAACCTATCATTACGATCTATCCTTGAGAAGGAAAAAAACTTCAAGAGAATGGTGCTAACTTCATGGATTGGATCCGATACCTTAGAATTGTTCTAAAGCATGAAGACAAGCTGTACATTCGTGATGAACTCGTTCCTGAAGAGGAACCTGCTGCTACTACCCCTAGGGCAGAAAGAGACGCCTACAAGAAGCACAAAAGTGGGGTTGGTTGTCTCATGCTTGCTGCCATGTGTTCAGAGCTTCAGAAGACTTTGGAACACTTGGAGGCCTATGACTTGGGCATTGAATTGAAAGATATGTTTCAAGAGAAAGCAAGGCAGGAAAGGTTCGATACTATAGCTGCTCTGATCTCATATAAGATGAGTGAAGGACAGGCGGTGGGTCCTCATGTTTTGAAAATGAAGGCCCATTTTGAGCATCTGGAGAGACTTGGGCATCCAATCTCTGTTGAATTGGCTACTGATTTTATTTTAAATTCATTACATAAAAGCTATAATCAGTTCGTCATGAACTTTAATATGCATGGTATGGATAAGTCTCTATCTGAGTTGCATGGGATGCTAAAGACAGCAGAAAAGAAAATCATTAAGGAAGCCTCTCTTTTGCTCATGGTTAATAAAGGAAAGGGATTCAAAAACAAAGGTAAAGGTAAGGCAATTGTTGCCAAACCTAAAGCAGGCAAGGCAAAAGTTGCCACCGCTACTGTAGTGGCTAAAGTAGACACTCAAAAGGATGCAATTTGTTTTCATTGCGGTGAGACCGGTCATTGGAAGAGAAATTGCAAAACTTAAATGGAAGAGAATAAGAAGAAGAAGAAGAAGAAGAAGGGCAGTGGGACTGCTTCTACTTCAGGTATCTATGTTATAGATATACTCATTTCTACTTCTAGTTCCTGCGTATTAGATACCGGATGTGGATCTCACATTTGTTAAAATGTGCAGGCACTAAAGAATAGGAGGCTACTCAAAGATGGCGAAGTAGACATACGTGTGGGGAATGGATCAAGAGTTGCTGCATTAGTCGTAGGAACCTATGAAGTCATTTTACCTAGCCGATTAATTCTTATTTTGAACAATTGTTATTACGTTCCGGATTTGAGTAGAAATATTATTTCAATTTCTTGTTTGGATAATGAAGGATATATATTTCTTATTGAGAATAAGAGGTTTCCTATTTATTTAAGTGATATGCTTTATTGTATTGCGAATTCATTTAAGGGAGAACTCCGTTTTTGTCCATCGTACTTTGGGTCGTGTTTCACTTTTAACATCAAACTTTATTTTTTTCATTTTTACCATCGTACTACAAACAATGGTGTCATTTTAAACCAAATTTGATATTTTATACCCAAATTTGTTTCAATTTTACCATCGTACTACAAACAATGGTGTCATTTTACACCCAAATTTGGTATGAAATGACACCATTGTTTGTAGTACGATGGTAAAAATGAAAAAAATAAAGTTCGATGGTAAAAGTGAAACACGCCCTAAAGTACAATGGACCAAAACGGAGTTTTCTCTTCATTTAATGGCATTTATATCCTTGACGTTGAGAATAGAAATAATGATGATGTCTATAACATAAATAAGAAATCTAAACCTAATGTAGTAAATCATACTTATTTATGGCATTGCCGTCTTGGTCATATTAATGAGAAGCGTATCTCAAAACTCTATGGGGACGGACTTTTAGGATCAAATGATTTTAAATCATATGAGACTTGTGAGTCATGTTTAGTTGGAAAAATGACTAAGATACCTTTTACTAAGAGTAGTGAAAGGGCCAGTGACTTATTGGGCTTAATACATACTTATGTATGCGGACCTTTAAGTAGTAGTGCTAGGGGAGGATTTCAATACTTCATAACGTTCACTGATGATTTTAGTAGATATGGCTATGTCTACTTAATGAAACACAAAAGTGAAGCCTTTGAGATATTTAGAATATTTCAAAATGAAGTACAAAATTAACTTGGCAAAACTATTAAAGCACTTCGATCCGATCGTGGTGGTGAATATCTAAGCCAAGAATTTGACGATCATCTTAAAAATTGTGGAATAGTTTCACAATTAACTCCACCCAGAACACCACAATGGAATGGTATGTCCGAGAGGAGAAATCGGACTTTATTGGATATGGTCCAATCTATGATGAGTCAAGTTGATCTTCCATTATCCTTTTGGGGTTATGCATTAGAAACCGCTGCATTCAAACTAAATAGAGTTCCAACTAAATCAGTTCAAAGTACACCATATGAGATATGGACCGGAAAGAAGGCTCGTCTTTCTTTCATGAAGATTTGGGGATGTGAAGCTTATGTTAAGAGACTTGTCTCTGACAAAATTTGGGGATGTGAACAAACTGACCAGATTCGGGGAGGCAGCCGTACGGCTCCACAGGATCCATACGCCACTCCCTTGGCCGTACGGTCGCTTTGGAAAAATCTCAGATTTTTCAGCTTTCTCAATCCGTTCTATTGTGTGTGACCCAATAGGATTATACTAAGCTGGCAACGAGTCCGAACCATTCAGAACCCGTAAGTCATAAGCGAACTCTAGCTAGCCATTATGACTACTCAATTAGTATAACTTTGAAAGTCCAAAGTTACCTTATAGAACATCACAATCCCTTTGTCACACGATATCACATTGGACATAAGTCATGGTCCACGTCAACTTATGTTGTCTAATGCTTTCTCGATCTTGAGTTGATTGATATGAGTAAATGACATTGATCACATCAATTCATTTGGGCATGGCCATACACTATCATCATTCTCACTCATCGAGTGGCCAAGAAGATATCTCTCTTGAGAGAAGGACAAATCCCATCTTGACTTATCATTCTTCCCTACAGGAATCCGATTATGCCAATCGTAGCCTTTATAACCACCCGGTTAAGGGTAGCGTTGGAGTACGTCAAACATAATGTTCATCATGTGGAAGACTATGTGTAGACACCCCATTTTGGACGTTCATTTATAATCACACTACTTCTGTGTCTCGCCTTTGATTTGGGTCAAAACTCGTTAAGTTGGACATGTTTCGTTAAGTATCTGACTGACTCTGTTAGTCCGGGGCCAAAATGAACATTAAAACTGCTGCAGAGAGCAAAAATGTGATTCCAGCACATGGATGTCTCGTACGAGACATTGATGTCTCGTACGAGGTATCCCCCCTTGACAGTCGGGTTTTGGTCAGTTTCCTTGTTGATCTTAACCCCTTTTCTTGGCAAACACTGATGCAATCCGGGGAAAATCCCATGGCCGATTCTAGAGTCCAAATATACCTCTGTGGGAATCAAGTCTTGGATTCCTACCTCAACTTACCTTCTTGGACAAAACCCTAGGTCCAAAACCCCTATAAATATAGTTGTTCTTGGCGAATGACTAATGGTGAATTAACGGTCAACTATAGACCCCAAATCTGATCAAAGAAGCTCTCATAATCAGCCCCTCTCTGATACCCACGAAATTTGGAAGATCAAGGCCTTTTGTCAAGGCCATCCATAGGATTCTTGAAGAAAACTCTTAGGTAAAATCTTTGTCTTCTATCTTCTCATCTCCTTCTTTGCTTCTATCTTCTCATCTCCTTCTTTGCTTTGAGTAGTGTGATTCCATTAAAGGATCAGCCTAGAGCCTCTCCAATCCATGGAGATGGTCTCGAAGCACATAATCCGACATCCCAAATAAATAAGCAATTATTTATTTGTTTGTTTCTTTTCTTTTGGTACGTGAACGCATGATTTTGAAACGATGATGATGATTTCTTAGCAAGACCAATCCAAGATTGGGTGAATTGGGTGCTCCTTGACCTTCCCAATTCATAATTTAACCCCCGAATCCAGACATCTCGGTCCGTGTTACGACAATAACATGGTGGCGACTCTCAAATCAACAAAAAGGTAAATCGAAGGAAGAAAACGTGCCTTGAAAAAGGACGAAAAACCTCGCGCGCAAACAGTGGCGACTCTGCTGGGGACGAGATCACAGTAAGTGGGTTAGACTTGCGTCGAAATAAATCATCGTTGTTTCAAAATTCTGCATTCTGTACAGTAACCTGTTCCTCAGCTGAGATGCCTCGTACGAGGGATCCCTTGTCTCGTACGAGACATCTCGGTTCTGCCCGGTTGATCTGATTCTCTGGTTTGAAAAAGGATTTTGTTTGGTTCAAACACGTACACAGGGTCTCAGGTCCGCCCTCCCCTCTGTTTCTGAAGTCTTGGGACCTTCCTAACGATGAAGAAACTCCCCATATATTATAAGGCTAACCTTTGTTTTGCAGGAGTACTTGCTAATTGTTTCATTCCTTGCTTTACGTGTGTTTGCCTTATGTGTGAACTACGACGGCCTGAGTTCCTCCACAAGAGGGAAACGTAGGCAGCCACTTGGCCCGGCCATTGCTTGTTTTTGCTTTTACTTTCAAAAAAAAATTCTCTTTTCTCCTTGTCACCTAGATCGTGACTCTCACACACATGCACACATGTAGATTAATTGCACTACATACCCTATAAACCCGGGTCCCAATCGGAGGACGGATGTCGGTCAGTACCCCCATTCTAACGAATGGCCCTCGCCGGTCTCTCCAAAGATGGTGTACCCACTCCGTGACACGCTCCTAGACTGTGTTCATGGGGAGCCTTAGCCGTAAGCCTTGCATCAACCTCATGCATACATACTAGTTAATAAGACACTCCTCGAGACCGGTCGGTTCGATTCTTAGGGATGTTTTAATCTTTTCCCAAGATAACGCATCTTTACAATCTATAATCCTCCCTTGTGAATATGACGAATGTCCCTTCGGTTAAATGTTAAACAAGGGATTTTGGAAGAATGGAGAACCTCTCTACGGGAATCCGAGTTTGTGTTTTCCTACTTTCACTATTCTGTGCGGGATTATGGATGCCATTTTGGCTTAGTTTCGACCGCACCGTTCAACATGTCCCTTTCGGTTGTCCCTTAAAATTCACAAGGTTTGATTGCATTAATGCGTTGTTTAAAAAAGTGCAAAACAACTACGGAATCACTTAGGTTTGGCTTAATTGAATGGTGGATTCCGATGAGAATATGGGACCCTCGCCCGAATTGTCCGTTTGGGAGAGTGCAATACAGGTGAAAAACAAGGGGCTCATATTCTAGGGTGACAGAATCCACTGTTCCAGGATGAAGTAGAGTAGTAACCTCTCAAAATGGATTAAATTCCATCCGACCAATAGGATTAAAATCTGCAATCTGACTGTTAGGCTAGATGCCTCGTACGAGACATCCTCCTTTTTCTGTGAATCTGCCGTGTTGGTCAACCCTGTTTCATAAAAGCCGACTTGTTGGGACCCCAGCCTAGATTTGATGCAGTTTCTGCACTCTAGGTCCGTCCGATCAAGCAAAGTAGCTCCATACTCTCCAATTTTCTTAAAATAAAAGATCAAGTTTTCCTAAAAGGCTAATCTGCTAATGAAGCGTCTCTCTTGAACCATGGTTATAATTTTACCTTGAGGTTTAAAATGCTAAAGTCCTTTGCGGTTTTGCCCGCCTGAAACATCGACCAAGGAGCCCACATCCGAATGGGCGCCCATGTGAACAAGGAGGTCAACACAAACTAGATCATCATCCACGAGAGAGGGCCAAAGCTCCGAAAGCCTAAAGGAGGATACATCAAATGGAGATCCGTAACCTCGCTGAATGACATGCACGAGAATATGCACCTCGGAAGGAGGTCATCGAAGAGAAATGGCCAAAGACAGATCCGGCAATCACAACGCCGAGCCAAGTGGAGACCTCGCGACATCTTTCCCGATGACAGGGAACCCGAGTTCCCTGTGGAAGACATGGAATATGCCGCCGACAACCCCTCCAACAGTCAAAGAAGGAAATGGACCACCGCACCTCATAGGAGCCCGTCCCTTAAAAAAAAAAAAAAAAAAAAAAAAAAAAGTCTTCCAGCCTCGTAGGATCTAGACTTTCATCAAAAGTCCGTCTTGGACTGTGTCTTTTTATTTTTGCAAAGGTCCGTACTCGGACATGTTTGTACAAAGTTATCTATATAAAAGAGTCATTTTCATTCTCTTCTCCCTAGACGTGAGACATTATTTGCAATATACATTTACTCTTGAAATGGCCTTGCTTGTTATGATCAATTGATTGCTACGTCCCCAAAATGGTGAATTGACTTCTAAGCATACCAGTCAATGATGACTCATTAAAGGCGAATGGACCTAACACGAATGAGAAATGCTAAATGCAAACAACTAATCTTGATGTGAATAAATGTTGTGATCAATTGGCATGAAGAAACCATTAATGGCAAGTCTTCCCTCATACACTTCCCCGATACACAACCCAATACACATTTCCAAAGCAAATTCTGGATGCACATCAAAGGCATCCCAGGACAATGTAAAGACGAGGACGTTGTTGCTCAACAACCAAGATTCAACCGTGATAGTGTATGCGCAACCAAGCAAAGGGCTTCCCGGATATTCATGCCACTAAGGTGCCAGAAAGAAGTCAATGCCAGAGATAGTGAGTTGGGTTTAATGTTTCCCTCCTCAAAAAAAGGAATAAAAAAATAATGGAAAGAGGGAAAGGAAATGAATGAATGGAAAGAAGGAAAGGAAATGAACGGGAAGTTAGCCTCGAAAGCTCACCACAAAGAGCCCGGTCATCCAAAAGGGAGTGCACACCAAAGAAGGTCCACCCAAAGAGGTCCACCTCAAGGAAGTCCACCACAAAGCAAAGAGATCTACGTCAAATGAGCAACAACGTCCTCCAAGACAACGTCAAAAGAAAGGAAACAACTTCAGCAAAAGACGGCCCATGGCCGAACTACGGCGACCTGAGCTCCTCAAACTGAGGGGAACGTAGGCAACCTTCGGGTCCGGTCACAGCATGAGAACGAACAGTCAAACCATGGCTTTCCCAAAGTAGCCAAGCCTCTCCCCCTTGGTCCCATCAATGACCAATTTACCAGACAAGGACCAATTCCCCATAAACACCTTTTGATCTTGCCATTGATAGAATGTTAATCCTAATTGATCACAACATTTATACATGTTAAGGCTAATTGTTTGTTATAATCTTGACTTAATAATGAACATGGTCCATCCAAGCAATCATTTTGATAATTTTAACCAAGACAAAATTCAAATGTCTCGACAAGTCTTCTTCTCTACATCCTAGGAAAGAGCTAAACACTTATGTTCTATCAAGCAGGGGCTTCCTCCTATTTCATGATACAATTGAGGGACTCTCTCCCGCCTAAATAAATGCCCCTGCATGTTTTCTCCAAAAGACATCTTAAGTCCCCGTCCCATCGAGTCGGTTGGATCACTCAAAAAAAAAAGAGGCACCAAAAGAGTAGCCCGCTAGGTTGAAAACCCATAAGGGAGGCCTAGGCAAAAGACAGGGTGTGCCATAAAAGACGCAAAAAAGTAGCCCGCTAGGTTGAAAACCCGCAAGGGCGGCCTAGGCAAAAGAAAGGGTGCGTCATGAAAAAGGGATGGGTTCCTAACCTCAATTCAAAGGTCATGTTGGGTCTACGCCAATGCCAAAGGTTGAAAGATGATATTGGGTCTATGCCAGCATCAAAGATCGAAGGACGACATTGGGGCTACCTCCACACCAACGACCACAAGGGCATGGGGCTACCTCCACAAAAACATGGGGCTACCGCCACAAAGACATGGGGCTACCCTGACATCGATGACAACGAGGACATGGGGCTATGCCGCCACCGACACCAATAAGGACATGGGGCTACCTCCAACATCAACAGCGAGAAGGACATGGGGCTACCCCAATATCAATGACAAAAGGGTTCTCTATACCCAATCACTTCTAAGAAATGGACAAAGCTCCAAGGGACTTTATGCATGACAAACCTCATGGTTAAGTTAAAATAAAAAGTTTGACTAACATGCTTCGTTAAAAGATTTGCCTTTAGGAATAAGCATTTTTAAGCTTGCCCTTTTGGCCTCATTTATCAAAAAATAATGTTTCAAGCAAAATGCTTTTTATCTTCTCTCAAAATGATTGGACTTTTTCATCCACAATGTGTCTAAAAGGTCACCCATAGGCTTCCCCCGGTGTCAAGAAAGTGTGTCAACCTTCCCGTAGAGTTGAGTTGACCAAAGTTCAAACTTTGACCAAAGAGGTCAAGTTAAAATTTTCCCGGTCAAACTCCCCAAAGATGGAGTTGATCCAAGTCAAGCCTTGACCCAGAATGGTCATTTTAGGATAAAGTGTTTGTCCCCGGCAGTCAAAGATGACGTAAGACCAGTCTTGTAGTCAACCCTCTCCCATAGAGCCAAGTTTGCCAAACCTTTAGGATTGACCAAGTGAAAGTCAAATTCGTTGTTCTCCCGGGCAGTCCATAGATGGACGTAAGACCAGCTTTGTTGAAATTAACCCGGCCATACTTTGTAAGCCCAGGTTAATAATGTGATTTAGCCCGGCCGTACTTCGTAAGTCCAGGTTAGCAGGTTAAAAATATGAAAAGAAAATTGGCCGTCCCTGACGTAAGCCCAGTTAAAAATTATTTGATTGACCAAAAGAGAGTCAAATCCCAACTTCGACCAATTGATGAGTGTCGAGAAAATCCCTTCGATTGACCAAAAGAGAGTCAAGCCCCGACTTTGACCTATTGAGAGTCAAATTGAATGTCCAAGAAAATTGGCCGTCCCTGACGTAAGCCCAGTTAAAAATTATTTGATTGACCAAAAGAGAGTCAAATCCCGACTTCGACCAAATGAGTGTCGAGAAAATAGAGTCAAGCCCCGACTTTGACTCATGGAGAGTCAAATTGAATGTCCAAGAAAATTGGCCGTCCCTGACGTAAGCCCAGTTAAAAATTATTTGATTGACTAAAAGAGAGTCAAATCCCGACTTCGACCAAATGAGTGTCGAGAAAATAGAGTCAAGCCCCGACTTTGACTCATGGAGAGTCAAATTGAATGTCCAAGAAAATTGGCCGTCCCTAACGTAAGCCCAGTTAAAAATTATTTGATTGACCAAAAGAGAGTCAAATCCCGACTTCGACCAAATGAGTGTCGAGAAAATAGAGTCAAGCCCCGAATTTGACTCATGGAGGGTCAAATTGAATGCCCAAGAAAATTGGCCGTCCCTGACGTAAGCCCAGCAGAGATAAAGGTTAGGTCCCCCGAGCGACCGTTATGAAATGAAAATTAGGTCCCCCGAGCGACCGTCTTGAGATAAGAGTTAGGTCCCCCGAGCGACCATTGTGAGATAAAATTAGGTCCCCCGAGCGACCGTTGTGAAATGAAAACTAGGTCCCCCGAGCGACCGTTGTGAAATGAAAACTAGGTCCCCCGAGCGACCGTTGTGAAATAAAAACTAGGTCCCCCGAGCGACCGTTGTGAAATCAAAACTAGGTCCCCCGAGCGACCGTTGTGAAACGAAAACTAGGTCCCCCGAGCGACCGTTGTGAACGAAAACTAGGTCCCCCGAGCGACCGTTGTGAAATGAAAACTAGGTCCCCCGAGCGACCGTTGTGAAATGAAAACTAGGTCCCCCAAGCGACCGTTGTGAAATGAAAACTAGGTCCCCCGAGCGACCGTTGTGAAATGAAAACTAGGTCCCCCGAGCAACCGTTGTGAAATGAAAATTAGGTCCCCCGAGCGACCATTGTGACATGAAAATTAGGTCCCCCGAGCGACCATTATGAGATAAAATTAGGTCCCCCGAGCGATCGTCTTGAGATAAAAGTTAGGTCCCCCGAGCGACCGTTGTGAAATGAAAACTAGGTCCCCCGAGCGACCGTCTTAAGATAAGAGTTAGGTCCCCCGAGCGACCGTTTTGAAATTAGAATTAGGTCCCCCCGAGTGGCCCCGTGAAAAGCAAAATCTAGGCCGCCCGGATGGCCCATCTTGAGAAAAGAAAAAAAACTTAGAATGAGAAGGGCAGTCCTTGACGTAAGCCCATGATTGACCTTGCCTCTGACGAAATGAGTGTCACGCCCAAACCTTGCCTCTGATCAAATGAGTGTCACGCCCAAACCTTGCCTCTGACCAAATGAGTGTCACGCCCGAAACTTGCCTCTGACCAAATGAGTGTCACGCCCGAGTCTTTGCCTCTGACCAAACGAGTGTCATGCCCGAACCTTGCCTCTGACCGAATGAGTGTCACGCCCAAACCTTGCCTCTGACCAAATGAGTGTCACGCCCGAAACTTTCCTCTGACCAAATGAGTGTCACGCCCGAGTCTTTGCCTCTGACCAAACGAGTGTCACGCCCGAACCTTGCCTCTGACCGAATGAGTGTCACGCCTGAGTCTCTGCCTCTGACCAAACGAGTGTCACGCCCGAGCCTTCACCTCTGACCAAGTAAGTGTCATGCCCGAGTCCCCGCCTCTAACCGAGTGAGTGTCATGCCCGAGTTCCCGCCTCTGACCAAAGGAGAGTCACGCCCGTTCCTTAGGAAAGGATGAAAAATATCCACCTAGGTCCCAAAGGTTTAAGACGCCAAGTTCTCCACCTGACCTTGAATGGTCACCCTTAGGCTTAAGATGCTAAGTTCTCCGTTCGACCTCGACGGTCGCCTATAGGTTTGAGTAGCCTTAAAATCTCTCACCCTTTTCGAACTACGATAGGCTTGATTCCCTCAAATAGGGATACGTATGAATCCTATACCTCTAGGTCCAGCCATAGAACAAATCGGCTATGCCGTCCTCCCATCAGATTGGGATGCATTTATCGACAACCCCGCTTTCTTCAAAAGCGACGTTGCCGAGGGGCTCTGTAAGTACCCCAATCTGAAATCGACCTACTTTAGAGGAATTCTTGGTACCATTCAGGGATAAACCGATGGGCCAGGACCTCACTAGGATAAACCTGATGTTCCAAGACTGAACTGGAATTAAACTTGGAAAAATCCAGAAGCTCGCCAAGTCGAGTCGTACGGATGGTTTGGGCACATGAGGTCCCTAGCCGTACGGCTACTTTGGGCACCCTCAGCCTCTATAAATTGAACCCCATGCTGACCATTTCAGGGGGGAGAAACAACATAAAAAGGATTACTCTGTCAAAATCACTGCAGTAGTGTGAGAGAAGAGTGAAACAAAGAGTGAAAGAGAGAAAGGAAGATTGGCTAAACCAAAATAGGTAAAGCCACCTTCTCCCCCTCCCTTCTCTTCATCTATAACTCTATTTTCTCTTTAATCTTTGTTTAAGTTTATGTAAATCTTTATATTACTTGCAAGACTTGTCCATTCAAGCAATTTTATATTACTTGCAAGACTTGTCCATTCAAGCAACTTTATATTTATGCAAGACTTTTCCATTCAAGCAAATATACATATATTACTCTATATTTCTCTTGTCCAAGCCATGAAATGATCCAAGGTTCCCTCCATGCCTTGTGTGGAAGAGGTTCAAACCTAGATGATCATGGCTTGTTGATTGTCATTTACATTTCTTTTCTAGTTGGAATGATGCTTTTATTGGCAATAATGATCATTTGGATGATAAAGCTTCCATCTTTATCATCCAACATTGATCTAGCTCTAAAGTCCCCTTTGGGGTTATAAAGATTCAATCTTTATGTGTTAATTTGACTCTTTAAGGGTTAATAAGTCATAAAAATGCCATCTTGGGGATAAAGTTTCAATCTTTAATCACCAAATGGTCAATTTTGGCCCAAAGGGCATGTTCATCAACTTTTCTCAATTTTCTCCAAATATTGCTCATGATCACACCCAAATACTTGTTTTGGGGACTAAGTGATGATAATTTGGCATAGGAATGTTGTATTTAAACTTATAAAGTGTTTTAAACAAACTGGAATCAAAAACAGTTATGTCCAGTTTCAACATAATGTTCTGTTTCTGCTCTGAAACTGGACTGTTCTTGACTGAACTATAAAATCCCAGGAAACTACCTGTACATCCGTACGGCTATGTTGGGAACAGGGGCAAAATGTCTGTTTTGCCCTCTAATCCCTATTTTCTTAATAAACAGACCCTTTCAGTTAAGTTTTTCCAAACAAAACCAATAACAGAAACTTTTCCGTTAAATACACACACACACATACACATTTTCAAACTAACAAGGGAGACTCGGTTTTTCCGAGGCATTTTGGGTGAACCGCAAATATGTTCTTCCCAAAGTGTAACCTGACCTCCGAACTCACCTTCTCTAACCATTTTCATTTGTTTGGTTTAAAAATAATAAATGTGGCGACTCCGTTTCTTTTTCGTTAGGAAAGTTACCCGTGTTTGGCATTTCTTCCTCGTGCGAACTTCGCTTGTTTCGCCCCGAGGGACGGGATCCTTACACCTCTACATCATGGTGCAGTTAGACGAGCGCCGCCTCCCTCGGGTTTTGGTTGATAATCTCCGCCATGAATGTCCTCCCCGCTAAGATGATGGATCTACTTGGTCTTAGGACCACCGACCTAAAACCTTCCATGATCACCGTTAAGGCTTATGATTCCACGGCCCGCTCAGACTTAGGGGTGGCCACCTTGAACCTTTGGTTTGGGAAACAAAGGATGCCAACTGACTTCCAAGTGCTTGACATTCCCATATCCTTCACCGCCCTATTAGGACGCCCATGGCTCCATAAAGTCAACGGGGTAGCCTCCACCCTCCACCAATGTGTAAAATATGTGCAAGAGGGTAATTTGACAACCATTTATGGGGACAGTGTTACTATAGAAGGAACCAACACCAATGGGATTCCCGTGTTAGAAATCAAACATGAGGAGAGTGGCATAGTTTTGACCGGCTTCACCGAGATACCATCCAAAACCCACATCTGTTGTGTAGATCTTACACTCACCAAGGACAGGATTTCCCTTGCAATGAAAATGATGCGCTACCTCCTGGGGCTTGGTCTTGGGAGGAAACTCCAAGGAACCCACAAGATTGTTAAGATCAAAGAGCAAAAGACGCTCCACGGCCTGGGATACAAACCCACCCCCGAGGACCTTAGGATGGATAAGGAAATGGCTCGGAAAAAAAGCCAAGCCAGGGCTCAAGGAATTCCATTTAAGGCTTCCAACCTCCGCCCTTACACTTTCGATATGAGCCGCTACTTTGTGAGAGGAGGGGTCCAAACTGAGGCCCCAGAGCCGAAGGAGCCAATGGTGACCAATTGGGATAAGCTGCAAGAGGATCTCAAAAGATTCCGAGGAATGGCTGCTAACCCCGTAAGGAGGGCATTTCTGGATGCACCCAAGATGACCGGTCCTACCAAGACCACCATAAGTCACGAATACACCATTAAGGGAGTGCCCGAGATGGTAAGGAAATTCGAAACCCTGTCTCTGATGGAGGCTAGCCAAGGAAGGGGACCCGTTTGGGGTCGAAACGGTAGATGCGGATTTAAGGAGGTAGCTCCCAAACATGCCACCAAGGAAGTCATGGACAACGAATGGAATGGTGTGGTAATGCAAGAAATGTTTGGGGGGAGTTGGTCGTGCCTGATCTGATTGGCCTCAAAAAGGAAATGATTGATGTGATAGGAGATAGATCTCCTGGGATCTTTGACCCTCGCACCTTGGTAAGCCCGACGGACATGCCTCTGAAGAATTGGGTGACCTTCTCTGGACCGATTGCGAGCAAGGAGGAAATGACCACGAAGCTTGGACTGGTTCCCCGCCCCCTAGAGTTAAGTGTCATAGGGACCAATGTAGTCGAATCCCCTTAATCTCTTGTCTTTGAATTTGAGTCTTCTTCCTCCGAGGGCCTTACGCCCGAGGATTATGAACTTGTAGCCAACATTGTATTTCCGTTTGCATTGAATGAAATGATAGACCTTTCCGAGTATCCCCTCATTGCCAACTTATTAGATGATAAATTAACTAATAATCTAAAAACGGTTAATGATGAATCACCTAATAATGCAGACACACTAAACGAACAAAACATTAAACAATCATCAAAGCAGGTTGTTGACCGAGAGGAAAATCATGCCCAAGCTGCCGAAGAGGTTTTAACTAAGGTGAATTTG
Source organism: Campanula takesimana (assembly GCA_026119855.1). Taxonomy (NCBI): domain Eukaryota; kingdom Viridiplantae; phylum Streptophyta; class Magnoliopsida; order Asterales; family Campanulaceae; genus Campanula; species Campanula takesimana. The sequence continues at coordinate 1,843,166 of JAOWBW010000471.1, forward strand.
GGGACTGAAAATGAGCCGAAAGAGACACAGATTGGTAGCTACTTCAAAGGAGCCGAAAGAGAAGCTTTGGTTGAGCTACTTAAGAAGTACGTGGATGTGTTTGCTTGGTCTTATAAGGATATGCCGGGGTTGGATTCTTCGATCGTTGAACACAGGATCCCCGTGGATCCCGAGGTGAAACCTGTCAAGCAAAAGCTTCGATGAATCAAACCGGAATGATCTTTGCAAGTCAAAGAGGAGATTGAGAAGTTGCTCCGGGTCGGCTTCATAAGGGTGATAGAGTACCCCTCGTGGCTATCGAACATAGTAACAGTCACAAAGGCCAACGGAAAGGTCCGATGCTGTGTCGACTTTAGGGATCTCAACAAGGCGAGTCCCAAAGATGATTTCCCCCTCCCGAACATCGACATGCTTGTTGATACAACCTCTAGTTTTGAGGTCAAATCTTTTGTGGATGGTTTTGCTAGGTATAACCAGATTAAGATGGCCGAGGAGGACCAGGAGAAGACCGCCTTCACCACCCCCTGGGGGACCTTTTACTACACCGTAATGCCTTTTGGATTACGAAACGCTGGGGCTACCTACCAAAGGGCCGCAACCGCACTCTTCCATGATATGATCCATAAGGAGATAGAGGTGTATGTCGATGACATGATTGTGCATTCCAAGGGCACCGACGGGCAACATTTGATATACTTGAGAAAGTTCTTTGACAGGCTTAGGAAGTACTCCATGAGGCTCAATCCGGCCAAGTGCACTTTTGGGGTTTCTCGTGGAAAGGTTTTGGGGTACATGTTCACTGAACGAAGTATCGAAGTTGATCCCCAAAAGGTTAAGGAAATTGTGGAAATGAAGCCACCTCGCACCCAAACAGAGGTAAAGGCCTTCATGGGAAGGTTGCAATACATTAGCCGCTTCATAAACCAGCTTACTCCCACATGTGAGCCCATCTTCAAATTGCTAAAGAAGAATGCCGAGGTTGAATGGGATGAGGAATGCCAAAGAGCCTTTGACAAGATTAAGGCCTATCTCATCCACCCACCAATCCTATGCCCCCCGCACAAGGACAAGCCACTTTTGCTCTACCTAACAGTGACTGATATGTCTATATGAGCAATGTTGGCCCAAGAGAAGAAGGATTCAAAGGTAGAGAATGCCATCTACTTTGTGAGCCGTAAGCTACAAGGGAGCGAGCTCAACTACTCCCCAATTGAAAAGACTTGCGCCGGATTGGTATGGGTCATAAGAAAGTTGAAGCATTACATGCATACCCACCCAATACAGCTCATCTCCAAGATAGACCCCCATCAAGTGCTTGTTGGAAAAGCCATCTATGTCCATGAGACTTGCAAAATGGTCTTTCTTCCTAGCTGAATATGATATCAGTTATGTGTCAAGAAAGGCGGTCAAAGGAAGGGTCTTAGCGGAATATTTGGCAGACTTCCCTAGTAATGAGGAAAAGGAGCCCGAGCCGCAATTCCCTGATGAAGGGATTTTTGCCCTCGAAGGGGAAAATAGGTGGCAATTGTTCTTCAACGGTGCCGCCAATAAAAGAGGAAATGGCATTGGATTGCTCTTGGTTGACCCAAAAGATGAGCACACCCCCATCGCCATCAAGTTGAACTTTGATGTAACCAACAATGCCGCGGAATATGAGGCATGCACGGCCGGCTTGGAAGCAGCCCTGGAAAGGAATGTGAAAGAATTGGAGGTATACGGAGATTCGGCTTTGATCATCAACCAAGTCTCCAACAAGTGGAAAACACTGGACCCTGGTTTGTAAAAATACCATGCCTACATGGAAGAGCTCATGGCACAATTCAAAGAAGTTAGCTTCCACTACTTGCCAAGGGACCGTAACCGTTTTGCCGACGCCTTAGCTACTTTGGCCTCATTGGTAGAAATCCCCGAGGGAAAGTCAATAAAACCTTTCCGAGTTGGGAGGAAAGAAAATCCGGCGTACTGTTATGAGGTTAAGGCCACCCCAGAAAAGGTGGAGGAGCCATGGTACAACCATATTTACCGATTCCTCAAGGAAGGAGAAACTTCCTTCATGAATAAAAAGGGAGAATATGTGGAGGGGGTAAAAACTAAAAGCATGGCGGCACTCAAACGGCTAGCATCCCACTATGTCATCTTGGGGGACATCTTGTACAAAAAGCGTCATCAGGGCCTTCTCCTTAGGTGTATAATCACGGAAAAGGCAAAAGAGCTGATGCAAGAAGTTCACGGCGGAGTGTGTGGTCCTCATATGAATGTGAGGGCACTAATGCAAGTCATCTTACGGATGGGCTACTTTTTGATCTCAATGGAGACCGATTGCATACAATTTGTGAAAAGGTGTGACAAGTGTCAGCGGTTATCTAACCTCAACCACCTACCTCCTCACCATCTCTACTATATGACCACACCATGGCCTTTTTCAACATGGGGCATTGACATCATTGGGAAAATTTCCCCGCCCGGGAGCAATGGCCACGAGTTTGTTTTGGTAGCCGTGGATTACTTCACAAAGTGGGTAGAAGCTAAATCCTACAGGGTCCTCACTTCCAAGAAAGTTGTGGGGTTTATAAAGGAAAACATCATGTGCTGGTACGGGGTCCCGAACGAAGTCATCACCGACAATGGCTCGCACTTCGAAGGTGAATGCGATCAATTATTGGGAAAATTCTGAGTCACTCGCCATAAATCCTCCCCATATAGGCCTTAGACCAATGGTGCAGTGGAGGCCGCCAACAAAACGCTCGAAAGGATTATTAAGAAAATGGCAACACGGAGAAGAGATTGGCCCGAAAAGCTACATCTAGCATTGTGGGGCTACCGGACCTCGGTTAGAACCGCCACTGGGGAAACCCCATTTGCTTTGACTTATGGAAAGGAGGCCATGCTCCCGGCTGAGCTGGAGGTACCGTCATTGAGAATTTTGTTGGAGAACAAAATCCATGAGGTTGATTGGCTTCGAAGCCGGCATGATGAATTGGCCTTGTTGGACGAACGTCGTCTGAAAGCAATGGAGCACATCCGCGCCTACCAAGGGAGAATGGCGCGAGCATTTGATAGAAAGGTGAAGCTCCGAGAAATTCGGGTAGGAGATTTGGTCCTTAAGGAAAAACCCCTCAGGAGGTCTAACCCCGACAGAAAATGGGAACCCGTGTGGATCGGTCCCTTCGTAGTACAGGAGATCTTCTCAGGAGGTGCAATGAGGCTTGCGGACTTGGATGGCAACCCCTTCATGTACCCGGTCAACGGTGATAAGCTCCGTCGTTACTTTGTTTAAAAAAAAAAAAAAAACTTGTAGGTGCCAAAAGAATATACCCACCTAGATTGAAAACCCGTTTGGGCGGTCTAGAGAAAAAACAGGGTCGCACCCAAAATTTGTAAAAAGTGAACTACGATGACCCAGTGTTCTAAAAGATGCTAGGCAGCCGCTAGGCGGCGGAGCAACGCCTAGGGCGCCTAGGCGGGGCGGAGGCGGGGCCGAGAAATTAGCGTATTTTTAATATTTTTTTATAAATATATATGTAGTTATTCAAACCATACTAACTTTTTAATATGTGTAAAGCTAGGTTTTTTTTTTTGCTTATATTTATGGCCAGATCGGAGTAGTATATTGATAAAACATTAACAAATCTTTTTTTCACTGAATCAGCCTAAACCCGCCTAGGCCCGCCTAAACCCGCCTAGGCCCGCCTAATTCTGCCTAGGCCCGCCTAGACCGCCTAATCCGCCTAGCCGCCAAGCCCGCCTAAACCCGCCTAATCCCGCCTAGGCCCGCCTAAATCTGCCTAGCCTGCCTAATCCGCCTAGCCGTCAAGCCCGCCTAGATCCGCCTAGCTCCGCCTAGATCCGCCTAGCTCCGCCTAGCCCGCCTAGCGCCTAATTTGGCCGATTTGCCAAAAATCGCGGCGGACCACCCCCGACTAGCGCCTAGGTGCCGCCTAGGCGGCCTAGGCGCCCGTCTTTTAGAACACTGCGATGACATGAGCCCCTTAGTCTTATTTGTAAAAGGGGAACGTAGGCAGCCAATTATTGGTTCGGTCTAAAAAATGAATAAAAATCAAATTTGGTTTTGAGCAAAAACTCTATGTGAATGCAAATTGACTTCATAAGTAACCATTTTCATTACAGTTAAAACACTTCTTTGATTAGTTCAAGCACGGTCTACTCTCGACTCAACTAACATGCTTAAGACATAACTAAGACTCCTAAAATGAACTAATGTGTCTGCAATGGCAATGGGTGGATACATGGAAATATAGGACTATCACTGTTCCTCGTCCCTCCACTTCTTCTTCTGACTTCTTCGAGTCTTCTTTTTCTTCACATCGAAGATGTCGACCCCTCCCCTTCCATGATCGGGTATCCTCCCGACATCCTCAACTAGCCCGGTTGCCCTCAAAGCCGCGTTGGCAGCTGCTCGAGCTCGAAGATCTTCCATTCGTGCCCCTGCCCTAGGCATCACAGCCATCCTCCTATCAGCCAAGGCTTGATAGTCCTCGACAATGTCTCCGATTATATTGTGGCCACTCGCCACGGCCTCAGTATCTCTCAAAACCCTGCTAGGATCATGAGTCCCACCAAGAATAGCCTCACGCCTTTCCTCAATAAGCCTCTGAGTCTGTCCCTTAGTCTGTTCATACCAGTCCAAGTAGACCGTGGTTAGAACCATGCTGGCTACATGCCCAGGAAGTACCCGAGCCGAAAAGAGGGAACAAGTCCACAATCGGGAAAGAAGTAAAATAGTGGAAGAATCCCACATAGACAAGGGAGGAAGCCTTAAATGCTCCGGGTTAACACCAGACCACTTCAACAGTGGAGTCTGCAGTAATCCAAACTGACGACGGACCAAAGAAGGGATGTAGTAAGACGGTCCCAAGAGTCTCGGCACCGAACGAAAGGGGAATTGTCCTGATACTCCCGCACCGAACTGATACGCTAATGTGGGACTGACCAACGGATCTCAGCTGTCGTGAGGCAAGCCATGTAAGCCTCCCAGTCACTCTGAATGAAATCCAAAAGAATGCCTCTCAAAGAATAAGACCACGGTTTGTGAGAAATAGGAGCCTCGGGAATGGCCATCAATCTCTCCCTCAACCATAAAGTGAGTAAGGCGGGGCTACCGCTACGCATGAAGCCGTCTCCCAAAGCCAACCGGTCCATGCCATGAAGGGTTTCGCCCAAGATCAAGGGGACAATATCCTTCCCCGCACGGCACTCCTCAAGGACACTCAGTAAAACCCTATGACAAGTACCTTTGGAGCCAACCATGTAGAAAAAGGCAAGAATGCACAAACCAAAAGCATTCCAGGAAGCCTCATCCGTGCGATCCATGAACTTCTTGGGGAGATTCGAAATGTCAATGAAGGTGTGATTAAGGACCATGCATTGGGCCTCTTCCAAAGGAATGTCGAGAAGAGAGACCAGCCTTTTGACACACATGGTGTCATAAACCGAGGGGAGAGCAATGACCTCCGTGTCCACACCACCCACCAAAGCCTTGAAATCCTCATAGGTTGGAGTGATTTCGTTGTAGGAGAAGCAATATACATGTTTCCTGACATCCCAAAAGGACACAGCGGCTCTTAATAGCTCAAGATCCGGGATGAACTCCTTGAGAGACCACAGGGATTGGAGACCGAATTTGGACCGGAAAACTCCCTTGTGACTCCTCATATGGTAACGCATCCAAAGCCTAAGGTTGCCCTCAAAGCATTCTTGATGAATTTTGGACAATTTTGGTGGTTTTTCCATGAGAAAAGGCTTCATGGAAGAGAAAGCTTTCGAAATGAAGATGATGAACTTCAGACTGTGGCATTTAAGAAGATGACCAGGCCTGGAACGAAATTGAATGAAAAAGGAGTGTCTCCTTCGCTAGCCGTACGGCTACTTTAGCCCTACCAAAATTAATGATTTCTTGTTGAAAGTTAGCTTTGTGGTCCTACCCATTCAAAGCCCCTTCCCAACCAATGTCATAAATACCCCCGAAAAATGCCCCTCTTGGCTCATGCAACTTGAATTGAACCTAGAAAAATTAGGTTCCCAATGAAAATGAAACCAGGAAGTCCCTAGGTGGACGTAAGACCAGTCTCGTGAAATTGACCCGGCCGTGTTTCGTAAGCCCGAGTCAAGAATGTGAACCTTGTGAAATTAGCCCGGCCGTGCTTCGTAAGTCCAGGTTAAAAGGTTAAAAGTGTGAATTTAACCCGGCCGTGTTTCGTAAGCCCGAGTCAAGAATGTGAACCTTGTGAAATTATCCCGGCCGCGCTTCGTAAGTCCAGGTTAAAAGGTTAAGAGTGTTGAATTTAACCCGGCCGTACTTCGTAAGTCCAGGTTAAAAGGTTAAGAATGTGAATTTAACCCGGCCGCACTTCGTAAGTCTAGGTTAAGAATGTGAATTTAACCCGGCCGTACTTCGTAAGTCCAGGTTAAAAGGTTAAGAGTGTGAATTTAACCCGGCCGTGTTTCGTAAGCCCGGGTCAAGAATGTGAACCTTGTGAAATTAGCCCGGCCGCGCTTCGTAAGTCCAGGTTAAAAGGTTAAGAGTGTTGAATTTAACCCGGCCGTACTTCATAAGTCCAGGTTAAAAGGTTAAGAATGTGAATTTAACCCGGCCGCACTTCGTAAGTCCAGGTTAAGAATGTGAATTTAACCCGACCGTACTTCGTAAGTCCAGGTTAAAAGGTTAAGAGTGTTGAATTTAACCCGGCTGTACTTCGTAAGTCCAGGTTAACAGGTTAAAAATATGAGATTGTGTCCTTTGGCCGTCCGGCGTGACGTAAGACCATTAGGTTTTGTGAGATTGTGTCCTTTGGCCGTCCGGCGTGACGTAAGACCATTAGGTTTTGTGAAAAGGTGTCCTTTGGCCGTCCAGCGTGACGTAAGACCATTAGGTTTTGTGAAAAAGTGTCGTTTGGCCGTCCGGCGTGACGTAAGACCATTAGGTTTTGTGAGATTGTGTCCTTTGGCCGTCCGGCGTGACGTAAGACCATTAGGTTTTGTGAAAAGGTGTCCTTTGGCCGTCCGGCGTGACGTAAGACCATTAGGTTTTGTGAGATTGTGTCCTTTGGCCGTCCGGCGTGACGTAAGACCATTAGGTTTTGTGAAAAGGTGTCCTTTGGCCGTCCAGCGTGACGTAAGACCATTAGGTTTTGTGAGATTGTGTCCTTTGGCCGTCCGGCGTGACATAAGACCATTAGGTTTTGTGAGATTATGTCCTTTGGCCGTCCGGCGTGACGTAAGACCATTAGGTTTTGTGAGATTGTGTCCTTTGGCCGTCCGGCGTGACGTAAGACCATTAGGTTTTGTAAGATTGTGTCCTTTGGCCGTCCGGTGTAACATAAGACCATTAGGTTTTGTGAGATTGTGTCCTTTGGCAGTCCAGAATAACATAAGTCCATTAGGCTCTGTGAGATTCGTCCTTGGCCGTCCGGCGTGACGTAAGACCATTGGATTTTGTTGACCCGGCCGTACTTCGTAAGTCCAGGGTAGAAAGTGAAATCGTGAAAGTCCCGGTCGTACCTCGTATGTCCAGGATGAAAGTTAAGATGTTATCGCCGCGGCAGCCCTTGGTAGGGCGTAAGACCAGTATAGTCATGATTAGGTTAAGAAAACCTTTGTCCCCGAGAGTGGCCAGGTTAGAGAAAACCTATCAATGTGTCCCGGCAGTCTGTGATGACGTAAGACCAGTTTGTGTAAGTCGACCCTCCGTCATGAGATAAGTTGACCAAATTGACCTTGTATCCCGGCAGTCCTTAGTCGGATGTAAGACCAGTTACCCTCGATTCGACCCTCCGCTATGAGATAAGTTGACCAGTTTGTGTAGTCGACCCTCCGCCATGAGATAAGTTGACCAGTTTGTGTAGTCGACCCTCCGCCATGAGATAAGTTGACCAGTCTGTGTAGTCGACCCTCCGCCATGAGAAAAGTTGACCAAATTGACCATGTGTCCCGGCAATCCCCGGTTGGACGTAAGCCCAGTTACCCTCGAGTCGACCCTCTCCTGATAGAGCCAAGTCGATCGAGTCTAGCCTCTGAGCCATGCCCATTATTTGAGCCTCTGAGCCATGCCTCTGAGCCATGCCTATTCCTTGAGTCGACCCTCTCCGATAGAGCCAAGTCGATCGAGTCTAGCCTCTGATCCATGCCCATCATTTGAGCCTCTGAGCCATGCCAGCCCCTTTTAGTCAACCCCCTCCGAATAGGGCCAAGTTGACCAAGCCCGGCTTTTGAGCCATGCCTGTTTAGGAAATGATGAATAGATATCTACCTAAGGCCCATAGGTTTGAGTAGCCTTAAAATTCTCTCACCCGAACTACGTTAGGCTTGATTCCCTCGAATAGGGATACGTAGGAATCCTATACCTATAGGTCCAGCCATAGAACAAGTAGCCTTAGAATCTCTCACCCAAATCGGCTATGTCGTCCTCCCATCAAAATGGGATGCTTATAGGTTTGAGTAGCCTTAGAATCTCTCACCCAAATCGGCTATGCCGTCCTCCCATCAAAATGGGATGCTTATAGGTTTGAGTAGCTTTAGAATCTCTCACCCAAATCGGCTAAGCCTTCCTTCCATCAGATTGGGATGCTTATTTTGTCGACAACCCCGCTTACTTCAAAAGCGACGTTGCTGAGGGGCTCTGTAAGTACCCCAATCTGAAATTGACCTACTTTATAGGAATTCTTGGTACCATTTAGGGATAAACCAATAGGCCGGGACCTCACTAGGATACACCTGATATTCCAGGACTGAACTGGAATTAAACTTAGAAAAATCCAGAAGCTCGCCAGGTCGAGTCGTACGGATGGTTTGGGCACATGAGGTCCCTAGCCGTACGGCTATGTTGGGCACCCTTAGCCTTTATAAATTGAACCCCATGCTGATCATTTCAGGGGGGGAGAAATCGTTTTGTGAGTTGAAACTCTGCCAGTTTGAGAGCAGAAAGTGAGTGATATACACATTTGAGTGATTAGAGAGGAAGATAGGCCATAACCACAATAGGTGAAGCCTCCTTCTCCCCATCTTCTTCTTCATCTCAAACTCTCTTTTATCTTTGTTCATATTACTTGTTTATCTTGTGTTATTTCTTCTTGTTCTTGCAAAGTCTTGTCCATTTCAAGCACTTTACATTCCTTGCAAGTCTTGACCATTTTCAAGCATTATATCTATATATTATACAAGTCTTGGCCTTCCAAGCTATATATATTATGATTATATATGTATATGATCCAAATCATGAGGTGATTCAAGGTTCCCTTCACACCTAGTGTGTGATTATGGGGTAAAACCTAAAGATGATCATGGTTTGTTACATTTTCATGTTGATTTTGTTTTTATTTGGCCATGAGAGTCATGATTGGGTGATAAAGTTTCAATCTTTATCATCCCAATCATGACCTAGCCATAAAATTACCAAGCATGGGACATAAAGACTCAATCTTTATGTTATATTTGTGTCCCTCAAGGTTCAATCTTGTATAATAAGTCCATTTTGGTGGTAAAGTTTCAATCTTTATCCACCAAAATGGTCATTTTGGCTTAAATGCCATGTTCATCAACTTTTCATAAATTTCTCCAATGATTGCCTTTGATCACACCCAAATCTTTGTTTTTGGGGTTCCTTTGATGATCAAAGTGCATAGGAATGAACTTTTCAAAGTTTTGTTGTTAATCATAAACTGGAAATCAACATTCCAGTCCAGTTTCAGCAAAGATACTCTGTTTTGACTAAAACTGGACTGTTTTCTGATAAACTGTAAAAATTCCCTGGAGAGCCCTCCCCATCCGTACGGCTACTTTGGTCGGGGAGGGAATTTTCCAGTTTCTTCCTTTTCTGACCAGAAAGTTTGCAAAATAAACCTTTTCTGTTAAATAATTAACTGGTTTTGCCAAAACAGTCAGTTTCTCCCATTTTGAAAACACACACACACACATGCACTTTCGTTAACTAACATTAGGGAGACTCGGTCCTATCCGAGGCGACTTGGGTGATGTGAAACTCTTTCCAAGGCGTAACCTGACCTCCGAATAATAGAATCTCTAACCTTTTCTTTTGTTGGGTTAAATAATTAACAAAAGTGGCGACTCCGTTATGTTTTGTGAGATAACCGTGTTCGGATTTTCTGCCCCAATAACTCATCACGTTTTCCGCGCGGGGGCGTGGATCCTTACAGGCATTAATCGCTCCTTAAAGCCATATGTATAGTTATGTGTTTATAAATATGTATCCACTGTTTGTAGGTGCTCATTTACGGTACTTTATATATCCATCCATCTATCTATCCATCCATCTGCTTGCTCTATCAGAACAAAAATCTTCAAATTTTTCTTTCACATTTGTTATGTATACTTGAAATTTAATGGAAATTTCAGATATAATAGGGCACTCCCACTTAACAACTGTGGCACTTAACTAGTACAACTTCAAACAATATCTTTGTCCCCATAACACTCAATGCAAAAAACAAAAAAAAAAAAACTAATGTTCCAACCACCTTCTACCTCCTGATCTAAAACAAACACTATTTTTAGGAACTATACAAACCACATATCCTGAAGAAAAGCCACATCCATACCACAATTGCGCCAAAATATACCACACACATACTGCGATCGCGCCAAAAACAATTCTACCATTCTGATTCCACACCATCAATTACGTCTGCTGGAGCTGACTACCGAACCTGCAAAGACATAAGAAAGGGGGAGGGATACGTTAACGACAAACTCACATGACTATCTTAACCCAAGAGGCCTACGGCATGCATTCTTAATCCTACATTATATATATATATATATATATATATATATATATATATATATATATGTGTGTGTGTGTGTGTGTGTGTGTGTGTGTGTGTGTGTGTGTGTGTGTGTGTGTGTGTGTGTGTGTGTGTATAACATACCTGGTTGCATCACAAGTCCTAAAAATCGATCACCATCCAAATCACTTGCTTGTAGTTGATAAGAGAGGTCTGTCGGTTGCAACTGGGCAAAGGACCCGGTACTGCTCTGAAAGCCGGTATATGGTGGGTATCGACTTTGATGATTGGTACATGTTGCTCCGACATTTTGGTCCAGGTTTTCATACGAAACTACATATACATCATCAGTTTCAATCATTGGAGTCGTTTCAACCTGGAAAGAATTGCAAAGAATTAATAGGGGGGAAATTTATTGAAACTGCTATTTGTACACTTAAAATACAATGGTTTTCATTTTACCTGTATTGACTGGCTAACTAAAGGCTGAGATTCTTCTTCGATATCGGTACAATCCTCGTCAGGCTCGTTTAATTCAGCTTCCACATCAAACCCGGCTAGGGAGACTTTTCTTTTCCGGCGATTCCTTTTGTTACGTTTCAGATGTAAAATGTCTAACCATCCCAGTGGCCTTTTATCGCCCTTCTTTACCGGAGACTTTTCTTTCCCCTGCTTCCTTGCAAAACCTCTCACGACATTGGCGTTCTCTGGATCAACAGGCGACGATGTGCTGGAAGGCCCACCTCCTTGAGGGTCAGCATTATTGAAACTGCTATTTGTACACTTAAAATACAATGGTTTTCGTTTTACCTGTGTTGACTGGCTAACTAAAGGCTGAGACTCTTCTTCAATATCGGTACAATCCTCGTCAGGCTCGTTTAATTCAGCTTCCACATCAAACCGGCTAGGGAGACTTTTCTTTTCCGGCGATTCCTTTTGTTACGTTTCAGATGTAAAATGTCTAACCATCCCAGTGGCCTTTTATCGCCCTTCTTTACCGGAGACTTTTCTTTCCCCTGCTTCCTTGCAAAACCTCTCACGACATTGGCGTTCTCTGGATCAACAGGCGACGGTGTACTGGAAGGCCCACCTCCTTGAGGGTCAGCGTTATTGTGGAGACATATGTTAGAAACTCGTTGCGAAAGATCCTTAAGGGTTTCCACAACAATTTGTGTGGCTTCTTTACGTTCAGAAGCCCTGGACGCAATCGATACAAAGTTAGGTACCATGGAATGGTAGCGTTGGGACATCATACGATCTGGTTCCACATCAATTGTCAGTCCGGTGAAGTCAAGAGCATCGTGATGTCTGCCAACTTTTCTCCATCTCTTAAGGATGTATTGATCCGGGATATTTTTTATGTTCATGGTATCAAGCACCTTGAGAGAGTAACAGCATAAGTAGCCACACATTACATACTTCGCGCAGTTACATATCACCGACATAGTGGCCTCACAAGCAACCACCTCAAACACATTATGGTCTTCCTTATACACCCAAACCCGATACAAGCTACCACCTTCATTTTCTTCTGGACCTGAAATAAAACCCGCCTATTTATTTGTACTCCATTTTGAACCTTTCATAAATCGATAGGGTGTATACTTGTGCAGCGTGGAGTAGCATTGGTTGTAACTTCAACCTTTCGGGGAAGAAATTTTTCCAGGAGTTGTACTCCATTACCTGCTCATCCAATGTCTTCTTTCGAACAACAGGAGTTGTACTCCATTACCTGCTCATCCAATGTCTTCTTTCGAACAACACGCCCGAAACGATTAGAGAACTCAATCATGTCTATGTCACTTTTCAGCCACTGTTTAAGGTAGGCATTGATCCCCTCGCTAATTTGGGCCGAGGTCATACCAAGTGTCAGTACCTCCCTTAAATAAGCATCCGCCCATTTCTCTCTCAGCTCGTACGTTTTTTTAAACCACCCCTCATCCTGAACACCCTATTTTTCTGTGAAAAGTTTCCACACAGCATCAAACTGATCCGGGCTCATAGACACATGCATGCAGTTGTTCCAATCCCTAACAATCCCATGTTTTAGTAAAATCCCGTAATGTTTTTTCAAGTTTGTCGTGGGGTGCCATGTGCATAGGCAATGTTTTATTTCGGGCATAACACGAGTCAGCCCAATAGCAATTGCTTGAGCTTGGTCCGTGAATATGGTCTGTGGTTTTTTTTGGGACATGCAATGCAGAAAAGTCTTGAATAGCCATTCAAATGAGTCTCCAGTTTCATCGTACAACAGGGCTCCTCCAAATATAACAGTCTTTCGGAAGTGATTGAACCCTGCAAATACAGCACAAGGACGATATGCATTGTTCGTTTTGTAGGTCGTATCAAACGCAACCACATCCCCAAAATTATTATAATCCTCAATCATCCTAGCATCAGCCCAAAAGATATTAGTTATCTTCTCATCACTATCCAATAAGTAATCCGAATAGAACGCAGGGTTCTTAGCCCTCTTCTGTTGGAAGTGATCTAAAACCAATGATGCTTCCCCATGTTTCATTGAGCTTTGCCTAACAGTTTGCAGGTGCCTTTTCATGTCATCTTTAATGAAGTCAAGGTTCTCAACACCACCCACTTCATTACCCATGTACTCGTACACTTCCCGCGTTTTATGTCCGGACTCGCTTCCTAGCTGTGCAACAACAGCTTGAGCAGGAGTGAAAGCCCTTTGTGACCTCAACATGTGCTTACACTCAGCTTTGTGTAAGATGTGGTTATGCCACTCATAGAACTTGTTTAATACGTATGCTTTCTTATCTTGATCCCAACGAATAGAAATAAAGGCATCACATCCGCAACGTATCTCATCCCGAGAATTCGAGGCACCCACTCTCCTATCGTCCTTCTGTTTCACCCATTGTTTTTTGCAACAAAATTTGCAATCCACCCTCATTGTTTTATCTTTGTTATAATGGCTTTGGTTAACACGAATGCTAAACCCTTGCCGACCTGCATACGCATTATAAAAGTCATATGCCGATTTTATAGTGATGAATACTTGACCAATGTATGGTTTATCCAAGATTTCAACCTCAGGATCAAGCTCCATCTCTCCTTCCAGAGTGCGCATCCTGCTCATAATTACAAATATCTGTTTACAACAATTAATTATTAATACACGGAACAAAATCGCTTTAATAAGAGCCACGCACTTAAAGATTGGGAGCCTGAAGCAGAGCAGCTGCTAACGAATCATCTAATGCATCGATAGCTTTTGGAAAAGGTCTAGCATTCGTATTAACCAAAGAACATAGGGATCTACAAATAAACATAGGGATCTACAAAACCGAAGCTATCTTAACGAAAGCCATCTTAACAAAAAACTTAGGGATCTTAACAAAAAACATAGGGATCTAAAAAAAAAAACATCTAAAGATTTAGCCTTCGTATTAACCAAAGCCACCTTAACAAAAAAAAAAAAAAAACTCATATCTGTCTAATTTGGGATTGGAGTTTCACGATACAAAACCAAAGCGATGAGGTTAAAATGTACTAAATGAAGTCACGAGCGATGGAGTAATGATTGATTAGCTTAAAGAAAAATGATTATGACACAATGTAATTTTTAATATAGCTATTTGCAACGATAGCTCTTGAAGGAGCTAACAAAGGTAGCTCCTTCAAGACCTAACTGTAGATACCCCGGGGGAACCACGGCTTGGCTAGAGCGCGTGAATTATCCTAGGATGTCTAACTTGTTTTAGAGTCGCCACCTATGTTTTGAGGAACATAAGAAAAACCTATTGATAATAGCCTAAGTTTGATTACGAAAACAGAGATTCTTTGTTTTGAGGTTCGGGGTTTAGGTTACGAGATGGGAAGTACCGAAACACCCATCTCGCCCAACTAAAGTTGGTCTTGCTTGATCAAAATCTACATGAATGATAAATGTTCTTCTTCTTCTTCTTCTTTAAATCATAAAAAGGGGTTTTAAAATAGAGTTTGGAATGTAGGAGATAACTCTTTAACCGACCTCAATGAGATGAGGTGATCATTAGAGTCATGTCCCAAAATGATTTGGGTGATTGCACTTTGATAAAACAAAAAGAAAGAGAAAAGAGATGAAGTTAAGAAGAGGAAAGAAATAACTTTACCTAGACTTCAAGAGACTTCAAACACTTCTTGATGAATTCTTTGGAGAAATCCTTTGGAAATGCTTTGTAAGTGTGAAATTTTAGTGTCTTATTGAGAATGTAAGATTGAGAGCCCAAGGTCCTTGAAAATGGAGGTAAAAGGGGGGTTTTTATAGGTGAAAGAGAGATGTTTTTAGTGCCAAAACTCAGTCACCAAGAAATCTTTCCCGGGCAAAATCCTGTAAATTGAGCAAGGGAGAGAATCCTGGCCAGAAATCTGTAACCGACGCCCAGAGGCGCGCGCTTCCTGCTTTGGGGGCGGGAGGCACGCGCGTCTGGATCCTCCTGTCGGAGGCGCGCGACTCAGAGAAGGCGATTTTGACAAAATGGACTAGAAAGTCAGCCCTGTTATTCAGTTTAGTCCCTGGACTTAACGAAGTCAGTCAGGAACTTAACGGAAGTGACAGAAACTAACGAGAAACACTTAAAATGGGGAGAAACACAAGATCAAATGTGCAATCGGGGTGAGCGGTCCAAGGTGGGGTGTCTACAGAGCCCCTCGGCGACGTGGATTGCAAAGCAAACGCGTCGACGAAAGTTAAAAACACCCGCCGAGGACATCACCAAGAAAAAAGCAAAGACTCGATGAAAGCAGGAATTTGAAATTGCGAGAGATAGTGGTGCGCTCCCTGTGTGAGCGGCTTTTGTTGATAGAGGGGGTGGCATGATCCGTTAGGTGAACCTGCCGGCTGAATATGTTGAATGAGGCTGTTAGTGAACCTTTGAACGAGGCCGTTAGTGAACCTTTGGAGAGGCCGTTAGTGATCCTATGAAGAGGCCGTTAGTGAACCTTTGAGGACGAATCCGTTAGTGAACCTGTGAAGAGGCCGTTAGTGAACCTTTGAGGAGGCCGTTAGTGAACCTTTGAGGACGAATCCGTTAGTGAAATCCGTTGATGAGGCCGTTAGTGAACCCTTGAATGGCCGTTAGTAAACCTTTGTAGAGGCCGTTGGTGAACCTTTGGAGAGGCCGTTGGTGAACCTTTGGAGAGGCCGTTAGTGAACCTTTGAAGAGGCCGTTAGTGAACCTTTGAGGACGAATCCGTTAGTGAAATCCGTTGATGAGGCCGTTAGTGAACCCTTGAATGAGGCCGTTAGTGAACCTTTGTAGAGGCCGTTGGTGAACCTTTGGAGAGGCCGTTGGTGAACCTTTGGAGAGGCCGTTAGTAAACCTTTGAAGAGGCCGTTAGTGAACCTTTGAAGAGGCCATTAGTGAACCTTTGAGGAGGCCGTTAGTGAACCTTTGGAGAGGCCGTTGGTGAACCTTTGAAGAGGCCGTTGGTGAACCTTTGTTGACGAATCCGTTAGTGAAATTCGTTGATGAAATATTGCTTTGAAGTCGCGTGCCACTTGGAGTCACACTTGACTTTTTGACTTGTGGGGTGCGGGCACAGTTGACCGCGACCAGAAGAATGTTCCTGCTGGGGATGAAATGTTGAGATTGATTCTTGAGGGGGTATGGCACCCGTGACAGAACTTAGGGAGTTCGGAATCTGGAGAAGGACAGCCTACTTTTGAGTGGGAGTTTCTATCCTACTTTCAATCTTTGACATGCCTTAAGGGCGGACCAGAAGAAGGTGTGCCCAACTGGGTGTCCGAGGACCGGGGCTGTGTCTTGTTTTAGGCTGGAGATTTCTGACAGGCCTTTTCTGAAGTGATCTAGACTTGGGAGGCGCGCGCTTTCCTCTGTAGGCTTGGGACGCGCGTGCATTTCAGACCGCTGGCGGGTGGCGCGCGCATCTGGGAGGCGGAATTCCGGGCTTGACATTTGCTGGCCAAAAGACCCCCCAACAGCTATAATATCAGCTTCTGTTCGACCACTTGATCCTCACAGCTCCTTTCTGCCATTTTTGAACATTATATTATTGCTCAACTTTGCTTGTGATCAACATTTTCCATGGCTTCCAATTCTTTTGTTCTTGATGCCAAGGTTGTTAGTGGGTATGAAAAGGACTTGGACACTTTTGTGTATTCTTTCAAGACCCATCCCAAGAAGGCCTTCATTAAAGACTTCGGGTTCCGAATTCTTTTCACTTTGCGGACGTTGAAGCCGGATTGGGATTTGTTGAGAGCTGCCGCGGCTTTTTGGGATTGCGATAGCCATACCTTCAACTTTTCAGCTAATGAAATGGTGCCGACTGTTGATGATTTCGGGGCCATCCTTGGCATGCCTTTGGCCGGTCAGATTGCCGTCCCTAAATATCACCGTGGTGCCATTGACTCTTGGGTTGAGTTACTGAATCTCCCTGTTGAGGACGTGAGGAAGATGTTGCACGGTACTGTGATTGACATAACTGAGTTGCCGATGTTCTTCAGTTTACACTCGGAGGATCTGGTGGTTCAATCTTTCAAGAGGAATGCCATGGCCGCTTGTCTCTTTAGTGAAGTACTGTTTGTCACACCCTTCGGGACTGCGGATGCGCAGTTGGCTGAGATTATTTTGCAAGCCAAGGAACAACAATTTAGTATAATCCCTCTTATTTAGGGGAGACGTTGCACGGCCTTGATGAGTTACATAGGACGGACAAGATGTGTCGGGGAAGCCCTTTGCTCTTGACCATATGGCTCCGAGAACACTTCAAGATTTATTCCCCGGATGGTGATTTGTCTCCTTTTGCTGTTCATAGGAGGAAGCTGTTGATCCGGGATTTATCTGAAGATGGTTGGAAGAAATTCTTTGCCTCTCGGGTAACCGCCGATATTGAGTGGTGCCCTCCTTCTTGGGGTCTTCGTCCTTTTGTGGAATGGACTCTTGGTTTTCAGCACGTGGTTGTACCCGGCTTGAGAGATTCTTCATTTTACCAGCCGGAGCGGGTTCTGCGGCAGTTTGGTCGCCAACAGATAATTCTTTTTCCGAGGGACGGAATGCTTCGTCCAGTTTCTTACATGGGTCCGGACGTCTCGAGTGAGCTTCAGTCGGCTTGGGGAGATGATCGCAACCGTTGGGCTTTTGCTCCTCTGCATCGGGGGAGTGTCTTCCTTCCCGAGAGCTACTTGGATTATTTGTTTGGCACCCTTTACCGTGGCATCACTTGGGTCGATGTGCTTCGTGCCGAGATGTTGGGAAAGGGTTTTGAGCCTAGCAGCGCTTTGAGATATAGGGAGGCTGCTGCTGATTCGAGTAACATTCTTGCTGACCCTTTCGGTACTCCTTTGGATGACTTTTATGCTAGGAGACGTGCCGCAACACAGAGGGTTTCGGTGCGTATTAGTGCTCCTCCGTTATCCAAGAAGAAAAGGATTGAGAGACGATCGGGTGGTCCTTTGAAGGCTAAGAGAAAATTGGACTTTTCTTAGTACCCTAAGAGATTGCAATTAAATTAGACCACTTTATTTTAGGATTTAATGTTTTGATGTTTTTTGTTGCTCAATAAATCCGTTGTAATGGCTTGAATAACTCATTGAATGAATAAAAATTGCATCTTGTTATTTGAAGTGAATTGGGTATTTTTGATATGTTTTAGACCGCACCCGAAGGTTGCCTACGTTCCTCCAGTTGGGAGGCTCAGGTCTCCATAGTTCAAACAAACAAAGACCATTTTTTTTTTTTTGTGCACCCTGTTTTTTGCCTAGACCGCCCTTTCAGGTTTTCAATCTAGCGGGCTTCTTTTTTTTGCACGTGCTTTAATTTTTGCCTAGGCCGCCCTTGCGGGTTTTCAACCTAGCGAGCGATTTTTTTTTATGGTCTTTGTTTATTAAGCATAGAACCTCTTGAGCTTGTCGAGGTTGACCTCCTTTGGCAGCTGGTCACCATCTAAATCCACGAGTCAGACTGCACCGCCGCTTAGTATCTTTTTGACCACGTACGGACCAATCCATCGGGGTCCCCATTTCCCCAGGGGATTCATGGCATTAGGAGGATGTTGTCTTAAGACCAAATCTCCCAAATTGATGTTTCGAGGTTTCACCTTTTTGTTGAAAGCTCTTGCCATCTTTTGCTGATATGCCCTTGTGCGTTCGAGTGCTCTTAGCCTTTTCTCGTCGAGTAAGGCTAGCTGTTCATATCGACTTTGCATCCAGTCGACCTCGTTGACTTGATTCTCGAGGAGGACCCGTAGAGATGGGACTTCAAGTTCGATTGGGAGTACGGCTTCAGAACCATAGACTAATGCATAAGGAGTTTCTCCTGTTGCTGACCGTATTGATGTGCGGTAGCCCCACAATGCTAATGGTAGCTTTTCGGGCCAATCCCTTCCTATTGAGGCCATTTTCTTGACGATGGTCTCGATGGTCTTATTTGCTGCTTCAACCGCGCCATTTGCTTGGGGACGGTAAGGAGATGACTTGTGCTTGGTGATCTTGTATTCTACCAAAAGTGCATCCATTTCCTTCTCAAAGTGAGAGCCGTTGTCGGAAATGATTTCATGAGGCACGCCGTATCGGCACATGATATTAATCTTTACAAATTCGGCCACTTTCTTGGCGTTGAGGGTCCGATAGGCTTGTGCTTCGGCCCACTTTGTGAAGTAGTCGACGGCCACTAGGACGAATGACTGCCCATTGCTTCCTGATAGGTAAAATTATAATACCTCGCAAGTGCACGAGCTATCGTCATAGCAATATGCAAACACAAGGGTCGATCCACAGGGACTTGGATTAATTCAAAGTTATTTAACTATATAAACATAATAAAAATAAATAACGACAAATAAAAAGATAGGTGATCAACATGAGCAAGCATATAAATGATAGGAATCGCAGAATTAAAAGATATCTCTGTCTTTAATTCAAATATCATTGGTACATCTTTTCACTTTTCACCCTATTCACTTGATCACGAGATTTATTTCAATCTCTGTTTCTTCTTTCAAATTAGTTACTAGCAGTGGCACACTCACTAGAAACCCTAATCAATAATCAAATCTAACTGGCACAGTCTAGATCAAAAAATTAATTGCTTTAATGATTTAAGAAACTAAGATCAAGAACGCTTTCTACAATTATTTCATATAGATAATCGTCTAATTTTACCCACTTCACAATTTACCATGGCACATGCATAAATTATGAAGATGCTACTTGTGAATTTCTACACTGGCACAGTAAATAGAAAATTCTAGCAAAGATTCATAAAAAGAACTAGTGAATTGGCCAAATCCACAAACCCTAGTTATAAATCTAAAATAAACACAAGTAAAATTATGAACATGGATAAAAAGATGAAAATAAAAATACCTCAATTGAATAAAAAGATAAAAGTTACCTCCAACCTTGCAACCCTTACAAATATTTACTAGCTACATTGTTTGTTAAAAAATACAAGAAAACTAATCTAGTATTTATAGGAAAAAAACTAACCTAAGTCTAAAAGGAAAAAGAATTGTAAAAGAAAAAGGAAACTAAAAAGAAATCCTAAACTAAAAAGAATAGTCAAAAGATATCATAATGAATTAGGAAACTAAATTCCTTCTCCAACTTGGGGTAATTTTTGGGCTGAATTCCGAAATTCCACTAAGGCCCCTCATATTTTGATAATTTCCAGTTTGGTCCTCAGTATTTCAAAAATTCCAGAACAATCCCTATGTATCAGAAATTGCAGTTTGGTCCCTGGATTTCAGTAGATTTACACAGCAGTCCCTGGCCTTTGCATCATTACTCAATTAAGTACTTTTTCTCCCTCTTTCTTGTAGATTGAGCACATAATCACCCTAGACAACAAAAACACAAAAATACACAAATCAAATAACAAAAGCTTGAGAACAAAGCAATAATTAAGCTTAAAAGTATCTAATTAAATGAGTAAAAACTCACTCATCAAATACCCCCAAACTTAATCATTTACTTGTCCTCAAGTAAAACAAAAGTAAACTACCTACCAAACAAAAAAATCTAATAAAACAACTAATCTACTAAAACAAAACACATTTTTTTTATTGTTGTTGTCAAGTCATGATCATCGGCCCATAAAAGTCTCATAAATCAAATATACATACTCAATATGAAATCAATCAATACCATGCAAGTCTAAATACACAACTCAATCAATAAAATATCACCACGATTCTCCGTGAGTGTGTGCAATGCAATAACTAGATCACCGTCAAACCCGGCATACATTATAAAGTCAAGAATCCACTCATTCTCTAATAGATATGATATACTCCCTCCGTCCCACTAAAAGTGAGACTTATTTCCCTTTTGGGCCGTCCCACTTAAAGTGAGACTACCCAAAATGGAAATGTTTTAATATACTTATATTCATCATTCCCCACTATTTAAACCCACTCATTCTCTCTCTTCATTTTCCACCACTCATTTTATTCAACCAACACTACTATTTACCCCACTCATTCTCTCTCTTCATTTTCTACCACATATATATCACTTTATCTTAAATATCGTGCCCACTCCTCTAGTCTCACTCTCCATGGGACGGAGGGAGTATGGAGTTAAAGATTCAATGGAACATGAAGTGTGAAGATCAAGAACCAAATTGCTTGCTTTTCATGACTATCTCCACTAATGGGGACTACAATCAACCAAAGATCATTTAGGACTTTATTAGCTTGTAATGTTAGGCTCGTTAAGGGCTACAAACGAAAGGTAAATAATTCAAATTCAAGAGAGAATAACCAAAGAGTCTTCAAAAAATAACACAATTTCGCACAACTCTTGGGCCTCTTTCGTTTCACCGATGCATCAACCCCCAAACTTGAACATATATTACTCTTGGCTTTGGGTTGAATGCACTCCTTTTTCTACCCCTTTTTCTTCATGATTTTTTCTTTCTTTTTATACTTTTATTTCGTGAGGGCTCTTTTTTCTTTTTTTCTTTTTTTTTTATGAGAGCTCTTTGAGCCTTTTTGTCTCACTTTTCTTTCCAAAGCTACCTCGTAGGGGTTTCTCAAACTTCCAATCACTTTTGCCCATTTCAAGTATCTTCCATAATCTCACTTTACCTTGTCTTTCATTCTTTAATTACACTCTCTTGACGGGTAAGGAAAAGTGTATAGGCTAAGGGGTGAGTAAATGTGGGTACGAGAAACGATGTCGAATGGGGGTCATTGTGTGCTTTTGCACACACCATTCTTTTACATTAGGCTCAAACGGGGTAACTATGGATAAATTTATAAAGGGTGGTTTAAGGCTTAATATATGACTAACAAAGAATGCCTACGTCATCCCTCCGGTCAATCATAATCCCAAAAATTTCACCTCGAAAGTCAATCAAGCAAGTTCTAAAGTTCCCGAGAATATAGTGAATAAGTCAACTAAATAATGGTCATCTAAGTCTTCCGGTGATCAAAGTAATTAACATAAAGGTGCTCGAAGTGTGGAGAAATCAAAGATCAATCATATTAATCAATTCACATATCAAGACAAGTACAATATTCAAGAATTCAACCTAAGCATGCATAAACCATTTGTACTATCACGGACAAAGGCCAAGTTACACAACTAGACTCAAACAAAAACTTTTTTTTTCTTTTTTTTAGCAATAAATAAAAAAAATTGACCGCGCATAGCTGCCTACGTTCCCCTTACGACAATAAAGGTCTCAGGTCACCGTAGTTCGAACGCGACAAAGAAAATAAGAAAACAATTTTTTTTTTTAACTAAGGAAAAATAAATTGTAACAGATAACAGGGAAAACACAATGAAAGATACCCCCAAACTTAAAATAAACTATGTCCTCATTGTGAACACTAAGTAAAGAGGTAAGAACAAGTAGGGTGATTAGTGCTTCCTCAATATTATCTTATCCTATCCACCAACCTGTTAAGAATTATGTAGAGCAATGGCTCCTATTCTCTAAAGACAAGGTACCCACTGTGTCCCAATAACAACATCATAACATATTTACTTTTTAGCATTCATAATTATCAATGTGATACTCATTTCTCAAGTTAAAATATGATTATGAGCATAAGACTTCCAACTAAAAAGAAAATTGAAACTTGGTACCTTAGGCAGCTGCTTGGAGGAGTGTGTGGTACCTCTGATTAATTGGCATCACCGGAAATCAAAATTACTGTCCAGAACAAAGGCCATAGTGGAAACAACCAGGACCTGAGAAGGTGGGTGTGGATCGCGACTGCAGAAGGGCAGCCGGAGTTGTGACGTGACGACCTTGCAGTCGGCCATGGTAGATCTGGCGCGGAAGAAAATAATGGCCTGCCGGATTTCAGAGAAGGTTGCAGTAGTGGAGGCTGGCGAAGTAGATGAGAGTCGGGTCGCTGATAGATGAGGCTTGCCGGCGAACCATAGATGGCCGGAGATTAAGGAGTGTGAGTGTGCAGCGACCGGGATTAGATGAAACTGAGCGAGGAAATTGGGGTTGCAGTAGTGGCGGAGGTTCATGAAGATGAAGCGGGTTAGGGCTTGTGTGAATTGGGATTTTTTTATTTTTTTTTTTAACTCCCCACAAACATCTGCTCTCTGCAAAATTTTGCAATTCATCCCCTGCCCCTCTTTCTCTTGCGATTTAGTCCCCAACTGCTGCTTTATCATCTATTGTAACAAGAACAAATAACCCACAAGCATAATATCTATTGAAGAAAATAATAAAACTAAGAACTAAAAAGTAACAAAAATTTATAATAATTAAAAAAAAAAAAAAAAAATTGCAAGGTTACAATTGGAGGCACTTTAAAAAAATAAAGAAAAACTTTTTGGAGGGTGACACTATTTACACTCCTTTATAAACCCACAAACTCAAGGAGACTCTTTCGAGTGACGCAAACCCTAACTAAGATAGATAATTAAATAACTAAGAATTAAAGCGCAAGTCCCCGGCAACGGCGCCAAAAACTTGATAGGCAAAATTATAATACCTCGCAAGTGCACGAGCTATCGTCATAGCAATATGCAAACACAAGGGTCGATCCACAGGGACTTGGATTAATTCAAAGTTATTTAACTATATAAACATAATAAAAATAAATAACGACAAATAAAAAGATAGGTGATCAACATGAGCAAGCATATAAATGATAGGAATCACAGAATTAAAAGATATCTCTGTCTTTAATTCAAATATCATTGGTACATCTTTTCACTTTTCACCCTATTCACTTGATCAGGAGATTTATTTCAATCTCTGTTTCTTCTTTCAGATTAGTTACTAGCAGTGGCACACTCACTAGAAACCCTAATCAATAATCAAATCTAACTGGCACAGTCTAGATCAAAAAATTAATTGCTTTAATGATTTATGAAACTAAGATCAAGAACGCTTTCTACAATTATTTCATATAGATAATCGTCTAATTTTACCCACTTCACAATTTACCATGGCACATGCATAAATTATGAAGATGCTACTTGTGAATTTCTACACTGGCACAGTAAATAGAAAATTCTAGCAAAGATTCATAAAAAGAACTAGTGAATTGGCCAAATCCACAAACCCTAGTTATAAATCTAAAATAAACACAAGTAAAATTATGAACATGGATAAAAAGATGAAAATAAAAATACCTCAATTGAATAAAAAGATAAAAGTTACCTCCAACCTTGCAACCCTTACAAATATTTACTAGCTACATTGTTTGATAAAAAATACAAGAAAACTAATCTAGTATTTATAGGAAAAAAACTAACCTAAATCTAAAAGGAAAAAGAATTGTAAAAGAAAAAGTAAACTAAAAAGAAATCCTAAACTAAAAAGAATAGTCAAAAGATATCATAATGAATTAGGAAACTAAATTCCTTCTCCAACTTGGGGTAATTTTTGGGCTGAATTCCGAAATTCCTCTAAGGTCCCTCATATTTTGATAATTTCCAGTTTGGTCCTCAGTATTTCAGAAATTCCAGAACAGTCCCTGTGTATCAGAAATTGCAGTTTGGTCCCTGGATTTCATTAGATTTGCATAGCAGTCCCTGGCCTTTGCATCATTACTCAATTAAGCACTTTTTCTCCCTCTTTCTTGTAGATTGAGCACATAATCACCCTAGACAACAAAAACACAAAAATACACAAATCAAATAACAAAAGCTTGAGAACAAAGCAATAATTAAGCTTAAAAGTATCTAATTAAATGAGTAAAAACTCACTCATCACTTCCGGCAGGATGGACTTTACCGATGATGTCTATCCCCCAACAAGAGAAAGGCCAAGGTGTGACCATGTTGTAAAGTTGCGAGGGAGGAGCATGTTGCAGATTAGCATGGAATTGGCACTTGGCACACCTTTTGGCTTTCTCGATACAGTCTCGTTCCATAGTGCTCCAATAGTAACCAATGCGGAGTATCTTCTTGACTAGCATAAACCCATTCATGTGGGGTCCACACTCTCCTTCGTTCACTTCACACATTATCTCTTGAGCTTCGGCCTCATTGGCGCATAAGAGATTGATCCCGTCGTAGTTGTAGACACCCCGCCTTGGACCTCTCACCCCGATTGCATACAAAGTATTTTTATTTAACTTATTTTTGTTGATTTCTGTTACTTCGGTTAAGTTCCTAACTGATTCCGTTAGTTTTGGACTAAACTGCATAACAGAGTTAACTTTTAGGGTCATTCTGTCATTCTGTCATTTTTCACCCGCCAGTGAACCGCGCGCGCGTCCCGCCCCAAAAGCCGGACCCGCGCGCTTCCCACTTTGGCAGTAACGGATTGCACCTTATTTCCCTCCCTTTTCTTATTTACAAACATCTTTTCTTGATCACAAAAACCACCTTTTTACATCCACATTCATCCCCCCTTTTCTCATTAACTCCCAATCCCAAATTCTAAGCATTTTCCCAAAAAACTAATATTTCTTTCATTTATTATTTGATTTCTTTTATTTCTTTTATTTTTCTTTTATTCATTTATCTTATTTGTGATTGGCTCATTCCATTTCACATGGATGACCAATTTCCCTCCATCATTTCCCTCTCTTTTTTACCTATAAAAACCATCATCTCCTACCTTGGAAAATGACCCAATTTTTGAGACTTGAACAAAAACTCTACACAAATCATCTCAACAATCTTTCTCTACAAAACACTACACAAAGTGTTTGCACAACATTTTCTCTACAACAACACCATTTTCAAGTCCAAGTTTGAAGTCCTCTTTCCTAAGGTACAACATCTCTTTTCTTCTCTTATTTTATTTGTCTAGTCTTACTATTATGCAATCTCCATAAAAAGGGATACAACCAAAAGGCCACTTCACTATTGAAGTTTGACCAAGGTTACATCCCAACATTCCAAACTTCATTTAATTTATATTTCATTTCTTAATGTAATCATTTAGCACTAGTCCAACATGTAACTATTTAGCATTAAATTAATAAAATCATTCTTTTCCCCTTTTTCTTTACATTATAATTGTTAGAATTGTTAATAAATTGAAGGACATTTAGCATTAGAACACCAATAGTAGCAAGACCCGCATAAGCGGGGCGGAGTGGGTGTTTAAGTACTTCCCACTCCGTCACCTAACCCCCGAACCCTTCTCTCCCGAATCTCTGGTTTTGTACATAAATTAGGCTATTTCTAGGTTTTTCTTATGTTCCTTTAAAAACATAGGTGGCGACTCTAGACACATCTAAAACAAGTTAGACATCCTAGGATAATTCACCGCTCTAGCCAAGCCGTGGTTTCCCGGGGTATCTACAGTGGCGACTCCGCTGGGGACGATAGAGGGTTAAACTTGCGTTTTCATTTTTGGTGTTCTTTTATTCTGTTTTCTGGGCATTCTGGTAAAAAGGGTAGGAAGCGCGCGCCTCTGGCCTTCTTGGCCTAAAGCGCGCGCGTCCGACCCCAATTACTAGAATCGCCCGCCTCCTTTCTTATCCTTCAATTCCATATTTCTGTGCTAACAATTACTGCAAGGGAAAGTTTTCTTAATTAAGGGTCAAGGCAATCCATTGAACCCACTGATTTGCAGGTTCTCACCCAGAAGCGGGCGCCTCTGCCCTTCTTCCTCTCACGCGCTCGCCTTCCGCATAGGCAACACAATGCGCGCGCTTCTGGGCGCATTCCTGGAACAGAACAGTGCACAGAAACAGAACAGAATGACAGTGTGTGGGCACCGGGCCTGCATACAATTTCTTTTACTTTCTGTTTATTTTTATCGGTCACACGGGTGATTCGAAAGTTGTAAATTACGTGCTTATTTGTTTTTTTTTTATTTCCTTAAAAAAAAAAATGTTTTGTCACATGTTAGACCTCACACTACATACACATATTCTTATCAACTGCTCACTATCAAGTCGCACAAGTCCAACCCCAAACCCGTCGAGGCCCGTCCTAGGAAGTTTCAAGCTCCACCCGACCTTGACTCTTCCGAAGCGGTCAACCTCAGCCCGTGGCGTAGTTCAAGACTACATGCCGGGGGTGACCTTTAAGCCTCATATTCAAGCCGAGCACAAACCACACAATTCTAGTTAGGGTCTAACACTCCGTGACTCAAGTCGGTTTTCATGTACCGAGATTTCCCTAAACTAATGTCTTCAAATCATACATGCCAATTTGTTGCAATGGACGAAATGAAAATCCGTCCCCAAAAGTGGTTATTTTGGACGAAAATAAAAATCTGTCCCCGCATGTATGATTTACTACATTAATTTAGTTTAATCCCGTCACATGTAGGTATCACAAGCGTGGTGGAATCCGATGAGCATATGGGACCGCGAGAAGGTCTATATACTAGTGTGACGATTCCACTATTTTTTCTAGAAACCCCAAAAAAGGACTCCGTCCTTCCGACTTTTGTAAATAAAAAAAAAAAACAAAAAAAAAGAGTCATTTTCTTTATATGGTTGAGTCTTTTTCGTGTTTGTGGGTTAAATTTATTTTATCCAAAAGGTGTTTATGGGGCCAATCTAAGATCAACCGTGCTCTTCCAATAGGTCCAATGGCTTCCAACGGCAACAACAACAACGGTGGAAATGATTTCGTGTCCAACGAAGGGTTACTCAACATAATGAAATCAATGGGGGAACAAATGGATAGGATTGTCGAGGATGCCCGCTGTAAAGACAATTTGTGGCAAGCCCGTTTCGATATCGACAAGAGGATTCACAAAGAAGAGGTTTCCGAACTCAAGGCCCGTCTTGATTATGAAAGAAGAATTCACAAGGAAGAGGTTTCCGAACTCAAAGCCCGTTTGCAAGAGCTCACCGACAGCAAAGCAAAGTTTAAGGGTAAAGCATGCTCAAGTGGTCCGTCCCTCAAAAGCTACAAAGGTACCGCCAACAACCGAGTTTTCACTCCTCTCCTAGGAGTAACCCAAGCCGAAGCATTTGAAACTTTGGTGGCAAGTGGAAAGGTCAAGCCTTTAGAGGGGTACAAGCCGAAGACGATACCGAAGAATCATGCACATGGTGAATGGTGTGGCTACCACAAGCATAGTGGCCATACTACCGAAGGGTGCTTCCTTCTCCGAAACATCATCCAAGATTTGTTCGACAACGGCGAATTTACTGTGGGTGAAGAGCAACCTTTAGAGAGTGCCAACATGCAAGAACTCATCAAAGAAGAATGATTTGGTTTCGAAATGGGGCTTCTACAAGAAATCATGCCACAAGGAGACTACAATGACAATGGGGACTACAACAACAATCTCCGCTTCTCTTTCTCTACCTAGTAATAGGAATTAAAAAAAAAAAGTGTCAAAGTCCTCTTAAGTGTGCATTAAGTTTTCTTTGTCCAATTAATTTTGAGTCAAGTCTCATCATCAAATAAAAAGTCGTTCTTGTCCTCATACACTCTTCCAAGTTGTTCAATCTAATTCTTGGCAAAATAATGAAAAGATGTCTAAACGAGTTTTGGAATGAAGGCCATCACTTGAACGCCTAGGGGCTAAACATTGTGACGAAGGAAACATCATCAACGACGAAGACAAAGCCAAGACATCAAGGGTGAAGCAACAACCATGGAGAAAAATTAAGCAATGTTTCAAAGGGGGAATTAAAAAAAAAAAAAAAAAAAAAAAAAAAAATGCTCGCTAGGTTGAACTCTTCAAATCAACCTAGGCAAAAGTTAGAGCACAAAAAAAAAAAAAAAAAAAAAAAAATCCCCCTCAATCAAAGAAGTTCACATCAAGATCAACATCATCCACCAATGGAGGACGAAGCTACACGACGAAGCAACAATTCCATCCCGAAGAATGAAGAATTCACAAGAACTACGGTGACCTGAGTCTCTACACTGGAGGAACGTAGGCAACCTGCGGGTCCGGTCTCATGCAAGAAAGAAGATATGTTTAGCCCTAGCGCGTTATGGTGATTGGCCTTCATCTCGAACTTGTCAAGACATCTTTGTACGATTCATTTGCCAATGAATTAATCACCAAAAAGATTGAACAACTTTCTTAGATTTGGAATCATTTCGCGCTCCTTGTCGAGTCTAGGGACTTCTATTCTTTCGGCATACTCCCAATTTCTTGCAATCAAATTGGGCTTTCCTTCTCTTCTCTCTTAATGACTTACTTGCCTTCGCGAGTCATTCAATTTAATAAAAAATACATGTCAATACTAGGGACACTTCCCTAGTCAAGTCAATGTCACTCATCATTAGTGACAAAAGGTCTCCACCGCAAAATCACATGTCTTATCTCCTCAGCTAGTGTCAATGCACACTTCCTCATCAATTGAGTCAAAAAAAAATGATGAAGACGCAAAAGAGATGCCCGCTAGATTGAAAACCCGAAAGGGCGGTCTAGGCAAAAAACAGGGTGCGTCATAAAAAAAAATGAGAGAGTGAGAGAGAGAAGGGAAAGAGAAATGGAGATCTCTGGCCTCTAAAGAAGACAACTACACGAGCTCTACATTGGATCTCCTCAGCAAGTCAATTCCCCACCAAGTCAACTTTGGGATTGCAAAAAGCTCGACAAGATATGGCACCATCAAAGGTTGTCTTGGGTTATTGGTATCATTCTCCAGCAGTGTGCATTCTTGGGTTCATGAAAAGAAGGCCCGTGGTAACCAAGACCCATCCGAGAACGAGCCCATCACAAAAGGGCACGAGGTCGCACAAATAACCCATAGCTAGTCATTTGGCTTGGGCAGCAAATAGCAACAACATGTGTCTCAGTTTTCAAAGCTTCTTCAAGTATGTGCTTCTAAAGTACGCCGAAAGGCTCCCGAGAAATGGAGTAGCTCTTGCCATATCCTCTCATGTTTATTCCCTCACCCAAGGACGAGTCACTCTTGCTTTGCTCAACAAATGGTGACGCCCTAGGGGCTATGTGACTCAAGAACAAGGGATTCTTTTGCTTCATTTGGCAATCAATACACCCTAGGGGCTATGCTCAAGAAAGATGTGTGAGACTATCTTCAAAGTCTCTCAAAAGGAATGTCAAAAAGCCCTCTTGTCACGTGTGCCTGTGCTCGTTACCCCCAATCAAGGATGGACCTTTCTCGCAATCAATGATGGCACTCTAGGGGCTACGGTCAAGTCTTA
The DNA here is from genome assembly GCA_026119855.1 of Campanula takesimana. NCBI lineage: Eukaryota > Viridiplantae > Streptophyta > Magnoliopsida > Asterales > Campanulaceae > Campanula > Campanula takesimana. The sequence continues at coordinate 1,873,415 of JAOWBW010000471.1, forward strand.
AAGGCTCCCTCGGCAAAGAGAAATTAACTCCCCAGCAGTATCCCCAGCCAAGTCATGTGCAACATTGGAAGCTTCCTCAATTCGGCACCGAAGGTCTCAACGGGCTTCGCAATCTACAATCTTTTGGGCTATGGCATTACAGTAATTCAAGCAAAGGGCAGTATTAGGGCTTCGCGACCGACAGTCTTCTGGGAAACAATACTCGAGCAAGTGCAATGTGGAGTAGTCTTATGGCTCCATGAGAACAATCAAGATTCAAGGGTCTCTCAACACTTCAAGTCAAAGGCCTCTTGGTTTTAAATGAAGACTCCGATGTTATGAATGAAGTTGATGATTTTTGTTAGAACTCACAGCGAGATTTTGAAGGAAGTCTTAGAGAAAAGGAAAAAGATTCAATATGCTAAACTCTAATCAAAACAGGGTTATAGTGGGAAATGCCACGGCCAATCCCAATGTTTCTGCAATTCAGCACCCCCTTCTCCAAGATCAAAAGCACAAAGTGCAGCTCAGATAAAGTTAGGCCACAGCACTAGTTGCATCCGAAGATCCGTCATTAGTTCAACTCAAGAAGAGTCAAGCAAGCATACTCATTTGAGACTTTATCACGCCAAGACCTTATCCTCCGCGACCTCGACGGCACCGCAAGACATTACTACATCTTTTGACATAAGCCCTCCGCCATTTGGGTATCAACCACAATGAGGTCATTCATCTCCCCAATAAGAGCAAGAAGGGGATTTCTATCAAGAATTCTACCCGACGGTACATCCGCGCTCAATGCCGAGCCAATCACGAGATAATTTGGGGCTTTACAATGAAAGGTCTTCACATCCCGCCATCTACAAGCCCACGACACTTGGGGCTTTGCAATCTCTCGAAGCTCGGCATCAACGATCTCCTCTTGGGGCTTGCTCACTACAACAACAAAGGGTGATTTACTCGAATGGGTCAAGAGCTGATTTATCTTGGAGCTATGCAAGTCCCTCAAAATTTGGCATCAAAGGCATTCTAGGGGCTTTACAATCAGCAACCCCTCGTCTCGGCATCAAAAGCCTTTTGAAACCCCATAATCGACAAATCTCTTGGGGCTAGACATCAATCTTCGTTGGGCACACCAGCGACAACAGAATTCAAGCGAGGCAATCCGGGCTTCGACTGAGCATGACTTGATCTTGGGTTGGCTTTACAAACACACAATGGCTAAAATGGTTCACCCACGAACTAAAAAAAAAAAAAAATCTTTTTTCTTTTTTTCCTTCTATGTGCAAAAGTATGTGCTTTACTTTGCTTTGCTCCTAGCCCCTCCTCCAGCGTTCTCCATCATCCTTGAACTACGCTGGTCTGATTCTCTTAAATGGATACGTAGGCAGCCTTTTGGCACGACCAACCCATCATCCAGAGTACCATCTCGCCAACCCAACATCAAGGGCATTCTCTCATCAACATCTAAAGAATGGACATTCTCCATCAAAGCATCCTCCGCGGACATCAAGAATCCATCTCCACTCAAGCGGCAATGGTAAGTGAAGGTATGAATACATCCGACGCTTTCCTCAAAATCACACCGCACACAAGATCACTCTTTACATTCTTACTTCTCTCTCATTGCAAAGGTGCTTTCAAGATCACATCACACCACGGGCACAATTTCACATCAATCATACATTTCATCGCACAAGCACGTATACCTACCAAGCACACACATAACATGTACCAACAAAAAGCCAACAGCATGGGAAATTCAGGCATTTCATCCCCAGCAGAAAGTGGTCCGCAGTCAACAACGACTACAGTCCAATGGCAACAACTTGGTCCATGGTGAGCCATGGAAAACAACACCTCTTCATCAAGCAATCCCCCTGCGGACTATAAGTTGGCCACGGTAGGCCGACTCATGCCACCGAACTCCTTTTCAATTTTTATCAACAAGTTCCGCACAGCGCATCAGAATATGCCGCACCGCGCACCAGAATCAACAAGTGCCGCACAGCGCATCAGAATATGCCGCACCGCGCACCAGAATCAACAAGTGCCGCACAGCGCATCAGAATATGCCGCACCGCGCACCAGAATCAACAAGTGCCGCACAGCGCATCAGAATATGCAGCACCGCGCACCAGAATTTCCATCTATAGACTATAAACACACCTTTTTTTTTCAAACTGCGGCCGTGGTGGGCCGCCTCAAGCCACCACACCCTTTCCATCCGCAAAATTCGCTCACACAGGGAGCGCACTCCTATCCTTTGTAATTTTAAATTCCTGCTTTATCGAGTATTTGTTTTCTCTTGTCGATGTCCTCGGCGATTGTCTTTCTTTCGTCGACGCGTTTTGCTTCGCAATCCACGTCGCCGAGGGGCTCTGTAGACACCCCGCCTTGGACCTCTCACCCCGATTGCATACAAAGTATTTTTATTTAACTTATTTTTGTTGATTTCTGTTACTTCGGTTAAGTTCCTAACTGATTCCGTTAGTTTTGGACTAAACTGCATAACAGAGTTAACTTTTAGGGTCATTCTGTCATTCTGTCATTTTTCACCCGCGGGCGCTTCCGGCACTGCCAGTGAACCGCGCGCGCGTCCCGCCCCAAAAGCCGGACCCGCCCGCTTCCCACTTTGGCAGTAACGGATTGCACCTTATTTCCCTCCCTTTTCTTATTTACAAACATCTTTTCTTGATCACAAAAACCACCTTTTTACATCCACATTCATCCCCCCTTTTCTCATTAACTCCCAATCCCAAATTCTAAGCCTTTTCCCAAAAAACTAATATTTCTTTCATTTATTATTTGATTTCTTTTATTTCTTTTATTTTTCTTTTATTAATTTATCTTATTTGTGATTGGCTCATTCCATTTCACATGGATGACCAATTTCCCTCCATCATTTCCCTCTCTTTTTTACCTATAAAAACCATCATCTCCTACCTTGGAAAAGGACCCAATTTTTGAGACTTAAACAAAAACTCTACACAAATCATCTCAACAATCTTTCTCTACAAAACACTACACAAAGTGTTTGCACAACATTTTCTCTACAACAACACCATTTTCAAGTCCAAGTTTGAAGTCCTCTTTCCTAAGGTACAACATCTCTTTTCTTCTCTTATTTTATTTGTCTAGTCTTACTAGTATGCAATCTCCATAAAAAGGGATACAACCAAAAGGCCACTTCACTATTGAAGTTTGGCCAAGGTTACATCCCAACATTCCAAACTTCATTTAATTTATATTTCATTTCTTAATGTAATCATTTAGCACTAGTCCAACATGTAACTATTTAGCATTAAATTAATAAAATCATTCTTTTCCCCTTTTTCTTTACATTATAATTGTTAGAATTGTTAATAAATTGAAGGACATTTAGCATTAGAACACCAATAGTAGCAAGACCCGCATAAGCGGGGCGGAGTGGGTGTTTAAGTACTTCCCACTCCGTCACCTAACCCCGAACCCTTCTCTCCCGAATCTCTGGTTTTGTACATAAATTAGGCTATTTCTAGGTTTTCCTTATGTTCCTTTAAAAACATAGGTGGCGACTCTAGACACATCTAAAACAAGTTAGACATCCTAGGATAATTCACCGCTCTAGCCAAGCCGTGGTTTCCCGGGGTATCTACAGTGGTGCCTTTTGTAGACTCGGTCCCCAATCAGTACGTACCGAGAGGCTAGCCTTTGCAGAGCCGCTTGAGACTTCTTATTGCTATTCTCGGGATAAGTGTCATCTTTGAGGAAATTCATGATATCCGAATACCACGGAGAGTTTGTTTGAACCTCGTTGATCTCGATACTCATGCAGTACGTCGAACTGTTCCTTCGGGCAATTTTGAAAGGCTTCACCATTTTCCCTTCGGGTATTTCGACTAATGAAGCTATGGTGGCCAGTGCATCGGCGAAGCGATTTTTATCCCTTGGCAGGTAGTTGAAAGTGATCTCTTGGAATTGTCCAACCAATTCTTCAAGGTGCTGACCATACTGTTGGAGGGTCGGTTCTTGGATTCGCCATTTACCCGATTGCTGATTGATAAGGAGCAAAGAGTCGCCGAATACTTCTAGTTCCGTGACGTTTCTTTCGAGAGCTGCTTCGAGCCCTGCTATGCATGCTTCGTACTCGGCAATGTTGTTGGTAGCTTCAAATTCCAGACGGATGGCAGATGTCTTTTGGATGGACAAGCAATACTCCTATACCAAAACCGTGTTTATTCGCGGCGCCATCGAAAAAAAGTTGCCACTTATTTTCCTCGGTTGCAGTACAAATTAAATGCTCGTCGGGGAATTGTACGTCTTCCCCCTTCACTTCCTCACACGGGAATTCGGCAATCTGGTCACTGAACACTTTCCCCCTGACGGATTTTAGTGTGACGTAAGTGATATCATAGCCGGCGAGCATGAAGTACCATTTGGCTATTCTTGTTGACATGAAAGGCTTCTCGAAGATGTAGCGGAGCGGGTCCACCTTTGCTACTAGCTTGATCAAAAAAGTTTCCATATAGTGTTTGAGCTTTTGAGTAACCCAAACCAATGCTGCACATGACTTCTCTAAGACAGAATAGTTCTTTTCGCCTCCTTGGAATCGGCGACTGACAAAATAAATGGCATTATCCTTTGTGGACTCTCGTTGCTCTTGTGCTAACATAGCCCCTAGGGCTTCATCATTGACAGTGAGATAGAGCAAAAGAGGCTTCTCCTTGTGCGGCGGAACTAGAACAGGAGGGCACGTCAAGTAATGCTTCACTTGGTCGAAGGCTTCTTGGCACGCGTCGGTCCATTCTAGAGCCACATTCTTCTTGAATAGCTTGAAGATTGGCTCGCACATGGAAGTGAGTTGGTGCACAAACCGACTGATGTATTGCAGTCTACCCATGAAACCTTTGATCTCTTTCTGCGTCTTTGGAGGAGGCATGTCAATGATTGCCTTGATTTTGGAGGGATCTACTTTAATTCCCCTTTCAGTGACCATATAACCAAGGACTTTGCCTCGGATAACCCCGAACGTGCACTTTGCAGGGTTGAGCCTCATCTTGTGTTGATGAAGCCTTTCGAAGAACTAGCGGAGATCGATTAAATGTTGACCATCGGTCCCTTTGGAGTGAATGATCATCCACATAGACCTCGATTTCTTTGTGAATCATATCGTGGAACAAGTCTGTCACGGCTCTTTGGTAGGAAGCCCCAGCGTTTCTTAACCCAAATGGCATGACTGTGTAGCAAAAGGTACCCCACGGTGTTGTGAAGGCTGTCTTATGTTGATCTTCCTCGGCCATGAGAATCTGATTGTACCCAGCGAACCCATCCACGAATGAGCGAACCTCGTAGGCAGCAGTGGAGTCGACCAGCATGTCGATGTTAGGGAGTGGAAAATCGTCTTTCGGGGAAGCTTTGTTCAAATCCCGGAAGTCCACACAAACTCGAACCTTGCCGTTTGCCTTTCTGACTGTCACGATGTTGGCTAACCATGTCGGATTGATGTGGCGGATTTTGTATATTTTAATTCCTTTATTTTCCTATGTATTTTAGTTCATTTTGATGTACTTAGAATAGATTTGATATATTTGGGGCTTTATTTTATCATTTGAGCTTTATTGTAATCCGGGGTAGAATAGTCGTTATTATTTAATTATTTTCCCGGATGTAATTTTTGGTGAGCTTCAACGTCTGTCTCGATGGTCAAGTAGTCAAAGTTAACTGGCGGAAGAGCGCAGGGGCAAAACTGAAATTTTTGGAAGTTGAGGGGCTGTTTGGGAATTACTGAAAGTTTGAGGACTGTACTGGAAATGGTGAAGACTCCAGGGACTAAATTGCAAAATTGAAGAAATCGGTTTCCGCACTCCTTTGGATTTCGGCAGAATTCTGGCAGGAGGATTTTATTATTTTTGTTTTTTTTCTTTTTCCATTTTTTTTAATTAGTCTTTTTATTTGATTTTTGGATAGGGATTATTAGTTTTGATTAGAATTAGATTAGGGATTCCTTGCACTGGGAGAAAACAACACGTACTCTTTTTCTCTCTGGAGCTTTTGTAAACCATTAATGGAGAACTAAACTCCATTGCTTTGGGTTGAGATCTTGAACCTACTTTGATTCAATTGAGGTAATTTTTCTTATTCTCTTGTGTAATCTATTCATAATTTTGCTTGTATTGATCTAGATTAATATTTAGGGTTTGTGGATTTGGCCAATCCATTAGTTTATTTGTTGATCTATGCTAGAATTCTCTGTTCTGTGCCAGAATTAGGGTTTTCACCGTAGCATCTTCACGAATTGTGTATGTGCCATAGCAATTCGGGAAGTAGGCAAAATTAGACGATTATCTATATGAAATAATTGTAGAAAGCGTTTTTGATCTTAGTCTCTTAAATTGAATCAATTAATTCTGCGATCTAGACTGTGCCAGTTAGATTAATTTATTAATTAGGGTTTCTAGTGAGTGTGTCACTGCTAGTAACTAATCTGTAAGAAGAGACAGAGATTGCAATATATCTCGTGATCAATTGAATAGGATTAACGGAGAAAAAGAAGTACCGATGAAATTGAATTAGAGGACGGGGATAGTAATCAATCTGAAGTGCTTTTAAATCATTGTTTTAATCACATTTAGTTTAATTTTCCGTCTAGGAGTTAATTACAATCAAAATCAACCCCCAATCTGGTCAAGTGACTGTTCGTGAACAAATCATCGTTCTTCGTGGATCAACCCTGACTTACCCTAATTACATTATTAGTGGCCGAGTTTAGGTCTAATTTAGTAGGCGTGCGACTAAGCCTACCACGGGTACTCGATAACCTTGATGAAACCCACACTGAGGAGCTTCTCGATCTCTTCTTTGACTTGAAGAGACCATTCTGGCTTGATCTTTCTGAGCTTCTGTTTTACCGGCTTGGCATCTTCTCTGATCGGAATTCTGTGCTCCGCTACCTTTCTGTCCAAACCCGGCATGTCTTTGTATGACCATGCGAACACATCCACGAACTCCCGTAGTAGTGCAGTCAATCTGTCTCTGTCGTCCCCCTTGAAGAAGCTTCCGATCTTAGTTTCCCTTGGCTCTTCGTCGGTACCCAGATTAACAACATGCAATTCTTCGTCAGCCCCTGGACCATTTTCACTACGACTACGGACCTGTTGAGCAAGTTCATTTAAGTATGTTGTGTTTTCGTGGTCTATTTCATCATAATTTGAATCGTTATTAACTTGTTCATTAAGTTCATTATTAGTTAATTCATCATTTATGATATTTGCAATCTCAGGGTACTCAGAAATATCAAAATTTTCATTAGCAAAGAAAGGAAACACACGCTCGGCTATGGCCTCCATATACTCTTGGGTGAGGGTATTAGAGACACTCTCGGACTCGAAAGTAAGTGTGAGCCGCTCTTCCTTTGTTGCTGTGCGGGGTATGCAACCCATTTCTTGGACTAAGAATTCCTCGGATACCATGGGCCCTTTCGTAGAATACCAATTGTTGATCGGCTCGGAGCTTGGCGGGATCTCACTGATAGTCTCATTCATGATGACGGTGTCATGGATGGCGTTGACTTGGCATTCATTCATTATGGCAAGCTCTTCGAACATGGAGGCTAAATCTGTCGGTTCTTCCCCCACGATGATTTCTGTCTCGGACTCTATAGTCACCTTCCTTCCCCACCATTCACGGAGCGACATGGGAGTTGGTTCCCTTTCGGATTTTTGGATCTCACAATCGGAGAAGATTTCGAGACCGGGCTTTTTGACACCCTTATTGTTAACCCATGGCTCGGGAAAGATCATGTATGGAACGTCTTCCCCTTGGCGGACAAAATAGCCATTCAACGTCTTGCGGTAAGGCCTTAGATTAGGGACCTCATAACGACGGCCTTCTTTACGAGCTCGGGCCTTTTCATTCTTGATCGCTTGCTCTTGTTTCAAGTCTTCTCTGGAAGGCTTGTACCCCAAACCGAATGTGTTTTTGACAAATGGGACTTGCACGGGATGTAGGATTCCTTGTTGATATTTCCCTAGGCCTAAACCAGGGAAGTAGTCCATATTCCTCATCATGCGGAGGACTTTGTGATTGCTGGGGGTCCATGATCCGTTTCCCCCTTCTTTGTCAATGGCATTGATTGAGACGCCGGAGAGAGTGGAGTCTGGTAAACCATGCTGAACTTGGTGGACGGGCTCACCTTTTCTGTGGATAGTGACGTTTTCGGCCATGACGGTCACTATTTCATCACCATTTCGGATCTTGACACATTGATGGAGAGTTGACGGGACGGCATTAGAACTATGAATCCATGGTCGACCCAAAAGCAAGTTGAACGAGGCTGGGATGTCAAGCACTTGGAATGGAACGGACATGACCATGCTCCCAAACTCAATGTCTATTTCGATCATGCCCTTGACTGTACGGGCGGTGCTGTCATAACCTCGGATTACTTGAGTAGAAGGCTTCAAATCGGAATCCTTAAGCCCCAGTATGCCCATGATTCTGCCAGGCATGAGGTTGAGTGCGGAACCACCGTCCACTAAGACTCTTGAGATGGGCCTCCCCCTTGCTCGTACCTTGAGGTAAATAGCCTCGTTGTGGTCGGAACCAAATGGTGGAAGGTCCATATCGGCAAAGGTGATGACGTTGCCAAAATGAATGTGACCGATCATTGCCGTGAGGTCCTCGGGAGTAGTATCGGGAGAAATTGATGTATCATCGAGATTGCGGATGACAAGATCTCGGTGTTTCTTTGAGGATGCGATGAGGTCCCAAATAGAGATGTTGGCTTGAGTTTTCTTGAGTTGGACAAGTAGAGGATCTTCGGGAGTGTCGCGAGCTTGCGGCCTTTGAGAAGAGGAGCTTGGTGCGGAAGTGGAAGGGTTGCTTGCTATGACTCGACCGGATCGAGTTAGCATGTTGACGTTCCCATCTTGCTTCTTTTTCCTATTCTCTAGTACTTCCCTCATTACCTCATCGTAAGTTAAAACATAACAAGAATTGTCAAGTTTATTCCTAACATTGGGGCCCCCATTCACAATTGGGATTGAATGGGTGGTCCCCTTGAGTTCTCCTATCTCTATTATATTGACATGTTCGCCATTAGTCACTACAAATTCTTTCTTGTCTATGAGATCTTGAATGACATTGCGGAGAACGAAGCATTCCTCGGTGGTGTGGCCAATATATTGGTGGTAGCCACAATATTTGTGGTGATCATGATTGGGGTTGACCGTCTTGGGTTGGTACCCTTGTACGGGTGTGACTTGACCCTTTGCTTTGAGGACTTCGAAAGCTTCAGTTTGAGTCATGCCTTGGAGAGGCGTGTAGACACGGTCATTTCGAGACTTCTTCCCTTGGGGTGGAGGAACATTTTTGTAATTCCCCTTGTCGATAGTGACGGCGTTGACCGAGGCCTCTTTTGTGGAGTTGGAAGCGGCCTTGTAGCGGTAACTAGGAGCACTTTTCTTCACTTCCTTGAGCAACTCGTCCATTCGGACCCCCGCCTCATACATTTGGGAGAAATCCGCGTAGCAAGCCCCACTTAGGTGGGTGCGGAGATCAATTTTGAGACATTTGAGAAAGATGTCCATTTGCTCCTTGGTATTTGGCCTTTCCACAATCTCGGAGAGTTTATCATTCCATCTCCTTGTGAAGTCGATGAAGGACTCGTGGTCTCGTTGAGTAGTGTTCTCTAGCTCTTTCCTTGTGGGCCGGTGAGTGGTGTTGCCATGGTGTTGGTTCTTGAAGGCAAGCATGGCGGAGTCCCAATCAAGACGGACAGTGAGCGGGAGAGTAGCATACCAATCTTTTGCCGCCCCCTCGAGAGTGAGAGGAAAGCATTGAGCCATCACCTTGGGGGAGACCTTCTTCGGAACCATTGCCCAAATATAAGTCTCAATGTGAGCCATAGGACAAGAGTTGCCCTTGAATTTGCTTATGTCGGGCATCTTGAACTTATCAGGAAGAGCGGCCATAGTACTCATGAGGATGGATGATTGATAAAGGCTTGTGTCGGAGCCTTTCCCCATGTTGAGCCTATTGAATTTTTGGTCGATGTAGGCCATGATAGAATCCACCATTTTGGGTTCATTGTTCTCGGAACTTGGCTCTCCCACTTTCTTGGTGCGGGTGTTGACATAAGGACTTTTGAACAAACCTTCGGTCCATTCGGATTCGTCATCGTCATTTTTGCTCTTCCCCTTGGCAAGATTAGTGAGCTTTTCTTTCATTAGCTCCATCTCGGCCTCGTGGGCCTCCCTTTGGCTGTCGAGGTGGGATTGCCAAATGTCGTCTTTGCTTTGTGCCTCCTTATTAAGGGTGGAGACTTGCTCTTGGAGGAGTTGGACCATGGTTGCGAGTTGCTCGAGAGTCATGGTATTGTTGGTGTTGGAGCCGCCGGCCATTGTTGATGTAGGAGCTGTTGGAGTGATCTCTTCACGAACTAACCGATTTGCCGAATCCCGGTAGACTCTGTAAGTACCAATTGAACCTATATTGCAGAAGAGGCCCTTGTCAGTCTTGAGTAACACTTGCGGTCCACGAAAAGGTTTTAGAACACACAGTTGGGCACACGACTCGAACCACATAAGAAAAGACTCTTTTTTTTTTTTAATAAGTCGGAGGGAATGGATCCCTTTTGGGGTTTCTAAGAAAATAATGGAATCGTCACACTAGTATATAGACCATCTCGCGGTCCCATATACTCATCGGATTCCATCGCGTTTGTGAATCCTACATGTATCGGGATTAAACTAAATTAATGTAGTAAAGCATACATGCGGGGACGGATTTTTATTTTCGTCCAAATTAACCACTTTTGGGGACGGATTTTTATTGCGTCCGTTTCAACAAGTTGGCATGTATGATTTGAAGACATTAGTTTAGGGAAATCTCGGTACATGAAAACCGACTTGAGTCACGGAGTGTTAGACCCTAACTAGAATTGTGTGGCTTGTGCTCGGCTTGAATATGAGGCTCAAAGGTCACCCCCGGCATGTAGTCATGAACTACGCCACGGGCTGAGGTTTACCGCTTCGAAAGAGCCAAGGTCGAGTGGAGCTTGAAACTTCCTAGGACGGGCCTCGATGGGTTTGGGGTTGGACTTGTGCGACTCGATAGTGAGCAGTTGATAAGAATTGTGCGCGTAGTGTGAGGTCTAACAGGTGACAAAATATTTTTTATATATTTTTTTTTTAAAGAAATAAAAAAAAAACAAATAAGCACATAATTACAACTTTCGAATCACCCGTGTGACCGATAAAATAGAACATAAAATTAAAACAGTCCGAAGTTCAGAATAACCACTGATGCAGGCAACTGTGCCCACACCCCCATCATACTGCTCTGTTCTGAGACCTGTGTCTGTTCTGGGAACCAACCCAGAAGCGTGCGCCTCTGAGTGTTGATACGAGACGCGCACGCATGGCGCGATGCTATTGGGAGGCGCGCGCTTCTGGGCACACCTGTCAGATTGTCAGATTTTGGACTCAGGGGATTGCCCTGGTCCTATGTACATATTGTAACCCCTGCAGAAATGATTAGTGGAGAACAGCAGAAGAAGAAGATGAAGAACATGAAGAAGCGGGCGATTTTGGTCCTTGATGCGGGATGCGCGCGCCTTAGGCTGAAGAGGCCAGAAGCGCGCGCCTCCCCCATCAGGAGTCAGAATGCCCAGAAAAGATGTAGATTTTGATCAGAATGCAAGTTTAACCCTCAAACGTCCCCAGCGGAGTCGCCACTGTAGATACCCGGGGGAACCACGGCTTAGGCTAGAGCGCGTGAATTATCCTAGGATGTCTAAGTTTTTAGAGTCGTCACCTATGTTTTGAGGAACATAAGAAAAACCTATTGATAATAGCCTAAGTTTGATTACGAAAACAGAGATTCTTTGTTTTGAGGTTCGGGGGTTAGGTTACGAGATGGGAAGTACCGAAACACCCATCTCGCCCAACTAAAGTTGGTCTTGCTTGATCAAAATCTACATGAATGATAAACGTTCTTCTTCTTCTTCTTTAAATCATAAAAAGGGGTTTTAAAATAGAGTTTGGAATGTAGGAGATAACTCTTTAACCGACCTCAATGAGATGAGGTGATCATTAGAGTGATGTCCCAAAATGATTTGGGTGATTGCACTTTGATAAAACAAAAAGAAAGAGAAAAGAGATGAAGTTAAGAAGAGGAAAGAAATAACTTTACCTAGACTTCAAGAGACTTCAAACACTTCTTGATGAATTCTTTGGAGAAATCCTTTGGAAATGCTTTGTAAGTGTGAAATTTTAGTGTCTTATTGAGAATGTAAGATTGAGAGCCCAAGGTCCTTGAAAATGGAGGTAAAAGGGGGGTTTTATAGGTGAAAGAGAGATGTTTTTGGTGCCAAAACTCAGTCACCAAGAAATCTTTCCCGGGCAAAATCCTGTAAATTGAGCAAGGGAGAGAATCCTGGCCAGAAATCTGTAACCGACGCCCAGAGGCGCGCGCTTCCTGCTTTGGGGGCGGGAGGCGCGCGCGTCTGGATCTTCCTGTCGAAGGCGCGCGACTCAGAGAAGGCGATTTTGACAGAATGGACTAGAAAGTCAGCCCTGTTATTCAGTTTAGTCCCTGGACTTAACGAAGTCAGTCAGGAACTTAACGGAAGTGACAGAAACTAACCAGAAACACTTAAAATGGGGAGAAACACAAGATCAAATGTACAATCGGGTGAGCGGTCCAAGGCGGAGTGTCTACACTAACATACAAGGCATGTGAATGTTGTACAAAAGAAGGTAAATAATTGTCAACACAGGGAGCCAAAACCACAATGTAATTTTTAATATAGCTATTTGCAACGATAGCTCTTGAAGGAGTTAACAAAGGTAGCCCTTCAAGACCTAACATATAAGGCATGTGAATGTTGTACAGAAGAAGGTAAATAAATGTCAACACAGGGAGCCAAAACCTCAAAAGTATTCGTATGGGAGCCATTACAAAACGCAACCAACCAGGCATGTATTTATTATGCTGCATCAATAATAAATGTACAGAGAACCACACTGTTTGATTCGAGTCAAAATGTGCAAAGGACGCATACATCAACTACAAAAAAACAACGAATCATAATTGAATACCAGTAAATCTTAAATGTGACATTTTTGTTTTACCTAAACCCTTGATTTTCACGATCCTTTCACAATCGTTCTTATCAGACCCTAATCTTCCGATTGGGGTGAGGGAAAAACCGGTATCGCAGCAAATCAAGATTTCAACAAGCTGGGAGCAAAATCGCCTTTTGTGTCTTCGCTCCTTTTGATTTTTGAATAATGAAGCAATTAGGTTATTTGATCACTAATATCAATTACTCCCTCCGTCTCAAAATAGATGTCGTTTTGCGAGTTAATTTTTGTCTCAAAATACATGTTGTTTTACTATTTTCAAGGATATTTTGTTGTTGTATACCAACTCTACCCTTATTAATGATAGCGGACTATCTCTTAAACAGTTATTTAATTACCTTGGTAATTGCATTACTTTAGGGGTATATAAGACTTTTTCACATACATTAATTGTATTTCTTAATATGTGTAAAGTGGTTGAAACGACATCTATTTTGAGACGGAGGGAGTAGATGATAAGACGTGTTTGAGCGCCAACATTTGAGCGGGCGATTCCAGTATCTCCGTTAACGGGGCCGTTAACGGCAGCGAATAGCTCTTCCGAATACATAATTTTCTAATATTCGAAATACGGATGCAAACAACATCGTTTAATTAATTATAGCTCCAACCATTGGATTAGCTCGATCGACGTGGCTCGATCGACGTGGCCAAGATCTACACCCTCCGGTGGAGCGGTGCAGGTAACTCTTCAGTGGAGCGGTTCGAAATCCGCAACCTTTCGGCTCTCTCTCTCTCTCTCTCTCTCTCTCTCTCTCTCTCTCATCGCTGTCTTCCCCATGGTCGTCATCTCAATGGCCGTCGTCCCCATCGCCAACAACCAAGGAGCCCCATCGAGGTATGGTACACTTATTGTAGAGCCGATCGACTTGGTTCTTATCTCCGTCTCATTACATGCACTTTTTAATGGTTAGTAAGTCTCAGTCCTCGAGTCTCTTACAAATCTAAGGTTTGATTTGGGGGAATTTACTGATTAAGGGTTCGATTTGGGGGAAATATTTATTCAGGGATTGATTTGGGGTAAATTGATATAGGGTTTCATTTCCTTTAATCCAAGTGTTTTAATTTGCCTTTTGAGTAATTTCTTAATTATGCTAATTATTTCTCAAGGATGCTTCCCACAATGGCTTGGGTTCAGATTGGGACGTACTTTTCTTTATTCCTGCTACGCCTTTTGAGTAATTTCTTAATTATGCTAATTTTTTTTTTTTTTTAATATGCTCTTGATCAAGAGAAAATTTGAAAAAAATAAATAAATTGTCCTATCAGTTTGGGACAGATGTAGTATGTTTTTTGATGGAAAATCTTGCACACACACACACTATATATATATATACACATTCCCTCTGTCCCATCCCAAAATAAATGTCGCAGTTTTTTTTAGGTTAGTACGAAGGAACTTTGCGCAATAATATTAGTTTAATGTAAGTATCCCAATAAAACTATAGAACTTGTTATTGATACACCATTATAAATACTAACAATTACATTATTAAAATTTCAATAGATAACTAAATTAGCCTAAAATTATCGCTCAAAGTTCCTTCGTACTAACATATAAAACTATAGAACTTCTAATTCTAATTCATGCAATCTTTGCAATGTACACACACATTAATTACCACTTGGGCATATAATATTTTCTCTTCTCTTTGATGTTTTGAGGAATTCATAATCATACATATGCATTGTGCAGTGAGCCTGTATTTTTGGGATTGAAATAAGAAAAAGAAGCAGGTTGGTTTGGTGTGAAATCATTGATGTTTAGAGATACTAATAGCTGCACTTAACTTTTGTAGCCATTGTGACTTGTGAATAAACAGTATGACAGAAAACTAACTGAAAATCGTCAAAAACTGACAGAAAATGAAGGAAAACAATAATTTTGTTAGAAAACTAACAAAAATTGTTTAAAAACCAAATGTAATTCTGAAAACTAACTCAAAAATGTTAGGAAACTGACGGTTAATATAGACGGTTGAACTGACGGTTAGCTTCCCGGTTATAACCGGCGGTTAACCGGTTACTAAATGGCCTAACCTTAACCAAACCTTGTAACCGACAGTTGACGGTTGAAACGGTTGGCCGTTGCCCGGTTATGGAAGGTTAAAAACCGGTTAAAAACCGGCGGTTAGCCGGTTACGGTTGAAAATTTGTCACGTCTACTTATAGCTGAAGGTGTAGTAGGTGAATTTGGGGGAAAAGGTCAAAATATTTTATTTATTTTTTTTAAATTACTTCACAACGTTTTAAGAAATGTTGTAAAAAAACATTAAACCACGTTTCTCAGTGATAGGCTTAGTCGCACGCCTACTAAATTAGATCTAAACTCGGCCACTAATAATGTAATTAGGGTAAGTCAGGGTCGATCCACGAAGAACGATGATTATTTACGTACAAGTCACTTAACCAGATTGGGGGTTGAATTTGATTGTAAGTAATTCCTAGACGGGAATTAAACTAAATGTGATTAAAACAATGAATTAAAGGCACTTCAGATTGATCCATATCCCCGTCCTATATTTCAATTTCATTGGTACTTCTTTTTCTCCGTTAATCCAATTCACTTGATCACGAGATGTTTTTCAATCTCTGTCTCTTCTTACTGTTTAGTCTATAGCAGTGGCACACTCACTATAAACCCTAATTAAAATTAAACCTAGACTGGCACAGAAAAGATTTAAAGATTAGTTGATACAATTTAAGAGACTAAGATCAAGAACGCTTTCTAGGTTTTACTAGATAATCGCTTAATTTTGCCTACTCCCTGAATTGCTATGGCACATACACAATTCGTGAAGATGCTACGGTGAAAACCCTAATTCTGGCACAGAACAGAGAATTCTAGCATAGATTCATAAAAAGAACTAGTGAATTGGCCAAATTCACAAACCCTAGTTATAAATCTAAATTCAGAACAAGTAAAATTATGAATAGATTAAACAAAAGAATAAGAAATTACCTCAATTGAAACTAGATTAGGTTCAAGCTTTCAATCCAAAGCTATGGAGTTTAGTTCTCCATGGAAGGGTTACAAAGCTCCAGAGAGAAAAATAGTACGTACTCTTTCAAAGTGAAGAGAGAGATCTCATCTAATCTAATTCAAAACTAATGAATACCTATTCAAAAATCCAATAAAAATAATAAAAAAATAAAAGAAAAAAGAAAAACAAAATAACAAAATCCTCCCAGCCAGATCGGCCGTCTCTGCGACTATTGACGGGCCCTTTTTCACAATTTTCATTTTAGTCCCTGAAGTCTTCATAATGTCAGTCCAGACCTCCAACTTTCAGAAATTGCAAAATAGTCCCTCAACTTCTAATTAATTGCAGTTTTGTCCTATACTCATCCGCTCCGGTTGACTTTGACTATTCTTGATCCTTGAGACAAGACTTTGAAGCTCACCAAAGATTACATCCGGAAAAATAAATAAATAAAAATGACTATTCTACCCCCGGATTACAATAAAGCCCAAATGATAAAATAATGTCCCAAGTACATCAAAACTAGTCTAAGTACATCAAAATGAATGAAAATACATAAGAAAAATAAGGGAAATAACATATAAAAAATCCGCCACATCACTCAGCAAACGTTGTACTCAATTTCAGCGTTTCCTAAACGTTGTGGAACTCTGTGACAACGTTTATATTAGTTGTTGTGGAAAAATTCAACGTGTCACACAACATTTGAAAAACGTTGTCTTAAATCAAGAGTCAAGACCTATTACAACAGTGGATTACACAACGTTTGGGAAAATGTTGTAAAACACCTATAACAACGTTTTTTAAACGTTGTGAAAAGGCTTTTTTGCTGTAGTGCTATCTCATACCCCATCGTGGAAATTGTCTACCTTCCGCAGCTATATGAATGAATTTATTTTAATTTGTCTTCTCTCTCTAAATAAAAGTCATAAGGGTCTTTTAACTCGAACCTTAAAGCATAATAAGTCCAAAACTCACTGAGGGAATGATTTGCGTATAGAATAGAAAGATCAATGGATTCTGGAAAGTCGTCTTTTGGGGTAGCAACAATCTAATTGCTAAAATAGAGATGTCGAAGCATCAAGATATAATTAGCCCTTTCCTATCCAGAATCTAATCTGTAACACGAAGTTGTTGAAGCAACTAGTATACTACTATGGCCTTGCTCTTCTTTCAGATGACATTCCTGAAGCCGATAGATCAGGTGCCCGACCTTTTTGGGTATGTATTGTTATAAAATCTGACGTATCTAATCTGAAAGACTATTAGTATAGGTGGCTAAGAGATATGATTTGAATGGCCAGCAAAGGAAGAGACAAATAAATATTTATGGGAAATTATAGGAAGATCCGAATAGGAACGGGGCTGAATGACATCAGCGCTGGACTTTATTGCGCAAGAGCAAAGTGCGTGCAAAACAATATGCGTAGCACTCTTTTTTCTTTCTCATGCCATGTTTGTGTTAGGGTTATGCCCTATGCTTATAGGATAAACTTTTATGTATTGTCAGTTATCATTTATTATAGAGATTATTTATTTGATTAATATCTTTTAAATGTTTATTATAATAATTTTTGTTCTTAATAATTATGTTTAATAACTAGGATAAGTTTACTGGATAATCATGTGATAACTATAGTGCATAGAAATGTGGATTAAACTTGTGTGCACTTGTTGGAGAACAAGGTACATGATAGACCCGTTATGAGATTTACGTTATGGTCACATATCATAATTAAATCTCATAATATTTATATCATTAGAATTCTTAGACATGAGCATATCATAGTCTTCCACTTGATGAACATTATGTTTGACATTGTTAAATGTTATCTTTAACCGGGTTATTAATAAGGCAATGATTGGTATGATCAGATTCTTGTAGGGAAGAATGATATTCCAAGATGAATTTGACCTTTCATACGGGATATATCGGCTGGGCCCCTCGATGAGTTATTGATGAAATGTACGGCCATACTCAAATGAATTGATACGATCAATCACATTTGGTTTATCAATATACTCAAAATCGAGAAAGCATTGGATAATATAAGTTGACAAGGACCATGACTTATATCCAATATGATATCGTATGACAAAGGGATTGTGATATATTTTATTTCAGGAAATATCAGACTTTTGATATTATACTATTTGATTAGTCATAATGGCTTGCTATAGTCCACTTATGATTTACGAGTTTTGATTGGATTAGACTCATTGTCAACATTTGGGATATGGATCAAACGGCATCATCCTCCACCAAAATAATCTTATTGAGTCACACACGCAGAACGGATCAGAAAATGTATGAAAAAAAATGAGAGATCTGGGAGCAGTAACCATAAGCCTGCATACTAGTCATGCAACCAGGATGGAGCCGTACGGCTCCTACTCCGGCAAACATATTTATTTTTGGAAAAGAAATCCCAAGACCTAATGGAATTAGGTCATTCTCTAGTATATATGTGTGCAGTCGGGTTTGAGAAACCTTAACATCGGGTTTGAGAAACCTTAACATTGATTTGAGAAATTAATAACAGTTGTTTGAGAAACCAAATCACATACATAGAGAGTGTTATTAGTTTTGATATTGACAATCATCAAAACTCAAATAAAGAGAAGCAAAGTAATTCCAAGAAGAAATCATTTCGTAAATTTTTCAAACCAAGATCTTGCAATCAATCATGAAAATTTTCTTGAGTCCGTTCAAAAAAAAAAAAAAAAAGAGTAAATTTGAATTTTCCTACCTACATCTTAATAGTTAGTTTTCATGTTTTTAAATCTTATATATATATATATATATATATATTAAAGTTGGTGAAAAGGGATGTAGTGTTGCCATGTGGACAAGTCATGGGGGACGGATGAATTTGGTGATGCCACATCAAATCTACCCTAATAAGTAAGTGACTTTTCATTTTTTTTCTATTAGCTTATAGTATTAGCTAATAATATTAGTTACTATAAAGGGTAACTATTATAGTTAACTATTACTAAGAATAGTAATAGTTAACTATAGTACTTAACTACTATAGTTATTTATTACTATTATTAGTAATAGTTAACTATAATAGTTAAGTACTATAGTTAACTATTACTATTATTAGTAATAGTTACTATAATAGTTAACTATATTACTTAACTACTATAGTTAACTATTACTATTATTAGTAATAGTTAACTATAATAGTTAAGTACTATAGTTAACTATTACTGTTATTAGTAATAGTTAACTACTTATAGTAACTATTACTATTATTAGTAATAATTACTATAATAGTTACTTTATATAGTAACAAATTTTATTTAATAGTAAATTATAATTATTAAAAATAAATTTTAATTATAATGATAGTTAACTATTAATAGTATTATTAGTTAATCATAATAGTTACTATATAAGTTAACTATTATTATTAATAGTATTAGTTAATCATTATACAATACATGTTAATAATTACTATTGATTGTACCCGCTTCGTCCGAGAGTAAGAGTCCTACTTTCTATTTTTGTACGTCCAGAGTAATAGTCTATTTCCTGAAATGACAAATGATGAGAATTAATGAATAGAGTTTTGGACAATTATACCCTCAACCCACTTGCAATGTTTACCAATTTTCTATTGTTTCTTTAATAAGTGTGCGCAAACAAGGTAAGACTCTTTTTCTGAGACGGGGAGAGTATTAATTAATCATAGTAGTTACTATATAGGTTAATTATTACTATTAATATTATTAGTAAATAATAATAGTTATTATATATGTTAATAAATATTATAAATAATAATAGTAAATTAGTTTCCCGTGCAAAAGCACGGGTTACCCACTAGTTAACAATAAAAACAAAACGTTACCACACAATGACGTAGACATGACACGTAAAATGAACATAGGAACAGTAATCTAACATTTATTCCTTAATTTAGACATTAACACATACTAAATATAGGTGTGACACTATTTAATTTCCACTATTCTCGGATTTCAGATACTTAAATACATCCATTCTCACACATATCCATTCTCGCTTCCCAAACGAACCACAATGTAAACTAAAGTATTGGCTTTTAGTTCTTCAATCAAATACTACATCTGTCCCGAAGTAAAAGTCCTACTTTTTTTTTGATACGTCTCAGGGTAAGAGTCCCTTTCTCAAAATGACAAATGATGAGAAATGAGGTATAGTATTTTGGATAACTTTGTCCTTCTAATGCTTCTGTCATTACAAAAAGCCAACACTTGCTAACTTATTTTTTGCCCACTTGCATTATGAATAGTATTTTGGACAATTATATCTTTAACCCACATGCAATGTCAACCAATTTTTCTTTTGTTTTCTTAATAAAGCATGCATAATCAAGGTATGACTTTTACTCTGAGACAAATTGAGTACTAAATGTTAGTGTTTAACTTCCTATAGAACTTTGATTTGACTTCTTTATATTATAAAGAAGTCTAATTTAATTATTTAAAGTATTCTAAATAAATTAGAAATATAGATACATATATTGAAGCAAATAACATAAATTGCAATAGTGAATAATAAGATGATGACGGTTTACAACAATTGACAGCTCATCCCAATTATAAAAATTTCTATGTAAACATGCAATTCTCACAAAAAGAATTGAACAATCAATGTGTAACATCACCAAAATCAAATTTTTGCTAATATCCCCGAAACTAAATCTCCAACGAATGTCTTTATGAAGAATGACTTGGGACGCCCAAATGTTTATCCAAGTACTACTTGCATTGCCCATATTCGGCATTCAAAAAAGCCCTACGCGGAAAATATTTGGATTTGAGAACATGATAAATTAAAGCACTAGGGTCAGCAGTAGTACCAAACAAAACATCTCAAACATCATAATAAAATGAATAACGTTACAAAAAGACTCTCAAAATAGTAAAGAGAAGTCATAAGCTCTCACGAAAGATAGAAGACATATGCTCCCAAAAAAGGAGAGAATGAAAAAGCTCTCGGTAAAAGAAGAGAAATTCTAATTCTCATGAGTTAACAAAAATAATTCAATTGCATAAGAAAGCATCATAAGTAACTATTTATTAATGAGAGAAATAAAGATCATAAAAAAGAGAAAGAGATGTTGAGAAGGGAATGGGAGATAAAAAAAAAAAATTCAAAAAATAGGTTTTAAAAAAATATGTGCCAAAACATCAACCTAAAAAACTTATGTACCAAAATGGCAGTTATATTTGAAACCGGAAGCGGGAGTTCCGGTTTTAGGCTTGAATCTGGAAGTCCCACTTCCGGGTTTGACTTTGATTTTTTTTTTTTGAAAAACTGGCGTTTCTTTTTTTTTTTTTTTTTTTTTTAATCCGGAACTACTAGTTCCGGTTTTAATGTTTTTTTTTTTTTTTGGAAAAGAACAAAAACCATTTAAAACCCACCTACCCACCGAAGGTTTTGTCAGTTGCACTAGAATCTGGAACTTCGATTTCCGGTTTTTTTAATTTAATTTTTTTTTTTTTTGAAAACTTAAATTTTGTTTTAAAAACCCCCACCCACCCACTTAATCAACTTTTTGTACCTCCAACGAGTTTTAGCCTTAAGATGTTTCTTTGACCCCTTTTCATAATGTTCACCTTCAAACGGATTTTCATCATCTCCTCCCCAATAGCAAATGAAAACAAGTGGAAGTCCATTCATATTTATTCCTAAGAATTGAAAAAATCAACTGTCAAAACCTTAATTTAACATTATAATCACTATATTTAAATAAAAAAACAAATAAACAACAATTTTATAAATCACAAACACAAGAACATGAACATCGAACATAAACAAGCAAACCTCATACAAATTTGTTAGGCTATTTTTGAAATTTATATATGTATACTTGCATGATAACAAAAAGATGAACAAAACTTAAATCAACAGTTAAATATCTTAATTCAAACAAAGAAAACGAAACAAAAAAAACTAACATTTTTTTAGATTTTGCCAAAATATTTTTTCTCTTTATTTCTCTCTTTCTCTTTCTCATAAATTTTCTCACTAGTTTTCTTTCTTTCAAATCTGAATGGAAGGGATATGGGAAGCGAATGATAGGTAGATTTTAAGTTTTCGAAGAGAAAAAAAAAAGGCAAAACCGGAATTGAGAGTTCCGGATTTGGGGTACAATAATTCCCCTCTTCCTATCGCCAGCTAAAAAAAAAACCCTCAAAACCAGAACTAGTAGTTCTGGATTCAACGAAAAATTCGCAACCAGTTTACCAAAAAAAAATAAAAATGAAAGTCAAACCCGAAAGTGGGACTTCCGGATTCAAGCCTAAAACTGGAACTCTCACTTCCGGTTTTCAAATAAAAGTGCCATTTTGGTACATAAGTTTTTAAAGTTGTTGTTTTGGACTTTTGGTACATATTTTTTTGAAAAAAAATCAATGGGAGATGGAGGAATGGAAAAAAAAATTACATCATTTTTCTATTTCTTTTTATAACATCTTAATCTTCATCACCATCGTCTTTGATATTAACCATTCTATTTTAGCAGCAACGGAGTAAATACAAAAATTAATTAGAATTATTATATAAGTTCGATTATAATCTACCCAACTATTTAAAGTATCTTAACTAACTAGCGGGTAACTCGTGCTCTGCACGGGAAACCAATATTATGTCTTAAAAAATGTTTTAACTATAGTTAACTAATATAGTAATCATTATTTTAGCTATTACAATTAATAATAATAATAATTAATCTATATAATTATTATTACTATAATAAAAATTATAATTAATTAATAATATTGATAGTAATAATTAATATATATTAATAGCAATGATTGATCTATACACTAATTTTTATTAAAATTATTAAAATATACTAATATTATTAATAATAATAGTTAATAGATATAGTAATTAGTATAATTCATTAAAATTAAAAATTAAAAATTTAACTTATATAATATCTATTATAATTAATTAATACTAATAATAGTAATAGTTAATATATATAGCCTATTATAGTTAACTAATATTATTAATTGAAAAAACTAACTTTTAAAGTAACTATTATAGTTAACAATTACTATTAATAGTAATAATTAAATTATATATTAACTATTATAGTTAACTAATACTATTAATATTAATAGTATTATTTAACAAATATAGTAACTATTATAATTAACCAATACTATTAATAGTAATATTTAACTTGTATAGTAACTAATATTGTTAACTAATACTTATACTATTAATAGTTAACTAATATAATAACTATTATAGTTAACTAATATTATTAATAGTAATATTTAACTTGTATAGCAACTACTATAGTTAACTAATACTATTAATAGTAATAGTTCACTTATACTATTAATAGTAATGGTTAGCTTATACTATTAATAGTAATAGTTAACTTTTGTAATTACTAATATGATTAACTAATAGTATTAGCTAAGAATGAGAATATCAAAAGTCATTACATTTTAGGATGATGTTGATGTGGCTTCTCCATATTCAAGCTTTTACTAAAACTTGTACACATGTCAAACTAACAACCCTCCTCACCAACTTTAATATATATATATATATATATATATATATATATATATATATATATATATATACAAGATTTAAGAGTACTTTAGTTATTAGATTACATTTAATAATATTACGCTAAATAAAACTTTTAAACTATAAATAAACTTATCTTAATTGGAATGCCTAACTTGAGCTTTAGTGCTTTAGATTTGTTGCATCTCCTTACCTCTTAACTTACTTGAAACACCATTAAAAAAAAAAAAAAAAAAAAAAAAAAACTTATCTAATTCAACGTAAACTTCATGGTTATTCATAAACAAACACATAAGAAATAGGTGAATTGCATTTTGGTCCCCATAGTTCAGGGTGTTCCCAAGTCAGACCCCATTCAATCACTATTTACATTTTAAACCCCAAAGTTGTCATTCTGTTAGCATATTAGGTCTTATAACCAATTTTGTTAGAAAAACCCGTTAAATGATCACGTGCAACGCACATGTCACTTAACGAAGGATATTTTTAAACAATATTCCTTTCATTGTTGTTTTAATGCAAATTTAATGAAAATAAATAGTCAAATAAAAAAATCATTTAAAAGGATTAAATGAAATTATGTATCTTAATAAGATAGAAAATAAAATTTACTTAAAAAAATTACTTTTTTTAAAAAAACAAAGCATTTTCTTTTTCTTTGTCCCCCTTTTTCTAGTTTCCACACAGGAGCCCCCACTCACCCTCACACAAACTCAGCCCCCTCTCCCTCATTCTCTACTCCGACATCATCACCCCTCCCCTCTTTTCCCGCTTCCGATTGACGCCCCCACTCCTCCTCACCACAACTCAGCTCCCTCTCCCTCGTTCTCTACTCTGACGCCGTCACCCCTCCCCTCTTTGACCGCCTCCGATTGACACCCCCTTCCTTCTCTCTTTTATTTTCTTCTTCCTTTGCACATTTGAAAGGAGCATATGAACGGCCATGGAAATAAGAAACGAAACCCCTTATTGTGCCACACCACTGGCACTGTCGCCACCTTCCTTTTCTCTTTCCTTTTCTTCTACCTTCGTTGAATAAAAAGTGGGTATCCGATTTATTTTTTTCCGGATCTCACAAGGGGTGTGGAAGTTATGGGTGAAATTTCATCATTCTTGATTTTTTTAATGTAGATATCTGGAAATTTTGTTAATCATTATACCAAAATTTGATGGTATGTGAGTGGTGTGAGTTTTTTAGATTTTTGGTAGTGGTGATGATGATAATACTCGTGGCAATGGTGGTGCAGTGATTGTGGTGCGTTTGGTGGGTTTTGGTGGAGTGGAAGATGAGTTCATTTCTCAAAATTTACATTTTCCTCTTTTTGTTTTATTGAAACTTACACCCATCGTTTTAATTTCTATCCTTTTAGTATAATAAATTCCATTTAGCCCCCTTTAGTGAAAAATCAACTTTAATTGGAACCAATTTGTCAAAAAATCCTCCGTTAGGTAACACGTGCGTCGCACATGATTATTTAACGGGGTTTTCTAACAAAAATGGTTAAAAGACCTAATATGCTAACAGTATGACAACTCTGTGGCCTAAATTACAAATAGTAATTGAATGAGGTCTGACTTAGGAACACCCCTATGGGGCCCAAAATGCAATTCGCCAATAAAAGATTATTGGTTCTAAGAAATAAATTACAATTTTAATTTTAATTTTTTTTTGAAGAGAAAGTCTCAATATGGTTGGCATGTAGGCAATGTTCCGACGAATTGAGCCCTACTTCACCGCCTCATCTTTCCTTCTCCTAAACGAACGCGAAACCCCTTCTCATCCACGTCCTATAAATAACCGCCCAATTCTCATCTCCCTCCATAGAATCAAATCTCGATCAAGCAATCTGCGCTAACCTTCTTCTCTCTTCAATCCCTCAAATCCGTTGCTTTCCTTCCATTTTTTCTCAATTCAATTGCAATTATGCAGATCTTTGTTAAAACTCTTACATTTGACTCTTTAGTAATTAATATAAACTTCAAAGTAACCAATCCATTAATCACGTGCACGACATATGAGCAGTTAACTAAATTTTTAACGAATTCTGTCAAAAAAGCCCTTAATTGAAAATACGTATTAAACCTTGATTCGCCCAAAAAGAAACATAGAGCCCCATTTGAAGATTATAAAGTTCAGTCTTTAAATTGTAATTAACCCTTCTTAAATACTCCCTCAGTCCCACCTCACTTGATACCTAAGAGGTGGGCACAATAACTAAGGAAAAAGAATAAAGTAAAGAAAATATGTGGTAGAAAACGAAGAGAGAGAATAAGGGTAAATAACAGTGTTGATTGAATAAATTGAGTGGTGGAAAATGAAGAAAGAGAATGAGTGGTGGGGGAGTTTGAATATAAAATTATAAAAAGATACTCCCTCCGTCCCAGAGTATATGTTCACCTTCTCATTTGCACGAAGATTAAGAAATGGTGGAAGTGATTTAAGTGTTGTGAGTATAAAAGTAAAATAGGAGAGATAATGAGTGGAAGTGAATAGTAAGTTGATTGGTGTTGTGAGTATAAAAGTAAGTAGGAGAGATAATAAGTGAGGAATAGTAAAGATTATCTGTCATTTTTGGAAGTTGATATATACTCTGGGACAGATTAAAAAGGAAATATAGACATATACTCTGGGACGGAAGTAGTAGCTATTTTAGGGAGTCTCAAGTAAAGTTAGACGTACCAAAATGGAAATAAGTGTCAAGTGAAAGGGGACGAATGGAGTATACGTAACTCTTTTAGCTCAAAAAATATCCTACAATGTTTTTGCTAAAATAAAAACATTATTATAAAGATTTTGGGAAAAAATATTTTCTTTCGTTGGGAGAAAGTCTTAGAAAAGTGGAGAAGGTTCTAGAGAAGTTTAGAACGGAGGATTGGCATGTAGTCAATGTATTAACAACTTGACCCCAACTTCACCGCCTCTTCTTCCTTCTCCTAAACGAACGCGGAAACCCTTCTCCTCCACGTCCTATAAATAAACGCCCAATTCTGTATTGCCTCCATTGAATCATATCTCGATCAAGGCAATCCACGCTAATAATCCCAATTCTCTTCTTTCTTCAATCCCTCAAATCCTTTGCTTTCCTTCCATTTTTTCTCAATTCAATTGCAATTATGCAGATCTTTGTTAAAACCCTAACCGGTAAGACCATAACCCTCGAGGTCGAGAGTTCCGATACTATCGACAATGTCAAATCTAAGATCCAGGACAAGGAAGGAATTCCTCCTGACCAGCAGCGTTTGATTTTCGCCGGTAAACAGCTCGAGGATGGAAGAACTCTGGCCGATTACAATATCCAGAAGGAATCCACCCTTCACCTCGTCCTCCGTCTTCGCGGCGGGATGCAGATTTTCGTCAAAACCCTCACCGGTAAGACGATTACATTGGAGGTGGAAAGCTCCGACACAATCGATAATGTAAAGACGAAGATTCAGGACAAGGAAGGGATTCCACCTGACCAGCAGCGATTGATCTTCGCCGGCAAGCAGCTCGAGGCCGGCCGAACCCTGGCGGATTACAACATCCAAAAGGAATCAACTCTTCACCTTGTTCTTCGTCTCCGTGGTGGTATGCAGATCTTTGTGAAAACCTTAACTGGCAAGACGATCACGTTGGAGGTTGAAAGCTCTGATACAATTGACAACGTCAAGACGAAGATTCAGGACAAGGAAGGGATTCCTCCCGATCAGCAGAGGCTGATTTTTGCTGGCAAGCAACTGGAAGACGGGAGGACTTTGGCGGACTACAATATTCAGAAGGAGTCGACGCTGCATCTTGTTCTCAGGTTGAGGGGAGGCATGCAAATTTTTGTGAAGACTTTGACAGGGAAAACAATCACTTTGGAGGTGGAAAGTTCTGATACAATTGATAATGTGAAGGCAAAGATTCAGGATAAAGAGGGAATCCCTCCTGATCAGCAGAGGTTGATATTTGCGGGGAAGCAGTTGGAAGATGGGAGGACACTTGCTGACTACAATATCCAAAAGGAGTCCACCTTGCACCTTGTTCTCCGTCTCCGTGGTGGTGATTTCTGAATGTTTTCTTGATGTTTTTCCTTAGTTTATCTGTTCTTGTGGCTCCTTGTTGTGAGTGACCTTTTTAGTTTAATACTGCAATGTAATTAGACAGTTTGGTTATGAAATATAATTTTTTTATCCAAATTTTGAGTTCCTTTTATTTCAAAATTTGTTAAAGAATGTTGAGTACTTTGTTTTGGGATTTTTCTCCTTGTGAAAAAAAAAAAAATTCTGGGGAGATAACAAACTAGGAGGCAATGAGTACAAAGAATTTTCCAAGTTACTACTTGGTCATTCCCTGTTCCTTGTTAGGTGACAGTCTAAATATTTCAATATCCCAAGTTGTAAGCTCTGATTTATATAATTGATATCTGATTAACAATTTGTGTAACGCATACATATGCTTGCTTGAATCATGTAACCTTTGATTACACATTTCGTTCCTAATTTAAATTATAGATATCAAGCTGGTGTTAGTGGAAGCTACGGACTTTCAACTGTTATGTGAAGATTGACCATCTTCTCGTAACTATTGAGGTATATCTCGTTTCTATTTTGTGTGTGTTTGTGGTTGACATAACTTGTTTCACAGGATATCTTAAACTTGCAGGTTTGGCCACGGTTACCCCTTGGGCTTACGGTTGTCCCTCCGTATGTTGGTGGATCATGGTTCTTATTTGAATGTTGTTACA
The DNA here is from genome assembly GCA_026119855.1 of Campanula takesimana. Lineage (NCBI taxonomy): Eukaryota > Viridiplantae > Streptophyta > Magnoliopsida > Asterales > Campanulaceae > Campanula > Campanula takesimana. The sequence goes on from JAOWBW010000471.1 coordinate 1,901,763, forward strand.
TGTTCCAGTTTCTTGATATTTTCTAGTGCAATAAATTGTGAAGTCCAGTAATGTGAGAAATATACACCAAGTTCCAGTGGTTATTGGATTCTGGCATGTGCAAGGGGTCTGGGTCTGAAGCTAAATGGAGTGATCAATGTTATTTTTATCTTGTTATACTATACAGAATGTTGCACATTATTGTAGGGTTGGTTTTCACAATTACTGGACAGCCTTTAGTCTTTGTGGCACTCAGAGACACTGGCAGTGGATGCGCGATTTAGGTTGTAGACTTGTAGATGTTCTTTGAACAATAGCGCAAGTATAGATGGTGGGGTATTCTTCTTAGATGAATGGATGTGTGGTGTACTAGCTGGTGGAAGTGACCAAACAAAAGAGTCGAAGGTTGTTCATGATACAAAAGGAGGTATTAAATGACTAGTTGAGCTGGGATTGTCGATAAAGTTCCGGCCGAACTAGGAGGCATTGGAAATTTTTACAGGCCGGGCTGTGGTTGAAGAAGTCTATCATACTTCAAGGAAATGAGATTTCTTTGAGGAATCTAAACAAGTTTCAGTAGTACTAAGAGGAATTGGAAAAATTGCTGGCCTAGGGCCATTGGTTGAAGAAATCCAGCATGCATTGGAGGAAAATGACACTTCTTTCAAGCAGTTAAACTCTGGGTCCTAGTTAGTGTGCCAAGCAAAATGCTGGATGGACATACTTTTTGTGAATAGTAGGTAGAGTTACTCTACTGGTTTGCTATCTCGATCGAAAGTTAGAAAGATGAAGTGATTAAGCAGTTTAGATGTGTACAAGTCATGCTCTACCTATTAGAAGTGCATATCCCAAAACTACTGAACCCTGAAATATTTACTTGGAGTAACATCTATCTCGGATTGTTTGATAGCGGGATTGAGGCTGCAGGTTCAACACAATCTTCAATCACCCCACCCCAAGGAGTAATCCTTCTTACAAGATAGATACCGGTTTCATTTTTTCCAGGCCTAATCACGAACTTTAAGCTAAGCTATTATGATGAGTTAAGTCTTTTGAGTTATGGGTGATAATTCAAAAGACTAATCAAATACTTCTGTCGGTTCTGTCTATCTCATTATTTACTCTTACTCTTCTTTTTTTTTCTGCATGCAGCTTCCATTCTCTGGATCTAAGCCTTGGTAATGCTCCCCCTTTTTTTACAGTTGACCCAATGCAGATGACACCATCCACAGCCTATCGGTTTGGTGACGCTTTAGTCAACGTTACACCATACCATAGTTCAGTAGTTGGTTATACGAGAATGCGAAGAATGTAGTTGAAAAACGCTTATTAATGTTATCAGTGTGACAGTAACAAGTTCTTAAGTATTTAACACTGCTGCATTCACAGGGCTCGAACCCGAGACCTCTGGTTAAGCTAGAACACCCTTACCAGGTGATCTAGGCGCTTGTTGGTGTTCTTCTTTTTCTATTGTGGTAATGAAAATTGTTGAATGCTTGATAATTAAGTTTTCATTTGATTATTGATTGTTTGTGGTCGTGGGATGTGTTATGGCTTGCAGATTGGATATTGGACCCATAACTTGCAGTATAAATAGGTTTAAATCTATTTTCAACTACTGTACTTTCACTTCAACCACTTTACTTTGTTTTTAGCACGAAAACCACAATAATTTTGGAAAACTATCATTTTAGCCACAAATCATGTCTAATCCGTCTCTAATTCGTGCCTAATCTGTTCCCAAATCCACGAATTTGTGGCTAAAATGATAGTTTTTCCAAACTTTTGTGGTTTTCGTGCTAAAACAAAGTATAGTGGTTGAAGTGGAAGTCGAGGTAAAGTACAGTGATTGAAAATGAATTTAAACCTTTATTATAAATGAAAAATATATTGTCGCATTTCTAATATATTGTGGCATTTTTTATTACCACAAACTTCGTATGTAGCGGAATTTCAGGTTCATTAGTTTCAGCACCCATGATAGATACTTTACCAGGGCATTGGGCCATGGCGTGGAAAATCGCAGAAATTCGCAAAGTGCTACAGGTCAATGTGCGGCAAGTTCGTATAGTGCAACCAGACGCAGTCAACTGATATAACGAACTAGGTAAATAATTCCTGTGTGCTTTATTGCTCTTGTTCGATTATTATCACATAAATTATCTATTGCGGGTGTTTTTCCCAACACTTATTGAGCTATTGTTGCAAAACAAGCTTCTTTGTGTCAGCACTCCACATAGCGCTTTAGTAGATGGGTACTGGCTGTTTGATAAAATGTCTGAAAGAAACCCTGTTTCTTGGAGCGTTATGGCTGGTAATTTCGCCAAAGCTTTAGTCTTATTTGGTTAAATGGATTAAACATTTAAGCCCATGTGTCTTGTTGGGTCAGGTCGGGTAAATATCGGGTTGTGTCAGACGGGTTTAAACTGACAGGCCTTATCTTAATGTAATTCTTTAAATAGGCCCTGATATAGCGTTTATAGTATTATATGAAACTGCAGAATGTATCTCCATGACTGTATGCATGGCATCTATCAGAAATATGAATATAGAAACCATGAAGTTGCACCAGGGTGAGGTTTGGCTTACCAAAGTTTTTGTTGTTTTGAAAACTACTAAATGTGGCCATGCTTTCACATTTTGCCCATAAGGCACCCATATTCTGCTTTTGGTCTGCCTATCTCATCATTTTCGTTTTATGCTTGTTTAGGTATTGGGAGTGTACTTATTTAAACCACATCGTGAAGTTCTGTTCAAGCAATAAGAAATTCTAAAGCTAACGACGAAGATGGTAGCAATAGACATTGCCACTGTAGCTGCTCCAGATTATGACCGAAAAAGTGAACTCAAGGCATTTGACGATACAAAAGCTGGAGTGAAAGGCCTTGTTGATGCTGGAATCACTCAAGTTCCACGAATATTCATTCAACCCCCTGAACAAATCTCTCATATACAATCCAACCCCATTAAACCCCAGGTCAGTTTTCCCATCATAGACCTTGATGGGATCAATAAAGATCCGATTCAACGTAAGAAAATAGTTAATAAAGTACTAGATGCATCAGGGACATGGGGTTTCTTTCAAGTTATCAATCATGGGATCCCAGTTAGTGTTTTGGAGGAGATGATTGATGGGGTTCATAGATTCTATGACCAAGATAATGAGGTGAAGAAACAATGGTATAGTCGAGATTATAGTGGCAAGACAAGGGTGGTGTACAACAGTAATTTTGATTTGTATACTTCTGTAGCTGCCAACTGGAGGGATTCATTGTATTGCTCCATGGCTCCTAATCATCCCAAGCCAGAAGAATTGCCCCCTCCTTGCAGGTACACTTGAATGATACTCCCTCTGACCCTAAATAAATGTCAATTTTCAAGAAATTTGTGTTCCAAAATGAATGTCTTTTTCGAAAATAATTGTGCCTAATTTTTTTTTTACCAATTTTTTTTCACTAGTCTCTTTATACGTGCAACTAAATGTTTGGAAAGAGGGTTACAAGAATTTTTATGAATCTTTGCCACTAAAAAGTAGAAATTTTTAGAATGTCCCTTAAAATGAAATTTGGACATTTAAGGACCGAGTAATTATTTTCTTATTTAAATTAACATGTTAATGCCAAGATTGGTGAAATGTAGGGAGCAGTGCAGCTATGATATATTTTAGGGGTGTGCTTTCAAAGGGTAGCCTCTTTTTTTTCGTTTCTTTTAAGAATATTCTGAAGAAAAAGCTGAGTTTTAAATGTTTGCTATCCTGAAATCTTTTTATCAAAATATCTATGAATGAGTCGTCATTGAGGTCATCTGGAATTCCGCTCGCACTTGAAAGGGAAAAAAATACAGAAGGGTGGATGGATTCTTCCACTGTCTTTGAACCGAGACTAGGCAATTGAAAGCAAATTTCCCCGCAAATATAAACAAGTATGCTTACTCTCCACCTTATAATAATGCAGGCAAACAATTGATTGGTAAAGTTTTTAAGAATAGTCACTTAATTAGGGATGAAGGGAGTATGTAAGTGTATGAATGAGGGTCAATTTATAAAACAGTGTATTTTTTTGAACTAAATAAACGGTTATTTTTTCCAAAAAAATAAATAAAAAAAATAAAAATAAAGAAAAGCTTTCAAAGATTGTAAAGTTTGTTTCAAGTAAAGTGGTTGAAAAATTGACACACACTGGAGCTTTGTCACGGTCGTATTGCATAGTAGTCCAACTTTTACACTGCACGAGTTACATCTTATAGTACGTGCTTTACATCTTGTTGGTGTGAGATAATTTGTATATTACATGAGTTACATCCTATAATAACACGAGTTACATGTTATAGTAAGATGAGTTACCTTTTAATCGGATCGCACAGATCCCAGATTCCTCTGAACAAGTTGGGAGATAGTATTTGTTAAAAGCATGTAATGCAATTTATATCCCTCCCACCTTCAAATTAGTATCATGTTAAAGGACTCTGTTGATTAATATTGTTGCAGAGAAATTCTAATGAAGTTTACGGAGCAAGTAATGGAATTGTCATGTTCTTTATTCGAGTTACTCTCTGAGGCTCTTGGGCTTAATGCTGATCGCCTTAACGAGATGGGGTGTGGTGAGGGGCTTGCTGCTAATTGCAATTACTATCCTTGGTGTCCACAGCCACAACTAACTCTGGGCACAACCAAGCACTCTGACAATGACTTCATGACAGTGCTACTACAAGACCATATTGGAGGCCTCCAAGTTCTTCATCAAAATCAATGGATTGATGTTCCCCCTATTCCTGGAGCTCTTGTGGTCAACATTGGAGATCTTCTCCAGGTATGTCTCTTTGATCAATTTATATTAGTTTTCACTTATCTTTTCGTTGTTTGTCTCATTTCAGAAAAACGTAACTGGTATAGAGTAATTTTAAGTACGTACAAATAACTAAACGAATAATTAGTGAACCATGCAACGTCCAAGACTCTAATTATTAATAAATGCAATTTAGTAACTAGTGCTACAATTTTTCAACGTACTTTGACAATTTTTCCAATAATGTAAATAGAAAAAAAAAATTGATGGATGGCGTTATATTTGATTAACGAAAGGCTGACGTGGATAAAATACCTAGATAGCTAGGCCACATAAGAACAAGACTAGCCCCTGTTAAATAATTATCGAGTCTAGTCATCTTCCCACAAAGTGTCTAGATTCATCACCCCACTCCCACACCCTTTCAGCTGCCATCTTCCCCTCCTACATGACCAGCTGCCACCCCTTCCCCCGCACCGTTACTCCTTCCATTTCCCCCTCCATTCTGCCTCTTCTTGTACTTCCCCCGCCTCACACAACTGCACACTTAGCCACTGCCCCCTCCATCCCTCCACTTCCACGCATTCCTTCCTTCCCTTTACCCGTCCACCCCTCCCCATTCCGCCTGTAAACCGCCCCCCTCCCCGGTCCTTCTCATTTCCACCCTTTGTTATAGGTTTGTTTTTAACGTTTATTGAAGGTCATTTAGTTACTACCTCCGTCTCTAAATAAATGTCCAAATTTTATTCAGGGAAATGTTCGTTTGGACAATTAATTGATAAAGGTGTATAAATCTTCTTTATCTACTTGCTAACACTTAGTTTTGCAAGTATAAACAAGTGAAAACAATTTGGTAAAAAAACATTTAGCGACAGTATTTTAGAAAGAAAAAAACCAGCATTCAGATTGTGATGAAAGAATCTTGAAAATAGACTTTTATAGGGACGGATAATGTAGTTATAAAAAAAGGACATTTGTTTTGATTATAAAAAAAAAAAAAACAAAAAAAACAAAGCATTCAAATTGTGATGAAAGAATCTTGAAAATAGACACTTTTATAGGGACGGATGAAGTAGTTATAAAAAAAGGCCATTTGTTTTGGGATGAAGTCCTTTAAAAATGGACACTCATAATAAGAAATGGAGGAGTGTTGTATTCATGAGCAATGCACCCATTCATTAACGGTCAAGATGTACATCCAAGAGTTGTAAAGCCTTTGGTAATAGACCTATTGACCTCACAAGGTTTTACACTCATTGGAACCACTTTCTCCTTGAAATGGCTATCTTTATCTACCTAAGGATTAGAGCAATGTGATTGACATAGTACTTAACTGAACAATACAGTACATCTCTTCACCACGAATTTACAGTTCTAATTGTTACTTTTATTTAAAAAAAAATGCAGCTGATATCAAATGACAGATTTGTGAGTGTTGAACACAAAGTACTAGCGAGCAGGGTCGGTCCAAGAGTATCAGTGGCGTGCTTCTTTACTACGGGTCTGAATCCAACCTCAAGGGTGTTTGGACCTATAAAGGAGTTGCTATCGGAAGAGAACCCTCCCATTTATTGCGAAACGACTGTCAAGGAATTTGTAGAACATTACCGGGCTAAAGGACTTGATGGCACTTCAGCTCTGTTGCACTTCAAAATCAAAAACTAATGAGGTCGGTCACCTCTTGAATAAAACGCTGTCCCCTACTCATCTAATTTGTGTTATAATTTGATCTAGTTGGTCCGCAAGTGTGTGTTGGTGGTGTGTGCGGGGGTGGGTTGTAATAAAGTCTGAAGTTACATCTCAAAATTAGAAGAGTAGATCAGGATTTTTATATAGTTAAGACATGACTCGTGGAATAATCGCTCCAACATGTGTGTGTGTGTTTGGGGGGGGGGGGGGAAGGCGTGCAATGATGGATCTACTCAACCTGTTGTAGACTTTTTTGTTTGTCGTTCAATCATAACAACTTCGTTTTTGATTTATTGTTTACGGATTTACTCATGTTTTGTTGTTATTTGATTATTATATGACAAAGCTCTTATTATAGTCAGCTTAACTTTTCTTACTTAATCAAATTTGGTCACCAATTATTATTTTTTTGCAATGCCCTCATTCATGTTCCAATTCTTTGTAATGTGCTCATTCAATTGACGGAATCATCAAATATTTAACGGATAGTAGGAGGAAAAAAACTTCATATTTCCCTAAGCTACCGGTGTAATTGTTAGTTTGCAAAAGTCTGACTTCCGAAGAAATCTTTTTGATGAGTGGGGAGACGAACATGATGCTCGGAACGGATGGAAGCCACATTCTAAGGGCCGGGTAAATCAATTGGTGTTTAGGGTGGGGTGGCTTAGAGATAAGGGAAAAGATAGGCGGGAAAAAAATTGGTATATGAGAAGGGGTGGCCGCTGTTGTAGAATTTGGGTAGTGGAGGCGGAAGCAACGGTTGGGCGGAGAAGTTCAATTGTAGATTGTATGACTCTAATATCATATTAGAATAAAGGATGATAGACGGAGTCAAGTCATACATGGTAGAGAGAGAGAATTGATATGAATGACTCAAATATTATTAATAACAAGAGTAACATATACATTGTTAGGCCCAATTGGTAGGAAAATAGGCTAGAGGGGGGGGGGGTGAATAGCCTAATTAAAACTTTTTGGAAGAAACACTTTATAAATGCAAAGTCACTTAACAGTTTGCAAACTATTATCAGTAAGCGCAGCGGGTAAAATATGACTCAGTTTAACTCACACAAAATCAGTGTATAAAAGGTTTTGAGAGCTTGATTTAACACAAAGTTATTTCCAAAAGTTCAATGCAGTTTCAAGAGATTGGTCAAAGGAAAATACAATGAATCAGTATGAACAGTCAGATCAGCTGGTGAGAGATTTTCAATCGGCAAGCATAAAGTTGACAAGAGACAGAGAGATTTGGAGAGGTTCACAGTGTAAATACTGCTACGTCCTCTACCAAGTTTGGTCAGAACTTGGATTTGGGTTAAGAGTACTATTAGATATTTCTAGTCTATTACAAGCATGGCTTTGCCGGTATACAAAGACTAAGTTCTAGAAATTTCTAATGGATCGTAAAACAAATACTGACCAAGTGTTTTTGAGCGGCAAGTTCAAAAGAACTTATCCCACTCAGGTGGGTGTGTGAATAACTCAATCACAATATTCCTTATATAAGTCTAACTTGGGAATATTAACAAAGTGATGAGTTTGTGCACGAGTGTATGTCCTATTAATGTCTAATGATTATCTGGACGGAATGATGAGCTTCAATGAATGCTTCAACAATCAACTCTCTTCAATGCACCAAATATCACCCACCTTCTTCAATGCACTGAGTCCTCTATTTATAGGAGGAGTTAATGACATTTGAGGAAGAAGGCTTTCAAATTTGAATTTCCAGCTGGGTGGTTGAGGAGCATTTAATGCAGTATCCTTGGCATTAATGGCGAAGATACCACCCTTTTGTCTCAACCGGTTACCTGACTGACAGTACAGAGACTGTCTTTCTCATTGGCAAGTTGAGAATGGAGTTGATCGGCAACTTGTGTAGCAAGTTGATCGGCAGCTTGTTTACCGGTCTGCTGATTTGCTTCCTCTGCTGGTTTGTCTTGTTTTGAAGAGTTGTAATAGACCTGTGCTGGTCACAAAGAATCCTAAGGGTTACCTAAAAAGGTTCTAATAAAATTGGGGGATCCTAAGTGCAAACATGATTGGGATTAAGTAATTCTATGATCTAGGAATCTATTTGAACAACAATCTCCTCCTAATTACTTAAGTCCAATCACCCTTAATACTAAGGACATCTCTTAACTTAGGGAAATGTTTTCTGCAGATGTCTAGGTGAAATAATTTCCTAAGGTAAGTCACACTAAATGTCTAAAGTAAAAGGTGGATTCACCAAAATAAATGGTGAAGCCGGTTTAGCGAATCGGCAAGAGTGATGATCTGCATAAAAGATTAACATGGAATAATGCAGATAACACAATTATAAGAAATAACATATTAGCACAATCAAAATATCATTAGGCAAAGAAACTTGTCTCTGGAGGTCTTCATAAGATATCTACATCATAGGCTATGTCGACTCAAGAATCAACAGCTGGATCTGAAGTCTTGGGATCTTCTGCTGGAGTCGATTCCTTTGGGGTAGATTCAGTCTTCTTCCTTTTCTTCTTTGCTCTTTCCTCCTTCTTTTCTGCTTTCCTTTTCGCCTTGCTCTGTCTTCTTTGAGCACTCTCCAATCCCTCATTCATCATCTTGTTGTTCGCCTCAAGTTCAACAATCTTTAACTTGGCTTGAACAAGTTCATTCCTTTGATCAGCAAGTTTCTCTATTGAGGCTTCAAGTTTGCTGCGGGTATCATTGTGCTCGGCAAGTAGAATGTTCTGTTGAGTGACAAGAGAGCCATTTATCTCTGACAGATTAAATACACGTTCAGTTCTATCTTGCAGCAGATCTTTCATATCATTGTATACAGATGTCATGATCCTGATAACATCCTCCTCCTGATTGGACTTACGGATCTGCTTGGTAAGCTCCTTGGTGGATTGCCTGAACAAATCCATAATGGAATGTGAGAAATCAACCAAATCACCACGACTAGCAGGTTCTTTCTGATTATAGTCTAATCCTTCTTCAAACAGATGGAAGTCATAAATGCTATTGAAGATGATAGGCTTATCAACGTAAATCGGTGCAGCAAAGACTTTGGGATTTTTGAGAAATAGAGAAGAATCAAAATCCACATTCTCTAAGTCAGCATCCTCGATCTGTACATCATCAACAACGATCTGCATCTCATCATCAGAAATAACTATCGGCAATGGAGAAGATGGAAGAGGAGCTGGAGGTGGAGGTAAAGAAAGAACTTGATGGAGTACAGGATCCTCATCGGCAAGAACAATGGCATCAGCAGAGATAGCATCGGCAACAAAAAAATTAGCAGGGACAAAGGTTAAGACAATATCGGCAGGTCTAGGATAAACAATCTCCAGATGGTATTTGGGATGGAAAATGATATCCCTATCTCCTGGCAGATGAAATATGCCGTTGTCTTCCATAGATAGCAACAGAGCTAGCTGAAACACCACACAAGAAATGCCTTCCAATATCATAATCACCAATCTGGCATTCATCAGCTTAGATATGTAAACCAGGTGATCGGCACGCTGACGAGGATGAAACATCGGCAGAGTAATGGCAAGTGCAGCAGATTTGACTAAGTGCACAAGGCCACGAGCGTTGATATGCCGATACTCCAGAATTTCTCGAAGCTCATCGTTGATCATAGAGCATCTCCTCATCCAACCATTTGAAGTGATGCAAACTTCTTTTGGAGATAGACCAGGAAGAACGATTTTACCACATATCTTCAGTTTACCAGGTAGTATGTTGGGTTTCGGAGTAACATGCGCAGCGGAATATAGCATTTAAAATTTATGAAACCCAAAGCCCATAGATCCATTCATATGATTAAGTCAAATACAACAACATGAATAGAGGAAAAACTAACTCTTGATGACTTTGAATTCTAGCTTTGATCTTGGTGGAGATTTGAAGCTTTGATCACGAAGAAAGTAAGAACACGAACTTTGAAGATGATGAGCTTCACCCTCTAGCGGTATCCACACCACGAACGAATATCAAGGAGCTTCTTGATCTTGGTTTCTAGACCAACAATTATGAAACACACTTTCACAATTTAATATGACTATATGGAATTTTATTTGTGTATTATTTTGTTCTTCAATCAAAGGATGTCTTGGAACAAAATAAACTCTCTCAAACTCTTTGGAGACTTACAAAATCATTGGTTAAGAGTGCTGGCCGAATTTGATCTTTTATACACAAGTAGGACCTATTCCAAATAGGAAACTTGTGTCAAAATCCGTCCAAAATTCGTTTCCTAATCAAATTAGGAATCTGCCTCCCGACAGCACCGTGCGGCCGCCCAGAATACACTGTGCGGTCGCACAACTATCTGAAACAACCTGGTACAAAACTGAGCTAACTGTGCGGCCGCCCAGTCCACACTGTGCGGTCGCCCACTTCCCCAGATTCCCAGAATTTCCAAAATTCCAATATAGTCCTTATTTAGGATTCGTTCTATTGTGTGTGACCCTCTAGGATTATACTAAGTTGGCAATGGGTTCAAACATGAAACCATAAGATATGATTAGGTTCTAGCAAACCGTCATACCTACCCAAATAGTATAACTAGATACAAGTTCGCATTCCTTTAGAATATGTCATAATCCTTTTGTCCACGATGTCATTGAACACAAGTCATGGTCAAACAGTCAACTTGTTTTGTTCAATACTTTCTCGATTCCGAATATGTTGATAATCCAAATGACATTGATCCAATCAATTCATTTGAGTCCGGCCGAACATTTCATCAACATCATTCCTACGAGAGGCCCAAGTTTGACATCTCTCCGTAGAGGGACAAATCCATTTAGCTTATTATTCTTCCCTACGTGAATCCGATTATGCCAATCATACCCTTTATAACTACCCGGTTAAAGGTAGCGTTTGAATATGTCAAACATAATGTTCATCAAGTGGAAGACTATAATAACTTAATGTCTAAGGATTCGAATGACATAACTAATATGAGATATATGTTCGACATAAACCATGACATAAATCTCATACAGCGGGTCATGTCCAGTACCTTGTTCCAAACAAGTACCCATAAATCTAACATGATCATCCCATGGTCATTTAGCCTTTATACTAGTGCTTAACAAGTACTAGGGACGGAGATTATTATAAGTAAACATGAACAACAATAATAATCAAAACATCTCTTTATTGATATGAAATAAATAATAACAATTACAACGTTTATTAAACGTGCCTAGGGCACCACTACCAACAATCTCCCACTTGCCCTAGGCCCAATCTCCCATGTATCTAATACCCATGGACCTAACATGACCATCATGTTTAGCTTGTGGAAGTCCTTTTGTTAGCGGGTCCGCAACATTGTCATCAGTAGGTACTCTGCATATATTTACGTCTCTGTAGATACCCTGATCTCGCACCCCTAAAAACCCACCTTGAATCGGTCTAAACCCGAAAATTGACCTAAAACCCTCGATTTGGCTGTGCGGGACTGCCGTGAGCCTTATCGGTGCATCGAATGGATAAACGGACTTCAAATTCATGATCAGAGCGAAAAAACGAGCAAACAAGCAAAAATTTCGTTTTTCGAGGTGCGGGACCGGAAACGGGGCCCGCAACCCCCCGAACTGCTCGCTGTTATCCATTCTGTGCATTAAAAATATATTATTACCTTTCCTTGATAATTGACATATTTCAGATATACCGGCGTGACCACAAAATTATTCCAAGCAACTTTCATGTTGGGCCCGCGGACAACCGGGACACCGGAGCGCGCACGACGGAGCGGAAAGCCGGAGCCGGAAAGATGGTTATCCAAATTGGAAAATATCTCAAAATATCTTATCAACTAGTCAAGAAGAGCAAAAAATATATTATTGTCGTTCCTTGCTCATAAAAATATTTCAGATATACCGGCCTGACCAGAAAAATATTCCGAGCAACTTTCATGTTGAACTCGCGGACAACCGGGACACCGGAGGCGCGCACAACGAAGCAGTTACAGAGCGAAAAGCCGGAGCCGGAAAGATGGTTATCCAAATTGGAAAATATCTCAAAATATCTTATCAATTGGTCAAGAAGAGGAAAAAATATATTATTGTCGTTCCTTGCTCATAAAAATATTTCAGATATACCGGCCTGACCAGAAAAATATTCCGAGCAACTTTCATGTTGGACTCACGGACAACCGGGACACCGGAGGCGCGCACAACGGAGCAGTTGCGGAGCGGAAAGCCGGAACAGAGATAAGGAAGATGACTTTAAGCCTTAGTCAAGAAGGATAGATGATGGATCCACCAATTTACAACCTCCCCCCTCCAAGTTACAACCAATTTACCACCTCCCTCCTCCTATATACACCACTCTCATCCATTTCAAAAAGAGAGACACAAAAACAAAAAGAAAAAAAAACCTACCATCCTCCACTCTCATTCTCTCTCAACAAGAACACCACCACCACACCATCACCACACCACCACTCATACACCACCCCTACACCACCCATAAATCACCAAACAAACCACAAAAAACACATCAAAGCCAAAACTTTGATCAAACACAAAGCAAAAAGAAAAGAAAAAGTCTTCCCTTGGTTGACAAAGGGAGCACCCATAATCTCAAAAGCTAGGTAAAACTCTATGTAAACCTTGGCTCTTTAGATATGTAAGCAATATTGGGAGTGGTTTGGAACCTAGTCAAATAATGACTAGGTTTCCTTCATCTTCCATGTTTTTTTTAGCTTTGTAAAGCTTTGTTTATGTATATAAATGATGATCATGTGATGCTAATACTCAGTTTATTATGTTTATATATGTTCATAATAGTCATAATATTCATATGCTTTAATTTGTGTATGAAAATCTTCATGTTTCTCTCAAAGGGCGTAAATCTGCCCTCTTTGGCTTTCCTTCATGATCATGCATGTGAAAATCATTATTTGATGAGAAATAGCTCTTGGATAATGTTGTTAACATGTTAAATATCAAAGTCCTTGAGTTTCATGCCTTGGTTTGAAGATATAGTAGTGTTTTGAGGTCTATAATCATGCCTCATATAATCAGTTTTTACTTTCTGTATAGAGTCTTGATTTTGATGAGCTTGTAAATCCATCTTATAATGGTTTTCTGGTTTAGGTAAAAGAACAAAAGTTGTTCATAACATGTTTAAATATATGATCCTAAAGTTTCATGTTCATATTCCATGCCTAGATCATATTTTCATGCATAAATTTGGGTCTCAGTGATTCTGAGTTGTTTATTCACTGTGGTACCTTGCTGTGTTCTTGGGCTTCAAACTTGATGAAAAATAATTTTCTGGACAAAGATCAAAACATGGATTTTGTTCTACACGAACTCAGGATGATTATAATATTTTTTATACATTTTTTGGATCAGTGGAGTTGCTCCGTTCAAACATATGTTTCAAACTCAAAAATTCAGATTCTGCACTTCCAGTTTCTGACATTGAAATGTCAGAAACCTTTTGAACCACTAAAACTCATCCTATGAACTCCAAATTTTGGTATCTTCATTTTTTATGCGTGGTCTTCAACTTTTGTTCTTTGGGTTTTTTCATATTCCCAAGCTAAGATGGTGAAAATTGGTGATAAACATGCTAAGGTTTCTGTTTGCCTTTTCTGGGCTGAATTTTGTGATCAACTTTATTGCATGTGTTTGGGGCCTAAACTTGGTCCAAAAAGTCTACAAAAACTCCCTTGTGATCCCTAGTATTCAGGTATTAACCCCCAATTTTTATTTTTGGAATCGGATTGATTTTAGGACAGGTACGACGGCTCGGGGACGGAAAGTGTCACCGAAATCAACAAAAGCACCGTCGAGGATATTTATTATTATTTGTGGGATTTGTCTCCCCTATTTTTTGTATATGTGTAATTGTGTAATCTCCCCTCCCGTGGATGTATTATTGCTTGATATGATCAAAACCATTCTTGAAAACCAATCGGGGAATCCACTCAAACCGAGTTCCCGGTTGTGAATAAAAATGAAACTTCCTAGAATAGGAAGACCTCCATATATATTTCATCACCATTTTTTGGTACGGCATAAAATCCAAATTAAAAGGCATAAAATTGAATATAAGTGGCACGCATATAGAGACCATCACGGGCGAGAAGAGTGCCTAACCCCTTCTCTTCTCGTAACTTAGCCCCCGAACCCATTTTCTCAAAAAAGGTTTTTTCTTCATTTTTCCTAAAATCAAAATGAGGTGGCGACTCTTGCAATCAAATCACAGCATCAAGAGGAAACCATTGTGTGAGAACCGAGCGCATTTCCAAAAGCGCATCAGCACGAGACGGGCGCGAACCGCTTTCACGGGCGGTCATTTCGCGGTGATCCGATCATCTCGGGCGCGGGCTCTCACAGTCTCCCCTATCAACGATTTCTCGAATGATATGAAAACGCCTAAGTATGTGTTTGGATTTCTGATGTGCTCTTGGTTCCTTTGCCTGAGAAATAACACCATTATTATCGCAATAAAGGTCTATTGGATTAGCAATGCTAAGAACCACATCAAGTTCAGTAATGAACTTCTTAATCCAAACAGCTTCCTTTGCAGCATCCGATGCAGCAATATACTCAGCTTCAGTTGTAGAATCAGCGGTTGTACTTTGCTTGGAACTCTTCCAGCTTACAGCTCCACCATTTAACATAAACACAAAACCCGATTGCGGTCGGCTATCATCTTTGTCGGTTTGGAAGCTTGCATCCGTGTAAGCATTTACAACGAGATCATCTTCCATTCCTCCATAGACCAAAAACGAATCTTTAGTTCTTCTCAAGTACTTAAGAATCGCTTTTACAGCCACCCAGTGATTTTCACCGGGGTCGGATTGGTATCTACTTGTCATGCTTAAAGCATAAGATACATCCGGCCTAGTACAAATCATGGCATACATGATGGACCCAATTGCCGAAGCATATGGAACATCATTCATTTTCTCACTCTCATCTTTTGTCTTAGGACATTGAGTCTTGCTTAGAGAAACTCCATGTAACACTGGCAAGGTGCCTCTCTTAGAATTTTCCATACGGAATCTTCTAATGACCTTATCAATGTATGTACTTTGGCTTAAACCAAGTAGCCTCCTTGATCTATCTCTATAGATCTTAATGCCAAGTATATATATATGAATTGCGTGGTGAGTGATTCCCCAAAAAGGGGTAAAACAAGTAAAAAAGAAAAAAAAAATGGTTTTCTTGTTTTCTTTACGTGCTTTCAAAATGATTTTTCGAACTCATAGATACCTCACACACATGCACGTTTTTTGAAAAGCGTCTTAGAATCTCAAACCCGAGACGGTAAACTTGGGGCATAAGGGAGCTCACTTGACTTCCCCATAGGGTCAACGGTATACTGTTTCCCCCTTAGCAGCGCCTACGGTCGCTGTGATGGGTGTAAGCCAAGCTTCAAAAGCCGAAATGCGATGTCCATATTCTTTCGAAAATAACACGTCACAGACTTCATGTCGGTTTTTGTCTAAACAATTTTACTTCAATCCTATGAATTCCCAAAAGGTTATAATCGACCTCAATTGTGGATATCTGTTGAAATTCTTGGATTGACTTGAAATTATCAAGACCCTCACATAGACCGTAACCGAATGGTGGATCCCAGAAAGAGTATAGGCCCTTCGCTAGGGGCTCGGACGGCCAATAGTACAGTACAGGTGAAAAACGTTGGTCCTATACTTTGGAGATGGTATCCACTATTCCAAGATTCATGCAAAAACATGTCAAAATAAAGCAAGTGCTTATCCGGCATTCTAGGATTGATTTTGATTTTTGAACTCCTTTTGAATCAAACTCGGAAAATCTCGATCCTTTTCACTCTCTAATTAGCCCTAAACACCATCCCTTTCAGATACTCTAAGCCTGGCATCTACTTGGAAAGGGGGAGCTAGAAACAGTAAGGGGAGGTTGATCCGAGTTGCCGAGACAGTGCCTGTAACCGAAGAAGCTATTGCAATGGCCCAGGAAGGAAATGAGGAAGCCTATGTGCCGCCACCAGGTCTTCAAGCATGGTTGGAGCAGAATGTGTTGGGTCAGATGAGGATTCAGCAAGATGAGCTACTGGCTATACTTGTGCAGATGCAGAATCAGAATAGTAATGGGGCTCCCAATGGCAACCCCAACAGAAATCCCAATGGCGATCCGAACGTTAATCAGACCGGAAATGGGGTTCCCAATCCTAATCCCAATGGCAATACAGGTCCCAATGGAAGTGGCATCCCTACCATCAACTTGAATCCTATTGGTAGCAACACCATCGGCCAGAGTCATCACCAGAACATCCCTCCTCAGGGTAATGTGGCTCATCCAGACTTCAGTGGCACTCACCAGCCCTTCATCCCGAATCCAGCAAATTTTGCTGTGCATCCGTCTCAGTATCCGCCTGATCATAATGCCTTTGCTCAGTATATGCAGACTCTGTATCCGAATCAGCAGCCCAACGCTTATGGTGCATTTGCTAGCGGTGCCTCTCAGATTAATCAAGGAACTTCCCAGGGGCAAGATCCTAACCTAGTCCGCCAAATGGAAGCGTTCTACAAGGGTGTCCCATATGTACCCTTACAAAAGCTGAGATTGAAATGAGCGAAATGTTGAGAAAAGTCATGAATAAAGGGGAGTTTTCTGCAGATTCCTTGAAATTATCTCCATTTGCTGTTCTGCCTCCTAAATTCAAAATGCCCGATGTGGAGAAATTTGACGGTACAGGTTGCCCAATGGCCCACCTGAAATCTTACGCTCATGCAATGCAGTCTCGTGGGGCTAATGTTGGTGCGATGGCCTCCAACTTCCATCTGACTTTGGTAGGAGCCACTAAGCAGTGTTTTATGACTGTGGATGCCAATCTGGTTGATAATTGGGGGAAGCTCGTGGATGAATTCCAGAAGCGATACAAAGATAACTCCAACTGGGAGAAGAGCCGTCGTGACCTCGATTCGTGTGCTCAGTGTGAGAAGAATCATTTTTTGAATTTGCAAGTAGGTGGAGGAAGAAAGTTGCTCAAACTCTGGAGAGGCCTGACAGTGCCGAGCAAACTCGTATTTTCCTTAAGAATCTTCAGCCGGTGTATGCAGATAAGATGAAATATCTCCCGTTTCCAGATTTTGCTTCTATTCTTGATGTGGGTTCTCGTATTGATGAAGATGTCCGAACTGGGGTGATCAAGCTAGATTCTTCTCCTAGCTCCTACAGATTCCGATCCGCTGCTAAAGCCCCGGCACCAGTTGTGAACAATGTTGCCATGACCCCTGCTCCTTTTTGGAACAGCAATGTGGGACCAAGCCGGAGCAGCTACAATAGGGCACCTCCGTGTTATAATCAAGACGGGTCTGTGAACTCTGTCACCGATCAGCGAAGGAATGGTGGAAATCGGAGAGATCGCCATTTTGATAAATTCAGCGCTCCATTGTCTACTATCTTTCAACGATTGGTCGCCCAAGGAGTACTAAAGCCGATAGAAGGATACCGCCCGCCTAATCCGCCTCCTAAGAATTGGGATGCAAGTAAATATTGTGCATACCACGTATCACCTGGTCATGCGACAAATGAATGTTGGAGTTTGAGACACACTCTGCAAGACATGATAGACGATGGACTCATTCAGAAGCCACCCCAACCAAATGTGGTGACTAATCCCTTGCCAGGGATCCATCTGATCGAGTTTGAAGGAAACTACTCAAGGACTAGTTTCATCGTTCCGAAGAAAGCTTTGAATTACACTGTAACTCCTGTTATCTCCGAAGATTTTGAATGCCATATGATCTCTTGGGATTCGATTTTGTCTAGTGCTAAAGCTGTTAAGGAGCAAAAGGCCCTGTTAAAAAGGCCACTTGGGTTGGCGGAAATGTGAATCACCTGACTCGCTCGGGAAGAGCCTATCAGCCTCCAAACCCGAGACAAGTGAATTGGAAAAGGATAAAGAAGAAGTCCCCGCTCAGAAAGAGAAGGTCGCCGAGAACCCGGTCTTGACCCAGTTAAAGAAAACCCAGGCTAATATATCCATTTGGGGTCTGCTCTCGTCTTCACAGGAGCACCGAGACGTGTTGGTTAAAGCTCTTGCTCAAGCTGTCATCCCGATCGAGACTTCTCCCAATGACCTTGTCCATATGATCGGCAACATTCATTTTGGGAATATCATCACTTTTACCGATCTCGATGCACCAAAAATTGGTCTTAATCATGTCGAGGCTCTGCACATCACAGTTGGGGTCGGAGGTGAGCACTTAGCTCGTGGTTTGATCGATAATGGCTCCTAAGTAAATGTATGCCCGTGCATGTTCTCGCAGATTTGGGAATCAAGATAACTGATTTGGCCCCATCTTCTCAAGTGGTTCGTGCTTACGATAGCACCAGTCGCTGTGTTCTGGGTGTTGTCCTTCTCACTCTCACCATTGGCCCTCTTGTCATGCCGATTGAATTTCAAGTGATTGATATCAAGTCCTCATTCAGTCTACTCTTGGGACGCCCTTGGATCCATGGAGTAAGAGGGGTAGCTTCCTCCTACCATCAGTGCATCAAGTTCATCCACGACAATCATGTAGTGGTAGTTCATGCCCAAGATGATACGCAAGTTCATGACCTCCCGATTTGGGAATTGAGCACAAAGATACTGGCATCTTCTTGAGTAGTTTTAAAGTGATCCACAAGCTCGGATCCATGCTATTGAATATGTCAAGGAGACCGATCTAATTGGTAGAAAGCGGACCAGGTATGGAGACGCAATGGCCTTGAATATGGTCAAGAAGATGAAGTTCCTGCCTATGATGGGGCTTGGAAAAGAGCAACAAGGGTGTATTGAACCTATCAAGGATGATGTTCCATTTTTCTTCCTTCCTTTTGGGCTTGGCTACAAACCGACTCCTGCCAAAATCGCCGAAGCTGTACGTCAGAAAAGGGAGAGACAGACTGCTATCAAAAGTGGAAGGACCTATAAGCTCCCCCCACTCCGTCCTTATGAAAAGTCCTGGAAGGGATATTTTGTTTGCAAAGTTGAAGATGTCGCGTATGTTATGCCTTTTGAGCCAGTTATTGGCATTAATGAAAAGCCTCATGCTGGATGGGAAGTATTTGAGAATATCAAGATGGTCGATGAAAACTTTTATGTGGGCAGTTCCTATAAGCAACTGGACCCGATTATTCCGTGGAATATTGATGAAGAAGATGATGTCTTCGGGTTGTTTGAAGGAATTGGTCTTGAAGACGGATATGTGGTTATGATCGAAAATGGTGATGGTGAAGCTTATGACCCGGTGAAGCACCTCAAGCCGGCAGTGGCACCACTTAATAACTGGTCCAGAACCACTGGCCCGCTCGCTACTACTGACACTCTGGTGGAGCAGTTTGGTTATGTTCGCCCTGATGGCCCCGCTTTTGAACCCTTTGTGCTATCTAATGTTGTTTCCGGGACTCCCGAGAGGACCTCACTGTCGAGGACCTCGATGCGGTCGCCGAGCTTGTACTCCCCTCTTTTGTGAATGAAGTTTCCTCTATCCGCTTACTCCCGGTTGCCAAATTTTTAAAAAATGATTAACAAATGAAAATTTAACAACAACTAAAGTTAATCATGAATCTTTAAAAACATAAGTCAAGATGAAAAAGACTATTTAATTGAGTTAAACAGGTTAGCAAAACAGCGTGGGGAACAAAAATTAGAAGCTTGTGGGAGAAATCTGTCTACCATCAATCTGGGGCTGAATGAAGAAGTCAAAGAAATGAAGATAGGGAGCTTCATGCAAGGGGCTGACAGGGAACAGTGATCAGTTTACTCAAAGAATTTGTTGATGTTTGCCTGTCGTATGAAAAGACATGCCAGGGTTAGATCCGACGATCGTGGAACACCGAATTCCTACCTTTCCTGACGCCAAAAAACCGGTCAAGCAGAAACTACGCAGAATCAAGCCGCAGTGGGCCCTTCAGGTTAAAGAGGAGATCGAGAGGCTGCTACAAGTAGGCTTCATCCGAGTTGTTGGAGTATCCCAATGGTTGTCCAATATGGTCACAGTTGAAAAGGCGAACGGCAAAGTCCGAATATCTGTTGATTTCAGAGACCTCAACAAGGCTTGCCCGAAGGATGATTTCCCGTTACCAAATATCGACATTGTGGTGGACTCGGTTGCAATGCACAAAGTGAAGTCGTTCGTTGATGGAATGCGGGTTTATAACCAAATTAAGATGGCAGTAGAAGATCAAGAGAAAACTTCCTTCATCACCCCGTGGGGACGTGTCTGCTATACTGTGAGCCTTTCGGTCTTAAAAATGCCGGAACCACTTATCAAAGAGGTGCTATGACCCTTTTTCATGACAGGATCCACAAAGAGCTTGAAATCTACGGGATGACATGATTGTGCACTCAGTTGAAGAAGGTGCTCAACATCTGATTGACCTCAGAAAGTTCTTCGAAAGGTTGCGGAAGTACCACATGAAATTGAATCCTGCTAAATGCACATTCGGTACTGTCCGAGGCAAAGTCTTAGGTTTCTTGGTAACTGAAAAAGGGATTGAAGTCGAACCCCGAAAAAATAAAGGCCATCACAGAAATGCCTCAACCTCGAACTCAAAAAGAGGTGAAAGGTTTCTTGGGAAGGATTCAAACATTAGCAGATCATACGGCAGTTAACCATGATGGTGAAACCGCTCTTTAAGCTCCTAAAAAAGGACACCAATCGACATTGGATGAAGAATGCTAGATTGCTTTTGAAAAGGTCAAAGAATACTTGACAAGCCCACCGGTCTTGGTGCCACCTCATTCGTACAACCCTTACGACTGTACCTAACAGTTACTGATACTGCAGTAGGAGCAATGCTTGCACAAGAAAAAGAGGACTCCTGGGTGGAAAGTGCCATCTATTTTGTTAGCAGAAAGCTACAAGGGAGTGAATTGAACTACTCAGCGTTGGAAAAGGCATGTACTGGTTTGGTTTGGGGTCTCGCAGCGATAAAAATTTATCTGCAATCCTTACCTGTCCAGATTATATCCCGAAGGATCCAGTGAAAGTACATCTCGAAAGGCCAACCATGTCCAATCGAGTGGCCAAGTGGGCTTTTCTCTTAAGCGAGTTTGATATGACACGCAACGCCAAGTCCATTAAAGGAAGGGTGATAGCAGACCAGCTTGCAGATTTGGCTCTTGATCTTGAGCCCGGACCAGAAGCTCAGTTTCCCGATGAAGGGGTCTACACTGTTGATTGTTCGGAGAATAAGTGGCAACTCTCTTTGATGGGGGCTGCCAATAAGAGAGGTTCGGAATTGGAATCTTTCTCATTGATCCAAGTGATGCACACACGCCCATTGCTATCCGGTTAGACTTCGACTGTTCGAATAACACAGCAGAGTATGAGGCTTGCATCGCCGGCCTGGGAGAAGCATTAAATCGAGGGGTCAAAGAAATTGAAGTTTTCGGGGACTCCGCCTTGATCATCAATCAGGTCGAGGGAAAATGGAAAATCCGGATCCAAGACTACAGCAATATCATATTCGACTGGTAGCGCTCACAGAACGCTTCTCAGATATCTCATTCCATTATCTCCAAGGGACCGAAACAGATTCGCAGATGCATTGGCTACCCTAGCCTCCATCATGGAATTCCCTGCAGATGTTATGGTAAAGCCGTTTGTGGTTAGTAAGAGATCAATCCCAGCCTACTGCCTGGATATTGAGCTAGAAAGCGAAGAGAATGAAGAGCCGTGGTATACAGTATGGAATGTGCTCAGGAATGGGACCTACCCTCCAGAAAGGGACAAAAGGGCAAGGATTGCAATGCGCAGATGGGCCTCCCAATTTGTGATTTCCGGAGATCAGTTGTACAAAAGGTATCATCACGGACCAAATTTGTTCTGTGTAGATAAGACTGAGGCGAATAGAATCATGGATGAAATCCCATGGGGGACTGTGTGGACCCCACATGAATGGGCACATGCTCGCTAAGAAGATAGTGAGGCAAGGGTACTACTGGACCACGATGGAAAAGGATTGTATGAGAAAGTGCGAACCTGTGATCAGTGTCAGCGGTACGCTAGTCTACAGCATCTACCGCCACACAGTTCTTTATCAATCAACTGCTCCTTGGCCTTTCTCCACATGGGGGATAGATGTATTGGTCAGGTCAAACCGAAAGGTTCGGGTGGGCAAGAATACGTGCTCGTAGCTATCGATTACTTCACCAAGTGGGTTGAGCCTGCTCCTTACAAAGTTTTGAATGCCAAGAAGGTAGCCGAGTTCATTCGTACCAACATTTTCTACAGATATGGGGTCCCTTATGAGATGATCTCAGATAATGGAACTCACTTTGAAGGGGAAGTCAACCGATTGCTTGACGAATTCCGGGTGGTCAGACACAAGTCATCCCCCTATCGACCCCAAGCCAATGGAGCGGTAGAAGCGGCAAACAAAACCCTGGAGAACATCATTAGAAAGATGGCTATCACTGGAAAAGATTGGTCCGAGAAGCTGCCTTTAGCCTTGTGGGGATACCGCACATCTGTTCGGACACCGATTGGGGCTACTCCTTATTCACTTGCATATGGCATGGAAGCAGTTCTCCCGATTGAGCTTGAAATCCCCTCTATGAGAGTGCTACTTGAGAATCAAGTGTCTGAAGTTGATTGGTTACAAAGTCGCCATGAAGAGTTAGCATTGCTCGATGAAAAGCGGGTTGTTGGCCCTTGAGCACAATCGTGCGTACTAGCGCAGAATTGCCAGAGCAGCATTTAACAAGAAAGTGAAAGACCGCAATATCAAAATGGGAGATCTTGTGCTGCGAGAAAGCACAAGTTATGTCGACCCCCGAGGGAAATGGAAGTCTCCGTGGTTGGGCCCCTACATTGTCAAAGAAGATACAGTCTGGTGGAGCCGTGTTCCTGCAAAACTGAATTTGGAGAAGACCTTGTTCAGCCCTGCAACCTCAGCAAATTGAGAAGTATTATGCGTAGAAGATGCAGAGATTTGTGTTTTCTATCGAGTCTGTTAAAAAAAAAAAAAAAAAAGCGCAAAAAGACAGCCCCACTAGAGGTGAAAACCCGAAGGGCAGTTTAGGTAAAAAACAGGAGGCGCGCAAAATTTCATGTAACTGTGTCGAACTACGTGACCTGAGCCTCTAAAGAGGTACGTAGGCAACCTTCGGGTCCGGTCATTAAAAGTAAAGAAAGCTTTTTATTCCCACGTTGAACTTGCAAACATTACATTCAAAAGAAAAAAACAAACACAACAAACTTGAAATAAAAACACATCATCTTGGCGTGGCAACCAAGGATTAAGCGAAAATAACTGAAACTTTATTCAGGGACTGAGACGACGATCGAACATGTTCGGATAAGGACCCGTCGAGCTTTCTCCCCTTTGATTCTCAGAGTTCGTTTGCATCAGGCTGGGTGTTCCTTGAAGTTGAGCCCCGATCATTTCTGCGGCATCCGGATCGATGACCGCTGCTGTGGTTGACTCCCGCCATTCTGATTCTGGAAAACTGTCGGCCCTGTTTCTGGGAATAGTAATCCCTAGACAGAATTTCTGGACCTATGAGCTCCAGTACCAAAGCTGCAATGGTAGCGGTTTCTTCAGCAATTTGAGGGCCCAACCACTCAAGATATTCCAAAGTGGGTTCATAAAATGTGTCCCCTTCACCCCGGCGCCTGCCTCGACCGATGTGTGCACCATTCTGATACCAAACCTATTGATCAAGTTGCATATGTGGTACTCACCGGCAAATTATCTGTGATGGGAAGGTCAGAAAAGGGATCCCTTGGACTTGTCCGAACTGGCGAGCCACCCGTTGGCCCAAGTAGAAAGTGGTGGAGCGAAGCCCAGCCAGCCAGATGAAGGAATGACCGCACTCGTAATGAGATACCTGCTCAAACCCCCAATGCGGAGGCACCCACGTGATGTCTGCCGATGTGATCCACTAAAAGTGTCCAACCCACTCCTTGACGGTAGTGCAGTTTTGCCTGTATAAACCTCGCCTTGGAAGCATAGAAGGGGTATAGTCTGGATTCGACACCGGCCGAATGATCTTGAGATCCTCCTGAAGCCAGATCTGCACATAGAATGGGGATGCCTGACGTGAAAGCATCACCTCTGGGATAGTAGCCGTCCAGCCCATGCAAAGTCTCAGCCAAGAGGACAGTCATCACGTTGCCGGCACCACGCTTGCAAGATTCAACGATGTCCACCATCCTTGAGTCGAGATGAAGCCATCGTAAGAAACGAAAAAAATCTCTGCAAATAGGCACATAACCAAGGCAAGTCCCTACGGTCGGAGTACACCGGGTTATGAGGGTCAGCTCTCGCAAAGAGTTCGGGGAAGCAAGTAATGTCAAGGTGGGTCCCATGAAGGAGAACCCTTGAGAAGTCAATATCAAAGCCGAAAGGTTTCAATGAGCCACTGAGCAGGTGTCCTGCGGGAAGGTGGGCCATGGCCTTGCCGTAAATGGTATTGCCTGTAATGGCGCAGAATTCCTCAAAGGTGGGACACAGTTCGTCTTGATTGAAATTGAACAAGTGGGTCCGGGTTGACCAGAAAACAAAAGCACCGCGGATCATCTCCCACTGAATGGGAAGCTTCCTCAGAGTAAAGAGCAACTTGAAATGATAGTTTTCTTTCTAGCACCGCTCGTACATTATTTGTGGTATGAATTCACCAGCAGTCGAGTCCTACCCGGTATTCTTCGATGTTAACCAGGGTTTGGCCAAGATTAGCCATTTTAGAAGGGAAATGAGCTAAAGGATGCAAAGCAGGAAAGAAGGAGAAGTTGGTTGTGTGAGAAATAGAAGAGCTCCCCCTCCCCTTTTATAACCTCCAAAAACTCGGCCTAAATCATCAGTATTCCAAAAGGGGTTGTTCTCCGTCCCCCCTAGCTAGAAGCAAGGTTCGAAAAATCAAAACACAGCAGAAGGGTGTCAGTCGTCCGTACGGTGGCTCTTAGAAAAGCTGACATTTTCCTTGTCCTCATCCCTAGGCATTGAATATTGTCCCCTTTATCATGAATATAACCGCAGCCGCCCTCTGAAATCCGGGCTTGATTCAGTGTTGGTCATTAATCGCGAGTCGGTGTCATTTAAAAAAAAAAAAAAGAGTATCCGGAATTTCAGAATAAAGAAAGATTGTGTTCGGTCAGAATAATCCAATTTTATCTGTGTGAATCACATCTGCCACTGCATGCAAAGCTAACTTGCACAGATCAACGGACGAAGCCGATCTGTTATCCCTCCCCATAGCAAAAAGAATCAGTCAGGGTTAAAACAGCACCAGTGGATCACACAAAGCGGTGGTCTCTCGCTTAAAAAAGTACAAAAATCTCATCACACAGCAAAAACAAAGCCAGAAGAATCTGGAAGGCGCAGAATGCAGCGTATCCTTGATTTTAGTTTGTGTACATAAATGGCTTCAGTTGTTTATTGCCCTCAGTTTTTCTCGAAAGATCGGGATTACTTCCCCCGAACTGCGCAACGTCGTAGGTCCCCCTTTTAAAAAGATATGTTGTTCCAGCTTGGTCTTCTCCGGCGCCCGAGATTACCTCCCCGAACTGTGCAACGTCGTACGTTCTCCCTTCATGATTTCCATCCCTTTGCAAGAGAGATCAAATCTCAATGCACCCTTTACTCGGATTGTACCTTGCGTCAACCCTTGAGTCGTGTTGGTCTTAAACCTTCTCTCAATTGTTCGAGTCGGTTCTAATCAGAACTACGACTCGACTTGATTCCCACGGCGGGATACGTAGGCAGTTCACAACGTTGGACTCAGTCGCCAATTCTCGCAATTTGTTGGTCAAATACCAACCCCCGAGCAAAGAGACTTCGCTTCTCAATGCAACTCCCCATCAGTGCTATGTTGTTCCACCCTAGTCTTCTCGGGCGCCCGAGATTACCTCCCCCGACTGTGCAACGTCGTACGTTCCCAGTTGAAGTTATGTTATTCCACCTCGGTCATCTCGGGGGCCCGAGTTGTACCTCCCCAGAACTACGCCGCGATTTGATTCCCACAAGGGATACGTAGGCAGCTTACCTTGGTGAGCTCAGTCGCCCATTCTCATAACCATGTCTCAATGCCAACCCCATCCCCCAGCAAAGAGATATCGCATCTCAATGCTACCCCCTGCTTTAAAATTTAATAAACCTGAACTACGTTTGGTCTTGATTCTCGAGAGAGATACGTAGGTAAACCGGGAAACCGGAACCGACCATTGTCTGTGTTTGATTGATAGTTTGAGTTAGAACTACGGAGGCTTGATTCTCGAAAGAGATACGTAGGAAGTCCTACCTTGGACCAGCCGTTTACCCTAGACGAGATCGAGTGTCTCTTAGTGAATCGTAGAATCCCCTTTAACCAGGAGATTCGATGAGGGGCTCTGTAGATACCCTGTTCTCGCACCCCTAAAAACCCACCTTGAATCGGTCTAAACCCGAAAATTGACCTAAAACCATCGATTTGGCTGTGCGGGACTGCCGTGAGTCTTATCGGTGCATCGAATGGATAAACGGACTTCAAATTCATGATCAGAGCGAAAAAACGAGCAAACAGGCAAAATTTCGTTTTTCGAGGTGCGGGACCGGAAACGGGGCCCGCAAACCCCCCGAACTGCTCGCTGTTATCCATTCTGTGCATTAAAAATATATTATTACATTTCCTTTCTAATTGACATATTTCAGATATACCGGCGGACCACAAAATTATTCCAAGCAACTTTTCATGTTGGGCCCGCGGACAACCGGACACCGGAGCGCGCACGACGGAGCTAAAAGCCGGAGCCGGAAAGATGGTTATCCAAATTGGAAAATATCTCAAAATATCTTATCAACTGGTCAAGAAGAGCAAAAAATATATTATTGTCGTTCCTTTGCTCATAAAAAATATTTCAGATATACCGGCCATGACCAGAAAAATATTCCGAGCAACTTTCATGTTGAACTCGCGGACAACCGGGACACCGGAGGCGCGCACAACGGAGCAGTTACGGAGCGAAAATCCGGAGCCGGAAAGATGGTTATCCAAATTGGAAAATATCTCAAAATATCTTATCAATTGGTCAAGAAGAGGAAAAATAATATTATTGTCGTTCCTTGCTCATAAAAATATATTTCAGATTATACCCGGCCTGACCAGAAAAATATTCGAGCAACTTTCATGTTGGACTCGCGGGACAACCGGGACACCGGAGGCGCGCACAACGGAGCAGTTGCGGGCGGAAAGCCGGAACAGAGATAAGGAAGATGACTTTAAGCCTTAGTCAAGAAGGATAGATGATGGATCCACCAATTTACAACCTCCCCCCTCCAAGTTACAACCAATTTACCACCTCCCTCTTCCTATATACACCACTCTCATCCATTTCAAAAGAGAGACACAAAAACAAAAAGAAAAAAAAACTACCATCCTCCACTCTCATTCTCTCTCAACAAGAACCAACCACCACACCATCACCACACCACCACTCATACACCACCCTACACCACCCATAAATCACCAAACAAACCACAAAAAACACATCAAAGCCAAAACTTGATCAAACACAAAGCAAAAAGAAAAGAAAAAGTCTTCCCTTTGGTTGACAAAGGGAGCACCCATAATCTCAAAAGCTAGATAAAACTCTATATAAACCTTGGCTCTTTA